>CM070608.1:20071365-20723520 GCA_036346395.1 Hsuehochloa calcarea
TTCTCAAAAGAGGTTTTCAAAGGAGATTACACTCAGATCGTTATTTTGCAATCATTGTAATATCATCGAACAACCGGATGCGTTCATCCGATTATACGCTATGTGATAAATACCGATTCTCAAAAGCGGTTTTCAAAGGAGATTACACTCAGATCGTTATTTTGCAATCAATGAAATATCATCGAACAACCGCGCTTCGCATAACACGCTAAGCCTTCTTGCTCATCCGATTCCGAATTAAAGCAATCAATTCATTCTAACTTAAATTCAAGTCCAATTTTAAATGCATGCATGATCCTAAGTTGATCCATATGGCACAAGAATAAGCTATCAAGCTACTAGTCGTGATCCCCTTAATAGTATGCGGCATTTATCCTATAATCCCGTCTACCAACCAATTCTCCTTAGACCAGTAAAATAGAAAAGGATCCTAGACTATTTGTACCTTGACTTTAAGCCTTGTTGATCTTCACATTTTCCTTTAGCATGCATCCTTGCTTCATCATGTTCATCAAATGGAATTAACCTTGCACATTCTTAGTAAACTTGTTAATCCCATATTCACATATTATCATTAATTACCAAAACCATTTTAGGGCCTAGATGCTTTCAATCTCCCCTTTTGGTAATTGATGACAACACACTTAATATGTGAGAAAAGTTGTTTTGAATATACTAAGAGTGTATATTCTTTGAAGTCTTTTGACAGTAAAATAATCTTTGCAATGAGCATAAGTAAATTTTGAGAATTATTTTCTTGTCAAATCCAATTAAAAGAAGACTCCCTAAACAAATGCATATGGATAGTAAATAATTTGCAAGCATATGTAAAGAATTGAAAATTTTATGAGTTTCTTTTGCATTTATGAACTTGAGAAAGCAATACGAAGATAAGATATGTCAAATAATTCAGATTGCATTGCATAAAAGATAATAAGACATAACCACATTCCACAAGTTCAACAAAAGTTACCAACTATTACAGCACAAAATAGATCAACAATCAACCAGTTTTACAAACACATATAAATCACATAAGCCCATAGCTACATAAGCCCATAGCTCCCCCTAAAACTAAGTCTTCACATCTTCACAATTTCTCCCCTTGGCATCAAAGTACCAAAAGCATCAAACAGGGGTCCCGAGAGGAAGAACTGGGTCTGGAGCAGAGCAGGAGAAGCAAGAAGTGAGCTGAAATCGTGCAGATCCGAGAAGCCGACACAGAGGGCGCGGATCCCGAGATACCGAGAGGGTGGTAGGAGCCGGAGGAGCTGGAGCTCAAACTCATGAGGTGGTGAGGGAGCTGAGGTAGGTGCAGCTGTCCTAGAAGAAGGACCCTTGGGCGACTGAGGAGGTCGGCGAACATAACGCTGAGGGGTCTTGAGAAAATGTTCTAAGTCATTTAGGCCCTCAGACAAAGCCGATAATCTGCTATGAGTCTCATCAAAGAAGTCATTTTGGATAGCCGCCATCTCAAGAAGCTTATGACGAGTCTCATCTCGAAAAGCAACTTGTTCACCTTCATTTCTCGCAAAGTCTCGATAATAGATCACGATTTTGAAGTACTTGCGCTAGAGCACTTGCATCAAAGTAGCAAAAGCAGGAGGAGCATCAACCTCAGAGGAGCATCCTCGAGACTTGTTGAGGAGGAATGGCATCTCGTGGTTTATATGGCTTGTGAGTAGATCCCAAACCACCACGGAGACTCGATCTTTCTAACAATCAATGCCATGATGTAAGGAGCATAATAAATCCTTTTAACTCACTATTCTTGGAGGAGGCTATGCCTTGAAGAATAACATCCACTACATCAAATTTAACTCCCTCCACAATATGATCTATCATGTTCCAAACATGCCCCCGTACTGCATCGAAATTCCCACTCTTAGGGTAGAAAGTATGATTAATTATCCTGTTAATCATGCTCACTGCTTCAATCCAAGAATTGTCCCTAACTTGCATTTGGTCAAGAGTCATAATGCATCGCCCAAGCAGAACAAGTAAATTTGAACTCTCAAAGATTTTGTCCCAAGAGTCGGTGAATTCTCAACACTCGCAAATTCCTCTTTGGTGCTTTCCACATTTACGACACCATCCACCATCTAAAAGTCTTCAAGTCATGGGACATATGCGGTGTGGCATAAAGCGCCGAATGATCTTGTCATCATAATTCTTTTATGCCCACAAGATCATGAAGACCCACATTGTAGAAAAGTCGATAGACTCCATCGTATTTGTCCAAGGTATTAATATTTGACCAATTAATCCATTTATGATCGGCAAATTTCTTGTGCCTACTATATATTTGCTCATACACTTGCTCTTGAAAGATTGTGTGGAATTTTGGATTTAATGTGTCATTCTTCGAAGATATTGATTGACATGGCGCTTGATGGCATAGTCATCTCACGATAAGATGTAGGTCAAGAGGAGTCCCTGAGGATCAATCAAATCATCATCTTCTCTGTCCTTGGAGGAACTTCCTCTTCTTCTTCTTCTTCTTCTTGGATTGATTCCTCAAGATTTACTTTCGAGCTATTTTTCGATTGGTTCGAGCTGGTCTCTTTCCCTTTCCTTTTCCTGCAGTGGAGGTTGAGGTGTCAAGACCCTTGTCTTGACGATCCTCGAGACTTCTTGGATGTTCCTCGCATTCTAGGCATCTATACGAGAGATTGGAGTGATTATAAGATGTCAAGGAACAGATTTGAATTGAATTGAATTGAAAGAAATGACAATTTACGGTTCTCGTCAGATAATCGGATCATCCGCCGTTATGTGGCCGAACGTCGAATCTGCGGTCGCTCCGCCCTCAAGAACCGAACGTCCGATTGTCCCGACCAAAACTAGGGTTGAAGAATTCCGAGATTTTGATGGAATCTAAGAGAGTGAGTGCTAGAACTGGATGCGCAGGGTCATAGGACACCAATGAAGCACTTTTGCCCAATTAGATTTCTAGATATCAATCGCATTATCAAAAACCCTAAAATCGCCCCGAGTGCTCCAAATGCGTAAAACTCGAATCAAGAGATGTTTTACCTTGAGATTTGAGGAAGGAGAGCTTTGGAAATGCAAGGACTTGGAGATCCACCGAGAGAATCACTCGATTTGAAAGAGAGTTTTGAGAGGCGCCGATCGAGAGAGAGGAACCCGAGCGACCGAGATGAAAAGAAAACAGACGAATATTTGAGTGATAAGGTCAAAAGGAAAACGGACGTTCCGCTATTATAACGCCGGATGATCCGTGATCATGACGCACTGCTCGCATAACTCGGATGTACCGATTGTCCCGGGATTTTGATAAAGCTCGATTTCTTTGGAATTTTGAATAATTGCAAATGATCCTTAGATTTACACTCAATAAAACATCATTTAGGGATCATTATGCATATAATATATCAAGATTATATATAAACATAGTTTTTATAATTATAGTGAATTTAATATGAGATTTGAGAAATTCTTTTACAAAATATTTAAATAACACCAAATAAAAAGCAATTGTAATAACAAAAATTTAAACAATGTTTGAATAATCTATGACATTTAATTCATTCCTCAATTTGCAAAAGCGGCCTTCATCTAATGGCTTGGTGAAAATATCCGCTAATTGGTCTTGGTTCTTATGTGGCTAATTTCAATGTCTCCTTGATCACATGATCTCTCAAGAAATGGTGGCGAATATCTATATGCTTGGTTCTTGAGTGTTGAACAGATTATTAGCAATTTTCACAAAGACTATCATTGTCACACAAAAGAGGCATTTTATCGCTTTTAATTCCATAATCCATCAATGTTTGCCTCATCCATAGCAATTGAGCACAACAACTTCCCGCTGAAACATATTCGGCTTCGGTGGATAGGGCTACGAATTTTGTTTCTTGGATGACCATGATACTAAAGATCTTCCTAAAATTGACAACTACCCGAGGTGCTTTTTCTATCCACTTTGCATCCCGCATAATCGAGTCCGAATATCCAATTAAGTCAAATTTAGCACCTTTCGGAACCAAAGGCCAATGCTAGAGGAATGCTTTAAATATCTTAGAATTCTTTTATGACCATTAAATGACATTCTTTTGGATTTGCTTGAAAGCGACACATACAAACACTAAACATGATATCGGGCCTAGATGCGGTAAGATAAAGCAAACTACCAATCATAGATCTATAAAGCTTTAAATCTACCGATTTACCTCCTCATTTAAGTCAAGATGACCATTTGTTGCCATGGGAGTCTTGATGGGTTTTGCATCCTCCATACCAAACTTCTTGATCAATTCTTTTGCATACTTGGTTTGGCTCACGAAGGTCCCATCTTTGAGTTGCTTGATTTGGAATCCAAGGAAGTAGCTTAATTCTCCAATCATCGACATTTCAAATTCCCTAGACATCATATCACCAAACTCTTTGCAAAAATCTTGATTAGTAGACCCAAAATAATATCATCAACATAAATTTGACATACAAAGAAATCATCATCTATAACTTTAGTAAATAAGGTTGAATCAATCTTCCCAATTTTGAATCCTTTTGAGACTAGAAAATCTCTAAGTCGTTCATACCATGCTCTAGGAGCTTGTTTAAGGCCATAGGCGCTTTAGAGAGTTTATAGACATTATTTGGATTTTTAGGATCTTCAAAACCGGGAGGTTGTTCAACAAATACAAGTTCGGAAATTTTACCATTTAAGAAAGCACTTTTAACATCCATTTGAAATAATTTAATATCAAAGCATGATGCAAAAGCAAGTAATATCCGAATTGATTCTAATCTAGCTACGGGAGCAAAAGTTTCACCAAAATCCAAACCTTCAACTTGTGAATACCCTTGAGCTACCAATCTTGCTTTGTTTCAACAACCAAACCATTTTCATCTTGCTTGTTCCTAAAGACCCATTTTGTACCAATGACGTTGTGTTCCTTGGGTCGATCCACCAATGTCCAAACTTCATTCCGTGTGAAGTTGTTGAGTTCTTCATGCATAGCATTCACCCAATCCGGATCTTCAAGTGCTTCTTCTACATGCTTTGGCTCAATACAAGAGACAAAAGAGTAATATTCACAAAAAGAAGCAACACGAGATCGAGTTTGAACACCCTTACTTACATCACCCAATATTTGGTCTATTGGATGATCCTTAGCAATTGCATTGTGGATTCTTGGTGGTAAGTTAGATGGTTGATCATCTTCCTTATTGTCAAATTGAACTTGGTTTGTAGAAGATGTTGGTGGTTCAACTTGTGTGGAGGATGATGAATCATCTTGGGCTTTATGTCACCAATTTGCATATGCTCCATTGCCCTTCTCAAAGCTTCATTGCCTACATCATCCAAATTCTCATGCTCTTCTTGAGAGCCGTTAGTTTCATCAAATTGAACATCATGTTTTTCTTCAACTAAACCGGAGTTTTTGTTGAAGACACGATAAACTTTACTATTTGATGAATAACCTAGCAAGAAACCAACATCACATCTACTTTCAAATTTTGATAGCGAACACCCTTCTTTAAAATATAGCATTTACAACCAAAGACACGAAAATAGGAGATGTTCGGTTTTCTTCCTACAAGAAGCTCATAGGAAGTCTTTTTCAAAAGACGATGTAAATAAAGACGATTTATGGCATGACAAGCGGTGTTAATTGCTTCCGCCCAAAAACTATCTAAGTATTATATTCATCAAGCATTGTCCTAGCCATTTCAATTAATGTACGATTTTTCCTTTCTACAACTCCATTTTGTTCCGGTGTAGGTTGTGGAAAGTTAGTGCTTTATTCCAAGTTCATCACAAAAGTCTTCAACTTTAGTATTTTTGAACTGGAACCATTATCACTACGGATTTTCTTTATTTTGAAATCAAATTCATTTTGGGCCCTTTTGTAAAGTTTTGAAAATTCGAGGTTTCACTTTTATCATCTAGGAAGAATACCCATGTATATCTAGAGTAATCATCCACAATAACCAAACAATAGCTATTTCCCGATACTCTTATAGGTTGTTGGCCCAAACAAATCCATATGTAAGAGTTCCAATGGTCTAGAAGTTGACATGATACTTTTGGAAGGGTGAGAATTAGCGACTTGTTTACGACTTGACATGCACTACAAAGTCGGTTTTTCTCAAACTTCACATCTTTCAAGCCAACAACTAAATCATGTTTGAAAAGCTTTTGAGTTGAATCATTCCTACATGAGCTAGCCTTCTATGCCAAAGCCAACCCAAGGAGGTTTTTGCCATCAAACAAGTTTTTAAGCATGAATCATTTGAAGTGAAATCTACCAAATAAAGGTTTCCAAATCTAAATCCTTTAAAAATTAAAGAGTTATCATTTTCATTTGAAATTGTAACACCTTCTTTAGAGAAAGAACAAATTAGTCCTAGATCACATATTTGAGCTACGGATAACAAGTTAAAGTTTAGTGATTCTACTAGAGATACATTTGAAATGGAAAGGTCATTTGAGATAGCAATTTTACCCAATCCAATTACCTTTCCTTTGCTATTGTCACCAAATGTGATTTTGTCCATTCCTTTCCCATTCTCGAATGTGGTGAACATTTTCTATCACGGTCATGTGTTGAGTGCAACCACTATCAAGCACCCAATGTTTTCCACCGGTCTTGTAGTTCACCTACAAAACAAGAATCAAGTTCTTTTAGGTACCCAAATTTGTTTGGGTCCTTGGAGGTTAGTGACCAAGGTTTTAGGCACCCAAATAGCATTCTTTTAGCGCCTAAAATTGAAGTGCCAATAAAATGAGCAAGTATTTTACCATCCTTAGTCTTTCTAAGCATATAGCATGAATCATATATACCAAAAGATGCAATTTTACCTTTAGGACAATTTTGTTGCACATGTCCTATTTCCCGGCACTTATAGCAATACTTACCATTTTCCCTCACATACCTTGTGGGTTTATTTGCCGGCTTCTTACCTTTCTTAGGCACATACCCGAGACCTTCCTTGTTGAATGAGCACCTTTGCTCACTCAAAAGCTTGTCTAAGGTGGCCTTACCCTTAAAGCATCTTTCCAAACTTTTGCTTAGTTTATTGACTTGTTCTTTTAATTCATGGTTCTCAACAATAAGTAAAGGATCACAAGTATTTGCTAAACTAGCAATTGAATCATCACTAGAGCAACATGGCATGGCAAGTAAATCATCACATGAAGTAGAAATGCTAGACATGGATTTTTCATTTAAAGCAATATCTACTTTAGACATCTCATTCATTAAATCACAAGTAATTCCAATATGTGAATGAGATTTTTCAATATTCTTTAAGATGAGAGAATCATGAGCTTTCTTTAGCTCCTCAAAAGAGTCTTTTAGAGAGAGATATTCTTTCTTCAAGACTTTAAATTTTGATTTCTCTTTTCCATTAAATTCATTTAATTCATCAAGCATATCCAATAATTCTTCATAAGTTGGTTCATCACTATCAATGGATTTTACCTTATCTCCTTTTGCCATGAGGCATGTAGGAGTGGAGAATAGTGAAGGAGTTTCTTTGATAGCAATGCCAACTAGTCCCTTCTTCTTGGAAGACTCATCCTCATCGAGTCGAGTCGCTTGATTCATCATTTGAATCCCACTCTCCAATGTGAGCTTCATTCTTGCCATCCTTGTGAAGCTTCTTGAAAAGCTTCTTCTTGCCATTATATTCTTTCTTCTTGAATGACTTGTCCTTGTCATCCTTCTTTGCGGGCAAGCGAGATGAGATGTGCCCTTTTCATCACAATTATAGCATCGAATGTTGCTATAACTCTTCTTGTCACTTGAATATTGTCCCTTCTTGTATTTGTCAAAGTTGTAGCTTCTATTGGGGCGTCTCTTCATGAACTTCTTCATTTTTCTTACAAGGAGTGCATACTCCTCATCGGAATCTTCTCCTTCATCCTCATCATCACTTGATTCCGCTTTGGCCTTGAAAGCGGTAATTTTCTTCTTTGAGGAGGATGTCTCCACGAGCTCTTCTTTGTCCTTCTTGAACAACTCATTTGTGATGAGATTGCCCAAAAGGCCGTTGGTGTCATCCTTGGCAATTCGGAGAGTTGATGAAGAGCGCCACCAAAGTTTCATATTTGTCGAAGAGCCCTAAGCATCTTGCGCACAATATCAACATCGGAAAGGTTAGTCCCAAGGCCTTTGAGCTCATTCACAATGTTGTTGAGTCTTGAATACATCTCATTGATGTTTTCATGAGGCAACATTATGAATGTCTCATATTTAATCAAGTTTATGCAATTTGGCTTCTTTGACCGTGGATGTACCCTCATGGATTTCGAGAGAGTTGTCCAAATAGCATGAGCGGTTTCCAAATTGCTCACTCTATTGAACTCATCCGCTCAAAGCGCCAAAAGAGCATTCATAGCTTGGGCATCTAAATGAGAGTTACGCGTGTCTTGATCCGTGGGTTCAAGTGGATTAAGAGGCATAGTGTAACCATCATTTACGATTTTCCAAATGCTTGGACTCATGGCCTTTAAAAGATTGACATTCTAATTTTCCAATAAGCATAATTTGTGCCATCAAAGAGTGGAGCCCTTCCTAAAGCCATTCCTCACTAGCCATCCTTGCTCTCCTAGACGGTTAAGTCCAACAACGGAGAGACCAAGCTCTGATACCACTTGTAGGATCAAGGATAACCGACTAGAGGGGGGTGAATAGGAGGTTTTTAAAGTTTTTAACAAATTAACAATTTATCCAATTCAATGACTTAGTCTAAACAAGTTATGCTCCTAGCTAGGCAATTTAATTACAATAAGCAAGCTAGAAATATAAGTGCGGAATTGTAAAGACAAGAAATAACCACAAGACACAATGATGTTTTTCCCGTGGTATCGAAGACTTGCCGGTCTTCACTAGTCCACGTTGAGGAAGCTTGACCACTCAAGCCGGCTCCACGAATTAAGCCTTCCTCGATCACTTGGGTTGTTCTTCCTCCGCTCAGGAGATGGTGAACACCAACCACTCACAATCTTGCTTGGGTCTTCTCACAAGCTTCACTTGAGAAGATCACCGTGCTTCACCGCCAAGCCGTCTAGGAGTGCGGCAACACCCCAAGAGAATAGATCAACGATCCTCGCTTGACTTTACTCAAGTGCCAATGAATCAACTAAAGATGAATGCACTTGATCTCCCTCTCAATGAATGCAAGAGTAAATTGGGAGTAGAATTGAATGCACAATGCTCACAAGGGTTGAGATATCTTTAATGCACGTGTAACATGTCCCTTGTGCGATTGGGGAGGTATTTATAGCCTCCACCAAACAATTCTAGCCGTTGGGAAGAAGTTCGAAATTTCAAAGACATATCGGAACAACGGCGTGTTAGCATCGGTACAACCGCGCTTCGCTCAATGCGCATAAGAACGCTATGTTACACGCATTAAATGCACTGATATAGCCGTTGGATTTAGTTGCGGTTCATCCGCAGGCAAACACCCGGATCGTCCGATTTCAGGGTCTCTAAACCAGAGATTTTGCATCTGTTCTGGAATTTTACAACCGCCAAATACATTTGGAACATCCGTATTGCGGTTCATCCGATTATCGTCTTGATGCAAACCGATTCTCAAAAGAGGTTTTCAAAGGAGATTACACTCAGATCGTTATTTTGCAATCAGTAATATCATCGAACAACCGGATGCGGTTCATCCGATTATCTGTGCTGCACAAACCGATTCTCAAAAGTGGTTTTCAAAGGAGATTACACTCGTCATCGTTATTTTGCAATTGAAATATCATCGAACAATCGCGCTTCTGCACAACCTTTGCTAAGCCTTCGGTTCATCCGATTCTGCATTAAAGCACTGAATTCATTCTAACTTAAATTCAAGTCCAATTTTAAATGCATGCATGATCCTAAGTTGATCCATATGGCACAAGAATAAGCTATCAAGCTACTAGTCGTGATCCCCCTTAATAGTACGGCATTTATCCTATAATCCGGTCTACCAACCAATTCTCCTTAGACCGTAAAATAGAAAAGGATCCTAGACTATTTGTACCTTGACTTTAAGCCTTGTTGATCTTCACATTTTCCTTTAGCATGCATCCTTGCTTCGTCATGTTCATCAAATGGAATTAACCTTGCACATTCTTAGTAAACTTGTTAATCCCATATTCACATATTATCATTAATTACCAAAACCATTTTTAGGGGCCTAGATGCTTTCAACGTCCTCTTCACATACTTGAAGAAGCTGAACGTAGAACGAGGAATTGTGTCATCAAATTCCTTAAAGTTCGAGTGATCTAATCACTCAGAGACGAAGCAACTTGGGAGAGGAGGATCGCTTTGTGCGGACTACCCATCCTTCTTTCTAAGTAGGAGGAATCTCGGGGACGAGATTCTTGTAAGGGGGGAGATTTTGTAACATCCCCAAAACATGGTTTGTGTTTCAAATGTACAAAAATGAGGAGAAATTAAAACTTTTGGATGCATCCTTGTTGTCATTTGAAATCTCTAGAAATTATCCCCTTGATGTGTGGACTTCAAATTCAATTTGGTTTTTTGACTTGAAGTGTTGCAATTCAAGATATTCTAGTCAAACCTTGTGATCATCCTCTGGAAATATTTTTCCTAAATTCTTGATCATCCTGGTAACCTCCCTGAGAAACTTCATAATTTTTAGAAATTATTTGCTATCTCTTAAGGGTTGGTCAAACCAGTTGTCTCCTTGGTCAAACCCCTGTTCAGCAACTTTTGAATTTTCTAACGGGCAATGCACTGCACGAAAAGTTCTGGAAAATTTACACATGGTTGATATTGAAGTCAGGATCATTTAGTAAAAAATTTCAGAATTTTTAGAGCTGTAGAGCTACCTCTGGAAATTTCCAAATCATCTCAGCCTTTTCAATTCAAATCTGGAATCACTGTTCCTCGGGATTGAACCCGAATCAGACCCCGACCCGGCTTCCTTGGTTAAGCCCAACCAAAAAACCGCATCGCAGGTGAGCCGTCCGATGGAGACTCTCCGATCCAGATCGCGTAACCCTTCGATTAGGTTCTGAAGCTGACCCCGCCGATTGGGAGCCATCCGATGGAAACTTAACGTCCTGGACAGAGTGGCTGATCGGACCGGCCGATCGCCCCTTTCTCTTGAAACGTCCAATTTGGAAATGAATGGCCTGGATTGAGAGGACGATCGGACCGGCCTATCGTCCCTTTCGCTTGGACCGTGCGATCTCGATCCAACAGCCCGCGCCAACCCCTTTCAAAAATCTCTCTTCGCGGCCCGAGTCACTTTGGCGTCCACGGCCCCACATCGTGTGTGTCTTCCACCTTGGCGGCTGCGCCGGGAGCCGAGCCCACGCTGGCCGCAGCATGTCTGCGCATCTCCGTCAACGCCGTTGCCGCACCGCCCTTGGCTACCAATCGCAGTGCTTCGCCAACTCACGCCGCCTTCTCCTCCGTCCGCGCTCCTGCTCAAAACTGACCCTATGCCCTGCTCTCAGCTCACTTCTCCTCTCGGTGCCCGAGGAGAGGGGAGCTCTCGTGTGCGCATACCTCAAGATCTAAGGTAAGCTCGTGCTCCCGCTTTGTCCAGAGCGCGTCCAGAGCTACTCCTTCGGCCATTATCGACTCCGGTGAGCCTTTCTCTCTTTTTAGTGCGTCACCATGCGTGTCTTGGCCTGCTTAATCTTTCCCCTCACTCTATTTTGCTATCGGTTCACAGGAGCCCGCAAAATCTGAGTTTGGACCATTTTCGGTCGCGGAGCCCCGTTCGTCCCCATCTCCGGTGTGGTAAGCTCTTTGCCGATTCTTTGCTTGTACACCATCTGTGGGTTGTCTTTGAGCTTTCTCTACCACTCTTTCTCTGTCTCCTTCACCAGAGCGAGATCCCCTCGGTGAAGCACCGCACCGCCGTCACCCTCCTCGTCATTGGCTCAACTCCGACCTTCTCCGAAGTCTCTCCTCGCTCAGTGACCTCCTGCGCCTTGTAGTTGCTGGCACCGCTTCCTCGACAATGCAGAGCTCGATCTTGCAGTGCACGTTTTGCCGTAGCTCTCCTCCGCTTCTCTCCGGTGCGCCGCCGCCTCGGGCCAGCTTAACCACCGTGAGTGCCACCGTTGGGTGTGCAAGGATATTGTGAATCCATCCATGCCCTTAGCTAGTGCCACGTGGCGAAGCGCGTGGAACGAGCTCGGCTTTCAAAGCGATGCGGTGTTGTCGGTTTTCCGACAACACTGTAGCATCATCATTAAAACCAAATCTCGTTCATTAACTGCTAATGATTGCTTTGTAGTTAATGGCTGTCTTATTCGGATTCTTGCTATCACTGACATGTGGGGCCGAGCACAGTAAGCGTGGTGTAAATCCGATTTTTCAGTGTATGACATGTAGACCCCACCTTTCAGCCCGAAAATTCTCTTCGGTTCTAAAATGGAAAATGCACTGTTTAAGGGGCCCACTGGTCAGCGACCGTGGCTAGCATCGGCTGGGTATAAATAGTCATTTATGATGTTGTAAAATCCGAAATGCTTTATTTATGAACTGAAAAATGCATTAACTTCAAAATTGCATAAGTAATTCATTTTAACTACAAAAAAGTGAAACCACTTTTGTTATTTTTCATTTTTAATAAGCTTTATTATAAAATATGTTTCAACCTTATCACTATCTCAGAAAACATGCTTTGTGGAGAGTGCTTCAAAAAGGAATTATTAATACATTATAAATTGCTTTTAACTTTGAAAATGTATAACTAATTCATAAAAACTCCAATTGAGGTGAACCAAATTATTTAGGTCATGTAATAATATTCCCTATCCATATTTGTAATCCTCATGTCCACCACTACTCCAGAAAATTTCGCGAAAGTTTTAGATGAGGTGAATAGAGATAGATTATAATTAAATTGGATTTTTCTGAAAACTGAGTTTCAAATGGCTATAACTTCTGCATAGAACATCCAAATGAATTTATTCTTGTTGCTAAATTCATCTAAAATCATGATTTTCATTATGTGAATTTTTCATAATTTTTGGATGACTTTGTATTTTAGGGTCTTTTCGGTGTTATTCGTTCTTATTGTGCTTTCAATTTCTTTCGGTAGGTTCAGACGATATTATTGATTTTTAAAGTGATCCTCTGCAGCAAGAGGGTAATCCACAGCAAGGCAAGCAGTTTGATCATGTTAATCCCAGTATTTTTCAAGTCTAATATATTGATTTCAACTTGTTTGTTTGCATCGCTATTTTGTTATTAAATTATGGTTTGATTAGTTGATCCTATAGTTGCATACTCTGTAGGTAAATGATTATTCCTCTACTACCTGAGCCTAGGTCATTTGTTGTGATTAGAGTTCGTTGGATGGGCTCTTGTCACTTAGTTGATTACGAGTTAATATGCTTAGACATGCTTAGCTATCGGTAGTATGGGCGATCGTCGACTTAGTCGATGATCTTGATCACACAAATTTTATTATTACTCTATTATGTCCTGCACTTTGTGCTTTGTTAATTTTGTAAAGTCAAAAACTGAAAATAAAACTGATTCGACTTGGGCACAGTGGATGTTGGTTTGATCTGTTGGGTGTGAATGGAATGGTGCCTAAGTCCCCCAAGGACCGAGTTACTTGTGTCACTAAGCCAAGCACTTTTGCGTGCTAACCACACGAGAGGGATATGGGACCTCTCTTGACTTAGTACTTTGGCATGTGTTAGCTCCGAGTCGCGGGAGGTGGGTTGTGTGTCGTGTAAAAAAGGATCTGTGTTATTGTGTTGGGTGTGCGGTGGTGGAGTTCCGGGTAGGTTCTCCACCTCGAGGGGCATCGCAGTTGTCCAAGGCTTTGCCCGTGAGGGGTTGTTGACCGAGGCTTTCGATGACTCCGACACAACGTATGGGTTTCTATCCATACGGGCGACTAGTAGTTAATGCATAATATTAGAAATGTCTCGTAGGACATAGCCGTGCCGGCATACCTAAGGAAGTGTGCTTCATAACTTGGTAAGGAAGTGCCGGCATACACGGTCTGGCGTGTGGGTACATTGGTACACCGCTGCAGGGTTCAAACTATTCGAATAGCCTCGTCCTAGGTTATGGACATGCTTGGTAAGGTCGTGCAAGAACTAGACTACAACTTTCAATTAAAACTTGACATAGGTGGTATGAATGGGTAATTCATGCTATTGTTGTGGTGACTATTGGGTTAGTCACTTCCAGTATGTTGTTGTCATTTATTTATTGTTATATTGTTGTTATTTACTATTATTTGAACAATAAAAACAGATTGTAAACTTGCTTTTAAATGTACTACTTTATTGCAAATAAAGACTGCTTTGGTGCTAAAAATGAAACATACAGCCTCCACTTAAATAAGCTTGCATGTAGCTATGTGTAGGCCTGTTACTCTACACGTAAGTCTTGCGAAGTACAATTTTTGTACTCATTTGCTTTGCTTAACTATTTGTTGCAGAGGAGGAAGGTGAGCCCCTAGGGCCTCACTTTTGTGAGATGTAATGCGGGTTTGACGACTAGCTCGATGGACCGGTTGGATGCCTTGTGGGTTAAAGGCACACTAATTAGCTTTTGTTTATCGCCATCTTATGGCACCTTGCTTCTGCTGTTCTCTTAGACTCTTAGTTGTATTTGGCCGATCTGCCCTTTTTGTAATAACTCTATATTGTATGTCTTTCGAATTGCTTAGTCGTGCTTTGGATTCTATGTGATGAATAGAATTGATGCATAATTTTTGTATGGGGTATGTGTATTGCACTTCTGGGAAGTACATATACGCCGAGAGCCGTGATATTTGATTTGTAATGCTTTAATCATCTTGATGGTTAAGTATTACAAGTTAAATACCCCGGGGTCTCACATCAGAGCCGACATAAGAGTGTAGGACCGTAAAGGCAACTAGAGGGGTGAATAGGCGCTTTCAAAACTTTCTCGCCTAAATCGAATACAACACGAACTTTACTCCTTTAGCTATGAAAGCTAAGAAGATTAGTAAGCGCACAGTGGAAGCCTTGTGTTGGATTCGATAAACCCCTCAACCACACGACACAAATAGTGAAAAGAACTCCTTTGTTACGATCACGATACTGGCGGTCTGACCGGCTACCACGGGCGGTCGGACCGACGGTCAACCAGCGGTCTGACCGGCAATCAACTAGCGGTCGGACCGGTGGACAGCGATTCGACCGGTAAACCGGTGATGCGAATACCGGCGGTCGGACCGCCGTTGCAACACCGGTTCGCCGGTTCGATCAGAACGAAAAACTCACCCAAATCCAAAGCGAAATTTGATCCAACTTTTGATTCAACCAATAAAACTTGACCAAATTTCGAGCACACCTCCCTAAAGATATTAGAGACCTATTTCTAGCGACGATCCATCAGATCCACTTCGCAGAATCGATCTCTCGAGATTTTACCAAAGAAGTGCACAAACCCTAGAAATATGAAAATCTTGATTCAAGACTTGCTTGTAGGGGTTGATGATCTAGATGACTCTAGGAGTAATCCCACACATCAAAGCAAGATAAAGAAGGCCAAGAGACCAAGCATAAACCTTTGAATCAAGGAAGCACCAAAATCATCCAAAAGGGAGAAGAACACAAAGGAAGCAAATGATCTTTCAATTGAGCATCACAAGATTGTTCGGTCACACAAGATGCTTACAAAGCCTCTCCAACAAGGAGGGTAAGAGCTCAACAAGGAGCACACTCCAAACCCTAGTTCTCCTCTCCTCTCCTCCAAACCCTAGAAAAAGGAAGAAGGGCTAAATAGATGCTTCAAGAGTATTTTCCATCTCCCCTTTCTATTTATACTAGAGAGCTAGGGTTTCACTTTTGGGGTCACTTACACATGGGACCCACACACATAACTATTGAAGCAATCGTTTGCTTCACCACGTGTAGGTTGATCAGCGGTTCTCATCGCGTCGCCAAACCTCTCTTGTCCGAATCCCATCGGAACCTCCCAGAGACTCGCACCGATATCCGCACCACCTGATCCAACCAGCTGTAACGAACCACCCGTTCGATCCATCTTGCCCATTCTGCACCATGCTTGTGTCACACGACCTCCCGGTATCCATGATCGTTACGGACCTCGGCTCTCAAGCGTAGTCGATCCACTCACCGCTGACGTCGTTGACACGCAAGCCACCGCACAAAGAATAGACAAACAAACCGTTTCCGGGAACAAGTTCCTCACAACTTGACCCACGATAGTTCCGCAATGCCATATACATCAATAAAGCATTGATAATCAAACATAAACCACATTGAAACCACATCAATGCAAACTTGGCTAATCTCCAAGTCGCTCGCCGGTCCGATACTTCAGGCCCATCTGAGGCGGTCAGAGCCGATTCAGCCGATCGGACCGCTCAACGGCGGTCGGACGGTCCAAAAGACAACCAAAAATCAAGCGTGAAAATCCAAACCTTCGGAATTTTCAACTCAATAGAACTTTTGTTGGAGCTCCAAAATGATGGGACCACATCCGGAGACTCCCTCACTTGCCTACACAACATATTTTTGGCTCGGCTCAAAACCTATTTTCATTTTGGCGGTCGGACCGCCACCATGGCGGTCGGACTCCTCCTGGCGGTCCGACCGCCCGACATCACCGGTCGGATCACCTGGTCCGACAAAGCGAGCAAACCAAAAACGCGAGATTTTGCAAACCAACAACGCCATTGCCAATTGACTCATCATCCTGAGATCGTGCACATATCCTCACGATATCCACAATCTCCCCCTTGATGAACACATTGGCAATTTTCAAGAAAATGTGGTTTTTCGAAATGAAAAGTAAAAATTCGCCGTTTTCGCATACAGGCACAACTTGGTCCAGAAGCAAGAAAAAGCCTAGGAACCGACCAAGCTGGCTTCAGAATAGTGTAAGCAAGTGAGATAAGGCAATGAAAGCACCAAAGGATTCAATTTCCAGAAAGTAGCCAAAAATCTCACTTAGGTCCAAATGAAAGACAATTTTTCTATTTGACCTTTGATCACAGTGAGTCTTCTTCAAATGCAAATGAAATCAGGAAAGGCAATAGAACCAAGAGACTTAACTCACTATGATCACAAATTTTCAAAAGGTTCAATTTTTTTATTTTATGAAGTTCTTATATATTAAACCTTAAGTATGAAAGTATGAAACCAAAAGCTCTAACAGCATTTTCTTCACAATCTTTCTCCCCCTTTGACAATGAATTCATCAAGATGCATGAAAAAGAAAGAGCATGAAGGAATGACTTTATTTTGAACTTTAGTAAAAGGAGCCATGACCATTATACATGAAGGCAAGTACAAGTATTATACCAAGCCATATAAAGTAGACGCTATATTCAATCATGGCAAAACATGTCTTCGCAAAGCTAAGACCAAGATAGCGAGAATCTGAGATTAACGAATTAAAATCATGAAAGGTTGCTCAATATCATAGATTCACTCAAAGCAACCAAAAATGAGTCAAGCCATGTCTATAAGTAAAAAGAGACTCAAAACAAGAATTGAGGCATTTTGAGCATTAAGAGAATTCTTTTGAAGCAAAGCTCAAGCACTTAGCCCTTTTTGGGCAATTTCTCTTTTTCTCCCCCTTTTTTTACTGTGCTAGATGTCAAACCTTGCCGCGACCATCTCAAGCAATAGGCTTAAAAGAATGATCTAGGTCATCCAAAACTCCCCCTGAGTTCATGCCTAGTGCAATGGCAAGCCGTCTCATGAGAAAGGATTGGTGAGATCAGTTTTTTTCGCACAGAAAATCTCATTTTTCATTTGCTTGACTTAATAAGATAAAAAGCTCATTTTTCATTTCAAAATAAGTTCAAGACTCAATTCAACCTGTAAGACATGGCAAGAATCATAAGAGGATCACTAGAGCAAAACTAGTCACAAGATCCAACAAGACATGATTTGATTCAATTTGCTCACAGATATAAAGCTAGCAAGGCAAAAGCTAAGCCACACACTAAGAGTCATAAAAGAAATCTAGCAGACAATCACTTGATATGACAAGGTATAGAAGATGGAATCAAGTCATACAAGGATAATAATCAAAGCTCCACTAATTTTATTATACAATGCAAGACAAATGAATTGAAACATGCATTATGATACAATAAATGCAAAAAGAGCAACTTCCCCCTCAAAACAGTACAATAGGACTAATAACCCCAAACTCTCCCCGCAAAGCAGCAAAACGAGAAGAATCAAGAGCTTTAGTGAAAATATCTGCAAGCTGTTGCTCAGACTCTACAAAGTGAAGCACAACATCACCTTTCTCAACATGGTCTCTCAGAAAATGAAATCGAATATCAATGTGTTTAGTCTCGGAATGTTGCTTGGGTTTTGGCAATATTAATTGCGAAGTGTTGTCACGAAAGAGGAACACTTCCCAAAGATAACCCATAGTCCCGCAGCGTGGATAAAATCCAGAGAACACGAGAGCACCCAGCGGCGGCTACATACTCGGCCTCGGTATGGCAGATCAGCAATGTAAGACTTTTCTAGAAGACCAAGAAACAAGAGATGTGCCCAAGAAATGACAAGTGCCGTAAGTACTCTTCCTATCCACTCTACATCCGTGAAATCAAGATCGAAAATGCTCGAATTGAAAGAGCCAAGAAGAAGAATACCGAGTCCAAAGTCAAGCGTATCTTGAAGATACACGAAGATGCGCGTCTTCGCTTGACGATGAGAAGCACAAGGGAAGCTCGAAGCGAGCGCCTTGGACATACGGCAAATTGTATGTCCGGCCTTGACGCCTGTAAGATAGAGGAGGAGCCAATCATCTGCGGTACTCTTCGGTCCACGGACTCTCCATCCTCATCGTGGTCGGCAACGGTGGTTGTAGCAATGGGAGTAGACATTGGCCCATCGCTTCCCATATTGAAGCGCCAAGAAGGTCCTTTGTATACTTACTACGATGAGCGAAGGTGCCTCCTTTCGATTGCTTGATTTGAAGACCAAGGAAGAATGTCACTCTCCCATCATGCTCATCTCAAACTCACTTTGCTCATCGAATCTGAAAATCTGGACACCAAAGCATGAGAAGAAACCGAAAATAATATCATCCACATAAATCGAACCAAGAAGAAATCACCGCCATGCACGAGAGTGAACAAGGTTTTATCAACCATTTCCATTTTGAAATCATTTTCAAGCAAGAAACTCTTAAGCTGTCATACCAAGCTCTAGGAGCTTGTTTCAATCCATCTGAGGCTTTAGAGTTTAAAAACATGGTTTGGGAATTTTGATTTTCAAACCCGGAGGTTGCTTGACAAAGACCTCTTCTTCTATGAAGCCATTCAAGAAAGCACTTTTAACATCCATTTGAAAAAGCTTGAAACCTTTGGATGTTGCAAAAGCTAAAAGAATGCGAATGGCCTCCAATCTAGCTACTGGAGCAAAGGTCTCCTCAAAGTCTAAGCCCTCTACAGGAATAACCTTGAGCTACAAGTCTAGCCTTATTGCGAACAACCAATCCATCCTCACTTTGCTTATTTTTAAAACCCATTTTGTTCCAATAACATGAGAATCGGAAGGTCGCTCAACTAAAACTAGACTTTATTTTTCTTTGAAATTTTCAAGCTCTTCATGCATGGCATTGACCCAAGAGGCATCAGATAAAGCATGGGTGATATCTCGGGGTTCAAAAGAAGAGACAAAGCGAGAATGTGCATGAGAATCGGGAGAAATAAACACGGAGCGAGTGACTCGCTCTTGAAGATCCCCAATCATCGCTTTCGGTGGATGTTGTCATTTGTATCTGAAGAGGTGCTCTGGTGCAGTGGCCTCTACCTCATGAGTTGTGGAGGTAGGAGCAGGCCACTCGGATCGTCGGTGGGGATAGGAGGAGGTGCTCAATTGGCCGACGTAGTAGTAGCAGCTCTCCACCTCTCTCGAAGGCGGAGGATGGTTTGGTTCTTCATCCTCGAGTCATCATCGACGAAAATGCTTCCTTGAATTTCAGGAACTGTGCACGAAGCATCGGGTCTAGTACTGGGACTAGCCTCATCAAAAGTGACCTTAAGTCTCAACAATTTTGTTAGTGTCAACATTAAAAACACGATAGCCACGAGAATGAGCGGGATATCCAAGAAATATGCCATCAAAACATCTAGACTCAAATTTATCAAGATTGCCATGTTTAAGAATGAAGCACTTGCAACCAAAAATCTTGAAATGAGAGACTTTGGGAGAATGACCAAATTTAAGCTCACAAGAGGTCTTCCCAACCACAGATCTCAAGAAAACCCTATTGGAGATATAACAAGCGAGAGAGATCGCCAGCCCAAAATCTCCTAGGAGTAGAATGCTCATCTAGCATGGTCCGAGCCATCTCTACAAGGGTTACATTCTTCCTTTCTACAACACCATTCTCACTTGAGGAACTCTAGGAGAATAAAGCGATGTTCAATTCCCTATCGGTCAAGAAGGTAGAAAAGAAGAATTCTTGAACTCGTCCCATTGTCACTCCTAATGGCTCTCAAAGCTCGGGTATATCAACAAACAATTCTAAGGACCAAATCTCTAAAGAATCCAAATGCTTCGTCCTTAGAAGCAAGAAAATAAACCCATGAATACCAGAGTAATCATCCACAACCACCGGCACATACCATTTCCCACCGGTGGACTGAACTCTAGAAGGACCAACTGTATCTAAGTGAAGAAGTTGTCCTGGTCCATCAGTCATTACCAAAGTAAGAGGTGGGTGGGAAGCAGACACCATCTTACCATGTCTACAGGGTGAGCACACAAGATCTCTAATAGCCTTCAGCCTAGGCAAACCTCTAATCAAGTTCTTGCAAGCGACTCTAGACAAATGATCAAAACCTATATGCCCAAGTCTACGATGCCACAAAACAAGGTCATGAGAATCGGAGGCTACAAGACACCTAGGATCTGAAAGCGAAGAAATACTGAAATTTGCACAGAAGATCTTCTCAAATCTGGAGATCTCAAACACAAGCTCACCCGAGGAATCTAGAACTCTACACTCACCTCTCTTAAACCTCACTTCTAGACCCTCATCAAGCAGCTGAGAAACAGATAGAAGATTATACCTCACCTTACTTACCAAAGCGGCGTCTTTTAGCATGAACTTGTCGTTGACGCGCCACGGTGCCCTTTGCGATCACGGTCCGGTAGAAGCATCCCCAAATGTAATCAATTCGTTGCGGATGCACGTGTGAGTGAGGAGAACCATCTAGAATCTCGGTCATATGTCGAGAACACCGAGTCAACAAGCCATATGTCCTCCTTCCTCGCACGACGGACCTAAAAGCACAATCGAAACATCCGTGCCTCGAGATGGGGTTAGTGATAAATGATCGAGGAATCCAGTACTGAGAAGCACGATGTCTGGGAGCAGCAGTAGAAATAGCAGAAACATGATCAGGAATAAAATCATAAGGATGCACATGAGAGCCACCTAGACCTCTCCGAAACGATCTACCAAAAGATCGATACTCCCCCTGTCTAGGTACTACCCGGTGTCTCTCCTCACGATGTCCTAATCCAACATGCTGCCTAGACCCACCAAAAGAGTCTACAAAGTTCTCTACAAATCTAGGCCTATGTGTGGTGCGATAAGCAGTGCCTAGCTCTAGAGACTACAATTTGGAGAAGGACTCCTCTAATGGATCTTAGGACGCTCATCCTTTCTTTTCTCTCAAGTTTTTCTCTCCGGAAGCAGAACTCAACAGTATGGCCTTCTTTCTTGCAGAAGGTGCAATGGTACTGGACCTTTTGAGAGGTCTGTACAGAATGAGTGAAAGCACCTTTCTTGCGAGTAAAGAGTTTGAGCAAAACCGTGGATTTGAAAACAACCCGGATGGCTTAGGAGGCTCTAGCTCAAACAAACCATTCTTCACAACTCTAGCAATCCTAGGTGGGTTTTCTTGGAATGCTCTAGGGATTGAAACCTAGACCACTATTTTTCACGCTCACCTTGGATTGATCAAGAATCATGTTGAGTTTCTTTTTCCCACTTGAAAACTTCTCAAGAGTCACCTTGAGGTAATCATTCTCTTTCATTAAACCCTCACATCTAGTGCACTTGCTAGACTTGATTACCTCAGTGCTCTTACTCTTAAGAAGGGCCACTTCCACTTTGAAGGCCTCACAAGACACACAATAGAATTCTCTAATCCTATTCAACTGCTCCTTAAATTTGACTCTGAATGCCTCTTGAATCTGATTAATCATGGTTTCAACCTCAGCATTTAAAGCACAAGAGTTAGAATCAATCACTTTCTTAGAAGCAGCAAAAGACATGGATCTTTCAATTTTAGCCTTTTCTTCAAGGGTCTTGTTTAAGGCTTCAATCTCAATTGTAAGCTTGGGACAATTTTCACAAGATGCAACTCTAGAGTAAACTAGCATTTCTTTCATCTCTTGCATCTTAATCTTATTATTCTTACAATGAGAGCAAGTGTGACTAGCATCAAATTTTTGCAATTCTTTTAAGGAACTATCCAGTTTTAATTCAAGCAAAGCACAATTTGAGCAAGTTAAAGGGATAGCTTCCATGCCAGTCACATCAAGTGAAATGGCATCTAAGCAAGCAGAACTAGACTTGAGAGATTCTAGTTCATCGAGAGCATCTTTAAGTTGATTAGTGACAGAGGAATGAGCAGATTTCAAGCTTGTCAAGTCATTAAGCAAGCTAGTGCAGGATTCACAAATATCATCAGGATTAATAGCTTATCCGCCAGATCTCGTGAGCAGACTGCAAGTGAGCAACACGCTCAAACTCAGATTGACTAAGGCCTTGGATCAAATAATTCCGAGCCTTGCTGTTGGCCTCCACATCTGGAGTGATCATATCGTCATCGGCTGGCACGACATAAGGATTTTTCACCTTTAGCCAAATAGCGTGCCCTTGAGCCTCGATATATGCTTGCATCACGAGCCTTCCAAAGATGCAAAGTCAACTCCCTCAAAAATGTGTGGCTTGGTTGAGTACTTGTCAGTCGTCATGGCTCCAAAGACCGGTTAAGATCTATGAGAAGAGCTAACCGGCTCTGATACCACTTGTAGGACCGTAAAGGCGACTAGGGGGGGTGAATAGGCGCTTTCAAAACTTTCTCGCCTAAATCGAATACAACACGAACTTTACTCCTTTAGCTATGAAAGCTAAGAAGATTAGTAAGCGCACAGTGGAAGCCTTGTGTTGGATTCGATAAACCCTCAACCACACGACACAAATAGTGAAAAGAACTCCTTTGTTACGATGCAGAGTGCTGGCGGTCGGCCAAGGCTACCACGGGTGGTCGGACCGACGGTCAACCAATGATCCGGCCGGCAACCAACTAGCGGTCGGACCGGTGGACAACGGTTCGACCCGGCAAACCGGTGATGCGAATACGCCAGGCGGTCGGACGCCCGTTGCAACACCGGTCGACTGTTCGATCGAGCGAAAAACTCCACCCAAATCCAAAGCGAAATTTGATCCAACTTTTGATTCAACCAATAAAACTTGACCAAATTTGAGCACACCTCCCTAAAGATATTAGAGACCTATTTCTAGCGGACGATCCATCGATCCACTTGTGAATCGATCTCTCGAGATTTTACCAAAGAAGTGCACAAACCCTAGAAATATGAAAATCTTGATTCAAGATTTGCTTGTGGGGTTGATGATCTAGATGACTCTAGGAGTAATCCCACACATCAAAGCAAGATAAAGAAGGCCAAGAGACCAAGCATAAACCTTTGAATCAAGGAAGCACCAAAATCATCCAAAAGGGAGAAGAACACAAAGGAAGCAAATGATCTTTCAATTGAGCATCACAAGATTGTTCGGTCACACAAGATGCTTACAAAGCCTCTCCAACAAGGAGGGCAAGAGCTCAACAAGGAGCACACTCCAAACCCTAGTTCTCCTCTCCTCTCCTCCAAACCCTAGAAAAAGGAAGAAGGGGCTAAATGAATGCTTCAAGAGTATTTTCCATCTCCCCCCTTTCTATTTATACTAGAGAGCTAGGGTTTCACTTTTGGGGTCACTTACACATGGGACCCACACACACATAACTATTGAAGCAATCGCCTGCTTCACCACGTGTAGGTTGATCAGCGGTTCTCATCGCGTCGCCAAACCTCTCTTGTCCGAATCCCATCGGAACCTCCCAGAGACTCGCACCGATATCCGCACCACCTGATCCAACGGTATGTAACGAACCACCGTTCGATCCATCTTGCCCATTACGCACCATGCTTGTGTCACACGACCACCCGGTATCCATGATCGTTACGGACCTCGGCTCTCCAAGCGTAGTCGATCCACTCACCGTTAGCGTCGTTGACACGCAAGCCACCGCAAACAATAGACAAACAAACCGTTCCGGAACAAGTTCCTCACAACTTGACCCACGATAGTTCCGCAATGCCATATACATCAATAAAGCATTGATAATCAAACATAAACCACATTGAAACCACATCAATGCAAACTTGGCTAATCTCCAAGTCGCTGCCCGGTCTGGCCGCTGGCCGGTGGTCAGGCCGATTCGAGCGATCGGATTGCTCCCACTGCAATGGTCGGACCGGTCCAAAAGACTTAGCCAAAAATCAAGCGTGAAAATCCAAACCTTCGGAATTTTCAACTCAATAGAACTTTTGTTAGGAGCTCCAAAATGATGGGACCACATCCGGAGACTCCCTCACTTGCCTACACAACCTATTTTTGGCTCGGCTCCAAAACCTATTTTCATTTTGGCGGTCGGATGGCCACCATGGCGGTCGGACTCCTCCACTGGCGGTCGACCGCCGACACCACCGATCGACCACTGTGGTCCGGCGACCTGAAACAAACCCAAAGCGAGATTTTGCAAACCAACAACGCCATTGCCAATTGACTCATCATCACGAGATCGTGCACATATCCTCACGATATCCACAAAAAGCTACGTGAGATGTTAGAAGGCGAGATTTGGAATTCGAGGTGGGGGCGAAGTTACATTGAGTATCACCATCCAAATGCGTGGTGCGATTCGGCACTAAAGGAAGCTTAGCCCAAGGTATGTTGGGCAATTCCCAATCGTGTACGAATTGGAAAACTAGCTTACCGTTTGGACCTTCACGATTCCATGAGTGGAGTTCACAATGTGTTTCACGTGTCGATGTTGCGAAAATTTACGAGAGATCGGATCATGTTATTCCCTTGGAGCCTTTGATCATTGCACAAGATCTTACCATCGAATCCCGACTAGTGAAAATATTAGCGGAATCAGAACGGGTTCTGAGGAACAAAACCCTGAAGTATGTCAAAATTCCTTGGTCTCATCAAATTGAGAGAGACCACTTGGGAGTTAGAATCCGTATTCGAGAGCGATATCGATTTGTTAAGCCGCGCGTGTCAATCGTTGTTTTCAATTCTGTGGTATTCTTTTCTCGTACTCGTTTCGACGGTTAGAATTTGAGGTCGAATTATGTTAAGGGGGGTAGAATGTAATATCCCGGAAATGAATCGAGAGAATTTAAAAGAAGTCGGGACGAAAAGGCAATTAAAGAATTGGATTTTTCGTGGAGAGGGGATTTTCAGTAAAAGTTCGGCAACTTTGGGCCACGGACGCGGCCCGGGAGGACCAAGAGGGGAGAGGCCCAGGGGCCGGCCAAGAGGCGCCCAACCTAGCCGCTCCCCACTCCTCATCTCCCACCCCCTTGGGAGCCGCCACCTCCACCTCCCTCTCCCAAACCGGCGCCTCCTCCTCTCCCGGCGTCTCCTCCTCCCTTCTGTCCCGGTGATCCCCGGCGCCGACTCCCAAGGCTCAAGCTCCTTCTCCGGTTCTTCTCCTGCCGAGCCCTCTCCTTGGTTCCAAGGTGGCGGCCATAAAGGGAGGAAGGGAGAGGAAGAGGCGTGCATTCTTTGGGGATTGATCACCATCTACCGTGAGTCTTCAAGGGTAACAAATGATCCAAGTTGCAGTTTGGTTCGATTTGATTACATAATTGTTGATTAGGATTAAATCGGTGTTCTGTTATGGAAATTCTAGAACCTGTCCGACACCTTGCGCTGCCAGTTTTGACTTTTAGATGTGAATCTCGGCTTTTGTCTCCTAGAGTTTTGTTCTGAGGTCGTTCGCTTTCGTTTGGCACCAAGATCATGAGATTCCTTTGACGGTTTAGGAGATATGAATTTTTAACATGCTTTGATTACTGTCGATCGAGAACACAGGGGTGTCGGTTTGTTCCTCGGTTTTGATCTAGTTAGAGTCAGATTCAGGACGGCCACCCAAAACGGTTTTTGTAGATAATTTCATTATGATTCCAGATTGATAAAGATCATTCAATTTGGATTTATATATTAAAAGTTATGCCATGTTTTTTCTACTGAGTGCATTGTCGGGCTATTTATCTATCAGGTACTTTCAACTACAGATTAGACTTATGTGTGGGCATAATTAGAAAATCTTGTCTACTAGTGTTTTGAAGGTTTGTCTGTTAAGTTTATTTTGGCACTGGTCTCAGGTCGTTCGGAGTTCCATATTAATACATATGAATTTTTCCGTGCCGCTGTCTGGAACGGTAGAAAATAGGGGAAACATTTGTCTCATCGTTGGGTTCGCGAATTATGCCGGGTAGTGCGGGAGTCATTGTAGATTACCGGTAGTGTCGTCGTATCGCGTCATTCTTATTTCAATTGTTTCTGGTGTAGGTGGTGAGGCGGCGAGTGTAGGCGCACCTTTTGTGCCACCTAGTTCGGCCAGTCGCGGAAGGCAAGTACCATATGTTAAAATGTGTTGATTTCAATTGAATGCATGATGATGTGTTATCTTTGTGTATGTCTTTGATATTCGTCCATGATGTTCATTTCGTTTCAAATTGATAAATCTTATGAGTAAAGATACCGACATTCATATCACTTGTTCCATTCCATTCATATACTATTCAATTTCCGTCCACAGGAGTGGAATTTGCTAAGACCCATCAATTCTAGTATGGGCACGTAAGACCCACCATTCCAATGTGGGTTGTTTCGGACAACCGTATGAAACGTTCTTCATACGGTGTTTGGGTCCCCGGACTTTGATAAGTGCGGGCTTAAGTGAACACCGACGGGTGTATCATTCGCTATACCGGTATAAGCAGTTGAGTAGTCCATTTCCTTTCAGTGCATACATTCATTTCATTCAAATTCATAAAATTCTGATGATTGGTGCATGGATCGTGTAATGTTTATCTAGTCCAAATATGCCATGATTAAATGATTATTGTACTTGCTGAGTTTCGACTCACCCTTGTTTTCAATGTTATTTATGTCATCCACGCGATGTTGATGCTTTTGGGAGGAGTAGTCGGACGCGTCTCACAGATCATTACTTTATATTTTCAATAATGAATTCAACCTTGTTATCCTTTGATGAGAGATGGACTGTAATAAGTAACGTTTAGACTTCTTCTCATGTCGTTATTTGACTAGTTCCTTGATTATTCAACATTGATGAATTATTTTATTTTACACGTCATTACGTTGTTATTGTTATTTGGTGAGATGCCTATTGAATCTTAGTCTGCATTCGGTTTGTATGTTGTATCTTTAGGTAGCATCTTGGCTTCCGAATAGCCAGGGTGTTACAACAGTGATGCCAGAGGTGTACCCCGTACGTCGCCGATCACCGTCATTCTCCATCGTCGCCATCAAGCCGTCATGGCCATCGATCTTGTCAACATGGCAGCCTATGTTTCAACCTCATCGGATCCTATCGAAAGAACCAAAAAGAACCAATAAGGCAAAAGAAACCGAAAAGATCCAACAGCCAACTTCAACAAAAAGCTCTCAAATTTTTACAGTAGAAAGAGCATGATTGTTAGGAACTAAAGCAATAAGAACCAATTGATTTGGATTCTCAATGCCAAAGATATGACCAAAACAATTTTGCTCAGCTTTTATAAATCAAAAATGCCACTATTCATTAGCAAAAATTTCGGAGCTATCTTGGGGTTGGAAACATTTTTAGATTAAAGTTCATTGAAAACATAACCAACAAAATTTGAATCAACCAAAAGGATTTAAAATGAATTAGATATGCATTTTACAAGTTATCACATTTTGGTTGATAAATAAATCCTTTCGGGAAAAGCGAGAAATGAGAATCGGCGTGGCGAGCGAGGCGTTGATCTTGGATCAGCGGTCGCGTCCCAGCTGACCCGGCAGCGGCTCACAAACCCTAAGCGTTCACCGTTGGATGCGGATCCAACGGTTCCGCGTGGATCGGGGCGTTGGGCGGTCGAGCGTTCACACGCATAAAGGCCGTTGATCTTGGATCCAGCGGTCCACACGGATCGAACCGTTGGACGGTCGAGCGTTCATTCAGATCTGGACCGTTGATCTTAGATCAAGCGGGTCCTGCAGGCCGAGGCAGCGGCGAATTCAAAATCTCCGCGCGAGCGTGGCCGTAGATCTTAGGATCGGCGGTCGCATCGACTCAAGTTCAAACCGTCTCCTTGTTTTCGTCCGGCAGCAATGGCGGGGAAGATCGGCTTCGCTGTTGGCGGCTCCGGCCGTGGCGGTGCGAGCAAGTGCCCAAATGGGTCCCAAACATCATTGCGCACCTAATGGTACCAGCAATTAATTGCGGTGGACGAGCGTCGGCAAGCCGGAGGAACCGAAGTGGTTCAAAATGACCAAAGCAGCGGCAAAAGCGGCTCGGTGCGGTTCAAGGGAGGCGGGTGCCAAGCAACTAGGGGCTAAAAAGAAGTTACACAGGCCAGCGAAGGCCTGAGAGGACGATCGAATCGGCTCGGGTGGAGAAGAGTGGCGGTTTCGGTAGAAAAGGGGCAATCATAATGAAGCGCTCTCTTACATCAAAAGCAAAATTGTGGAGGGTTAATACTCTATGAGATGCTAAATGGCGAGGAAGCAAGATTAGAGTGAGAGGGCGAGAACACCACTTTCACAGAAGGGCTTGGAGCTTCACCAATGGCGCGAGAGAAAAATCACGAAGGAGCTCACTCGGTGCACTAGAAGAGATCTTTGAAGCTCAAGGGTGTTCAAAGGATGCTAAGGAAGCCTCTGGTAGAGTTTTATAGCCGAGGAGGAGCAAGAGAACAACGGCAAGAAAAATGGCTTTGCGGTGTTGAGGTTGGCCCGGCGGCGGCGAAGGCGTAATAATAGCGAGGCGGCAGCGACTATGGAGGCGGCGGGGCGGGAGCAATAAATGCGGAAGAGCCGTTGGCCAAAAGGAGAAGTGGCCGTGCGCCAGCGGCCCATGCAATCGCACCGACTCTGATTGACTCGGCGAGCGAGTGCTCGGGAGGAAGGCGACGAGCGGCGGCCGTCGGATCGGATCAGATCTCAATCGCTCGGCGCCCAAGCAATTAGATATTCGGCGGTCCGAACAATTCTTGATCGAAGGCGCGACGATCTAAAGATGAGCGGCTCGGCGAGAGGGAGGATCGGCGATCCGAACATTACCTCAGGCGCGACGCCGCGCGATCGAGATCTAGCGGTCGAAATTGAAAGTGCGTGGTGAGTCGGTGCAGATTAGTTGATCCGACTCGATCCGATGGCTCGAACCGAGTTTGATTCGAACAGAAGAACGATGAAGATTGATTTTGAGTTATTTCTTTGGTGAGTTAGGAAAATTAATTGAGATAGCAAACAAGCTCCAGTATTTATGAAATTTTAAGCTGGAGGTTCTTGTTGGATGATGAACCTTATATAAAATTTTTAGAGACTTTTATGCTTGCATTTTCTCCAAAATTCCATAAGGCTATATGTAGAGTTTGACCAAGGTTTGGTAGCCTCAAAAATTATCAAATAATTTCTAAAAATCATGAGATAATTGGAGGTGTTGCCAAGCCTCCCAAGAACTCGGGAAAAAGATTTCAAGGGTTTGGCAAAATACCTTTGCCAAGGAGGTTTTATTAGAGTCAAAGGGAATTTAAATGGGATTTTCCATAATTCTTTTGAAAAGAATTACCAAAAATGACCAAGGCTTCAAGATGCAAGAAAAGTTTTAATTTCTTCTGATTTTCTTACATTTGAAACACAAACCCATATTTGGGATGTTACACCTAGCCACGAACATGTGAACCCCACATGTTAGTTCGTTGTTCCATTGACCCATGAGCCATAGACCGTGAACCAAACCTCGTGGATTTGGTCCATTGACCAAGGGTTCCACCTATCAGGCTCTATTCCTTATTTTCTAGATTTTCTTTTAATTCTAAAATTCATTGATGGTGTCATGCTGATGCAATATTTTGTAATTTCATTTTGAAAGGAAATTCTCAAAATTCAAAATAGTGTTTCTCTAAAAATTCAAAAAAGTGTTTTCTTCTTTTTTTTTCTTAGATTGAATTCTCCTGAGAGCCCGTTCTTCCTTATATGAACTCTGATTAAACCCATTCAAGCTCTACCTTCCTGAGATTTTTATTTCATTTTTGGAGTTTATTTGTTTCTTTGTTTTGTATTTATTTAGTTTTTTGCTTTTATTTGCGAGTAGACATTGATACTTCGGGAGCTTTTGAGGAAGGAGTAGTTGATCAAGTTCAAGATCAGTATCAAGACTTGTTTCAAGGCAAGTTGTACCTTTGACCATGTTGAACCTAGTTTTTCAAAATTACATTGATTCAAACTGTTGCATGTTATTTCAAGTATTTAATTCTTTAAATGTTTTGGGATTAGCTATACACCAATTTGATTATATCCACATTGCTCATTGTATTACCCTGTTATTTTGTCACCCTCGCTTGATTAATTATTAGTTGGCATTATTATAGCACCAACGTGAGTTGGTTAGACACGAATAGTCTGCTTAGCCATGCAACGAGTTATTGATATGATTTTGAGTTAAAAATGTAAACTTGGCTAAGTGAATATAGAACTTTGTGTAAAAACTATGTGTTGTGTGCTGTTACTCGTTGATGGTATGTGATGCACTTAACCAACGGGGTGGCAAAAGATTTAGATTGAGGTAAGTGAGAAGAATTATGATATGGTGGAGCTTCGTGCTTGGGAAAGAATGAATCTTGATAATTTGTTTAGAAATTAGGTGGTCTCGTCTTGGTCAATTAAGTACATAACTTTATGCGCCATTAAACTGAGCCATAACTGTATAACCACATACATGGTATGGGACATGCCTAACTTAGTAAGCTATGAAAATCTTGGCATGGACTACTCAGGCATGTAGTTTAGATTGTGTGCTAAGGTGGAGGTGTGTACTACTGTGTCGAGTTACACTTATAAGTGGTTCATCTCTCTAAGTCCAACGATGTGCGTCGGAAGCACTTTGTTAGGGTTGGTACGAGAGTAGAACACATCAGGAGGGTCAATTGTCAAGATAAAGTTTTCGAAAGGTTTTATTGTGATTAGCTCCGATCAAGTTGATTGCATTTTGTGGGTAAAGTGTACAAACCTCTACAGAGTATTAATCAATATATTTGAATAGTCGTGTTCACAATCTTGGATATGCTCGGGGATTTCACATAAAGGGTAGATTTTCATAAAAACACTTGCGAAGGGACAACTGTGTGGTTAAATTCATATGGCTGTGTGAAATAAATTGATTAGGTTTTGTGTTTTTTGTGAAAATAATTGTTAAACTGCTATTGTTTATTTGTTTTAAATTACATTTTCAATCTATTATTTGTATTCAATTGCAAGTGTTGTTTTTGGCAAAATAACCATAGAAGTCATTTCCTTTGGAATAAGCCATCATCTATAATTGCCTTATGCAATACAACTTGTTGAGTACTAGGGGTACTCATTCTTGTTGCAATCATTCAACTAAAGTGGATGAGTCTTCACCTGTTTTTGAGGATGAGTTTTAAGAGGAGGGTGATCACTAGGTCTTTATCGATCGGTTGCTGTGGTAAGTCGATGGGTTCCCATTTGGATTTGATTACATTCATCTCTTGTCTTTTATTCGATTGTCACCCTATATGTCATAATATATGTAAACTCGACCATAAGATCACGGTTATTTATTAATCAAATTAGTGGTTTATTCTTATATCCGTCTTGTGTGGAATGATATTCATCTATGTTGTCACAAAGTGTGCACCGTGATTACGAACTAGTGCATTATACAGAGAGTCTAGATTTGCATATTTGGGTCCCGTAATTTGCTAGAAAAGAAAGGACGGAGAAAACAATATTTGATTTTAGAATTTTCTTTCAAAGAAAATTCTAGATTCTACATCGACATGGCGTCGATAAAGAAAAAGGAATTTCAGACGAAATTAAATTTCTAAAGGAAAAGAAATTTAGTACACTGACATGTGGGCCTAGGGTCTATAGACCAGGTCCACAGAACTAGGTTCATGGTGCACAGTGCACCAGGTCTATGGAATAGGGCTGATAGGTGGGATCCACGTGTCTGAGACATGATCCACCGTGGACCAAGTCCACCGACTATGGTTCGAGGTTGACACAGGCGCGCGCAGGATTGACATGCAGCGACAAAGTGAGGTGGAGGTTAGGTGGTAGAGAACTGACTAACAGGGTCAGCTACTTAGCCAACTTTCATAATTAAATGTCGTCATTGTATGGATAACTCTTATTGTGAAAATAGCTATCTACTCTGTAATAGATAGGTAGAGCCAAAGAATGTGAACTATACAAGTTCACAATACCTTTTGATGAAAAGAAAGAAAGGGCTCCAGTGTATAGAGAGGGCCTCACCGTTTAAAAGGGAACCATAGAAATGATGAAACACACTATTTTTTCAAGTATCGTTAGAATTTGTTATTTCTATGCGAAATAACTGAAGAGAATAGAATAAAAAATCGTGGTTGGGAAGGTTACAGTAGCAAAAGCCATTGGAATTAATATTTTTTATATCGGAATAATTCGTTTTGTTATTAATGGGAAAAAGGATGGCTAAAATAAGACACACCAGTATCAGGGCACCATGAGGAGTGCGCCGATGTGGTTGATGGCCACGAGGAAGCTCTGTGGAGCTATGGCAACGATGGTGTCATCGAGGGAAAGCGATGGCGGCAGGCGTGAGGCGGGGTGCTTCGGCAAGTGGCAAGTTGCACTAGTTTATGGAGGCTTGCCCATTGGTGGTGGCACTCTGGCCTACATGGAGATGGCACTAGGAACATCATCATGTTCACGTCCTCGTTGTTCTCGTCGAATCCGATGAGCTCCCCCAAAACCGTCCATGTCACATCGTGTTGCAGGCAATCCTCTTCGTTTCCCCTCAACCAATTCCGTGTTTCCTCCACAAGAGCACCAGGCACCGCTGTCTTCCCTAAATTCGGCCGAAACCCACTACCACCACTGCCTTTCCTCACCCGGTGAACTCCCTTCTGTTCCTCTCTCCTCGAGCATGCTAACACCACCCCTCAACCTTCCTTGCTAATAATTTGGGCCATCTTTCCCAGGACGCCGTCGCCACATCTCCCTTGTTCCATGATGACATCGCGATGGTTGGAGAGGGAATACATCATACCCCGTGGTTACATGATGACATTACGATACCCGCGACATCTACATCAACTGAGGAGGACGATCAAGGTAACACTATTGGTACTAAATCGATAGATCATCAAGACAAGGTGCGTAAAACTGAGAACTCTATTATTCCTTTGATGATTCCAAGTTCTAAATTTGATATGCTTAATTTGCATAATATGGAATTGATTACTCATCTGAAGTTCTTACTAGAATATCCCTTAATGATTCTTTGTGTCATATCATATTCCATAAACCAAAAGAGGTAGTTAGTGTTATTAAGAAGGTTCTTGAAATTTCACATTTAAGATCACTAGTAAATAGCTACATACACACATATAAATTCAATTTGATCAAAGATTTTCTTTGAGACCTGTGGATATCATGGGGATATACTCGGATCTTAGGATGATGTGACAATTGGCAATGGCATTAACGGTTTGTCGTTTCACGGGTTTCGACAAAGTTTTAGTCTTTATTCGGGCATTACGACGAGGCGGTCCGACCGCCATAGCATGGCGGTCCGCCAGGTCCCAAATCGATCGGGCCGGCCATGGCGTGATCGGCCGTAAGTGACAAAAATGGTCGAGCAGTGGGCCAAAAATAGAGGTGTAGGCAAGTGAGGATCCCAATGCACTTGGTCTCATAATTTTTGAGTCTCGGTCAAAAGTTCTATTGGTTTAAAGTTTCCGATGAGGTTTGGATTTTGGGGTTGAAAATCGGCTAAGTCCTTCGGTGGTCGGACCGGCCTATGGTTGTGATCGGGCCGAGGCTGAAAGCGATCGGCCGGTTGTCACTTGAACGTCGGCCTTCGTGGCGGCGTTATTCGTTGGTTAGGTCAAAGTCATGGGTTTCAGTGCATATGTGTTGCATGATGCATGTTTTGACTAACGTGGGTTAAGTTGTGAAGAACTTGTTCCCGGATTCGATTTGCTTGTTTATTGTTGTGCGGGTTGCTTGGTGGTCACGACGGTCAGGCGAGGATGATCGGGACTAGGCTTGGAGAGCTGAGGTCCAGAACGATCGATGATGCCGGGTGAGGTCAATGAACTCAAGTGTGGCACAGAATGGACAATGATGACCGAACGGGCAGTTCGGTGCGACTGGTTGGATCAAGCGGCGCGGGGGTCGGTGCAAGTGCCATGGTGGTTCTGGTGGGAGCCGGATGGGAGAGACTTGCCGAGCATGTTGAGGCCGTTGATCAACCTACGTGGCGAAGCATGGGAGGTGCTTCACAAAGATGGGACTCGGTCTGCGAAAGATCGAGAAGGGGTATTTTGGTAATTATACCAAATACCGCCTTGGTGACCTTTGGCGACCAGCGCGTAAGATGGCGTGGAGAAGCGGAGTAGGTCAAGAGGAGATGAAGACGGCGCTTCGAGATGCGTGCGTGTGTGACCCGTTTGTTTTGGGCCTTAACGGGAGCCCATTTGGGTTACTCTTCTAGAAGGTCTAGGCCTCCACTATAAATAGGAGGGAGGTGGCTGCACCCCCAACTAACCCTTTCATTTGTTGAAACCCTAGTTTTGGCTTAGGTGCTTAGGGAAGGCTTAGTGGAGGTTAGGGTTCTAGAGAGAGAGAGAGATGTTTTGATCTTGTGTCCATGCGTATCTGTATGAGTGGCTGTAATCGATACATTATCAAATCAATCCAAAGAAGAGTTCTCTCTAAGATGAGTTCATTTGCCCTTCTTCTCTCTATTTGGTGATTTTGAGTCCTTCTTTGATTCGCATATTTTTGATTGATTTCTTTATATGATCTAGCTTGCTGTGACATGTGGGAACACATCTAAGATCATCTTGATCATCAATCACCCACGAGCAAGTTTTTGGATCTAGTTTTCGTTTTGACTCGGTTTTGAACCATCCATCTCCCAAACTGAAAAAGGTCATAACTTTTCCATGGATCTCCATGATCTTCGATTGGAATAGGTCCCTGACATCCTAGAGAAGGTGTGTTCCAAGTTTCATGAAGTTTGGAGTTGTAGATCAAAAGTTAGACCTATTTGCAACCGTTTTTTGGTGATTTCACTTTGTTCATCGGTGGAGGTCGGACCGCCCCTCAACAGAGGTCAGACCGCCCATGGACCGGTCGGACCGCCATTGAATAGAGGTCAGACCGCCCTACACTTAGGAAATTAAGTTTTGGTTGATTTTGGTTGTTTTGCTTGAGGTTTTGATTGGATTCAATCCTAGTCTTCATTGTCTTGGTATATCGATCTTCATAGCTTCTATAGCTATTGGAGTGAAATTTGTATTGAATCTGATCTTGGTTGAAAAAGTGAGCGTGCTCCTATTCACCCCCCCCCCTCTAGTCGCCTTTTCGGTCCAACATAGACAACACCATGTTTCAAGTTTATCGAATATGCATTACCTATGATAATCTTGTTGATTTAAAATTACATGTTTTGCGCAAACCATCTATTGAGCAATGTCACGATCTCTTTAAGATGGGTTTAAATACAAGTGTCTATTGTTTAGAACGCAATATGGTGCCTACTTGTTTATCTATTAAATGTATAACTAATCAGAGTAGCCAGTTGAAGCAGGGAATGGTATCAATTTGTTTTCACCCACTTTAGTTGACTTTGATATTGGGAAGGTTAAATTTTATCATATGAGTCAGTTGTGCAATTTGAAATATGATTTTGAGCTATCGATTGTGCAAAACAACAAGAAGAACACAATAATTGATTCATACATATACCATGCATATCGTTGTTTTCTTAAATCTAGCACATTTCGAGGCTATCAAAAGCGAGGGCGGTTTTGAAGAAAGGGAGGATGATGCGGACAACCTTAGCTATGTTGTTTCATATAATGTTTTCAATTCATTAAATACCTCAGAACAACATGAGCTTACTAAGATAGTTGAAAAACAAGAGAAGCTTATCCAACAGGTGAATCTGTTCACTGAATTTTCTTTTAAATTAGTTGAGAATTTTGTACTACCTAAAACTAGTGTTTTGCTTGTGCTCAGATTGGAAGATTCAATAATGAATGGAGATGAAGGATATGAGGCTGTTCTTGAAGAAAGACCATCACAATGGAGGAGAAGCTCGTGGGAGACAAGCAAGGGGAGAGAAGCCCAACCAAATTCAAATTCGGAATCAACTCAGAATTCAATTCGGATTCGGAATCAGCCTCAAATTTGGATTCAGAATCAGTAGACAGTCCGGAGTAAAAAGGTCATAACTTTCTCATACGAAGTCGGATTTGAGTGTTTTTGGGCTTGTTGGAAAGCTAACTTCAAGCCCGATCCAACGGATCCTCCCTCAATCCAAAATTCCTCTTGTATAAAAATATATGACCAAAACAATATAACGGTTGTAAAATTAGAGTTTCCTTTTTTATTTTAGATTGAGTCGGAATTGGAGCAGTAGTTTAATTCCGAATTAGAATAGGAGTAGGGCCTCTTGGCCAGCCATGAGGAGGAGAAGGGACACTATATATTGAGGGTTAGACCCATATTGTAACCTCAGACCACGTTTAATATATTTTTAAAGCTTTTGCTTGATTCTCCTGCTGTGCTTATAGCCAAAACAGAGGGAATTGGGCGTTGAGAACAAGGGGTCGTTCTTGCTTTTCCATTGGGAATTGAGGGTTCGACGATCTTCGCTTGTGGTCAGCGAGGATATAATCAAGTGTGTGTTTGAGCGAATTTTTCATAGAGTTGCAAGTCCGTGCATTGGCGCGGGAGATCAGCTGGTGGTTCGTCAGGATACACAAGTTATCGAGAGGTTCTACGTCGAGAAGATCGGGCACCCCATATCACCTACTTATTTAAAATCCAATGGCACCGGAGGAAACACAAATTTTTAGTAGCAAATCAGGGGGGAAATAACTAGGCGGCCCTACCCAAGTTTGAGGACGGGCCGAACGAAAGGCCGACAAAATACCAAGACCCATTCGAGCCCAATCCGAATGGACTACGAGACCCAGCCCTAAAATGTCCTCCACTAGGGTTGTACAGGCTTCACATCACAGCTCTCCACCGCAGCTCCATGGCAGCCGGCGATCCCTCTGCGGCCGTCGGGAACGGCCCCGCGGACTCATCCTCCACTACTCCAACCGCCACGCGCCTACGGGAAGCACTCGCCGCCCTTTCCCAGGTAATCTGACCGGCTGACTACCCACTAATCTCTTGAACCCTCTGTTTCCCCAAACCCTCCTAAACTGTAACCCCTACCCCGTTCCAGGCGTTCGACTCCGGCGACACTGCCTCCTCCGACGCCGCCGTATCCGATGTTTACGACCTCCTTAACGCCGCCGCCGCCCCCGCCGATGCCGACACGGGAGGTGACGGCGCGGCGCGATCCGACGCGGCGGCCATGGTCTCCGAGCAGCAGCTCCGCGAGTTGCACGCGTTCCTCTCGTGCCCATCTTCCAACCAGGTCCGCGTGCTGCGATCTCCTTCCTGTGCTTATCGTTGGCCTCTGAATGGTGTTTCGTCTTGTGATTTGTGGCATCCTGATTCTGTTGCTATCACGTAATAGATGGCCATAGACGCCCTCTCTCTAGAGCTTCCGAAACCTGTGGCGAAGCTGGGGGCTCTGATGAGGAATTGCTGGGAGATCTCCAACGCTATCATGGAGTTCTTTGCGTCAAATTGCAGCCCCAGGGACATGCTCTCCATCCTCTGCGAGGTCAGTTACGAATTTATTTGTTTATGTTAATTTCTGGCAATTGGCTGTTGTCATTGCGTCTTGCAATGTTTATAGGAATTTGGTCCCGCACTTGGAAACTTGAATCTCTTTTTACCTGTGACGGAACTCATGATTGAGGGGAAAAGAGTTATTGGCTCTAGTCAGTGTAGGAGGGGAGGATTTTAAATTGCGAACTTTTTACATCTTTAATTCTATTCATGTGTAAATGTCCAATTAAAAGAAGGATATACAATGGTAAACAGTTAGTGGGCTAGTGGTGAACATTGCTGCACTAACTGCTTGTGAGTTGTGAGTTGTGACTATGGGATTTTGTGGGGGGTATGGCACTTTGGCCTGGCTCCTGAAGTTGATAATGCAGAATGGTAGTATACATAAATGGTGTCCTTCGTCTAAAAAAAGTTTGTTATTTGCATATATATTTACTTTTGTGTGTGTATTGCTTGCCACATGTGTGTGATTGATACCCACATGGGCTCTACGATGCTTGATATGGTATATTTTCCTCAAATAAACATTGATAGTTTTAAAATATTGGGTTATCAACTGATGTTGCCTTTAGTACAGACTTGTGCAATTCCAGGGTTGTAGCATACATTCATCCTTAAGCAGTTTCTATTCATTCATATTTTCCAAATGTTTAATCTCATCTTTTTCTCCCTAACTGATACTCAGTTCATTTTCGTTAACCGATCACTCCTTTGGTTCTTGGGTTGATATAGGCATTGGATGCACCCGTGGCATTAGATGGCTCAGCATACTTTGTTATTCTACTCAATGGGCTTGCGAAAGGTATCCACATTGTTTTTATACTAAGACTTCCACAGCCATTTCCATGTTCATTATTTGTTGTGCTTGTGGGCAACATGGTCTTACTTTGAAACTTCAGCTTGATGTCCACCTAATTAAGTTCCAGACAAGAAACTAGTCCAGACAGGAAGTTAGAGATACTCGAGCTTACAGTGTGGTCATGCAATCGTTCTCTGTACATAGATTAGATATATATGCTAGAGATATGTTGCACACATGCTGTCTAAAATATTAACTGATTAACATCATATGCATTTTAATTCTTCATAAGCTCATAGCTAATTGTTCTTTGCGCTAGTGCTTTTTTTGATTCAGAGGAGACATATCGAGCAAGTAAAGGTCGCACTTCCTGCTATCCTTGAGTTATGCATGCTGCTGTATCAGAATGTGATGAGGAACATGAAAGGACTGCTGTTGATCTGTTCAATGCAGCACTTAGAATTGGCAATGCCATTCAAGAAGTGTGCAAAACAATGGTTTGTTGATTTACATGCATTTCTGTTGACTGTTGAGTCCTGAAAGATATGTAATCACCTTTTCTGACTAACTCTGTGTTATTGTTTCGCTCACCAAAAGGTCAACCAGAAGAAAGAAGAGCTCTGTTCTATACTTGGTCTATCGCCCTTCAGAACATAGTGAGTACAAATTGAAGTTCTTTCTAGAATATTCATATATGTTACATTCACTTTCATATAGGCAAGGCCTTTTTTCCTAATATGTTATTATACATTCCTATCTTATTTGCAGGCTCTTATATCACGAAGCAAACAGCAGCATATTCTCTCTGCTTGTGGTTCAGTTGTTCTTCAGCATTCCAAATTTCTTACTTTTTGTGGGTTCACCTATTTGGGTCTTTTAACTGGTAGTGATGTGACCTCAGCCACCAATAAGCTTTCTAAAGGTATTTAACTCATCCAAATTATTTCCATTTTGTTTTCCTTGGAATTATTGTATTATGTTTTGCTTTATTGTTAACTGATGCATTTGTTTGCAAAGTAATGTAGAAAGATGCTGATTTGCTGGATTGCTTTTCTTTTGCTATGGACGGTGCAAGTCTTGCAGGTTTGTTGATCCTTCCTACTACACCAATTTCATTATTGTTTAAACGCTGTTTGGTCACATCTTTGATATATTTTACAGTTGTGTGGACCTATATGCATGATGTCATGTCAAAATATGCTGGACCACAGTTGGAATCAGCATTGAAGGATGTTCAGGACAACTATATGAGAAAATGGCAAGCAATTAACATGTTTAGATATGCCTTGTCCTCAATTAATTACCCATGGGTAATTAAATCTCACAGTATAGACTTATTGCTGACTCTAGTTGATGAAAATCTTATTGAGGAAACCAACAATGGCGTAGATTTCATATCTTCTGCTCCTCAAGTTTTTGCAACATTCAAGGTAATGTTATGCCTTTTCTTATACATGTAGGAAATTATTCAAATCTACTGTATCAAAATTTTAAGAAAATTGACAGGCCATTGAAAATGTCATGATAGCTGCCCCGGATGCATTGATGCGAAAGAAAGCTTTTGCTGCTTTGAAAAAGGCAAGCATCTTAAATTTATTTTGTGTGTGCAAGTAGAATACTATTGATCTGTTGGGTTTTTCTCCTTTTATTTGTTTCCACACTTTTGGTGTATATTTATAATGAACATCAAAAGTAGATTTTTATGATTTATAGTTGTGAAAAATAATTGTGCAAAATGATGATATTTGAATTTTTGAATAATCCCTCTGTAGTCTGTACATTTCCTCCTTTTTTTCTTTTTGAATATTTGCACTTGTTTATAACACTGAATTTTATCAGGTTATTTCAATGGTGCCATCCTCTCAGAGATTTGACATCTTACAGTCTCTCATAAAGAATAGTATGTTCCCCTCTTTGGTAAGCACACAAGTCATCCTCTGACATTAAGTTCAGATGGTACGCTTTTGATGTTTTGAGAGCACCATCTTACGGATGCTTGTAGGCAAAAAGAATCCTACGACATGGACCTTAGTTTGTCAGTTACTTTCATCTAACCCTTTTTGATGCACAGTGTTCTTGGAAGGCGGAAACATGCTGTGTGATGATTTTAACTTCATATTTTTACTCAATCCTTCAAATCCTGACTTGTGTTTATCATTCTTTCAGACTGCAATTCTCTTAGATCTGGTGAGGAACGAAGTAGTGAGAGAGAGTCGTCGAGCTGATCAGGATTGTATTGAATCCGATCGATCGCAAAATGGAGGGGAAATGCCACCTTGGGCTTCTCATGCGCTTGACTTGGTGGAGCTGATCTTGAGGCCTCCAGAAGGTGGTCCTCCTTGTCTTCCTGATCACAGTGAACAGGTACATTTTTCTTTTGGTGCTTTACTACCCGTAAAACAATGAAACATCTGCACAGAAGCAATTGGTTGGAAACCTTGATCAGGGCTTGGAAAGCTGCCGGGAACTGGCCAGTTAACGACCGAGAAAGCAGAACCAGCCAGGTTCCGGTTTTCCAACACCTGGTCTTCAAGGCCCCTGTCTTTAAACCTCCTCATCTCTTGTCATTAACTATACCAAAATGCTTAGAAATGCTTGTAATTTTTATCCCTAACTTCAGACATTTAAAAACTTCAAATGGAAATTCTAGAGAAAAAAAGGCGGCGGTTTGGGGCGAAAACCGGAATCTGGCAACAAACTGAAATAGTTAAGACACGTACAGTGCAATTTTGTCTAATCATTGTCTGCTAGTGAAGTGTGAAACAGGATTAGTTACTGGGTTAAACTATGCTGTTTGATGACTGCAAAGACCAAATTGACTTGGTCTGTGGTGGACAAGTATGCAAGAGTTCAAATCTGCTTCCTTTACATCTCATCCCAAAATAGAGATAAGTGCACACAAAAAATGTATTTGAAGTTTTGAACTGCCGAACTTAGCTTTTTTGTACTGTTGGTCCAGCAGTTTTACTAGCTATATTTTCACCATTATTTGATTTACAGGGTTCAGTAATGTAACACCCCGGGACCAAAATCTGCTCAACGTCAGCCCACCTGAGCCACGACACTAATAGGCCTAATAGGTCGGGGTATTACATTCAACTCCTTAATTGCTGGCGTCCTCAGTAGCACCACGGTATACGGCAAATGTCCAGAATCACCCCTCACTACAAGTCTGTGATGTGTGCCCTCTACGGACTCACGCACAGGTTGATGTTTTATACAATCTTTAATAACCCGGGCCTAAAATCCATTCAATGTCCAGCGCACCGTGGGGCAAATCCACACACACATAACACTCCATTTATACTTTCGTCCTTGCTAACCAGAGATGCTATGTTTGGACCTAGGTATCTATATACTACTACAACTCACTTTAGACAAGTAATGCGGGACTAACCACAACACCACTTGGGCCACATGGGCCACAACACTAACAGGCCGGGGTATTACAAGTAATTTGTTTTTACAGTGCTTTGTTATACTTATTTGCCCTACCAGTTGCATTGGACATCATTTTGTGGCTTATGCCTAGAAAATAATACGTTGTGGTCTTCACTTTTTCTTTTTCCGTTTGTATGCAGGTATTATCTGCTCTGAACTTGCTCAGATTGATTCTGATGATAGATTCGAGGGGTAACCTACGAAAAACTTAGACTATAATTAAAAACTTCAGCGTCTAATATTTGTCTTGTAACAGCCATGATATGACTTTGTCATTGCAATACTCGCGCTATATTGCTTTTTATGTCTTTCGATGACCGTAGAAAGTATCTAATTCTCCTTTTATTTCTAAGCTTCAAGTTTCCCTAGGGTCCACAAATATTTTTTATACTCTTCAAGCTAAATCTCTTAATAAATATTTCTCTACTTAATTAAACATTCTGTTTTCATATTATGCATGTTTAATATGTGGCAAATGCTATCAACTTTGATGTCCAAGGCATTAATGTGTGCAAGGTTGTAGTGTTGGTTTACCAAGCCGATAATTGCCTCTAAAAGATTTTCTTATTTTTCATTCTTGCACATGTATCCTTTAAAAAAGAGTGGTGACTTTGGAAGTTCAGCCACTATGTGGTGGGCCATGGGCCTATATACAGTACCAATCCCAAATAGGGTGCTGAAAATCTAGGCATCCTTTTTAGTTTGGATTAATTCCTTATATGCCATTGAAATTTTGTGAAATCCTTGATTTTGTCACTGACATATAAGGGATTAGGCAAATTTTCGGTGGTATATAAGGAATTCGCCCTTTTAGTTTTGACATGCTTGTAAACCCACAGAACGAAAGAAGAGTTATTTCTAGACATAAAATAGTGGTTGCATCTTATAGGAAGAAAAGGATGGGTGGTGTTGAGACACTTCATAAATGGATCAAGGTTTGCATGTGGCAGAATGAATCCTGGAATTGATGTTAATTGTGTGTTTGATGCATTTTTCCTATTTTGTTCAGGGTCAAGATCAGGAAAAATGTTCCGAGAAGAGACAATACGAAAGGTATACTCAGAGTGGCTGATCCCATTAAGACCAATTGTTGCAGGAATTCAGTCAGAAAGCGAAAAGGATGATAGTGAGGTTGCAAATCAGATCATGGGCTTGTTAAATCCTGTTCAGCTAGTACTGTACCACTGCATCGAGTTGGTGGAGGAAAAGATGAAAAGTTCCTAATGTTCTCGGTTTTCACTCATGTTCGTACTATATTGATCGCTGTGTTGAGTAATTGAGGAAATATGAAAAGTTATTAATATGAAGGGGATAAACCGATAGAAACAAGACTTTGGTCTCCTTCCCGCTGTCTCCTCTGTTGACATGGCATTGTGTTAGAAATAAACAAAGAAAAATTGCCTCATCTCCAAGTGTCATCCTCTCCATGAGAGTAAGGATCTTGCTAACACCAACAGCAAGACTCCAGCGATTAACAAGTGGTATCAGAGCCATACTATCCTGTAGCTTGAGCATCTCTTGCTCATCTCCGTCTCGGCCTCAGCGGCCCGGCCCGTGGCGGCGGCTCCTACCGTCCCCGCTCCTCCTCTCGGAGGCAGGCGTGAGCTCGTCGAGCGACCCTCTCTCCACGCGACGACCCTCGATGAGCGCGCCATGTCCGCGAGGCGATCTCGGCCTTCGATCGCCTCGAGCACTTGGCGTCGATGAGCGCCCGAACTTCGCCGTAACCAGGAAAATGAAGCGGCGGCAGAGGCAGAGCCGCTTGCGGCGAAAAAGCGTCAAGGCGGTGGCCAGCGAGTGGCGGCAAAGCCAGCGGAGTGAAGCGGCGGCGGCGAATCGGCAGATGCGTCTGGCGGCGGAGGTCAAGGTTTTTGCGGCGGCAAGAAGCAGCTCCATCTCTGCGATGATAGCGCGAGCGGATCTTGAGCGGCTGAAAGGGAAGGCCTTGAGCGGAAGCGCGATGGCGATTCGCGACGCGCCCATGAGCGGCGGCGGCAGAACGGCAGCGGACGCGCGGTGGCGCTCTGGAGGGCGCGCATGGCGGCGGCGTGACGGTCGACGGAGCGCGGCCTTCACAGTAACGCGCTCTCTCTCCCGATGCAGACGGCAGTGGTCACCACGGTACAGTTGTCGTCGACGGGCGTCGGCCCCGGCGGTGGCCTACCTCACCAAGACCAACTATGTCGAGTGGGTCTGCGGTGATGAGGTAAAACTCGAGTGCACGACATATGTGGGATGCGATCCCGTGCGGCGGCGTCGACCACGACCGGGATCGGCGGGCGCTGGATGCTCTCATCATCTGCGATCCGCCCGAGATGCGATTCGCTTACCAACAAGCGGATCGCCAAAGAGCTTGGGGCGCCATCATTGCGAAGCGACGCAGCGGCCGCGCGCAAGTCTACATTGCGAGCGCCGCGCGGAGTGGGAGCACTTGGCCTTCAAGCGGTGAGGGCGTGGATGACTTTGTTCTCCGTCTCAACACTCTGTTGCGGTAGTGCGATTCGGCGGCGACACCTACGGCGAGGAGGAGGTGTGGAAAAGCTCTTCCGCTGCGTCCCAGAGAAGTACAAGCGAGCGGCCCGCTCGATCGAGTCTCGCTGGACCTCTCCACGATGGCGATCGAGGAGTTGGGTCGCCTCAAGGTTGTTGGCGGCGATGAGCCTAGCGCCTCGGGACCCGTCTCCATTGGCGGAAGCTCCTCCTCGCTCGGGAACAGTGGGTCACCGGCCAAGGTGGCGGGAAGAAGGAGCCTTCTTCCACGACAGTGACGCAAGCATGGCAAGCGCAAGCAGCGCAAAGACGCCGAGCATGGGCGCGAGCGTCGCCGAGGGTAATGATCGTGGGCGCCCAGGCGCGCGGGCAAGCAAAAGCCGACGCGAGGCGACTCTTGCCACAAGCTGCGGCAAACTTGGTCATTGGGCTGGATTGTCGGCGACCACGACAGCAGCGAGGCCAGCGTCGCGTGCGAGGAGGAGGAGCGGCGGCTCTGTTCATTGCTCATGCGAGCATCGAACTACCTCCAGCGCTTGCCGGCGCGATGGCTCTCCTCCACCTTGACGAGCCAAAGCACATGCCCTCCTCGGCCACGGCTCCGCACAGCGACAAGATCGACGGGTGGTGCCTCGACACCGCGCCACCCATCACATGACCGGTCAGCGGAGTTCTTCGCCGAGTTTGACTCGGCGTCAGAGGCTCCATCAAGTTTGGGGCGCCTCGCGTGGAAATCAAGGCGTCGGTTCCGTCATCTTCACCACCATGTCTCGGTGAGCACAGTCGCTCACCGGCGTCTACCATCCGTCTGCGGAACTCCATCATCGGCTGGGGGCGGCTCGATGAGAGCGGCTCGTGTCGAGATCGAGCACGCGGTCTTCTGGATTTGGGATCTTCATCGCCGCCTTCTTACCAAGGTAACGAGGCGCAAATCGACTCTACATGCTTCACGTGCGGTGGCACAACCTCTGTCTCGCCGCTCGTCGGACGACGAGGCGAGCGATAGCCTGGCGCTTTGGGCACCTTCAGCGAGGCCACAGGCGGCTCGGTGCCATGGAAATGGTGCGAGGCTGCCGTGCCTTGACCATGTGGAGCGATTCTGCGGCGTCTGCGTGTTGACGGCGGCGACTCCCTTTCCCGGCGAGTTTCGAGCCAAGGAGAGGTTCGAGCTTCGTGCGGGACTTGTGTGGCGGTGACACCGGCCACACGGGAGGAGCGACGCTACTTCTTGCCGCTTGTCGACGATCTCTCCGCTACATGTGGGTGATGGTCCTCGGCGGCAAGGAGGAGAGGCTGCGGCGCCATCGGTATACCGCAGTCTGCTGCGAGGCGGAGCGCGCAAGCTGCGCGCCGCGCGCGCACGACAACGGGCGAATTCACGGCGGTGGTCGCGTCGTCATTGCGCCGATGAGGGCATTCGAGCGCCACTACTCGGCGCCGTCTGGCCGCGCAGAGCGGTGTCATCGGCGGCGCAACCCAGGCGGTTGTGGGGATGGCTCGGACCCTCCTCAGCGAGAGGGATGCGCGGTGTCTTACGGGAGAGGCGGTGGTGACGGCCGTCTACATCCTCAACCGCTTCGCCTACCAAGGCGCTCGATGGCGGGACGCCGCACGAGGCTTAGCATGGGCGCAAGCCGGCGGTCTCCCTGCGGGTCTTGGCTCTCGCGTTCGCCAAGGAGCTTGGTCACATCGGTAAGCTCGGCGGCAGAGCACTCGGAGTGTTCGCCGGCTCGCGGAGGGCTCGAAGGCCACCGCATCCTCGACCTGTCACCTGCAAGGCGTCGCATCTCGCGTGGCGTTGTGTTCGACGAAGCGGCGAGGCGGGCGTGGGACAAGGCGGTGGGCGGCGGTTCGACTTCGACTCTCGTGGACTTTGTTGTCGACTCGTCCATTTCGAGAGGCCGGGAGCTAGCGGCTCGTCTTCACCGGCTCGTCCACCTCGACACCTTGCTTCGCCACCGGCTCCGGCGAGTGCTCCACCACCGCCGGCACGGCCTCGCCACGCTCTCCGCACCGGCTCACCTCTCTCTGCCGGAGGCCACACGCCGGATCGGCCCAATAGCCGGTCCACGGCGAGCGGCGCATGGTGGAGTTCGCTACTCCATTGTCTCCGCAGCGAGACGCGTCGACGCCTACCACGACGACGAGCCTCTACGCTATCGTACCATGGACAACATCCTCGGCAGCGGCCCATCCACAGGTGGCGCAAAGACGACTTGGCGGGCTGCACTTGGCGCGGCGACGGCGGCGAGCCTCGTTCCTTCGCCGGCGGAGGAGAGCGGCATGGCGTGTCGCGATGAAGCGAAGATGGGCGCCGTCGGCGGAGCCGGACGTGGGGTGGCGGATCTTCTGCCGGTCCGGCGATCACCCTTAAGTGGGTGTTCAAGGTGAAGCGGGATGAAGCGGCGCCATCATCAAGCACAAGGCTCGCTTGGTGGCACGAGGTTTCATCGGCGGGGGGGTCGACTTCGATGGCGCCGCGCACCGTCGTGCGGATGGAGTCCGTTCGTCTTCTCCTCGCACTTGCAACCCGGGAGGATTGGCGCGTCCATCACATGGGCGTCAAGTCCGCCTTCCTCACGGCGACTTGAAGGAGGAGGCCTACGTCCGTCACCGCCGGGATTCGTCATCCGGCAAGGAGGGCAGGTTCTCACTTTGCGCAAGGCCCTCATGGCTTGCGGCGAGCACCACGAGCTCGAACGCTAAAAGTGGACTCCACCCTCAAGCAAATGGGGTTCAGCAGAGCGCACACGAGGTGCGGTCTGCTCGGCGGGCAAAGCGACAACGCCTGGCGGTGGCGTCTCGTCGACGACCTGTTGATCACCGGCTCCAAGGAGGGCGAGGTCGAGGCGTTCAAGGCGGAGATGAAGACCGCCTTCCAGATGAGCGACTTGGGGCTCCTCTCCTTCTACCTGGGGATCGAGGTCCACGGGGCGGCTCAGTATCTCCTTGGCAGACCGCCTTCGCCAAGCGCACCGTCGAAGTGGCGGGCTCACCGATCGCAACCAGCCCACCTCCTATGGAGGAGAGGTGCCGAGTGTGAGAGCACGGCGAAGGAGGTGGACGCGACGCACGATCTGCCAAGATCGTGGGCGACCTTCGCTACCTCGTCCACACGCGTCCGGATTTGGCGTTCGCCGTCGGCTATGTCAGTCGGTTCATGCAGCGACCGACGACGGAGCATCAGCAGGCCGTGAAGAGGATCCTCCGCTACGTTGCGGGCACCTCCGACTACGGCTTGCACTACCCGAGGTGTCCCGGGGCGGCGCACTTCATCGGGTACAGCGACAGCGACCACGCAGGCGACATCGACACCAGCAAGAGCACAAGCGGGATTCTCTTCTTCCTCGGCAAGTGCCTCGTTAGTGGCGGTCGATCAGCGGCAGTGGTGGCCTCGTCATTTGTGAGGCCGAGTACATAGCGGCTTCCACCGCCGACTCAGCGCTCGGCTCGCTCGGCTTGGTGATCTCTCGGCGAGACATCAAGCGATGGCGCTCGTGGTGGGCAAGCAAGTCCGCTCTGCTCTGGCAAAGAACCCGTTTTCCACGAGCGAGACAAGCACATCCGGGTGAAGTACCACTTCATCCGAAATTTATTTGGATGAAGGCGACATCAAGGTGAGCTACATCAACACCACGGATCGACTTGCGGACACGCCACCAAGCCTCTTGGGAGGTAAAATTCTCGAGCTCTGCTCTAGGATCGGGATAGTTCAACTCTCCCACAAGACGACGCACAAGACTTAGGGGTTGAATGATGAATAAGTCCCTGTACTGTGGTCTTTGTGGGGTAGACTTATACAACAGCTTTAAGGACAGCATCTTGACTGTCATAGGACAGCATCTTAGGATAGCATCTTAGCATATGCTTGGGTGGTTGGTAGCCTATAAATATGTATCCCCAACCCTCGAGTTGGCATGGCATTGTGTTAGAAATAAACAAAGAAAAATTGCCCCATCTCCAAGTGTCATCCTCTCCATGAGAGTAAGGATCTTGCTAACACCAACAACAAGACTCCAGCGACTAACATCCTCACGCGTTCTTTGCTCCCTGTTAATCCCAACCTAAACTCTATCCAAATTCCCTTTATTCCTACTCAATTACCATTGTGGTTGTATCTAGCAAGGCATGTTGTAAACATTTCATATCGTAATCGGTTGTCCATTGTATTCGACGAAATCGAGCCAACAGGAGGCGAGCATGGGAGGTGTTCTTCACGTCACCGTGTTCCATCCCGCTCTATCACGGCCGGTGGCCAGGAGGTGCGGTGCGTGCACGGGCACGAATCGTGTTGTGGCTCTCTTTGCGTTCCCAACCAACGGCGCCACGGTGACGCCGCTAAGTGTTCGACGTCACGCCTCGGCCCGACCTGGCGGCACCTCCCACCAATAGCGCCTGGCGGCGCTTGCCAAGTGTTCGACTTCACGTCTCAACCATGACTACGATGAGTCGGAGGTCACATCCCCTCAATCTTTGCTTTGGCGGGCCCTCGGCCATCTCCACGATTGTGGCGACCTCCTCGCTGCGGAAACACTCCATTCAGCGAGCCAAGGCGGAAGAACAAAGTGCATGGTGTTTGACGGAATGCTGGAGAAGATAATGAGCAAGTTGAAGCACCACCGTGTTGTCGAGTGGGTGTCGGGGTGCACATCATCGCTCGGTGCGCTGTGCTACAAAGGGCAAGTGATGAGAACAATGGGTGTTTCGATCTTTCGATATGATGATACGTTGATTTGTAGAGGTACGATTTTGATGATGCAGGCTTCTAACCGATCACGACTAGAACACCAAACAATCGCTAAACAACACTCACAGTCGTTATCAACCGTGTCAAGAATGCGGTTGACCTGAACACGAGGTTCAATCCTGCAAATAATCGAAGAACACGCAAGAGCAAGATAATAAACAATCTGAAATTGCAAATATGATTGAAATATTTGATAAAATTGTTATTCTGAAGCGGTATTATGGTTGGTCTAATCGACATAGGCCAATATACGAAGTTGCAATGAAACTAACTTTTAACAAAACAAAATCTAAGAAAAATAGAGGGGTGCAGTCACCTTAAATAGGGGGGAGCCACACACAGCTAGGAGATAAGGGGTTGTACTATTTTATGATACTGTTCATACGAACAGTATAATCATGAACATTACGGCCCAAGAGAGGGGGCGGCCGGGGAAGTGGCCGGCCCAAATAAGCTAGAGTGGTGGCTATCCTTTGGGCCCAATGTTTGATACAAGGCCCTCGGCCCAAAGTGAGGTGGCGCAGCGCCATATATAAGTGAAGCAAATTCGTCAGCCCGTTGGAGTAGAGTTTGACGTAGCCGAATCGATGGAAAATAGAGTAGCCCAGTTGAAGATAGAGTAGCGGTTGTATCCTGAGGGTTGATGTCCTCGTCATCCTCTCTTCTTGCATTTGAGTCGTCCTCGACTCATGCTCATTGTCCAGCTCGAAAAAAAAACTTGAAAACTTATAGCAATGCATGCTCATCTTTCTACAAAATATTAGTAACAACAGGTGGCAAAGAAATAGAGAAAACTTTGCAATTTAAAAGTGAGTGTGGAGGTATCAAATCAACAAAGGTACATTTTCTCATAGCATTCAGTTTGTAACTCAATTTGCAAGTATAAATGAAGTATATAGTAGAGTTATTCTGTAACAGCCCAAATTCCTAAGTTGAATTAGTTAAGCATCTAATGTGCATTTGTGAAATTTGAGCCTTTTTAAAACCTTTTGTTGCAACAAATAAGTTCAAGTATGGGAAATACTTTAGTTGGATTATCCATTCTTTGATATGCTTGTGTGGATTTTCTGAAATTTATTAGAGGTTATTTGGTTTCCATTTTATTTCCATTATCAATTTGGATTTGAATTTAAAATACAAACCAATCAAGTGAACAGTGCCTGGAAATATTTTTCCTAAGTTCTGGAACATATTATAGACTCACCCTAAAAATTTCACAATTTTTAGAAATTATTTGCTAGGTTAAAACAACCAGTCAAACTCAGGAAATCAAAAGTCAAACGCCACATCAGAAACTTAAGATAATTATAGGAGAAAATATATCACATGAAAAATCCTACAAAAATTACACAGTAATATAATCTATGACAGAGCCCGTTCCTAAAAATTTTATAATTTTTGGGGCTATTTTACCTTTTCTAAAAATCACCTAACCACCTTAGCCATTGTGGAAAACCCTATTTTGCTACCTTCTACTATTCCTCCAACTGACCGTGTTGCAGCCAGACCGGCTCCATGTGGTGCTTACTCCCCCTTTTCACTGAATCGTGGGCCCAAACGCCCAGCTCATCTTCTCCACGTGGCCATTGCATGCTGCAAAACAGTGCCACGCTGCACTGGCTGCCCACAGACTTGGCTACTGCCGCCCCCGGTTTTCTTCCGAACTCCAGCCACCTTTTGTTCCTCCCCACCGCACAGCCAGCCGAGGCGTTCCTCCTTTTCCCTTCCCCCTTCTTCTCCCCCATCGCCCCGTCTCCCTCGGCCGCAGCCAGCACCGCCGCCAGCTGGCCCAAGCCTCCCGCCCTAGCACCGGCCCCGTCGCCTCCACCCGAAGCCCCCCTCTCCCTCGGCCTCTCCCCCTCAGATCACTTCCCGGATCCGGCCGCTCCGTCGACCCTCCGGCCTCCAGCGCGGCCCCTGCGTTGCTCCTCCTCCGCGGGTTGGCCTGTGCCGGCTCGGCTGCTCCCTCCGCTCGACTCCAGCCCGCGCCGCCGCACTGCACCGCCTCTAAGCTCTTGGGTCGTTCCAATGGACTACGACCACCACCGCCCGCATCACGGGGCGCCCAACCTCACCAGAAGCAAAAGCCCTCACCCAATTAGATGTTACCACCACCGAGGAGCCAGGTGCCTGCTCTTCTTCTTCGGGTCCGGCCACTTCCGCCGCCACCGACGCTGCGCCTCCTCCAGAGAGCCCCAGCTCGATTCTCCACACCATGAGCATCCTTGTGCATCCCTTTACCTCCCTCCATCACTCAACCACTCTCTCGTCCTCCACACGTTGGCGCCGTCGAAGACCACTGCGCCACAGCTGGCTCGTCGTTGCCGGCCCACCTTGAGGCTTCCCCTCGCTGCGCCGACCACCCACATGAGCTCCAGGTACTCTGCTGGTACTCATGTTTCTCCTACTTTGCCCCAACCTCACCCTATGTCGCCGGCGCCATTTTGTCTCCAAGGCCGCTTGCCGCTGGTCAGCTCCCGCCGCCACCGACTAGCTCCGGCTGCGCCTCCACCATCACAAGAACCACCAGGCCGCCACGGTTCCATTTTGCCCGTGCTCGGCCGGTGCCAGTACCTCCTCCGCCGGCGATGACGCCATGCCCGAGTCGCCCCAGCTCTGCCCTGTCTGCTCCTGTTATTTCTCTCCTGTTCGCTGTCTTTGACACCGAGTTGCAGTTCACCTGAAAAAGGAGGTTGACACTAGCAACTGAGGTCTATGATGAACTAAATTAAATCACTCATTTTTGTGTGTTTAGCTTGGAATAAGTAAACTGGTGGAAGTATAGCTGACAAATTAGGTTGGTTCTGTTGTCAGCAGTGCTGAATCATCAGATCAAGTTCCTGAAGGTGGTTAGTTCTGTCATTAGGTGATTACATGGTTAATGTAGTGATTAAGTTGGTTAATGAATCATTTAGTCTTTGGGCCCTCTCTAATTTCCTCACTGTCACTGAGAATGAAACTCAATTGTAAAATCAACTCTGTTCTGCTATCAAATTATGTGTATGTTAATTGAATTACTCAGTGGAGTTAGCAAAGGATTAGAAATTTTGTTGAATAATTTAGTGAGTTAACCAAAAATTGAAATGTGATTTTGTAAGGAGTTAGAGTCCTCGGCTCTGCATCTCAGGTTAGTTCCTGGTAAAAGGCTGTATGAGTAGAGATGAGAAGGTGTTTCGTGGAGAGTTTAAAATGTCAGGGAATCCTCTTGTTAGACCAATTGAGTTGTCTTTATGCTAGCTAATACTATGATATGGAAGTAGGTCACTTCAGTGAATTAGCAAATGGGAAATTTAGTCATTAGAATTTAAGTTATGAAACAATTGCTGTTATAAATGAATGAACAGTAATAGGACAATTGACAAAATCGTGAAAAGGATAATGACATGATTAAGTAGCTAGAGTCTTCTTGACGCAATTAGTTAGTTGGACAATTAACTAGTAGTAGTAACCTAATCTGAAAAGCCAATAGGGTTGGGTGTATTCGAAAAATTAACAGATAGGGGTAATCTATAGATGATAAAAATTGGCATGAGGTTAAATGACTTTACTAAAGATTAATGGTAAGTTGTCCAATACGGTAAAGTAGTATGTGTACATGTTAAATCAGGATAATCAGTGATTAAGTATTTAGCATGAGAATATAAAAGGGAGGGAATATAAGAGGATTGATTTTGACTGTATGATCATCGTGGATGTATACATAGAATGCCTGGAGTGAGTGCTTGTGAGTACTAGGTGTCCTGTTAAGTTGATTAAACTTCACCAATTTCCTAATTTATTGGAATGAACTCCAATTGAACTAAAAATTATCACCTATATGCATCTAGCATCATTTTCTATCTTCTGTAATTTCTTAATTTTTGGAGACTTTTTGGAGTTCTGGTGTTTATTCGGTGTTTTCAATTTGTCGGTTCTTACCGTTAGCAGACGACAATGATTCAGAGTGCATTTGAGAAGTTCGTATGAATGTCCAGAGTTCCAGCAAATAAAGGCAAGCAGTTTGATCATAAATGTCCCATTACTTTCAACTCTAATACTTTGTTTACAAATCGTATGTATGCATGCTTTTGTGTCAAATTAATTTTCCCGATTAGAGGTAGCTATTCCTATTGCATTGTTGCCCTTAAATTGTTATCCCCTGCCACAAACATAAGTTCTTAATATCGCCGGTGAATTAGAGCCCGGTGATTTAATTACGCTCTTTTATTGTCTTTTCGATGTCATGCTTAGAAATACTTAGCTATCGGTAGTATTGGGCGATCATCGACTTAGTCGATGATTGTAACATCCCAAATCTGGAATTGAGTTTCAAGTGTAAGAAAATCAGGAGGAATTAAAACTTTTCTTGCATCTTGAAACCCCTGGTCATTTTTGTAATTCTTTTAAAAAGAATTGTGGAAGATCAAATTCAAATCCTCATTCGACGCTAATCAAAAACCTCCTTGTCATAGACCTTGTGCCAAACCCTTGGAGATATTTCTCCCGAGTTCTAGGGAGGCTTGGCAACACCTCTGAATTATCTCATGATTTTTAGAAATTATTTGATGATTCTTGGAGGCGAGTCAAAGCTTGGTCAAACCCTAGTTTCCCCTCTTCCGAATTTACGGGGAAAATTGATACATTGGAATCTCTGGAAATTTCATATGAGGTTCCTACGATCGTCGACAAACTCGATTAAAATTTCATAATTTTTGGAGCTTGCTTGCTACCTTAAATAATTCCTCAAAATCGATTATTCAAATCCAAACCCTAAGCTGGTTTGCCTTTGCTTAGTGAGTTCGAGCCGGACTCGGGCTCGAGCCATCGACTTCAGTCGATCCACTAGTTGTGCCAACTCGGTCGTTGGGCGCCAAGGTCGTGGCCGTTGGATCGGTGTCGAGCGGTCTTCGACCACCGAGCGGTGGAGCCGTTGTGAACGCCCGTCGACTCGGCCGTTGGATCGGTATCGAGCGGTCTTCGACCGGCCGAGCAGTGGGCCGTTGTGAAACGCCCGTCGGCTTCGGTAGTTGGATCGGCATCGAGCGTCTCGACGGTCGAGCGATGGGATCGTTTCAATCGCTCGATCTAGCCCGGTAGTTCGATTCCAATCCGACGACCAGCGAGTCGTCCCTCCCCTCTGTCGCGCGCGTGAGCTCTGCCATGGCGTCTGGCGGAGAGAAAAGCGGTGGCGTGCGATCCACTCCATGTTCACCTTTAAGCGGCTTGCTCTGCGCGCATTAAATGGCTGTCGCTCCTACCTCGAGAGGGCCATGACTCAAGCTGCTCCCATCGCTCTCAAGTGCTCTCATGGCAGTGTTGACCCGACTGAAAAAATCCGGCCGTTGCTCTCTGTCATCGCCCTATTTAAACTCCTTTGTGCTTCACCCTTAGCTTCCTTTAGCACTTTCGCAACTCCGGCTAGCATTCGCCATCTTGCTTGAGCTGCAGTTCCTCGCGCTCTTTTCGTGAGCATTGTTGAGTGTGGAGCTTCGGTGGAGGCGGTGCGTGAGGTTTTCTTCTTCAAGTCTTCGCCCCTCTGCTCCCTTTACTCTTTGGAGCTTAACTCTCACGCGGTTTGGTTCTCTCTGTGCCCGGTCGCTGTGGCCTAGCGAGAACCTTACCACCGCCGTTCGGACACTCGTCGTGGAGCCACTCCTTGGGACTCGGTGCGTTCTTGACTCAGTACTTTCGCATTGCCCTATAAGAGCTTAGGTGTGTTCTCATTGCCCTTTGGCATTGGCCGTTTCGGAGTTCTCCGAGCCATACTGTTGGCCGCGCTCGGTAGTGCATTACTGCTATTGCGACCATACGCCGACCGATCTTGGCCGCGAGGCAAAGCGTTAAACCTTTAGACACTCAACCCGCCCTTAGTTGGCGCTGTCTCGTGGTCGAATTTCGATCGATTCATCGTAGTTTGGTCGTTTCGACCGGTGCGATGTGTTGGTGGGTAAATAGGTCGTCGCGTAGTCCCTGGACCCTATAATTGTAGGGAAAGGCCTCCAGAGTGATTGTAAGTTCTCCTACAATCACCCCGTAGTCGTTAGTCTCACTACGACTATGGCGTGATCACGGGTCCTTCTCGACCATTACCCGTCGTAAATTACGGCCGTGGCGGTACTATGTCGTAAGTCCATCTACGACTAGTACCCGATCGTATTTCTCGACCACTACCGGTCGTAAGTCCTTCCACGACTATTGTCCATCATAGGTTACATTACGACCACTACGGTCGTAAGAGTTTCTTTGATCGTATCTTTGGCATTAAGAATCCAAATCGGTGATTCTTGTTGCTAATTTCGTTATAAAATTATTTTTCTTGCTCTGATAAGATTTTGAAATTTTGGAAAAGTTTCTTGTTGAGTCTTTGCATTTATTCGTTCTTATCTGTTGCTTTTCGCCTTCTCGTTAGGATCCAAGAGCACAACGACAATATTGTTGATCCCAAAGAACACCACGACCCCGACAAGCGAGCAAGCGGTTTGATCATGTTAATCCTACTATTTTCAAGTCTACTATATTGATTTCAACTCGTATGTATGCATTGCTATTTTGTTGTTAAATTATGGTTAGTATCCTATAGTCGCATAATCTGTGGGGATGGTTTATCCTCTACTACCGGTGAGCTTAGGTTATTGGTGTGGTCGGAGTTCGATGGATGGACTCGGTCACTTAGTAGCTTTCGTTTTGAAATTGCTTAGAAATGCTTAGATGTCGGTAGTATTGGGCAGTCATCGACTTAGTCGATGACGTTGATCACACACATCTTACTACTATTCTATTATGTCCAGAACTCTGTGTTTTGTTATTTTGTAAAGTCAAAAGCGAAAATAAAAGCTGTTTCGACTTGGGCACGATGGTATGTTGGTGTGATCTGCTGGTGTGAATGGAATGGTGCCTAGGTCATCAAGGACCGAGTTACTTGTGTCACTAAGCCAAGCGCTTATGCGTGCTAACCACGCGAGAGGATATGGGACCTCTCTTGACTTAGTACTTTGGCGTGGGTTATCTCAGAGTCGCAGGAGGGGTTGTGTGTGTTGTGTGAAACATGATATGTGGTCGTGTTCTTGTGTTGGGTGTGCGGTGGTGGAGATTAGGGTAGGTTCTCCACCTCGAGGAGCGTCGTGGTTGTCCAAGGCTTTACCCGGGAAGGGTAGTTGGCCAGGGCTTTACGATGGCTCGAGCACAACGTATGGGTTTCTATCCATACAGGCGGCTCGAGTAATTCACAATATTGGAAGCGTCTCGTAGGACTTAGCCGTCTTGAGCATACCTTCTAAGTGTGCTTAATAGCTTGGCAAAAGGCGATGCGGCGTGTGGAGTGCGAGTGGTACACCCTGCGAGGATAAAACTATTGAATAGCCTCGCCCTAGGTTATGGACATGCTTGGTAAGGTCGTGCAAGAACTAGACTACAACCTTTTAAAACTTAAAGCGGTGGTGGGTGGCATGAGCGGGTAGTTCATGCTATTGTAAATGTTGACGGGCTAGTCACTTCGGGATTGTTGTTGTCATCTATCTCTTTGTTATCTTGTTGTTGTTTGCCATTATTTGAACATTAAAAACCGATTTGTTAAAATTGCTTGCAATCTATTACACTATTGCAAATAAAAACTTGCTTTATGCTAAATGAAACATCTGACCTACTTTTGACTAAGCTTGCATGTAGTATATATACGGGTTTGTTATTCCACATGTAAGTCTTGAGTACATTCAAAGTACTCACTGCCACATTCTTGCATTGCTTTTGTTTGCGGGAAGAAGGTGAGCCCCAAGGTCCTCACTTTTGTGAGATGTCGGTGGTTTAAACGACTAGTTTGGCGGTCGGTCGGTTGCCTTGGGGTTAAGGGAAAGCTGGTCGGCTCTTTTGCTTATAGCCATCTTATGGCACTTTTACTTCATTGTCTATCTTCTTTTGTCCATGGATATTTTGGCGGTCGGCTGTCTTTTGTAAATTGCCATCTCCTATTTATATTATATTATGGACTGTTGTTTATGTTTCGGTTTTATGTGAGCGAATGGAATTGATGCATGAACTTTGTAAAGAGGTGTGTATATTGCATTTCTGGGAAGTATACATGTCTCGAGTCTCGGATTATCTCGCTTTGTGATGCTAGGACCGAATGGATGGTTAAGCATTACTGGCCGGATAAGCTGGGTCTCCAAAGCTTAGTATCGAGCCATCTTGACCAGTAGTAACCCAAGCTTGGTCGTCTTTAGGGTATTTTGGAAAACTTTATTTTCAAAGTATCAAATGGTTTATGAAAGCTTAAGGAATTCTCAGATTTTATTCCTTACCTATCTTAGCTTTCTCCTCTCACCTTACTCTCATTTGAGTTTTGAAAATTGATTTCCTCTCCTTCTTTCAAAGATAGTTGTTGGGTTTTGGGAACCACTGAGTTTGGCAAATTGAAGTGCTTAGGATTTTGAAGTTTCTGGACTGAAGATTTCGGCTGGAGGCTTGGATGCGAAATCTGGACATCACACTTCAATTTCCGGACAGCGAGCTCAATGGTTTCTGATGGGACCACTGAGCTTGGCAAGTTGAAGTGTGCCAGATTTTGAAGTTTCTAGGATGGAAGACTTCGGCTGGAAGCTTGGATGCAAAATCACTACAACCACTTCAATTTTCGGACATCAAACTCGATGGTTTCTAAGGGGGTGGAAGATGAGAGGGTGATTCAACTAAAATTTGTGGGGTTAAAAAGGGGTAAGATGTGATACTAGTTAGCTAAGTATCTAACACTATTTTCGTTGATTGAACCTTACTCTTTAATAGTATTAGATCTTACCTTAATATTCTGATTTTTATTTTCTCAAGCAATTACTCGTTCATGCAATACGGGTTAGTTGCATTGGGGAGTTGAGCTTTGGTTTGGTAATTCCTTGCTGTTTTTGGAGTCTTTTTATAGGCATGTTTAAGATTATACACATACTGTTTTTGGCTTTCGGTTAGGGTGATATCCCATTCCCCTAGTCGTTAGCTTTTCGCTTTCTTTCGGCTTTGAATCTTTGAGTTTAGTTTTAACCAAAAATTTCTTGTAACAGGATGGCGGACCTTTCGCAGCCGCCAAGGCGGTCAGTGGTCGGGACGAGGATCTTCCTCCTCCTCAGACCATGGCCGAGGTCCTTCTTGAGATCGGCGCAACCGTGCGAGAAGCGGAGGGTTCTTACGGGCGTCATCGCGCAACACTTCCGCCCTACTAGGTGCTTGAGGATCCGGGCAAGGAGTGGACATCGGCCGCGTGGGGACTCGCGGAGTTTCTTCGCACCCACCTCCCACGTTCTCTAGGTCCGAGGACCGCTTGACGCAGACGATTGGCCGTGCGGTTGGCATAAGCCGCGATAGCGCAATGCCGAGAGCACGAGAAGGCGCTGACGCGCATCGCACCGGTGGAGGGTGCGGCTTTGTCTTGGTGGGAGAGCTTTCTGCCATGCGACTGACGGTCCACCGTCACTTGGGAGGAGTTCCGCACCGCCTTCCGTCGAGTCACATTCCTTCCCGACTGATGAGGTCAAGAAGAAGGAGTTCTTGTCGCTCAAACAAGGCGTCTCTCGATTCTGAGTACCTATCTGAGTTCAACCATTTGGCTCGTTATGCTCGGAGGAGGCCACCGATGAGGCCAAGCGGGGAGAAGTTCAAGGATGGTTTGTGCGAGGTGCGGGACAAGGCATGCGTAAATCGACTTCCGATTTCCGTGCCTTGGTGGACAAGGCCATTGTCGCTGGCACTCGGGGAGAGCACTTGCAGTTCCATAGCGTAAGTGGGAGGCCCGCAAGTCATCAGGGCGGCTATTCCGCTCGGATCCGTCTCGGGGTTGCGTCCTGAGCTTCAACACCCCGAGGCCGTCGGCAAGTTCTTCTTCGCCCTTCGCGGGCCATGCCCCAATCACGTGCACCGCAAGTCGGCCAGGTGGCCCCATAACCCGGTGCGGGGTCACATGTCGCCGCAATCGGAAGGGGCATTATGCGAACCAATGCCCTAAGAAGGCAGAGCGACCCCTCGTCCTAATGGAGGACGCGGCAAGGGAGTTCTTCTCGGGACACGAAGATCGCCCCGCTACCCAAGGTGTGGGTAGTGGTCGTGTCAACCTCATCTCGATGAGAGGAAGCACGGGAGGCACCCGACGTTGTGTTGGGTACGCTTTCGTTAACTCGTTCGCTACCGTTTTGTTTGATTCAGAGCATCTCATTCTTTTGTTTCGAGTCTTTTCTTGCTATTAGTGAGCTCCTTTTACTCCTTGTTGGTCCCATTGCTCATTCGCTCTCTGGTTTGGAGTTGAGAGTGAATCTGAGTGTAGGGATGTTCAATCGAGATCGAGGGTGAGATTCTTCGCGAATCTTATCCTCCTCCATTGACAAGTCTAGATGTAATTCTTGGCATGGATTGGTTGTCTCGGCATAAGGGACACATCGATTGTGCCGGGAAGTGCGTCTCTCTATCTAGTCCCTCCGTGACAGGTTCGCTTTTCGCCAAGTCGCTAGGTCCGCATCTCTTGGCGCTTGAAGCAAAGCCCGCTCTAGATATTGGTAAAGTCCCTACCGTCCAGTGATTTCATGGATGTCTTTCTGAAGCTCTTCGGGGATGCCACGATTCGAGACCTCGAGTTCGTCATTGAGTTGGTTCCTGCACGCCCGATTTCAAAGAGGCATTATCGGATGCCACCGAATGAGTTGGTGGAGTTGAAGAAGCAACTTAATGAGTGCAAGAAAAGGTTTCATCCGCCTAGCTCATCTCAGTGGGGTTGTCACGCAATCTTGGTAAAGAAGAAGGACAATACTTTGCGCATGTCGTTGATTACCGTCAAGCTTAATGAAGTAAGCAGTAAAGAACAAGTATCCATTGCCCGCATTGATGATCTCTTTGATCAATTAACTGGAGCTCGAGTGTTCTCAAGATTGATTTGAGAATGGGATATCATCAAGTTCGGATCGACGAGGATATTCCAAAGACGGCTTTTTCTACTCGCTACGGCTTGTATGAGTACACCGTCATGTCATTTGGCTTAACCAATGCTCCGCCTTGTTCATGAACCTCATGAATTCGGTATTCATGGAGTATTTGGACAAGTTTGTCGTGGTCTTCATCGATGATATTCTCATCTATTCCAAGGATGATGAGCAACACGATGAACATCGAGGCTTGTGTTAGGCAAGCCGGAGCATCGGTGTATGCAAAGTTCGACAAGTGCGCGTTCTGGTTGAAGGAAGTGGCCTTCTTGGGTCATATTCTTTCAGCAGGAGGTGTAGCCGTTGACCCTAGCAAGGTCAGCGACGTTCTTTCGTGGGTTGACCTACCGATGTCGAAGCGCGGAGTTTTCTTGGTTTAGCGGGATATTATCGCCGTTTTATCGAGAACATCTCCAAGATCGCTGGCCGATGACGGAGTTGCTTAAGAAGGACAAGAAGTTCTTGTGGTCCGATGCTTGTGAGGAAAGTTTCAAGTACTTAAGAAGCGTTTGACCACCACTCCCGTCCTCGTTCTTCCCGATATTCGCCGGAGCTTCGATATCTTTTGCGATGCTTCTCGCCGAGGACTCGGTTGTGTCCTTATGCAAGAAGGCAAGGTAGTGGCCTATGCATCAAGGCAATTGAGGCCTCATGAACTCAACTATCCTACCCATGACTTGGAATTGGTCTTTGTGATTCATGCACTTAAGATTTGGCGACATTACCTAATCGGTGTCGTTGTGAAGTGTATTCGGATCACAAAAGCCTAAAATATTTGTTCACCCAACCGGATCTCGAACCTCGGGCAAAGAGATGGTTGGGTGATCAAGGACTATGACATGGGTATTCACTACCATCCGGGCAAGGCTAATGTCGTTCCGATCGCTCGATCGCAAAGCGCATTGCAATGCCTTGTTGCTCGAGGGGCGTCAGCCCACCCTCCTGAAGGAATTCCAGCGTCTCAACTTAGGTTTGGTTGAGCATGGTTCCCTCATTTGCCTTGGTTGTACAACCAACCTTGGTGGATCGGATTAAGGTCGCTCAGCAATCGGATCTTTGGGGTGAGCGCATAAAGGAAAATGTCAAGACCGGAACGACCAAGTGTTTCTCGGAGGATGAGCATGGTCTTGTAAGGTTCGAACAGCGCCTTGTGGTTCCAAAGGACATGGAATTGCGAATTTGATTCTCGTGAAGCCCATGATTCGTCTTTGTCTATTCATCCGGGGCCACAAAGATGTATCAAGATCTCCGTCCGAGGTTTTGGTGGACCCGAATGAAGAGGAGATTGCGAAGTTCGTTGCCGAAGTGCGGCGTGTGTGTCGTCGTGTCAAGGCGAGCATCGGCGTCAGCGGGGCGCTTGACCTTTGCCTATTCACGAATGGAAGTGGGATTCGATCGGGATGGATTTTATCACCGATGCGCCTCGTACTTCAAGGGCAATGATGCCATCACAGGTTGTCATTGATCGGCTAACTAAGGTGGCTCACTTCCTTCCGGTCAAGACGGATCTCCGTGTAGGCCTTTTGGCGGACCTCTACATTGCGCATTGTGAGCTTACATGGGGTACCTAAGACAATTGTCTCGGATCGCGGTTCTCTTTTCACCTCTCGCTTTTGGCAAAGTTTGCAAGAGGCTATGGGAACCCATGTCTCCTTTAGCACAAACATATCTCCCCAAAAGCGATGGTCGACCGAAAGGGTCAACCAAGTGTTGGAAGACATGCTCAGTGCTGTGTTCTCTCCTATGGAAAGAATTGGGAGAAATGTTTGCCTTTTGCCGAGTTTTCCTACAACAACAGGTTTTCAAGCCGACCTCGGCATGGCACCTTTTGAGGCCTTATACGGAGAAAGTGCAGAACCGTTGAATTGGTCCGAGGCCGTGAAAGACCTTTCTTTGGCGGACTCGATCAATGAGGCCGAGAGTCAAGTCGACTTGTTCGGGATCGTTACGCACTGGCTCAATCCGAGCAAAAGAGCTATGCGGATCACCGTAAATCGTGAATTGAGCTTTGAGCCCAATGACTTTGTTTATCTCAAAGTCTCTCCATTGAAGGGCCATCGCGTTTGGCGTCAAGGGCAAGTTAGCTCCTCGATATGTCTTTCCTTACAGTATTATCGAGAAGAAAGGGGTCATTGCCTATAAGTTGGAATTGCCATTTGCACTAGAGGGTACATGATGTGTTCCATGTGTCCCAATTAAAGAAGTGCCTCCGTGTTCCGACAGAGGAAGCTCGTTGGAAACTCGATGTCAAGAAGATTTGACCTATCGCGAGCACCTGTTCGCATACTCGATGAGGTGAGCGAAGAACAAGGAATAAAACCATAAGATTCCTTAGAGTTCAGTGGTCGAACCATTCTGAAGATGAGGCTACTTGGGAAAGGGAAGATCGTCTCCGTGCAGACTATCCATCTTTCTTTACCGGGTGAGCCAAATCTCGGGACGAGATTTTTGTAAGAGGGAGGTTTTGTAACATCCCAAATGGAATTGAGTTTCAAGTGTAAGAAAATCGGGAGGAATTAAAACTTTTCTTGCATCTTGAAACCCCTGGTCATTTTGTAATTCTTTTAAAAGAATTGTGGAAGATCAAATTCAAATCCTCATTCGACGCTAATCAAAACCTCCTTGTCATAGACCTTGTGCCAAACCCTTGGAGATATTTCTCCCGAGTTCTAGGGAGGCTTGGCAACACCTCTGAATTATCTCATGATTTTTAGAAATTATTTGATGATTCTTGGAGGCGAGTCAAAGCTTGGTCAAACCCTAGTTTCCCCTCTTCCAGAATTAGCTATGCGTATCGGTAGCGGACGTTGGCGCTTGAGTTCGTGGTTGTTGTCACAGGTTTTGCGGGCTACACCCTTGCTCGTGGTATGAGAGTAGAGAAGTTCTTACCTGTTCCATAGTTCTGTGTTGAGCCTGAGCTCATTGTTGAAGTTGTTGTCGTTCTCAAATTTGTATCTGGTTTTCTGGTTGTAGTTTCTTGTAGTTCGTGAATTTCTTTTGAAAGGAGGGTTATAATGAGGAGGGCAAGCTCCAGTAAGTTTCTGATCGTTCTTTGAAACAGTTATTGTACTTTCGACTATTGTGATATTCTCGCTCGCGTGAGCATAGTTAAATTGTAAGATTTATCTTTCACGGAAGTTATGCTTTACCCCTGTTGGAAAATTTAACTTATTTGTTCGCTTGGAGTTTCGAGCGTTGGAAGATTTCTTTTGCAAAGTTCTTTATTAAGTGTGCATTGGCCTTGCATATTTCTTGTAGATTACTTTAGAAAGTCGTTCTCTTCCTTGAATTCTAAATTTTGACAAATTCTTGTCCGGTGGTGGTGGATGAATTTCTTTTGGGTTCGTGGTTCCTGGTAGTTGATGAATTTCAATGAGCCTTTAATGGTATTCTGAAACCATTATTGTTTTTCAATAGATTAATTTGTTTTTACTACTGGTGATCTTCGTCAATTAGTAATATTAAAAAAAAAATTCATGATTGTTCCTTCTTTCTCCTTAGAGAAGAGCGATTCATTTACTCGTTTGATAGTTGTATAATGAGAGTTTTCTGTTGCAAGTCCGTTAAATCGAGAAAGCTTTGGCTCTACTTATTTCTATTGGATCATTACATTTGTTGAAGTATAATGCATCTCTTTTACGAAGAATAGTGTTAAAACCCATTTGTGGTGATGTGTTGTGATTAAGTTGGAGGTTGTACTCAAACAAAGTTGTGGGCTACTGGGTTTCTATTGGTCCCTATTTGTTTTTCAAAATAATCTCTTGTCTTTTATTCTTGAACTCTCTTTACTCTTTGTAAGCGTTGTTATCGGCAAGATCATATATTTTGTATATGATGGTCCTATCTCTCTGTTGATTAAGGTGACCTGGTTCACCATTTGGTATTTTGGAGAATGGGAATCATCTTTTACAAAGTTCATTGAAGAATGTTTTGACTCTGCTCGTTTCTTTTGGAGTAGTTGGAGTGTTGGAGTTTAGAACCTCTCTTTAAAAAAATGTCGATACCTTTTTCTAAGAATTTGTGGTGTTGTGTGAGAGGTTTGTTTAAGCTTTGTGTATTTCACACCACGTTTCTTTTCTAGAATAAGTTGTTATTACAATCCCATTTAATCTTTGGAGATTTCTAAGACACACTTTGTCGTGTTTCCTTTAAAAGGTTTATTGATATGATAGTAATGTAAATTGATTGTTATCAGGAACGTATGTTATTGCTCTTAATGAAATGTTCATTAATGTTGATTCTTTTATAGAGAAAGAAGTTTGACCACCTTTCTTGTTGTTTCTAAAATGATCCAATTTCAAGTTTTGTGTTCATGACTTTTTGGGGTTTAAGTTTATTTTGGTAAACGAAGTCCGCATGTAAAAAAAAATGATTTGTTGCAAAGTTATAATAGTTCTCCGTGATCGAGCGCTTTGATATTGAATGCTCGTTGTTCTTATCTGCTAAGGTCGGACATTCTCTTCTTTTGAGGCTTATGCTTTCAGCTGTGGACTCCCTTATGTTCAATGAGTTCATTGCTTAATTGGTTTTCTCCGGGCGGTGTTTGTGGCGAGTGGTAAATGATTTTCTAGTTGGTGAAAATCGTTTTCATGTGCCTCTTCTTTTGATAAATATTCGACCCATTCTTTCGCATGAGACTTTCGAGGTGTTTTCTAATTGGCGTTGAGAGATTGATGTTGAAACTTGTAGTAAAATAATCACATCTGTGATACCACCTAAATGAGAATACTTCAAGTCTAGTGTCCGTGATCTTTTGGAGTTTGTGAATATTCGTAATGAAATTGTTTTAAGTAAAATGGAGCATGCAGATATCCTATTGCTTCTTAAGAGTTTCGTGTGATTTAGTCCTAAAGGCTCCTTGGTTTGAGTTAGCAAAGTGAGGTTGCAATCAAAGGAAATTTTTGTCGCTTCGTTGAGAATCCGGTTGCTTTTCGTGAAGTCTGTAAAGGAAAATGCTTGTTTTGTGGTCGAGGTCATTTGGATAACATGTTTCATTAGTAGATGATTTGTTTCAAACATAGTTGGCGTGTTGAGAAAAAAATTATTTGTTCTTAAGTAGTTCGTGGGTTAAACTAAAGAACTTACTTTGTTCATGTGGTAAGGTGTTATAGATTCAAGAACTAATTCTTTGTGTTAAAGGAAAGAGTGCGAGAGAGTATTTGATAATTTGAGTCAAGTTTTGTAACTTGTGATTATTTGAATCGTTCCTAAACTTCTTGCTCTTTTCGCTCAAAAGATGACGAGTTTCAATCACAATGTCTTTCTTTCGTATCGGATGTTATTTGCTATTCTCTCTTAAGGGATGTGTGCCCTCAACTGTGAACTCAGTTTTCGTTTTCCAATATCCCCATTATCAGAATATTCTTTTGGGTTCATGCTCGTTGGGATGAGAAACGTTTTTATGTGTGACGAACCTTGTCCTTATTCGCCTCTTTCTTTTGAGAAAGACCCAAAAGTTTGGTTGCAGGGTTTTACAAAGCGTTTATTGTCAACTATTTGGTGGTGGTTAAGTTTTGGTAGCGGTGATATTTTGCTATCAAGTTATTGGAGGAGTAGAAGAATGTGAAATGGATTTGATCTGTATCTCTTGAGGAAAAAAAATATTGATTCACATGGAATGTTTGGCTTCGAAGTAAGTCTGAATAGTGTTACGATTGAGTAGAACCTCTGGTATAGAGAAATTCCAGAATTTTAGTTTATGTTAAAAGGTTGAGGATTATCGAAGGTATGGAGACCTTGATTAATTTTATAGAGTAACGCAATTGGATAAGATTGCGAGATTATGTGGGTAATTTTTGAGGATGTCAATAAGTGAGTATGTTAGAATTGTGGGAATGTTGTAGATTCAATCCATTGATTTCCCTACCTGTTATAATTGTAATTTTGTAGTAGAAGTCTTGCAGATTAAATCTAGGCTTTGCATTTCCATGCTAGACCTTTGGTCACTCAATGATGGTGTGTAGAGAGAGAGGAATAATAGAGTTTTCTGAGCAGTGAAATGATAATTGATAGAACCTTTCTGATGAAGTTTATGAACGTGCGTGCTGAGAATTTTGAGTTGTTGTTCTTGAAAATTTGAGGTAATGTCATTGGGTGGAACCTACTATGTGTTGCTTTGAACGCCTTCTATCAAGTCAATTTTGGTTAGTAGAACAAGTTATTTAGAGTATTCGGTGGATTCAATGTAGCCTTTCTACAATGGTGTGGATGATGTATTTCAATTTGAGCATAATTTGAGGATGTCTAACTAAGAGGTTTAAGCTCATGTGGTAGGCAGTGAATTCGAATTTCAATGTTCGAGAGAAATTTTATTCCTAGAAGCGAGGGCGTGGCAAAGGATGATTAGTGGGATAATGAGGCGTTTTCTTGATTCTCGTTTGAGTTTTGTGTCGTTGACTTGTATTTTTCGCAATTTGAGTTGGTATTGTGTTGGCGTGTTGATTCTTTCCAAATCCGGACAAATCGCAAGTATTTGGTTTGGGCGTTCGAGTGATTTCTCCTTTGGTTGTAAAATGGATTTGTTTTGAGATGAATTGTCAAATTTGGAATCTAACCTTTTGGTGAGAGTTAGCATTACGTGGATGCGATGAGGACTCTCTATTTCTAGTTGGATTCTCTTCGTTTTTGAAAGTTGTAAAATTAGGGCGTTGGCTTATCGCGTTGATCGTCCGGATCCTTATGCGAAGCACGCAAGCCCGGTGTGCTCGAGTGTTAAGCGAGTATCGAGCAATTCAAGCTTGAATTATCGTTGTTTCATTCCGCACGATTTCCTTTCGAGTAGATTGGTGCGTAGATTCGAGGTCGAATCTTTTCTAAGGGTTAGAGTGTAATACCTCATTTATCCGGCTAGGTTGTATCGTTTCATTTGTGCGGGAGTTTTATTCAAAAGCGAGATTTACAACTTTCGGAATCGAATCGGTAAAAGAAAGAAGTCGGAGGAGTAAAAGAAACAACTTTCGTGGATTTTTCCAAGCAATGGGGTAAATGATATTGTACGTAAACACGGGCCTGAGTCACACCAGTGGCCCAAGAGGCGGGTGGCCCATGTAGTGGCCGACCAAAGGGGAGGCACCACTCCCCCAAAACCCTAGCCGCCACCCCTTGCCCCTTTCCTCCCCTTGGCCGCCTCCTCTCCCCAAACCGACCCCATTGCTGCCCCTTGAGGTGGTGCCATCTCCGGTGATCCCCGTTGCTCCTCCTCAAGTTCCTCTCCATCAACTCCGTTCCCTGCCGACGACGACGGCCGCTCGTTCGTCTCCCGGTGGCCGGCCCTAAGAGAAGAAAGAGAGGAGAAGGGAGGAGGACCGTGTGCAGCGGATCTTCGTCGTTTCTGGTCTACAAGGGTAATTAGACCTCCGATTCGTTGTTTGATTCCATTAGAATTGAGGATCCGATTGGATTTGTAGTTTCGTTTTGATTCGCTTAATAGATTGATTCTGTCCAGAATGTTGTAACTCGGTTTTGGGTGTCTTAGAGGCAGAATTGGATGTCTTCGCCTTCTAGAGATTTGTTCCTTATTTCATTAGCTTTCTTTTGGCACCTGGATCACGAATTTTCACCTAGTAGATTAAAAGTTATGACTGTTTTACTACGTACTGGTATGTCTGTCAGAAATGTTGAGTATAGTCGGTTGCACCTAGGTTTTGATCTAGTTAGACTCAGAATCAGGTCGGCCACCCAACTAGGTTTATGAAGATAATTTCACCATCTTTCCAGGCTGATAAAAATCACTTTATTTGGATCAGTGGTTTAAAAGTTAGAGCCTATTCTTTAGGGCTGTTCTGTATTATGGGCAGACTGCAGTTAAAGTTTTTCATTGGATGGTTAGACCTCTGTATTGGCCGAATTAGAGTTTACCATCAACTAGAGTTTTGTAGCCGATTAAGTTAAGAAAATTTGAGCACTGGTTTCAGGTCTTTTGGACTTACGGTTTTTATTTGGTGAATTTTCTAGTAAAACGCGGATAAAGGATAATTGAAATGTTTGGGTAAATTGATCAAATTGAACTTTTATATGGTTAGTTTGGCTAGAGATTGAGGGAGGACACGTGTAGCATTGCCCTATTCGTTTGCCTTCATTTCGATTATTTTATATTGTAGGCGGTGAAGCGGTGAGTGGAGGGGTATCTCAATTACCTCCCAACCCGTTCTGTGTAGCGAGTAAGTAATTTGTATTCTATGATTGATGCCATGTGTGAATGAATGATTATATTTGTTCGTATTTGTAGATGAATGCCATGTGTTCTTTTCATTTACGAGTACTGTTCAATATTGACATGGGATCACATCATGACATGCATACATTACATTTGTAAGACCCATCAATTCCGGTATGGGCACTTGAAAATCCCATCAATTCCGAATGGGTGCGTGAGTCCACCATTCCAATGTGGGCCACGTTACGCGAGTCCACCATTCCAATGTGGGCCACGTTGGACGGTCGTATGAAACGTTCTTCATACGATTACTTTAAGTGAACACCGACGGGTGATTCACTCGCTATACCGGTATATGCAGCAATATGTCCATTTCCTTCAATGCATCATTCCACTTCATCCATTCATAAATTCGTTTCGATAAATGTTCAAATGATGATTGTGATATATTGCTCATGGAATGTTTGATTATTACATCTGATTACTTAACTGCGTCTTTGGCTCATTCTTGCTTTATTGTCTTATTTAGGTAAATGACAAGGAAGAATGATCTTGTGGAGGGTAGTTCATTACGATGCACTCACTACTATAAACCAAACATTTTGAGGACTTTTACTGTCGTTAATTATGACTTGTGTTGAATTGTAATAAGCCTTTGGTCATAACTACCTTATCTCTCAGAATTGTTTATTTCCATTCCATTGATTAATCCTGATGATGAATTCTTGTTTCCGTATAATCTTACTACTTGATTAACCTTGACATGTGTTTTGATGTTATTCTTCTAAAGAGTAGTGGTTGTAGGTGACATCTTGACTTTCTTATAGTCAGGGTGTTACAATAAAATTATCCTCAACTTTTGTAGGTTAATGGGAAGCACAACAATTGATTTCAAATTACATAAGTCATTCATATAATCATATTTCAGTTGAGCAGTAGCAGATTCATCTAGCAAGGGTGAAAAGATATATAAGTTCTTTCATACTTCAACATCATTATTCAGATTGTCAATACTAAATGGTGCAATAAGAGATGAACACATAGGTATTAGATGATCAACAAAATTTAGCATACAAGAATTGTTGTTTAAAACAACAAACTTCAATTCATCTATGTGATAACAAGTTATGCATATTCGATATACAAGAAATTGATTGTCTACACCATAATCTCCAATTAAATTAAACTTATATCCAGGGGTGTAGGCACTAAACAAATATTTCAAACATGCAATTGCATAAACTTTCTCCATAGTATGTGATAATTTCATAGGTGGATCCAACATATTGTAACATAAAGAATCATCAAGAGAAATTCTAGTCAAAACTTCTTTATATCTAACCAATTCCACATGATCATTATATGCTACTAACTCATCACATGAAGTACTCACAACGGCAGGCAATTCAATTATTTTACCACATGGTGTATTCAAGTCAGCAAGTAAATCAATAATTTTATCACATGGTGCACTCAATTTAACAAGCAAATCAATCAAATTATCACATGATTCATGCAAATTCTTAATAATATTAGATTCTATAGCTAGGGAATTAATATCTGCCTTCTCAGCACTAGGTTCCTCGACCTCATGTGATGCAATGGTTTCTACAAAAAAATCTGATTTTTCCTTTGTTCAATGATACTAGGCATAAAATCATGGGTATTGATCTCAGATTGAGTGTTCAAATCAGTACCTTTGGTATTACCATGTAGGCTCGACTCGGATGATGTCGGTACTGGAGGCGGTGAGTAGTCACAAGCTTTCCCTTCTTTTTCTTGCTCCAGCTCAATTACCAATGAGCGAGATTTAATTGCTAATGAATGAGCCAATATGCAAGGCAGTGAGACAGGGTGACGTTCACAGCAGTAAGGGCGGTAATCATAGTAGGTACAGCAACAGAAGAAGTAACCGAAGATGATCTCAATGCGGAGGTGTACACCATGCGCTTGTTTGTTTCATGTACCCGTGAAGGTGTAGTGGAGGTAGACGAGAATGCACAAGTAGTCTTGGTTTGTTGTCCCTATACTTCCTTTTCAGCTTTGCAAGCAAGATAAAACAAGCAAGTGATAGAATTGTATTATTTATAATCAAGTATGTCCTTGTAACAGCCCTAGATCTATAAGTTTGATTAGTTATGCATCTAATGAGCATTTGTGAATTTTTGAACCTTTTTTGACACTTTTTGTTGCAAAATAAATGGGTTGAAACCTGGTTTTCGGAAACCAAGAAATAAAATTTCTAAAAAAATAAAAGTTTTTCAACATTTTTAAACACTTAGTTCAGAGTGGAGTATAAACCCTATGTTGGAAATCCTTTGATTTTGAACACTAGAATTAAAACATAGTGATCCAATACTCCTCCAATTCAAAAGCTCAAATTGAACTTAAGGTAAAACTAAAAGGTTTCAAATATGGGGTTGTTTATTTTGGGATTCAATTTATAAATAGTAAAACCTCATATGCTCCTAGAATGCTTGAGGTACTTTCAAAATAATTCTCAAAATTCAATTTGCAAATATAATTTCTTTATCTCAGAAATACAAATTGTATTTTATTTTGAAAATATAGTAATAACCATAGCTAGGAATATTTTATTTGGATTTTATATGCCCTGTTGCTTGTTTGGAATTTTTCTGGAATTTTTTGAGGTTATTTGGTTTCCATTTGATTTGCATGCTCAAATTTGAATTTGAATTTTCAATACAAACAAATAATATAAACAGTGCCTAGACATATTTTATCTAGGTATTGGAACATCTATTTGACTCACCAAAAAAATTTCATAATTTCTAGAATTATTTTTCTATTTTAAAATGACCAGTCAAATCAGTTGTCCTTGGTCAAACACCTAAACTGGAGACTTGAAATATTTCTACAGAATAATTTATTTATCTAGAAACCCTAAAAAAATTACACTAGGATCTCCTCTGTGTTTTAAGACTCCCCTAAATGTTTCATAATTTTAGGAGCTCGAAAACTCTGTCTAAAAATTTACAACTCTCTCAGCCTTTTGAAATGAACTCGGTCAAACCAATCAAGTGGACTCGACTCGATTTCAACCACCCATTCGATTTCGTCCAGTCACTCGATTTCATCCAGCTACTCAGTTCCGACCAGCACCACTCAGTTTCGACCAAAACCACTCAGGTCCGACCACGCCCTCCGACTAGGTTTCATATAAAAGAACACTCATATAAAAAAATATGAATCTTCTAAAAATTTGTGATCATAGTGAGTTGAGTCTCTTGGTTTTATTGCCTTTTTCTGATTAGGTTTGCATTTGAAAAAGACTCACAATGATCAAAGGTCAAATAGAACATTTGTCTTTCATATGGACCTAAGTGAGATTTTTGGTTACTTTCTGGATATTGAATCCTTTTGTTCTTTCATTGCCTTATCTCACTTGCTTATTCTATTATGAAGCCAGCTTGGTCGTTTCCTAGGCTTTTTCTTGCTTATGGATCAAGTTGTGCCTTTACGCGAAAACGGCGAGTTTTTTACTTTTCAATCTGAAAAACTACATTTTCTGGGAAATCGCCAATTTGTTCATCAAGGGGGAGATTGTGGATATCTTGAGGATATGTGTATGATCTTAGGATGATGAGTCAATTGGCAATGGCATTGTTGGATTGCAAATTCTCGCGTTTTCGGGTTTGCTTCAGTTGTCAGTCGGCGGTCGGGCCGGCGGGGTTCTTGGTCGAGCCGGCCGATGGTCTGATCGAGCCGGCCGTGTCATTGGTCGACCGCCCAAAGTGTTTGATGGAGTTTGGGGCTGAGCCAAAAATAGGATGTGTAGGCAAGTGAGGGGAGTCTCCTGGATATGGTCACATAATTTTTGGACCTCCAAGTCGAAAGTTCTATTTATTTGAAAATTCCAGAAGGTTTTGGATTTTCAAGTTGGAATTTTGGCTAAGTCTTTTCGGGCGGTCAAACCGCCGTTATGGGATCGGTCTGACCGGGATGAAATCGGTCAGACTGGTTGTATGGGGCGGTCAGACCGCCAATCACTTGGAGGTTGGCCTTTGTGGCATTGATGTGTTTTGAGTGTGTTTCATGCATGAGTTTCAATGCTTTATTGTTGAATATTGCATTGTGGAACTAACGTGGGTCAAGTTGTGAAGAACTTGTTCCCGGACACGATTTGTTTGTCTATTGCTGTGCAGGTGGCTTGCAGGTCAACGACGTCAACGGTGAGGTGGATCGGGACTACACTTGGAGAGCTGAGGTCCAGAACGATCATGGATGCCGGGTGAGGTCGTGTGACTCAAGCATGGTGCAGAATGGGCAAGATGGATCGAACGGGCAGTTCGGTGCAGCTGGTTGGATCAGGCGGTGCGGAAGTCGGTGCAAGTCCCTGGGAGGAACTTGACGACATGAGGAGAGCCGCTGATCAACCTACACGTGGTGAAGTAGGCGATTGCTTCAACAGATTGAGTTGTTTGTGTGTGTGTGGGTCCCACAAGTGAAACCCTAGCCTCTCCTATAAATAGAAAGGGGGAGATGAAAAACCCCCAAGCATTGAAGCACTTGGAGTCCTCATTTGGAAATCCCTTGTTAGGGTTAGTGTTTGGAGAGGAGAGGAGAGGAAGATTGTGTGTGCTCTTTGATTGAGCATTTGCCCTCCATTGAAGGAGTGGCTTTGTAAGCAACATCTTGATTCAATCAATCTTTTGATGTTTGCTCAAGGGTGAAGTCTCTCTTGTGTTCTTCTCTCTTTTGTTGATTTTGGTGCTTCCTTGATCCGGTTGATATTGGTTGGTCTCTTGACCTCATTTACCTTGCTTTGATGTGTGGGAATACTACTAGAATCATCTAGATCATCAATCCCCCACAAGCAAGTGTTGGATCAAGTTTTTCATATTTCTAGGGTTTGTGCACTTCTTTGGTAAAACCATAAGAGATCGATTCTACGAAGTGGATCTGAACGATCGTCGCTAGAAATAGGTCTTAGATATCCTTAAGGAGGTGTGTTCCAAATTTGGTCAAGTTTCATTGGTCGATTCAAAAGTTGGACCAAATTTTATTTTGGTTTTGGGCTTGGTATTTCGGTTCTGGACTAAATCGGTCAGACCGGTTTTGCAACGGCGGTCAGATCGCCAGCATTCAGACCGCCCGATAAAGGCCGGTCGAACCGATTACCAGCGGTCGGACAACCCTTTGTTTACCGATCAGACCGCCAGTGTCCAGACCATCCAGTGAGATCAATTCTCCACATTTGTGTATTGTGGTTAAAGGGGGTAATTGAATTCAGCACAAGGCTTCCTCTGTGCGTGTACTGATCTTCTTAGCTTTCATAGCTAACGGAGAAAAGTTCGTGTTGAATTTAATTTAGGCGAAAAATCGAGAAAGCGCCTATTCACCCCCCTAGTCGCCTTTACGGTCCTACAAGTGGTATCAGAGCCGGTTAGCTCTTATCAATAGATCTTAACCGGTCTTTGGAGCCATGGAGATAGTCAATTATTCAACCAAGCCACATATTTTTGATGGAGTTGATTTTGCTTACTGGAAGGCCCGAATGCAGGCCTACATCGAGGCTCAAGGACACGCAATTTGGCTTAAGGTTAAAAACCCTTATGTCGTGCCAGCCGATGACGATGTGTTCACTCCAGATGTGGAGGCAAACAGCAGGGCTCGGAATTTTTTGATTCAAGGCCTTAGTCGATTGGAGTTTGAGCGTGTCGCTCATTTGCGGTCTGCTCATGAGATCTGGCGGACTCTCTGTGATTATCACGAGGGCTCCACTGCGATCAAGGAAGTGAGACAGAACCAGCTGAAGAAAATTTACTCCAAGATCGAGCAAAGACCTGGTGAGTCTTTAGATGAGCTGTGGGGGAGATTTTCTAAGATTCTTCATGATCTCCGCGCTGTTGACCTTGTCTTCACTGAGTCAGAAAATGCAGGCCAGCTTTTGGGTGCTCTTGATGTGAAGGTCTGGGGAATGAAGATCACTTCCATCAATGACAAAACTGTCATGAGTGAGCTTACCATGGATAAGTTATACTCGAGGTTGAAGACGCATGAAATTAATTTTATCTCGCGTCTCCCCAAAACAGATTCGATGGCTTTAGTGGTCAACAAATCTAAGGGTAGTTCTCCTGATTATTTGGATTGTAGCTCATCTGGTTTTTCTTTATCAGCTTTGCATTCTTTGAGCGATGAGCAACTTGAGAGACTACGTGAAGATGATTTAGCCCTCCTATCCACCAAATTCACGAGAGCTTACAACAAAGTGAGGAATAGGAGGAGAGCTGGACCTATCACATGCTTCGAATGTGGTGAGCCAAACCACATTCGCTCTAGGTGCCCTAAGCTGAAGGGCAAGGAGGAGAAGGAGTCATAAAGGCATCCTCAAGCGAGGGATGCTAAACCCAAGAAGACAAACAATCGCAAGTTTGTCAGCCGGGTCCTTGAAGCTCTAGAGGATGTGAGTATGAGCGATGTGGACTCGGAGGTGGAGGACGACAAGAGTGACTCCCGTGGCAAGAAGAAGGCTCATGATTTCACGGGCATGTGTTTCATGGCCAAAAACAACCACGACTCCAACGATGAGGTATGCCCTTCACTTCCTGATATGAAAAGGGCTTTGGTGCTTGCTGAACAAAAACTGCATAAGCAAGCTAAATTGATTAAGAAACAGTACATTATGATTGATAACTTGAACCTAGAAGTTGTTAGGCTCAAATCTATTAATCCTGATGATTTTTGTGATTCATGCTCTAGCTTGCTTAATGAGTTGACAAGCTTAAATTCTGCTCATTCCTCTGTTGTAAATCAACTGAAAGTTGCTCTTGATGAACTAGAATCTCTCAAGTCTAGTTCTGCTTGCATGGAGGCCATTCCTCTTGATGTGACTGCTTTGGATGCTATCCCTTTAACTTGCTCAAATTGTGCTTTGCTAGAATTAAAACTGGATAGCTCTTTGAAAGAATTGCAAAAATTTGATGCTAGTCACACTTGCTCTAATTGTAAGACTAATAGGATTAAAATGCAAGAGATGACTGAAATGGTTGTTTACTCTAGAGCTGCCTCTTGTGAAAATTGTACTAAGCTTACAATTGAGATTGAAGCTTTAAACAAGACTCTTGAAGAAAAAGCTAAAATTGAAAAATTAATGTCTTTTACTGCTTCTAAGAAAGTCGTTGATTCTTCCTCTTGTATGTTGCATGCTGAAGTTGAAACTGTTGTTGGTAAGATACAAGAGGCTTTTAGAGTCAAGTTTAAGGAGCAGTTGAATAGGATTAAGGAATCCTATTGTGTGTCTTGTGAGGCTTTAAAAGTGGAAGTGGCTCTTCTTAAGAGTAAACATGATGAGGCAATCAAGTCGAAAAAGTGCACTAATTGTGAAGATTTAGTCAAAGAGAATGATTACCTCAAAATGACTCTTGAGAGGTTTTCTGGTGGGAAAAAGAAACTCAACTTGATTCTCGACCAATCCAAGGTGAGTGTGAAAAACAGTGGCCTAGGTTTTAATCCCCTAGAGCATTTCAAGAATCACCCACCAAAGATTGCTAGAGTTGTGAAAGGTGGTCTGTTTGAGTAAGAACCTCCTAAGACTTCCAAGGTTGCTTTCAAAGCTGCAGGTTTTGCTCAAACTCTTTCTGGCAAGAAATGTGCTTCTGTTTCTCCAGTACGGACCCCTCAAAAGGTCAAGTACTATTTTCGGAGAGCAAAAATGGAGAGAAAAGAGAGAATGAGCGCTTTGAGATCCATTAGAGGAGTCCCTTCACCTGCTATAGTCTCTAGAGCCAGGCAGTCTATTCATCGTACCTCATATAGGCCTAGGTTTGTAGAGAACTTTGTTGACTCTTCTGGTGGGTCAAGGCAGCATTTTGGTGTAGGATATCGTGAGGAGAGACCACGGGTAGCACCTAGACAGGGGGAGTATCGATCTTTTGGTAGATCATTTCGGAGAGGTCCAGGTGGTTCTCGTGTGCATTCTTATGATTTTGTTCCTAATCATTTTTCTGTTATTTCTGCTGTTGCACCCAGGCATCATGCTTCTCAGTACTGGATTCCTAGATCTTTTATCACTAACCCCAGTACCGAGGCACGGATGTTTTCTGCTTGTGCTTTTTAGGTCCGTCGTGCGGGGAAGGAGGACCTATGGCTTGTTGACTCCGGGTGTTCTCAACATTTGACCGGAGATTCTAGATGGTTCTCCTCCCTCACACGTGCATCCGGTAATGAATTGATTACTTTTGGGGATGCTTTTACCGGAACCGTGTCAGCCAAGGACATTGTGCGCGTCAACAAAAAGCTCATACTTAAAGATGTCGCTTTGGTAAGTTAGCTGAGGTATAACCTTCTATCTCTTACTCAGCTGCTTGATGAGGGTCAAGAAGTAAGGTTTAAAAGTGGTGAGCGTGAAGTTCTAGATTCCTTGGGTGAGCTTGGTTTTTGAGATCTCCAGATTTGAGAAGATCTTTTGTGCTTCACCCTGTAGAGTCATAGCAACAGCTTGCAGTTATTTGCTCTAAAGCACTTGATTCTTCTCGTTTTGCTTCGTTGCGGGAAAATTAAGTGTTTTTAGTTCTTTTGGGATGTTGTGAGTGATTTTGCTCTTTTTGCATTCCTGTATCATAATGCATGTTTCAATTCAAATCTTGCATTGTTTAATAAAACTTGTGGAGCTTTGATTGTTATCCTTGTATGGCTTGATTTCATACTTTATACCTTTCCATATCCTGTGATAGCTTGCTAGACCTCTTTCATGGCTTTTCATGTTTAGCTTAGCTTTTGCCTTGCTTGCTTTATATCTGTGAGCCAAATTGAATCAAATCATGTTTTGTTGGATCTTGTGTCTGGTTTTGCTTTAATGATCCTTTCATGATTCTTGCCATGTCTCTTAAGTCAAATTGAGCCTTGAACTGAGTTTGAGCTATAAAATGAGCTTTGTTATTTCTTAAGTTAAGCAAATGAAGAATGAGTTTTTATGTGCGAAAAAACTGATCTCACCAATCCTTTCTCATGAGACGGCTTGCCATTGCACTAGGCATGAACTCAGGGGGAGTGTTGGATGACCTAGATCATTCTTTTAAACTTCTTGCTTGAGATGGTCGCGGCAAGGCTTGAGATCTAGCACATTGCTTTGAAAAAAATTATATATATCATTTTCAGCAAAATGCTCAAAATGCTAAGTGCTTGATTAAAATGCTTCATATTTGAACTCCTAATGCTCAAATTGCATCAGTTTCTGGTTTCTTGTTTTCCTTTGCTTATAAACATGGCTTGACTCGTTTTTGGATACCTTGGTGAAACTATGATATTGAGCAACTTTTCATGGTATCAATTCTTTTAATATCAGATTATTGCTATGTCGGTTTTAGCTTTGCAGTACATGAGTTGCCATGATTGAATATAGCTTCTACTCTTTATATGGCTTGGTTTAATATTTGTACTGTCTACATGGATATTGGTCATGGCTCCTTTTTACTAAAGTTCAAAAATAAAGTCATTCCTTCATACTCTATCTTTTCCCTTGCATCTTGATGAATTCATTGTCAAAGGGGGAGAAGGATTGAGGAAAATGTTGTTATGGAGCTTTTGGTTTCATATAAAAGAACACTCATATATAAAAAATGAACCTTCTGAAAATTTGTGATCATAGTGAGTTGAGTCTCTTGGTTTTATTGCTTTTTTCTGATTAGGTTTGCATTTGAAAAAGACTCACAATGATCAAAGGTCAAATAGAACATTTGTCTTTCATATGGACTTAAGTGAGATTTTTGGTTACTTTCTGGATATTGAATCCTTTTGTGCTTTTATTGCCTTATCTCACTTGCTTATTCTATTCTGAAGCCAGCTTGGTCGTTTCCTAGGCTTTTTCTTGCTTATGGACCAAGTTGTGCCTTTACGCGAAAACGGCGAGTTTTTTACTTTTCAATCTGAAAAACTACATTTTCTGGGAAATTGCCAATGTGTTCATCAAGGGGGAGATTGTGGATATCGTGAGGATATGTGCATGATCTTAGGATGATGAGTCAATTGGCAATGGCATTGTTGGTTTGCAAATTCTCGCGTTTTCGGATTTGCTTCAGGCTATCAAGTTAGGCGGTCGGATCACAGGATTGCGGTCGGGCCGGCGATGGTGCGGATCGAGACCGGCGGTCGCGGTCGACCGCCCAAAGTGTTTGATGGAGTTTGGGGCTGAGCCAAAAATAGGATGTGTAGGCAAGTGAGGGGAGTCTCCAGGATGTGGTCACATAATTTTTGGAGCTCCTAGTCGAAAGTTCTATTCATTTGAAAATTCCAGAAGGTTTCGGATTTTCAAGTTGGAATTTTGGCTAAGTCTTTTCGGGCGGTCAGACCGCCGTTGTGGGATCGGTCTGACCGGTTGTATGGGGCGGTCAGACCGCCAATCACTTGGAGGTTGGCCTTTGTGGCATTGATGTGTTTTGAGTGTGTTTCATGCATGAGTTTCAATGCTTTATTGTTGAATATTGCATTGTGGAACTAACGTGGGTCAAGTTGTGAAAAACTTATTCCCGGACACGATTTGTTTGTCTATTGCTGTGCAGGTGGCTTGCAGGTCAACGACATCAACGGTGAGGTGGATCGGGACTACGCTTGGAGAGCTGAGGTCCAGAACGATCATGGATGCCGGGTGAGGTCGTGTGGCTCAAGCATGGTGCAGAATGGGCAAGATGGATCGAGCAGGCGATTCGGTCTGTTGGTTGGATTAGGCGGTGCGGAAGTCGGTGCAAGTCCCTGGGAGGAACTTGACGACATGAGGAGAGCCGCTGATCAACCTACACGTGGTGAAGCAGGCGATTGCTTCAACAGATTGAGTTGTTTGTGTGTGTGTGGGTCCCATGTGTGTGTGGGTCCCATAAGTGAAACCCTAGCCTCTCCTATAAATAGAAAGGCGGAGATGGAAAACCCCCAAGCATTGAAGCACTTGGAGCCCTCATTTGGAAATCCCTTGTTAGGGTTAGTGTTTGGAGAGGAGAGGAGAGGAAGATTGTGTGTGCTCTTTGATTGAGCATTTGCCCTCCATTGAAGAAGTGGCTTTGTAAGCAACATCTTGATTCAATCAATCTTTTGATGTTTGCTCAAGGGTGAAGTCTCTCTTGTGTTCTTCTCTCTTTTGTTGATTTTGGTGCTTCCTTGATCCGGTTGATATTGGTTGGTCTCTTGACCTCATTTACCTTGCTTTGATGTGTGGGAATACTACTAGAATCATCTAGATCATCAATCCCCCACAAGCAAGTGTTGGATCAAGTTTTTTATATTTCTAGGGTTTGTGCACTTCTTTGGTAAAACCATAAGAGATCGATTCTACGAAGTGGATCTGAACGATCGTCGCTAGAAATAGGTCTTAGATATCCTTAAGGAGGTGTGCTCCAAATTTGGTCAAGCTTCATTGGTTGATTCAAAAGTTGGACCAAATTTCGTTTTGGTTTTGGGCTTGGTATTTCAGTTCTGAACTAAATCGGTCAGACCGGTTTTGCAACGGCGGTCAAACCGCCAGCATTCAGACCGCCCGATAAAGGCCGATCGAACCGATTACCAGCGGTCGGACCGCCCTTTGTTCACCGGTCAGACCGCCAGTGTCCAGACCATCCAGTGAGATCAATTCTTCACATTTGTGTATTGTGGTTAAAGGGGGTAATTGAATTCAGCACAAGGCTTCCTCTGTGCGTGTACTGATCTTCTTAGCTTTCATAGCTAACGGAGAAAAGTTCGTGTTGAATTTGATTTAGGCGAAAAATATAGAAAGCGCTTATTCACCCCCCCTAGTCGCCTTTACGGTCCTACAGAATGTGAGGTAAGCATCTGGATCATAATTCCCAGCAAAATAAGGCACAGTGAGTTTAGTTTTACCAGACGTACTATCATGAATATATGCCTCTCGTGGCGGACGATCATGTCTGAAACGTGCATCTTCCTCATGGACTTTCTTGCGCTCCCGTTCAATAGCTCGAAGAAGACGTGGATCTATCTGGTAATCATCCCGTGAACCTACCATAGCTAGTAGAAAAATAAGAAAATAAATCACAAGTATATATTCCTATCAACTACTAGGTTCTGGACACTCAAATTCGCTCACACTCAAGCTAATAGCAAGTTATTACTATGTCTTATCAAGCAAAACAGGTGATGCAACCAGTGGTTGGTTCGTGGTAACTTAACTCAAATGTGAGTAAAGCGATTGCAAGGGCCGGTTCGACGTGATCTGCTCAGTCAGTAGAAAGTAGAGCTTGGATAGGCTTTAAAATATGTAGCAAAGGATTACAATCAATTAATTTTAGAAATTGCACCGAAATGAATTATAGTTCGTATCTAGCTATTAGCCTGTGTTGCTGATCAACTAAGGATGGAAGAAGGCTAAAAAAGTATATAACAATGTATAGGAGTGGTAGACACAAGATAATTCAATAGAAAGCAATCTAGAATTGAAAAGCACAAGGATTGACCCAAATATGAAAAATGAAGATTTCTGCCTACTGGATTGTACGTCGGTATTTTGGTCGTAACTTTTTTCAGATGCCTCTTTTTCAATGATCCTTTTTTTAGAATTGAAAAGCACAAGGATCGACCATGCACTGTAGCTTCAACCATCGACCAGTCACTATAGCTTTGACCATCCACCAGTCGTTGTTGCTTCCGACCATCGACTCCGACTGTCCTTCATACTCGATACACACCTCGACTTACGACTGAGTACATTACTCCGTACTCGAAGCTACAGTACTCGGAGTTCTATCACTTGTTACTCAGAGTTACCGTACCCAGAGCTCTATCACTTGTACTCGTAGCTACAGTACTCAAAGCTACAGTACTCGGAGCTATAGTACTCTGAACTATATCATTCGACACTCGGAGCTGCAGTACTCTGAGTCCAGTCGAAAGGGATCATCGAGTATCATCATTTGGACAATTCAATACAAGGCATGATCCGACCACCCACACTAAAAATTCCAACAACTGAAACTAGCTCGAGCATGTCCCGATGAGCCAAGCCCTCGACATGTGCATCATTATGCGCCATTTAGCTCACTCATTCAACCCCTCACTTCTCTATCCTTCCAATGCAGTGTAGCCCCACAATCGAGTCTTCTTTCCTATCCCCGACGCTTCGGTAACCGCAGGAGATCTTCACGCCCGGTGAGTCCCTGGCCACTCCGTGTCCGGTTTGAGCACCACCTCACCTCACCGAACCTTTTCGTGCAGTCCATTTCAGCTATCTTCACCCATACCGAACCGTCATCGTGAACCTCTCTGTCTCCGCCACCGCCATTGACGCCAACCCTTCTCCGGTGACTCCTTGACCCCCATCGAGGTCAATTTCTCCATCTATGAGTCCCCCCCTAAAGCTGTGCTATGCATTGTTTCAGCTAATTTCCACCAAGAAGACCTACCATCGTGAAGCTTGCCGACGTCGCCACTGTTCATCGCTCCGCCTCATGATCGTGGTGAGCTACTAGTGCCTAAGCCTCCTTTAATTTGGATAGTGTGGTGTGTTAGTGCCGTAATCATTAGCGACCGTTAGCTTTACGATAGCACTCTGAGCCGATTTGAGCCTCAAGTTCCCTTCACCTTTGTCCCTAGCGCGAATGCCATGTTTTGCCTGAGCCTCCCCACTGTCATGACACCGACTCCGTACACCTCTCCGGCCATCTCCGCCACCCCTAGCATTGCCATGACACCACCATTCCATTCCCGACCTACCCTAGTCGTTCCTCACTTGCCTCGCCACCGACAAGCTCGCCTTTCCCCTCGGTCGCTCGTAGCTCTACTGCTTCTCTCCTTCTTTCTCTCTCTCTCTTTCTGTCTTTCTATCTCTTCCAGCCTGCTCCCACCTGTCAGGCAATCCTTCTATCTCTTTCACTTACGAGTGGGCCCCACTTGTCAATTTTTTCTTTTCTCTCTCTCTCTTTTTCCTTTCCAACAAATCTTCTGAGAGTTCGTTCTCCTTCGTCTGAACTCCGATTCTGTCCATTCAAGTTCCAAAATTCATCTAAAATTGAAAAAAATTTAGAGTTATTTTTTATGTTTTTGGGTTTATTTGTGCTTCACTTATTGTTTTCTCTCTCGTTAAGACGATATGTTTCAAGGAGCAGGAGCATAAGCAAGTTTTGAAGATCCAAGTGTGGTAACTGAGCAAAGCCAAGGCAAGTCGTAATCCATTGATCATGTTGAGCCTATGTTTTCAAAAGTATCTTGTTTTATATGAAATTGCATGCTATCTTTATATCAAATTCTTTTGAGAATAGTTAATCACCTATTTGACATTATGCCTCCATTGATTATTTGAATACCATAAATTATTTATCACCATAGGATGGTCATTATTAGTTGTACATATTTGTATCACCAATATAGGTATCGTAGAGATGCTTAATCATGCTTAGTTGTATGATGGGCTCATGTCACTTGTTCAATAATGTTAATTTGACTTAATTAGACATGGAATTGTTGCAGGTAGCTACTGTTGTTAAAATTTATGTGCCATGATAGGTTATGCCATTGGTCTTGGTTGAACAAAATGATTTCTCTTAGGCGAGCGATCGTGAAGTAAGAGGGTGTGGGTAGCACATTGTGAGTTGTGGCAGACTCGCTTGAATAATTGTCAAGAAATTAATCTTGTGCGCCATTGAACTGGACAATATCGTACAAGCACTTGTCCAATATGGGATAGACCCGGCTAACTAATTAGCAGTATCTCAATTTTGGTTCTTCCTTGGAAGTGTAACACCCTGGCTATTCGGAAGCCAAGACGCTACTCACAATATTAACATACACTTCATTTGCGGAACTATTAATCAATTTTTGCTCCAAAAATCAAATAATCAAGACAAAGTACGAAGAGTATTTAACCGTTCAATCACAGAATATAGCCAAGGAATCAAAAATACAGTTCATCTCATTAATCAAATGAATTAACAAAACATCTTTATAAATAGGTGATTCTTGAGGTGTGTGAAACGTGCTTGGACTACGCCCTCCCGCTAGCAACTATATCATCATGGATCACCTAAAAAAACATAGAAAACAAGGGTGAGTCGAAACTCAGCAAGCACCATATCAATCTCACAGTGTTCAAAGGAACCAAACCAGTTCGTCAATATTCCACACTTCTTGATAACCCCATTAACTTCAATTAAATATAGCCATACCCTTCATTACAGATAATCAAGAACCACTACATGACACCATCAAATTAATCGATTTCCCTTCCAAGGGTCTTAGTTAAGATCAATTATGCACCCTCCTACAAACCCAACTTGATAACCCATATCATATCTATTCATTTCTTTAATTATGACTCTTACTTGACCACGAGAAGACATCGCTAAAGGGTTTTTTTATCATAAAAGAGAACCATTCAACTTCAACACTTAAATCACTCAAAGGTGTTACATTGAGTCAAAGCTTCCACGTACTAAAGGGCTTGCAAAAAGAAACGTTCATTATCCAAATCATCAAACAAAATAAATGGGTCATGCTTACCATTAAGAAAGACAAAACTCCAATACAAAGGTCAACCATGACAATTAACCAAGTTTTCCATTTGTAAGAGTAACTCAACCGTTGGGAAAACAATAGTTGCTTTAAAGGGGCTATTTAAACCAATGGAAACACATCAACCTTTCTCAAATCAACCCAAAAGGAATTCATCAACCACGTCTGGACAAGAGTGGTCCAAATTCAAATTCCAGGAAAAGAATAACTTTTCTGAAGATACTCACTTTCAATGCTCATCTTCGAGATATCCGAGGTACCCTTTTCGCTATTAAACATTACGGACGGTGGTGTTACCTGGTAAAACCCAGGGCCACAACCACGACCTCAACCTCCCAACCTCGATTATTCCCACACATAACAATAATATAATCAATTAATAAGAAATCATACTCAATTAATATCATCAATCATCAATACAATATAATGGAAACGTAAATGCAATGCTTTGCCCATTCCCATCCTACTGTGCATAAGTGTGTCAGATTTTAAGTGGACTAACCACAAGCAAATTTTTAATTAATCTATTCACCACGGACCTAAAACCCGCTCTGATACCAACTGTAACACCCTGGCTATTCGGAAGCCAAGACGCTACTCACAATATTAACATACACTTCATTTGCGGAACTATTAATCAATTTTTGCTCCAAAAATCAAATAATCAAGACAAAGTACGAAGAGTATTTAACCGTTCAATCATAGAATATAGCCAAGGAATAAAAAATACAGTTCATCTCATTAATCAAATGAATTAACAAAACATCTTTATAAATAGGTGATTCTTGAGGTGTGTGAAACGTGCTTGGACTACGCCCTCCCGCTAGCAACTATATCATCATGGATCACCTAAAAAAAATATAGAAAACAAGGGTGAGTCGAAACTCAGCAAGCACCATATCAATCTCACAGTGTTCAAAGGAACCAAAACAATAATCAAGACATTGGAACATATCTTCCACGAATCTGTGAAACTACAACGTATGAATGCATACAAGGAATGAGAATGGACCTTCCAACTGCGTATACCGGTATAACGAGTGATACACCCGTCGGTGTTCACTTAAGCCCGTACTTCACAAAGTACGGGGACCCAATCACCGTATGAAGAACGTTTCATACGGGTGTCCAAGTTGCCACATTGGAATGGTGGTCAACACTACCCACATTGGAATGGTGGGTCTCATATGCCCATATTGGAATGATGGGACTTAATCAAATTTCCACTCCCGTAGACAGAAACGAATCATGCATGACCAGAATGAATCACGTATCACAAGAAAGATAAATAATGAAATCTGTCCATATCATGAGTACAACGCAAGAACACCCATATATTCAACACATCATCATGCATTCCTTTGTAAACAATACAAATTAACAAACGGTACTTGCCTTCCGTGCTGCGACGTACTAGGAAGCCACGAAGGTGTCCTTCCACCCACCGCCTCACCGCCTACACAAGTATTTACACGGAAAAAGAATAACAAAGTATGACATTTCTACACGTATCCTATCATACCCTCTAATCAACCCATACAACCAATGGCTAAATTTGACAACTTCTCCCAAAAGACCAAATACCCCTAAACTGGCAGTTTTACTAGAAAATTCACCAATAAATAATCGTAGCTCCAAAAGACCTGAAACCAGTGCTCAACCTCTCTTAACGTAACAGGCCACGAAACTTTAGTTGACGGTAAACTCTAATTCGGCCAAAACAGGGTCTAACCATCCTTTGAAAAACTATATCCACGATGCGCCTTGATTTGAACAGCCCGAAAGAAAAGGCTCTAACTTTTAGACCACTGATCCAAATAAAGTGATCTTTATCAGCCTGGAAACATGGTGAAATTATCTTCATAAACCTTGTTGGGTAGCCGACCTGGTTTTGACTCTAACTAGATCAAAACCTAGGTGCAACCGACTATACCGAGTTTACATCGAGACAGAGCAAGACATGGTAAAACAGTCATAACTTTTAAACTCTTTGGGTGACAATTCGTGATCCAGTGCCAAAAGAAAGCTAATAAACCAGGATCATATCTCCGAATACGCGAGATATCCAATTCGGCCTCTAAAACACCCAAAGCGAGGTACAACGTCGCATGTAATCAACCCACACACGTAAACCAGCGACGGTAGAAATTGCATAACGTTTGATTGGAAACTCTAAAATTGTGCTCTTTATCAACTTGGAAATCTTATTGAATTGTCTACAACATTCGTTTTGGGTGGCGTCTCGATTCGCCTCTAAATAATTCAAAACGCATGGACAATACAATCTGTCCAATCTCGTCAGTTCTCCTAGACAGTCAGCGGTAAAACCACCATAACTCCTAAACTGTACGTCCAAATCACATGATCTCGGTGCAAAAGAAAGATAAAAACAATACCTACAACTTTCTAAGAGATGGATAGGACAGAAAACGAACGCATCTTACCCAAAATCGACGTACAAGGCGGCACTTGCAAGGGGGAAGGGGGGGCGGCGGCTCAAGGGAGAGGGGAAGGTGTGGCCGGCGGCTAGGGTTGGGGGGAGGGGCACCTCCCCCCTTTTAAGTGGCCGCCCCTCCCTCTTGGGCCGGCACGTTCGCAGACCAGCGCCCAAAGTTGGCTAGATTTTACCAATCTCCCCTCCGAAGACTATTAATTTCTGATTTTAAACCTCGTCTTTCACTCCTTCGACCTTCTATTCTTACTAATTGTGATTCGGGATATTACATTCTACCCCCCTTAACAAGATTCGTCCTCGAATCTTCTCACCTACAAACTAGGAAGAACGAGAGACTAGCATAACAAACTTAAACACTTACCAGAAGTGAAGACCAAAGAATTTTGACAAATTTCTTAGTCTTATTTCTTAGAACCCGCTCCGCTTCCTCTAGTATTTTCACCGGCCGAGATTCAATGGTAAGGTCTTGTGCAATGGTCAAAGGTTCCAAGGAGATCTTATGCGCTGGGTCTTTCAAAAAATTTCTCAGCATCGAAATGTGAAACACATTGTGGATTCCTCGCATGGACTCTGGAAGGTCCAAGCGATAGGCTAACTTCCCAATCCTAGCCATAATTGGGAACGGTTCGACGTGTCTTGGGCTAAGCTTCCCTTTAGTACCGAATCGGACAATGCCTTGGGTGGGGGACACTCTCAAAAGCACCTGGTCTCCCACCTCAAACTCCAAGTCACGTCTTCTCACATCTGCGTAAATTTTCTGCCTGCTCTGCGCTGCTAATAGATTTTGTCTCACCATTGCTACACGCTCCACGGTCTTCTGAACCCAGTCCGGTCCCAAGACGGTTTTCTCACCCACTACATCCCAACAGAGAGGTGATCAGCATTTCCGCCCATATAGAACTTCAAACGGTGCAGCTCTAATGCTGGAATGGTAGCTGTTGTTGTAGGCAAACTCTGCAAGTGGCAATTGATCCTCCCAACTGCCCTTCCATGACAAGACACAAGCACGCAACATGTCTTCCAAAGTCTGAATGGTACGCTCTGACTGACCATCTATCTGGGGGTGAAACGCTGTACTAAGACGAAGCTGTGTGCCCAAGACACTCTGCAGGCTTTCCTAAAATTTAGACACGAACTTGGCATCTCTGTTCGAGATAATAGTCTTGGGCACCCCATGTAGTCTCACTATTTCTCGCACATAAATAGGAGCTAGACCACTCGCTGAGCTGGTTGTGCGAACAGGTATGAAGTGTGCAGATTTGCTGAATCGGTCCACCACTACCCAAATTGCATCCTTTCCTCGCTGCGAACGAGGTAATGCCACTACAAAATCCATCGAGATATCATCCCATGGCCACTGCGGAACCTCTAATGGTCGCAAAGCAATCTGCAGGCGCTTGTGCTCGCTTTCACTTGTTGGTAAACACCACAAGAAGCTACATAATTAGCAATATCCACCTTCATCCTTTTCCACCAAAAGTGTTGTCTCAGATCTCGGTACATCTTAGTCTCACCAGGATGAACAGTGTACGGAGTGCAGTGTGCCCCCCTCAAGATATTATCTTTGACCTCCTGTAGTAATCGGTCACTCTGTTGTGCTTCCCGCACACGGTATAGAATAGCTGACTCAAGAATCAACTGTGTCTCAACATTTGCTGTACCCGCATAACAATAAGATATTCCCATGCGATCAAAATCAGCGATGAGGCAATTTAGGGTAGAAGGAGTCGCCTTGCGACTAAGAGCGTCAGCAACAACATTGGCCTTGCCTGGATGATACTGAATAGTAAGATCGTAGTCCTTGATCAACTCCAACAACCTTCTTTGCCTCAAATTCAGATCCTTTTGGGTGAAAATTTACTTGAGCCTCTTGTGATCTGTGAAGATATCACACGCAGTCACGGCAACTCAATCCTTTAAGAATAAACATCTTGGAATTCACATCACACACTCTCATGTACTTCATCAAAAGGATCCTACCATTGATCGTCCCACTGCTCGGAATTCACCCTTATTCTATTTCCTCTACACACAATCATTGGGCGACCAAAGTTCTAGCATAAAATGCAAAGCCCAACTTTAACCTCCAAGACCCCTACAACGTTCTTCTCATATAGAAGATAGGGAAAGCTTCATTTTAACTCCCTAAAATTCCCACAATCCAAACATTCTCACTCATTAACATCAACATGGACATATTTCCTCGACCAAATTACATAGTCTTTGCAAGAAAGCCGGGTCATTCTTGACATCAACTCAACATTTCCCATTATCCCATTGATTGCCACAACGGCCAGACCACCTTGCAATCCCACTCTCATCAAACAACGCTATCATAAATCGCCAACACACCTTTGAAACTTACCCAATCGCGCTACTCTAATGAACTGATCAAGATTTCAATGCTTTCGATAATGCTAATGTTCCACCCAGAATAACCAAAAGTCCTTGGACTACAATCCATTATAGATCCGATTAGTTGCAATAATGCAATCAGTTTAGCCTCAAAGACAAACTTTATAATTTAATCAAATCCTCTCCAAGGATTTCTCCAAGAAATCAACTTATCACTCAATGCATCTCAAACAGATTGACACCCAGAGCCTCACAAATTTGTTCACTCGACTACCACCAATCAGTTGCTACCCTACCCTCTAGGAGGTTTAGTAAAACAAAACCATTATTCCTTTCTCAATGAAGAGACAAATAACAATAATGATTTCAGCACTTAGAAAAACATTTACCATTCATCGAAAACACAAAACCAAGAGAAATAGTTATTTAGCAATGAACTCGGAAAGCAAGAGATGAGACCACAAGTAAGGGCACAAGTCCCACCAGAAGAGAATATCAACTTCAGCCAATAAAACATTGCTTTTGAAAACTGAGGAACTCCTATGCGGCCAACCAACAGGGTTAAGCACGTTTCACTAAGCTGCAAGATACAAAACTTGAATCCGTCCACGAATATCACTAATACACCATTCCATCTAACATAAGAAATAATTTTCTTTGATCAAAACATCAGTTTGCCAACTCAAGCAAAAGATTCTTTAAGCTCAAATCACATGAATTCAACTCTTATAGATCCTCAACACCACACGTCAACGCACAACAGTTGCCCTCCCACCATTGTTGCTATCAACTAGCTTTATCATGAAGTCTATACGTTACCTACTTTCCTTGCCAAATCACAAGAGCAATTACAAACACATATTCAACTGTTCTACCTCACATTCATAATTTGGTACAATATCGCAAAAAAACTTCAAGAATCGAAATCTTCCATCGTTCAAAAGTCTTATAACATTGCAACTAAATTCATCACATCATCATTTTTTTAATAGAAGAGCTATCCGGAACTTCTCCCATAATTTCTGATATCCACCAGTTTTCTATTCCTTTCATTTTTTTTTCCACCAAGGCAATAATCCAGCATCTCCTTAACTCTCCCTTCCCACACAATTAATTTCGTCCATTGAGACCAAATAATCCCACAAGTTTAGCAAACTAAACAATTTCAATGGCCAAACCAGTTCGTCAATATTCCACACTTCTTGATAACCCCATTAACTTCAATTAAATATAGCCATACCCTTCATTACAGATAATCAAGAACCACTACATGACACCATCAAATTAATCGATTTCCCTTCCAAGGGTCTTAGTTAAGATCAATTATGCACCTCCTCTGCACCCAACTTGATAACCCATATCATATCTATTCATTTCTTTAATTATGACTCTTACTTGACCACGAGAAGACATCGCTAAAGGGTTTTTTTTCATAAAAGAGAACCATTCAACTTCAACACTTAAATCACTCAAAGGTGTTACATTGAGTCAAAGCTTCCACGTACTAAAGGGCTTGCAAAAAGAAACGTTCATTATCCAAATCATCAAACAAAATAAATGGGTCATGCTTACCATTAAGAAAGACAAAACTCCAATACAAAGGTCAACCATGACAATTAACCAAGTTTTCCATTTGTAAGAGTAACTCAACCGTTGGGAAAACAATAGTTGCTTTAAAGGGGCTATTTAAACCAATGGAAACACATCAACCTTTCTCAAATCAACCCAAAAGGAATTCATCAACCACGTCTGGACAAGAGTGGTCCAAATTCAAATTCCAGGAAAAGAATAACTTTTCTGAAGATACTCACTTTCAATGCCTGTACTGAGATATCCGAGGTACCCCTTTCTCTATTCGCTTACTACGGACGGTGGTGTTACCTGGTAAAACCCAGGGCCACAACCACGACCTCAACCTCCCAACCTCGATTATTCCCACACATAACAATAATATAATCAATTAATAAGAAATCATACTCAATTAATATCATCAATCATCAATACAATATAACGGAAACGTAAATGCAATGCTTTGCCCATTCCCATCCTGCTATGCATAAGTGTGTCAAATTTTAAGTGGACTAACCACAAGCAAATTTTTAATTAATCTATTCACCACGGACCTAAAGCCCGCTCTGATACCAACTGTAACACCCTGGCTATTCGGAAGCCAAGACGCTACTCACAATATTAACATACACTTCATTTGCGGAACTATTAATCAATTTTTGCTCCAAATAAGACAAAGTACGAAGAGTATTTAACCGTTCAATCATAGAATATAGCCAAGGAATCAAAAATACAGTTCATCTCATTAATCAAATGAATTAACAAAACATCTTTATACATAGGTGATTCTTGAGGTGTGTGAAACGTGCTTGGACTACGCCCTCCCGCTAGCAACTATATCATCATGGATCACCTAAAAAAATATAGAAAACAAGGGTGAGTCGAAACTCAGCAAGCACCATATCAATCTCACAGTGTTCAAAGGAACCAAAACAATAATCAAGACATTGGAACATATCTTCCACGAATCTGTGAAACTACAACGTATGAATGCATACAAGGAATGAGAATGTACCTTCCAACTGCGTATACCGGTATAACGAGTGATACACCCGTCGGTGTTCACTTAAGCCCGTACTTCACAAAGTACGGGGACCCAATCACCGTATGAAGAACATTTCATACGGGTGTCCAAGTTGCCACATTAGAATGGTGGTCAACACTACCCACATTGGAATGGTGGGTCTCATATGCCCATATTGGAATGATGGGACTTAATCAAATTTCCACTCCCGTGGACAGAAACGAATCATGCATGAACAGAATGAATCACGTATCACAAGAAAGATAAATAATGAAATCTGTCCATATCATGAGTACAACGCAAGAACACACATATATTCAACACATCATCATGCATTCCTTTGTAAACAATACAAATTAACAAACGGTACTTGCCTTCCGTGCTGCGACGTACTAGGAAGCCACGAAGGTGTCCTTCCACCCACCGCCTCACCGTCTACACAAGTATTTACACGGAATAAGAATAAAAAAGTATGACGTTTCTACACGTATCCTATCATACCCTCTAATCAACCCATACAACCAAGGGCTAAATTTGACAACTTCTCCCAAAAGACCAAATACCCCTAAACTGGCAGTTTTACTAGAAAATTCACCAATAAATAACCGTAGCTCCAAAAGACCTGAAACCAGTGCTCAACCTCTCTTAACGTAACAGGCCACGAAACTCTAGTTGACGGTAAACTCTAATTCGGCCAAAACAGGGGTCTAACCATCCCTTTGAAAAACTATATCCACAGTCTGCCTGATTTGTAACAGCCCCAAAGAAAAGGCTCTAACTTTTAGACCACTGATCCAAATAAAGTGATCTTTATCAGCCTGGAAACATGGTGAAATTATCTTCATAAACCTTGTTGGGTATCCGACCTGGTTTTGACTCTAACTAGATCAAAACCTAGGTGCAACCGACTATACCCAGAGTTTCTGTCAGACAGAGTAGTACATGGTAAAACAGTCATAACTTTTAAACTACTGGGTGATAATTCGTGATCCAGGTGCCAAAAGAAAGCTAATAAACCAGGATCATATCTCCAGAATACGCAGATATCCAATTCGGCCTCTAAGACACCCAAAACTGAGGTACAACGTACTGTACAGAATCAACCCACACACAGAAACCAGCGACGGTAGAAATTGCATAACGTTTGATTGGAAACTCTAAAAATTGTGCTCTTTATCAACTTGGAAAGCTTATTGACTTATCTACAACATTCGTTTTGGGTGGCGTCTCTGATTCGGCCTCTAAATAATTCAAAAACGCCAGACAATACAATCTGTCCAATCTCGTCAGTTCTCCTGGACAGTCGCGGTAAAACCACCATAAATCCTAAACCGTACGTCCAAATCACATGATCTCGGTGCAAAAAGAAAGATAAAAATAATACCTACAACTTTCTAAGAGATGGACAGGACAGAAAACGAACGCATCTTACCCAAAATCGACGTACAAGGCGGCACACGGCAAGGGGGAAGGGGGGCGGCGGCTCAAGGGAGAGGGGAAGGTGTGGCCGGCGGCTAGGGTTGGGGGGAGGGGCACCTCCCCCCTTTTAAGTGGCCGCCCCTCCCTCTTGGGCGGCCTGTTCGCACCGCGCCCAAAGTTGGTAGATTTACCAATCTCCCCTCCAAAGACTATTAATTTCTGATTTTAAACCTCGTCTTTCACTCCTTCGACCTTCTATTCTTACTAATTGTGATTCGGGATATTACATGAAGCATGAGTTACGGGATAGACATATACTCACAATAGCGCAAGAGAGGGTCCTGTTTGGTTGGAAAGACATTCGGTGTTGGAACCTTAGTAGGCAGAACTGAGATAAGAAGGAGCTTTCACTACAACAAAACCAATCTAGTCTAACACACACTTTGCAACCCATATAGCATGTGTTGCAAGAAAACTCAACTGCAACACATATTGTCATGTTGCTACGACCCAAGTGTAGAAAGCTCCAAACATACTGAACCCTAATATTGTAATATGTCGTTTAATTATTTGAGTACATAACAAATTAGGTAAAGTAATTAAAGAATTAATTCAGATAAAAAATAGAGCTGGTCCTTCGGCCCACGACCCAAGAGGAGGGTCGGCTGCCCTTAAGAAGTGCCTGCCGCACCCTGCCCTCAGCTGCCTCTAGCCGCCCAAATACCTGCGCAGCTTCTGCCTTCTACGCCTGCATGCCCTTGCGGCAACCGCCACAATTTTGTAATAGCCCAAAATCTTAATCGGGCAATTAGAGAAAGATTCGGGAGAAAATATTAAATGAAAAAACAACAAAAAGTTTTAGAGGTTCGAGAGGGATTTACGCAAATCCCCGCCAACCTAGGCCTTGGGCCGCGGCCCAAGAGGCCTAACGGGGGAGCCGGCCTATGGGGGCGGCGAAAAGGGGACGTCTCCCCCCAAACCCTAGCCGCCACCTCCACCCTCCCACCAAGCCACCACCTCCTCCCCCCCCACCAAGCCGCCGCCTCCTCCCCCCTCTCCCTGGTGCTGTGCCTCCACCCCTCTCCAACCGAGGGTGCCTGCTACTCCACCTCCCCGCGCCGTCGTCTCCTGGTGCCGCTGCTTCCCACATTGGTGACGGGTTGAGCGGGGAGAAGAAGAGAGGGAGGAGCACCCCGCGTGAAATCTTTAGCGAGCCTCGGCCACGTATTCAAGGGGTAACGATGATCTCCCCACTGGTTGAGGCCGGTTTGATCTTTAGTTTTCTCCGATCAGATTTTCGTGGTGCTGTAGCGCGTAGGTTCAGAGATTTCCAATCGGTTTGTTTGTCAAGTTTCATGTAGATAGAGTCCTAATTGGGGGATTTTGTCTTCTAGAGAATTGTAGGTCTTGTTCTCAGCTTTCCATAGACTTAAAGATATTATTTTCAGAGTTGTTGTCTAAAAGTTAAGTTGATTTCTATACTGCTGTCCAGAGAGTCTGATGAATATTAGCAGTCGTCTTGTTTATTAATTATGATTTAGTTTAAGGTGGATTCAGGGGTTTCACCCAGCACAATTGTTGTTGTGGATATCGTGAAGATATGTGCACGATCTCAGGATGATGAGTCAATTGGCAATGGCTTTGTTGGTTTGCAAAATCTCGCGTTTTCGGGGTTTGCTCCAAAATTTGTCGGACCACGAGTGGTCGGCCAGGTGGTGTCAGGCGGTCGGACCGCGTGGAGGAGTCCGACGGCCATGGTGGCCGGTCCGACCATAAAATGAAAATAGGTTTTGGAGCTGAACCAAAAATAGGTTGTGTAGGCAAGTGAGGGGAGTCTCCTGGATGTGGTCCCATCATTTTTGGAGCTCCCAGTCAAAAGTTCTATTCGTTTGAAAATTCCGGAAGGTTTCGGAATTTTGAGTTGAAAATTTGGCTAAGTCCTTTAGACCGGTCCGACCGCCGTTGTGGGAGCGGTCCGACCGGCATGAAATCGGTCGGACCGGCTCTGTGGGGCGGTCAGACCGGCATTGGCTTGAAGGTTAGCCAAGTGTTGCATTGTTGTGTATTGACTGTGAATATTGTATGAACTTCAATGCTTTATTGTTGTATATTGCATTGCGGAGCTAACGTGGGTCAAGTTGTGAAGAACTTGTTTCCGGAAACGGTTTGTTTGTCTATTGTTTGTGCGGTGGCTTGCGAGTCAACGGCGTCAGCGGTGAGTGGATCGGGACTACGCTTGGAGAGTTGAGGTCCAGAACGATCATGGATACCGGGTGAGGTCGTGTGACTCAAGCAGGTGCAGAATGGGCAAGACGGATCGAACGGGTGTGACTCAAGCAACTTGATTCTAGACCAATCCAAGGTGAGTGTGAAAAACAGTGGCCTAGGTTTTAAGTCCCTAGAGTTTTCCAAGAATCTCCCACCAAAGATTGCTAGAGTTGTGAAAAGTGGTTTGGTTGAGCAAGAATCTTCTTTGACTTCAAATGTTGTTCCTAAAGTCAGGGTTCTGCTCAATCTCTTTCTAGCAAGAATGGTGCTTCGTCTCACCGAGACGGACCCCTCAAAGGTCAAGTACCATTGCACCTTCTGCAAGAAAGAGGGCCACACGGTTGAGTTTTGCTTAGGAGAGCAAAAATTGAGAGGAAAGAGAGGATGAGCACCTTGAGATCCATTAGAGGAGTCTTTTCTTGTTTGTAGTCTCTAGAGTAGGCAACCTATTCGTACCACATATAGGCCTAGGTTCAGAGAGAATTTTGTTTACTCTCTTGGTGGGTCCAGGCAGCAGGTTGGTCTTGGATATCGTGAGGATAGACCACAGGTAGCACCTAGACAGGGGGAGTATCGGTCTTTTGGTAGATCGTTCTAGAGAGGTCCCGGTGGTGCTCATGGGCATTCTTATGATTTTGTGCCTAATCATTTTTCTGCTGCTTCTTTTGCTATTCCCAGGCCTCGTCCATCTCAGTACTGGACACCCAGATCCTTTATCTCAAATCCCAGTACTGAGGCATGGATGTTTTGAGGGAATTTTGCTTATTTTTGCTTTCATTGTATCATAATGTATTTTTATTTCAAATGTCGTGCATTGCATAATAAAATCTGTGGAGCCTTGAGTATTATCCTTGTATGGCTTGATTTCATACTCTATACCTTGTCATATCAAGTGATAGTCTGCTAGACTTCTTTTATGGCTCTTCTTGTTTGGCTTAGCTTTTGCCTTGCTAGCTTTGTATCTGTGAGCAAATTGAATCGAATCATGTCTTGTTGGATCTTGTGACTAGTTTTGCTCTAGTGATCCTTCTATGATTATTGCCATGTCAAATAGGCTGATTTGAGTCTTGAACTTATTTTGAGATGAAAAATGAGCTTTTTATCTTCTTAAGTCAAGCAAATGAAAAATGAGATTTTCTGTGCGAAAAAACTGATCTCACCAATCCTTTCTCATGAGACGGCTTGCCATTGCACTAGGCATAAACTTAGGGGGAGTTTTGGATGACCTAGACCACTCTTTTAAGCTTATCGCTTGAGATGGTCGCGGCAAGGCTTGAGATCTAGCACAGTAAAAAAAAATCATTTTAGGAAAATGCTCAAAATGCTAAGTGCTTGAGTTTTGCTTCAAAAGAATACTCTTGATGCTCAAAATACCTCAGTTCTTGTTTTGAGTCTCTTTTTGCTTATAGACATGGCTTGACTCATTATTGGTTGCTTTTAGTTAAACTTTGACATTGAGCAACCTTTCATGATTTTAATTCTGTTAATCTCAGTGATTTGCTATCGGGTTTTAGCTTTGCGAGTACATGTTTTTGCCATGATTGAATATAGCGTCTTCTCTTTATATGGCTTGGTATATGTCTTGTCTTGTCTACATAGATAATGGTCATGGCTCCTTTTGTTAAATTTCAAAATAAAGTCATTTCTTCATGCTCGTTCTTGTCCCATGCATCTTGATGAATTCATTGTCAAAGGGGAGAAGGATTGAAGAAAATCTTTGGAGCTTTTGGTTTCTGAAGGTTTCATACATAAAGAACACACACACACAAAAAAATTTGTGAACCTTTTGAAAATTTGTGATCATAGTGAGTTGAGTCTCTGGGTTTTATTGCCTTTTTCGATTTGAATTGCAATTCAAGAAGACTCACAATGATCAAAGGTCAAATAGAACATATTGTCTTTCATATGGACCTTAGTGAGATTTTTGGCCATCTTCTGGAATTTGAATCCTCTTGTGCGTTCATTGCCTTATCTCACTTGCCTGTACTATTATGAAGCCACTTGGTGGTTCCTAAGCTTTTTCTTGCTTATGGACCAAGTTGTGCCTTTATCAAAACAGCGATTTTACTTTTCAATTTGAAAACCACATTTTCTTGGGAATTGCCAATGTGTTCATCAAGGGGGAGATTGTGGATATCGTGAGGATATGTGCACGATCTCAGGATGATGACTCAATTGGCAATGGCTTTGTTGGTTTGCAAAATCTCGCGTTTTCGGGGTTTGCTCAAATTTGTCGGACCACGAGTGATCGGCCGAGGTGGTGTCAGCGGTCGGACCGCCCGTGGAGGAGTCCGACCGGCCATGGTGGCGGTCCGACCATAAAATGAAAATAGGTTTTTGGAGCTGAACCAAAAATAGGTTGTGTAGGCAAGTGAGGGGAGTCTCCTGGATGTGGTCCCATCATTTTTGGAGCTCCCAGTCAAAAGTTCTATTCGTTTGAAAATTCCAGAAGGTTTCGGAATTTTGAGTTGAAAATTTGGCTAAGTCCTTTAGACCGGTCCGACCGCCGTTGTGGGAGCGGTCCGACCGGCATGAAATCGGTCGGACCGGCTCTGTGGGGCGGTCAGACCGGCATTGGCTTGAAGGTTAGCCAAGTGTTGCATTGTTGTGTATTGACTGTGAATATTGTATGAACTTCAATGCTTTATTGTTGTATATTGCATTGCGGAGCTAACGTGGGTCAAGTTGTGAAGAACTTGTTCCCGGAAACGGTTTGTTTGTCTATTTCATGCGGTGGCTTGCGTGTCAACGGCGTCAACGGTGAGTGGATCGGGACTACGCTTGGAGAGTTGAGGTCCAGAAGGATCATGGATACCGGGTGAGGTCGTGTGACTCAAGCAGGTGCAGAATGGGCAAGACGGATCGAACGGGTGGTTCGATACAGCTGGTTGGATCAGGCGGTGCGGATATCGGTGCAAGTCTCTGGGAGGTTCCGTTGGGATTCGGACAAGAGAGGCTTGGCGACGCGATGAGGACCGTTGATCAACCTACACGTGGTGAAGCAGGCGATTGCTTCAAGTGTTATTTGTGTGTGGGTCCCATGTGTAAGTGACCCCAAAAAGGAAACCCTAGCTCTCTAGTATAAATAGAAAGGGGGAGATGGAAAACCTGAGAGGCATTCATTTGGTTTCCCCCCTGCCTTTTCTAGGGTTAGGGTTTAGAGAGGAAGAGAGGGAGAGATTGTATGCTCATTGGGTGAGCTCTTGTCCTCCTTGTTGGAGTGGCTTTGTAAGCATCTTGTGAGATCAATCAATCTTGTGATGCTTGCTTGTGAGATCATTTGTCTCCTCTTTTGTGTTCTTCTCTCATTTGAATGAATTTTATGCTTCCTTGATTCAAGTGTTTAAACTTGGTCTTTTGACCATTTGTGTCTTGCTTTGATGTGTGGGAGTACTCCTAGGATCATCTAGACCATCAACCCCCACAAGCAAGTCTTGAATCAAAGTTTTTCATATTTCTAGGGTTTGTGCACTTCTTTGTTTAATCCTTGAGAGTTTGTTTCGCGAAGTGGATCTGAAGGATCGTCGCTAGAAATAGGTCTCCAATATCATTAGGGAGGCGTGCTCGAAATTTGGTCAAGTTTCATTGGTTGAATCAAAAGTTGGATCAAATTTCGTTTTGGATTTGGGGTGGATTTTTCAGTACTGGACTGAACCGGTCTGACCGGTCTTGTAACGGCGGTCCGACCGCCCGTATATTCAGACATTGTACTCACCGGTCGAACGTTATCCACCGGTCCGACCGCCGATTAGTTGTCGGGCCATTGGTTGAGCGTCGGTCGACCGCCCTTGGTAACCGGTCCGACCGCCTGTGCCCAGATCAACCCTTTGAGATTAAGTCTCCACTTATGTATCGTGTGGTTGCCGGGGTTATCGAATTCAGCACAAGGCGTCCGCTGTGTGCTTACTGATCTTCTTAGCTTTCATAGCTAAAGGAGTAAAGTTCGTGTTGAATTCGACTTAGGCGAGAAAATTGTGAAAGCGCCTATTCACCCCCCCCCCCTAGTCGCCTTTCCGGTCCTACAGTTGTAGGAAATGTTTTAAGCTTTCCACATTGGTAAAAATCTTGAATTTTGGATAAACCAATTAAAAGTTATGAATTTGCTTCTACTGCAGTATTTTCTGTCTGACAGATTATAGTGACAGAGTTTCATCTGCTTATTAGACACCGAATATGGCAGAATCTGGAAAACTCGTCAACTAGGTTTAGGTGGGCAATTTGATAAACTTTTCAGAGGGACCAAGAACGCCGTATTTGGACTACTGGTCAAAACGTTATGAACTTTTGAGTACGACTGTCTATCGAGGGAACAGATTGGTCTTCTGGGTTAAAAACGAAGGGTTAGGTGATTTAATTAGAAGTCTTGGTAATCTAAGAAAATGTGAAGAATTTTATGAAGAATCCAGAACTGGGCGGGTTGCCATGATTGGATTTTTGAGTCAAAAGTTATGCTCGTTTTAGTACCCAAATAGCAAGGGGTGATTGTTCGGTACCGGGGAAGCATGGTAGATTCGGCGACGTGTAGGAGCGATGTCGATTGATGGTTGTTCTTATGATGTTGTAGCTTGTATTGAAATTTGAGTATTTAATGTAGGAGAGGCGTCGTGCTTGTTGCCATCTTCTAGCCAAACCGTGCACGCAACTAGTAAAGGCAAGTGCATGGTAGACAGCGATCAATGATTGGTCACTGTGATTCTTTTTATCTTTCAATACCATTATTGTTGTGCTTTTATTTTTATTTAATTGCAAGCAATGGAATAGTATGACTTTATCTTGTTGACAAACATGAGAAAAATTGGATATGAAGAATATGATCAAATTTTGCATGTTTGCATTCGTAAGCATCTTTGCATATGAGGAGGTGATCATGATTGATCACAACTCCACGGGAGTGGAGGAGGTCCCTGATCCTTTAGGAGGAGCGGGCTTGAGAGTGATGTTATCGCGAGCATTCACTCACGCTATACCGGTATAAGCGAAAGAAGTGCATGTGGACATGTAGAGTAGAGTTGCATTGATATGAGATGAATGGATGTGAAAACAAAGTGAAGAGAACGGCATGAGAACATTAATAGAAGTACATGTGATGTTAATGAAGTTATTGAATTCGGTTGATTTATCATTGTTTGTTGTATATTCATGTATTTGCTGAGTCATGGACTCACCCTTGCTTCTCTGTTGTTTTAGATGATCTTTGAGGGCGCCACGATTGAGAGCGAATAGAGCACATAGGATAGTTTCATACTTCAGACATATGATTATTTTCCATGGGAACCATTTTATTCTTTATTGCTGAATTACTCTAGAACTTGTTAGAAATTGAATAAAATTTAGGTCAATATTTTGGACTAGTCTATTTGTTTCAATGCTTCAGATTCATTAGTTTGGTGTTGTTCTGGATTGCTTACCTGGTTATGTTTTTCTTATTTATTTGTCCATGCTTGATCAATCTTTATTCATGTTTTATGGCGACCTGTGGACGGGTTCTATTATTATTTTGCTCGCTGAAATTTCATAGTTTGTTTATGTATATTAGTTGTTAGGGTAGTTTAGTGGCATTCTAGGCTCAGTGTTGAACTGGGGTGTTACGAATTTGCTTTTCATCCCCAGCAGCACATCCTCCCTCCTGCCGCCTACAAGGAAATTCTGCCGATGCATGCTAGATGTAGCTTTCGCCAGTAATTGCTCTGCAGGTGCCCTATCCTTTTTTCATTGCCACCGAGGGAGAGAGAAAATGAAACAACATTTACATGAGGACTATGCTACCGTGATCCTGTATGCATTGGATGGGATGGAGAGAGATTGCCTTGTGCTGCTACCGATTTTCTATGCTGACAAGAAGAAGAGCAAGAAAAGATTAGGAGGGAGAAGGGAAGGGAAAAGTGTGGATTAGATCAGAGTTTTGGCATCCATCATGTGGTAACGATCTGATTTCTTCCTCTCTGTTTTCTAATTATTTTAGTAGAGATTAGAGTCTGGATTAGAGGGGAAGTAGCAAGTGTTCGTTAGGGAAACGATCAGTAGATCGGGTTAGTCTGCAGTGTTGTTGTACTATTTTTACGGGTAGTATAGAGGCATAATTTGAGAATTTTATCTACTAGAGAGTTGTAGAGAATTTCGATAACTTTCGGTAGAATTTTTATTCATGTCAATCCGATGCATAAATTGTGAGATATGAATTTTATAGTTCTCTTGTCCGGTAGAGTTTGTCGTGTGTTGACAGTCTATAGTAATTAGTAGATTAAAAATAGTAGGTGAGTTAATCTGAGGATTTGGTCAACATTAATGTTGTAGGTAAGTTCTTAAGGATTCCAGAAATTCCTAGTTCGTTAAATTTGTAGTTCGTATGAATAAGTTAGAGACGTTTTAGTACTGGGACAGCGGGTAGTGTGTACGGTAGTTTCGGGTTAAAAATGGTCAGTTTGGCGTAGGCATGCGATGACGGATTAGAGTAAGGTGTTGGTGCTGTAATATGTAGGTTTTGAGATGTGTTTTGAAATTTTTGTCCAGGGAGTGGGGTCTCGGGTGCATTGTCGTCGTTTCGCTCTCTAGTGTCACAAGGAAAAGAGGCAAGTGCATGGTAGACAGTGTTCATTGGTTGATCACTGTATGCTTTACCATTTATTATCATTATATTGATGTATTTTTACTTATTTAATTGCAAGTAATGTTAATGGTCATTATTTCTGTAATACACCGGAATTGAATCGGGTAATTAGAAAATAGCCGGGAGGAGAAAAGACAATTAAATGAGTAGAAATTCCTGAAAAGAGAAGGGGTTTTCTGTAAATCCTCGACAACCTGGGCCTGGGCCGCAGCCCAGGAGGAAGGGCCCATGAGGTGGCCGGCCAAGGGAGGAGGGGGTTCCACCCCAAAACCCTAGCCTCCACCTCTCCCCTACCTATTCTCCCCCTCTAGCCGCCACTCTCGTGCCTTTGGCCACCCCACCCTTCCCCCTTGCGCCTCCCCCTACGCCACCACCCCCCCAATAGCACCACCTCCCTCCCCGGCGAAGCTCCTTGCTGCTGTCCATTGGAAGGAAGGCGAGGAGGCGACATTTGGAGGGCCAACCAAGGAGAGGTAGCAGATCAGATTTGTGCAGCATAGTTGCTCGTCATTTTTTGTAAGATACGTACGTTTTATGATCTGATCACCTCCTAGAAAGTTGTAGCTCACGGTTTTATCTTTCTTTTGGCACCAATATCACCTAATTTGGAGTCACGGTTTAGGAGTTATACTAGTTTTACCGCGACTGTCCAAGAGGGTTGACGTGAATTGGCAGATTGTCTTGTCTGGCCAATTTGAATTTTTTAGAGACCGAATAAGAAATTCCACTCAAAATTAATGTTGTAGATAATTCTGTAAGCTTTCCAAGTTGATAAAGAACACAATTTTTAGATTTTCCAATCAAAAGTTATGAAAGTTTTACCGTCTCTGTTTTCTGTCTGTCAGATTGTTAGGACAGAGAACTTCACCTGAATATTAGGGTCAACAGAGCGCCGAATCAGGAGACTTGCCCAACTAGGTTTTCATAGACGGTTCTGTCATGGTTCCAGAGAGACCAAGATCACCCTGTTTCGAGTTTTTTTAGTGAAAGTTATGATGTTTTTTGTTCTGCTGTTCCGTGAGGCTTACTGCTAGACCGTCGGTAGAATTGAGTATATTTCTTATTCGAACCCTAGGTCTTGAGGGGCTAGGTTAAGGGGTGTAATCGGAGTCCTCTTTCAGCTTTTTTATTGTTACCTCTATGCTTGTGTAGGAGGTGGAGTTCCGAAGTAAAGGCACCAAGGTTGCTTCTTCGTATGCAAGTAGCGGGAAAGAAAGAAGCGAGCAAGTACTGAGAGTGGTAAATTGTTCGTGATCGTTTGCTCCTGATTACTATATTATGAGTATATTGTGTTAATCATGGATGCTTGAATGTTATGGTTGTCAATGGTCACGAATGCTAGTAGTATGAGTAAGTTTCATTTATGCATGATGATTTAAGTGTTGATCATGTGCATCATGATATCATATTGGAGGCATGGTCACGTGGTGACCAAGCATTGATTGAGGTCCCCGTCATGATTATGATGGGCTTTTGGGTCCCCATACTCGTGGAGTATGGGCTAAGGTCCCTGTGGTAGAAGGCACAGGCATGGGTGTGCATCGACGGATGCACGATCGCAATCCTGGTATATGCAAAAGAGAGAAAGAAAAGTGCATTTGAACAGTTTGCATCGCATAAGCATGAGACATATTTCTTATTGGGTTTTGTGGATGGATGTTGTTAATTACAGTTGCGTTGGCTATTGTCTTACTATTTGTACTTTGTTGAGTCTTGGACTCACTCTTGCTGATGTTGTGTTTTTAGGTACCTCGTTTGCGAACGGCATGCATGGGAGGGAGTGGGGTTGCTTTGGTTGCACTCACTACCACACATTCTTTAAAAGATGATTATCATTTAGACCGTACCTTAATAACAAGCAAACTGCTTAAGGATTAACTTTGGCTATACTTGAATGCATTGGTTTATTTGTAATAATGTGAGTGGTAAATTTTAATTATGCTTGCTTATACTTTAGCTGCGTAGATTATTTATGAATGCTTCGATGAATTTTGGATGTTGAAATAGTGATAATTTTATATGCATCTGTTGGAATCTCCGGTAAACTTAGTTATACAAAGGAGGTTCTGCCGAAATTTATTTCAGTGTCTTAGATTTGTATTTGTTACCTTGTTATTTTTAGTAGCATTCCAGGCTCATGTTGGGCTGGGGTGTTACAATTTCTTCCTTATGGTTGGATATGATATTGTTGGATAATGGTAATGTTTATGAAACTATGAATATTTATGCATTCATAATTATCAATGCATACGAGAAGGTGATCATGTTGATCACAACTCCACGGGAGTGGAGGAGGTCCCCGGTCCTTGAGGAGGACGGGCTTGAGGGTGTGTCATCGACGGGTGAACACTCATGCTATACCGGTATACGCAAAAGAAGTGCATGTGGACATGTAATGTAGAGATGCATGGAATGAAAGATAGCTGATGATTGTGTATGAGAATAAAGAAAAGTGAACAATTGATGTTAATGACTGTATTGTGTACTGTTGTTTAAGCAATGTTCATTGTTTATTACTGTACTTGCTGAGTCGTGGACTCACCCTTGCTCTAATGTTGTTTTTAGGTGATCATTGACGACGCTTCACTTGGGAAGGGTTAGTACTTGGAACACCATGTACACTCACTTGCCATGAGAAAACTTTTTCTTAGCGTGATGGTTTATTCCTTTAGGACATGATAGACCTTGAATAATTCTATATGATTAGTTGAAACTCGTTTACTCATTCAATAGCCTTCATTTGATTGGTATTGTTTGATTCTTGAACTATTATCCTGCTTACAGTCTAGGGTTTAAATATATGTGCTTGCCATGTCGTTATTTATACGTTGTTGTGACCCGTGGACAGGTGTTAGTATTGAATTGCTTGCTAAAATTCATGGTTAGTTGTTGATAAAATTAATTATTAGGGTAGTTTAGTGGCATTCAGGGCTCAATGTTGGGCTAGGGTGTTACAAGTATGTTACCACACTTTGTAATGTACGTTACAACACTTAATAGATGTGCTGCTAGGGCAACCTACAAATTTTATAACCAATTTACCATATAATATTATACTACTAATAAAAATAAATTGGTAATTGCAGTAGTAGGAAAGATATGATACTTCGTTGTTCTAATTCTAACAATCTACTATCAAAATATGGTTTTCGATTATCTCACCATGGCACTTGCATCCAATGTAGAGTGACTATGAGTTATTACATTGGAAGATCTATTGACTTTATAATATTATAGGCAGACTAGTTCAACATGAACGTACGTCATCTCACAAACAAGGGTTCAATATCGAATAAATATATTGTTTGGCTTATATACCGCTCCTTTTTTAATTTTGTGATTTTCAATTTATCTTTTTATTATTAATAATAGATCATTAATTGTTTGTGTAACATTGTAAAATGAAATACATGACAAACAAGAGTTTGATATTGAATAAACATAGTGTTTGGCTTGTATACCAATTTTTTATTATGTGATTTTTATTTAATTTTGTATTATTAATAATAGACCGCCATTTTTAAAATTGTAAAATAAAATACACGACACAAAAATTAATTTTGTAGTGGGCAATATTCGAACCTAGGACTGGACACACTACAACAAAACAGCTGCTAGAGACTTTATCAAAGATACGACCCATGTGATTCTTCATTAGCACTAAATGTATAGTTAGCCAAAGATATGGTTCACTGAACCGTCTCTACCGCAACTAAGTCTGGGCAATCGTTCTACCCATCCCACCCGGTACGACGCCAACCCGCTGTCTGACCCATCTGCGTCGTGTCTCCCATGGCCACTGCCGCGACCCCCTCGCCTGCTGCCCTTCTTCGCCTCCTTCTCGTCCTCCTCCAAGCGCACCCGATCCGCCCGCGCCTCTCCTCCCTCCCCAAGCCCCTCGCGATGACTGCACCCTCCCCCACCTCTTCGTTCGCCTAGCCGCCGGCCATGACGCAACCCACCCCGTCGCCTCCTCCCCCTCGCCGTCGCCGCTACCACAGGCATCAGTGCCCTGTCCGGCAAGGTCGGCAAGAAGAAGGCCGGTGTATGCCTATGGATGCGGCTGGACCGGTAGGGCACCTCTGAGATCCTAGAGCTTGACAAGGCCTCTATCATCCACCGCGCCGGTGTGCCCCCACGCGACCTTCACATCCTCGGTCCTGTCTTCTCCCAGTCCTCTAGCATCCTCAGCCGCCGCCCTGACCATCCCGCCCATCCGCTGTCTTCTCCCACTCCCCTAGCATCCTCTGTCGCCGCCTCGTCCATCCCTCCCATCCGGTCCTCTCCCCAGTGGTCACCACCACGCCACCATCGCCCTTCGCCCGCGTCCCTCGCCCCTCGCCTATCTCCCCCGAACCTCCATGCTACTCCCATCGCCCATCTGTCCGAGTTAACACCAAGCATGCAAACTGGTTGCTGGGACTAGACCTGCCTCCTCACCTCGATGGAACATCAATTGCCTGACAATCTCTGCTGGTGCTCTCTGCAGGTAATGAGTGTCTAGCTGTCTGCTAATAGATTATTTGGCATTTCTGGTTGCAGGCTACCGGGTGATTTCGGGTTTGATCCCCTTGGGCTTGGGGAAGAACCAACAAACTTGAAGTGGTATGTTAAGGCCGAACTCGTCCACTGCCGATTTGCCATGGCATGGGTCGTCGACATCCTTGTAACTAATGTGAGTTGCTCACCTTCTTGCCAATCCCCGTCGAATGTGATCTCTCCTCAGTTCTGAGAAACCGTAGCACTAGAAGCTTGACTTCAAAACTAACTAATGAGGTGTCTGAATTAGGATAGCTTATGCAAAGAACAGTAAGAAACCAAGAATAACACAGGGAATTATCTAACAAAATGTAAATAACTATACTCAGTGGAAGCTAAATCATATCCAGTACACCAGATCCATAAGAGTGGAATTTATAATTAAATAACAGATTATCTGTAGCAACCCAAGAATTTTTTTGTGTTCCACCAAAGTACTGTAATTAATTTTGCAGCACCTTTTTCTAAGAAAGCATAGAAGCATAACACAGATTCCACAAAATTTTGAACTTTTTTGATAGGAAAGTTCGGCATATGCTAGATGTTTACTTCCACGCACCAAACTGAGATAAAAATGTTGGTGATTCCACAGATTGCTAGCATGATAGCACTCTTACCGCATTGAAGCCTCCTAACTTACAGAATCCAAACATGAACTCGAGGGCTTTGATGCTCTGCTATGCTTCTATCACATGGCACATTATCTAATTGTTGTGATTCTCTGTAGTTGATCCGTGTATTAGGAATCCCCAACCTACCAGTGTGGTTTGAAGCAGGTGCCACAAAATTTGACTTCTCCAACCATGCTTATTAAGGCGTCGCCTAGTCGCCTAGGCGGTAAGGCGCCACCGCAGGTCAAGGCGTCGCTGCCGCCTTGCTGCACATGCCTCCCTGCTCGGTCTCGTCACGTCCAGTCCTCCCCGCGCCGCCGTGGGCCTCCCCTGCCCCGTCTCCGCCCGGATCCGACGCCCCGGGCTCCCCTGCTTCGTCCCCGAGCTCGAAACCGCAGCGGAGAGGGAGGGGGAAGCGAGGAGGCGGGAGGGAGGGGGAGGGAGCCCGAGCCAGGAGGGGGAGGTTGACCGTCGGGTGGGAGAGGGGGAGGGAGAGCTCGAGCTGGGAGGGGGAAGGGGAGGGGCTGCTTTGCTGCCCTTGCTGCATTTATGAAGATGATGCAGCGGGCAGGCGGGCAACGGGCAGGCGGGCAGCCGGGCACGGGCAGGCGGGCACGGGCAGGATCTTCTGCGGTCAGAGAATTAGAGCTGCTACTGCTGCCGGGATCTTCTGTGGCCGCTGCACTATCGCCTTAGGATGTGTAAGGCGTCGCCTCGCCTCGCGCCTTATCGCTTAAAAGGTGTGAGGGGGGTGGGTCGCCTCGCCTCGCCTTACCGCCTTAATAACCATGTCTCCAACACCAAGGCACGGTTCTTTGTCCAGCTTATTTTGATGGGGGTAACTCAACATCCAGCTGAAACATTTCATCAGTGATAAAAAAAGTTTAAATAACTCAGAATTGTAAAGTGTTGTAGAATGTGATTACTTTGCACATAACAAGACTGACCTATTCCTATGATAACTCTAATCGTCAACAGATTTGCTAAAACCAATAGGTACATGGACATTATTAATCCAGGATCACGAGCAGAAGGAACATTTCAGGGGACAGAGTCTGCACTTGAAGGTTTACAACAAGGATTGAATCAAATTAATAGTAGCATGTATCTGTGCCCTCATCCTTGTTCCCGTGAAGTATTTCAGTTCTTAACCAGTAATTATTTGTCTTTATCTGCTATCTTTTCCTTGGTTTGTTAATCAGTACTGCTGGTGGTGCTGACTTAGTTACATCTCCTTGGCACATCTTTGCACAACGTGATATTGTCCTTGACCTGCTATGGACAACACCACTAGTGAGTTTTCTTAATTTACGTATTTCTTCAATCTGTAAATAAGGAACATATGAATTTATGTTGTATAGAGTGTAGTAGTGTTAATTTCTGTATTTTTTAATGTTGTATTTTACCATGGGCCACTTCCATAATGATCATATGATTCTTGTATCATGCAATTAATCTATATATGGGCCACTTCAATATTTTTCAAGATGGCTGATTCAGCAGTTTATTCTCCTTTGGTTCTTGTATCATGTGATTAATCTGTAACATAATGGAGGTTCTTATAATCATGTTGTTCATTTATTCGTGAACATATACATGTTGGATGTATATGACTATATGATGCAACTAGCAACATAAGGATTTAAATATCAAGGAAGTAACAAATCAAGAAGCATCATCATCATGTTCTGCTCATGATTTTCCACGTGAACAAGTATTCATTTTGTGTTGAATCTCTATAATGCAGAATTTGCCACTCCATTTTCAGTTGGATGTAATTAGATCATATTACATATAAAAAATTACTACATTTCCTCCACATAAAACATATTTCTTCTAGCTTGTTCACATTGCATGATGTAACTAAACTTATCTCCTCATTTCAGTTTCATATACAGAGAAGAAACTCTATTGAGCATAGCAAAAATATGGCAGTGCATGCAAGATTATGAATATTAAATTTTTTGTTGATTGGGAAATATGGAATATGAATTTTATATCCTTAATCATATTTGAGTCCCATAACATTTGTTGACTGTAGCAAAATAAGAAGCAAAAGCAATTACAAGACACTATGAAAAAGAGACAAGAAAAATTGACTCAAAAGAAGATTCATCTTTCTGCAACGGAGGTACATAAGAATCATAGAAATGTTCCTTCTTAACTGTGATAGATCTAATTCAATTTTTTCTTTTAATGACTATTAAATTCCAATACAATTTGGTACCACCATACTACTCAAGTCTGCCAACAGATATCCAAACAAAGAGCCTGTGGCATATGCTACTTTCTTGAGTAGTGATCCAGATGCACAAGTTGGTGGTTTCAAGTGTAACTGTAACACCCCAGCCCAACATGAACCTGGGATGCTACTAAAATAACAATATCACAAATACAAATCCAAGACACTACAAAAAAATTCGGCAGAACCTCCTTTGTATAACCAAGTTTACCAGAGATTCCAATAGATGCTTATAAAATTATCACTATTTCAACATCCAAAGTTCATCGAAGCATTCATAAATAATCTACTCAGCTAAACATAAGCAAGCATAATTAAAATTTACCACTCTTATTATTACAAATAAACCAATGCATTCAAGTATAGCCAAAGTTAATCCTTAAGCAGTTTGCTTGTTATAAAGGTACGATCTAAATGATAATTATCTTTTCAAGAATATGTGGTAGTGAGTGCAACCAAAGCAACCCTACTCCCTCCCATGCATGCCGTCCGCAAACGAGATACCTAAAAACACAACATCAGCAAGAGTGAGTCCAAGACTCAGCAAAGTACAAATAGCAAGACAATAGCCAACACAACTGTAATTAACAACATCCATCAACGTAACCCAATAAGAAATATGTCTCATGCTTATGCGATGCAAACTGTTCAAATGCACTTTTCTTTCTCTCTTTGCATATATCGGATTATGGAGTGTGCATCCGTCGACACACACCCATGCGTGCCTTCTAACAGGGACCTTAGCCCATACTCCACAAGTATGGGGATTAAAAGCCCATCATATTCATGATGGGGACCTCAATTAATGCTTGGTCACCACGTGACCATGCCTCCAATATGATATCATGATGCACATGGTCAATTCTTTAAATCATCATGCATACATGAAACTTACGCATACTTCTAGCATTTACGGGCATTATTGTCCATAACATTCGAGCATCCATGATTAACATAATATACTCATAGCATAGTATACATAAACAAACGACCACACACAATTTACCACTCATCAGATTTGCCTTAACCACGAGAGAACGAGGATGTACGAATGAGTCGCTCCTTACACCATCCACCACGAATAACGCTTATAACACATGCTAAGACACGGCGGATCAAAACAACTTATATAACAACAACCATGGACTTGCAAAACTCCTAACTCGATCCCGGCCCCAAACTCCTAACGCCGATCCGTCCCCTGTGGACAGTCAACTTCAAAAATCCATATCTATTAGTACAAAGGGTCCAAAGAAGATGTTCTTAGACTTTCGGAAAGATAATTAAATTCTCCAACTAAGTCTAGTTGGGGAGCCTTCTTGAATCGGTGAAGTAATACCCCACCGTGCCAATTAAAAAACATCAACTTCACGTCAAGCTCGGACAGAGTACTAAAACCACCATAACTTTTGCTACACAACTCGAATGGGGTGATCTTGGACTCTCTGGAATCATGACAAAACCAGCTACAATAGTCTAGTTGGATAAGTCTCCGATTCGGCATCCTACTAATTCTTATATTCAGGTAAAGTTTTTCTAAGTTTTCTGTCTCTACAATCGACAGTTAGCAAAGCAATGACGGTAAAAATTCATAACTTTTTATTGACAACTCTAAAAATTGTGTTCTTTATCGGCTTGGAAATATTTATGACTACTCTACAATATTGATTTTGGGTGGCTTCTCTAATTCGACCTATAAAAATTCATAATAACCATACAATGAAATCGCCACAACTCGTCACTCTCACAGTCGGTCGCGGTAAAACTACCATAACTCCTAAACCGTTGTTCCAAATCGTGATCTCGGTGCCCAAAGAAATCTAAAATCGACATCTACAACTTTCTAAGAGGTGATCAGTCGAAAATGAACGTAACATACCCAAATCGGACGAGGAGGCACACAAGCAGGAGAGCGGGAGAGGCGGCGGCTCAAAGTGGGGAGGAGGAGGAGAGTGGGAGTTTAGGGTTTGGGGGTGGGAACCCCTTTGGCCTGGCCACCACATGGGCCCCTCTCTGGTGCGCGCCCAGTCCAGTTGTCGAGGATTTATGGAAAATCCTTCTCTTTCGTGAATTTCTACTCATTTAATAGTCTTTTCTCCTCCCGGCTAGCTATCTATTTTCCCGACTATATTCCGGGGTATTACATTCTATCCCCCTTCAACGGAATTCGACCCCGAATTCTAAACAAACTTAACACACCAGAATCAAAACTTCTAGAACTTTATCACGTACCTGCTGTGAATAGCTCAGGATATTGTTCGCGCATGCGAGACTCCAACTCCCAGGTGACCTCTCTTTCTGACTGTTGCGTCCAGAGCACCTTGACGTAAACCAATGTCTTGTGTCTCAGTACTCGCTCTGATTTCTCCAGTATATGTACCGGATGTGACTCAACTGTGAGGTCTTGCTCAATAGTCAGCGGCTCCAAGGAAATCTTATGCTCGGTCTTTCAAAACTTTTCAAAGATCGAAGCGTGAAACACGTTGTGGACTCTCGCATGGACTCGGAAGGTCCAGCGATAGGCTAACTTCCCAATCCTAGCCATAATCGTGAACGGTCCGACGTATCTTGGGCTAACCTTCCCTTTAGTACCGAATCGGACAATGCCTTTGGTGGGGGACACTCTCAAAAGCACCTGGTCTCCCACCTCAAACTCCAAGTCACGTCTCCTCACATCTGCGTAACTTTTCTGCCTGCTATGCGCTGCTAGCAGATTTTGTCTCACCATTGCTACACGCTCAATCGTCTTTCAATCCATTCTAGTCCCAAAGCGCTTTCACCCATCGCATTCCAACAGAGTGGCGACCGCATTTCACCCATACAAAACCTCAAATGGTGCGGCCCTAATGCTAGAATGGTAATCGTTATTGTAGGCAAACTCGCAAGTGGCAATCTGGTCCTCCCAATCGCCCTTCCATGACAATACGCAGTCCGCAACATGTCCTCCAAAGTCCGAATAGTGCGCTTGACCGCCCATCCGCTCGAGGGTGAAACGTCATACTAAGGCGGAGTGTGCCCAATGCACTCTGAGCTCTCCGTAACTTGGAGACGAACTCCGCGTCCCTGTCAGAAATAATGGTCTTTGGCACACCATGCAATCTTACTATTTCACGCACATAAATAGGAGCTAAATCACTCGCTGAATTTGTCGTGCGAATAGGAATGAAGTGCGCAGACTTGCTAAATCGATCCACCACTACCCAAATCGCATCCTTCCTCGCGCGCACGAGGTAACGCCACCACAAAGTTCATAGAGATATCATCCCAAGGCCACAGGGAACCTCCAAAGGTCGCAATAACCTCTTTGGACGCTTGTGCTCACTTTCACTTGGTGACAAACACCACAAGAAGCCACATAGTTAGCAATATCTACCTTCATTCTTTTCCACCAGAAATTTTGTTTCAAATCTCGATACATCTTAGTCTCACCAGATGAGCGAGGTACTGAGTGCGATGTGCCTCCCTCAAGATATCATCTTTGACCTCGCTTTTGCAAAGACGCAAAGGCGGCCTTTAAACCTCAAAGCACCGAGTCGCCCATGCTAAAATCACTCTCTTTGCCCTCATCCGCACGCTTCCTAACCTCCCGTAGTAACCGGTCACTCTGTTGTGCTTCCGACTTTACGGTATGGAATAGCCGACTCAAGAATCAATCAGTGTCTCAACATTTTCTTTGTGCCCGCATAACAATAAGATATTCTCATCCGATCAAAATCAGCAATAAGGCAATTTAGGGTAGCAGAGTCGCCTTGCGACTAAGAGCATCAAGAACAACATTGGCCTTGCTCGGATGATCTTGAATAGTAAGATCGTAGTCCTTGATCAACTCCAACCACCTCCTTTGCCTCAAATTAAGATCTTTACGAGTGAAGATATACTTGAGACTCTTGTGATCCGTGAAAATATCACAAGGCTCGCCGCATGATAATGCCTCCAAATCTTAAGAGCAAAGACAACCGCGACCAACTCCAAGTCTGGGTGGGATAATTTCGCTCGTGCTTCTTTAACTATCTTGACGCATAAGCAATCACCTTATCGTCTTGCATGAGAACACGACCAAGACCCACTCGAGACGATCTCGAAAAGATCATAACCGCTTTCCCAAATTTCGGGAAGAGTGAGAATAGGAGAGGTCACCAACTTTTTTCAAAGTGCGTAAGCTGCGCTCGACTCATCATCCAATCGGAATCTCACATCTTTCTCGAGTAAGTTGAGACATCGGTTTGGCGATGACGAGAGAAATCTGCACAAAACGCCGATAATAACCACCAAGCCCAAGAAACTCCTCACCTCCTTCACATTAGTCGGCCTCTTCCAATCCACCACTGTAGAGACCTTGCTAGGATCAACAGCAATGCCCTGAGGATTTATCACATGACCTAGAAAACTCACTTCTGAAATCCAAAACTCACACTTCTTCAACTTAGCATAGAACTTGTGCTCTTTCAAAGTTTCTAAAACCAGCCTCAAATGACGCTCATGATCCTCATTAGTCTTGGAATAGATAAGGATATCGTCGATGAACACCACTACGAAATCATCCAAGTACTCGTGTAGTATGTCGCTCATGGTCTCCATAAAGACAATGGCGCATTAGTCAATCCAAACGACATGAATGTATATTCATAATGCCCATACAGTGGAGAACATGTCTTTTCTATATCACGCTCACGCGCCCAAATCGATTATATCCGATCGAGATCAATCTTGGTAAACACCTTGGCTCCCTTCAACCGATCAAACAAATCCTCAATGCGGGGTAGAGAATATTTGTTCTTGATCGTAACCGCATTAAGTGCACGGTAATCAATACACATGCGCCAACTCCCATCCTTCTTTTACGTGAATGTAACAGGAGCTCCCCATGGCAATACACTACCGCCTGATCAAACCCTTAGCCAACAATTCATCCAACTATTTCTTCAACTCGTCCCGAAATGGACGTGCTGCATTTAAATGGAGACATCGAGATGGGCCGAGTACCGGAACAAGGTCGATGCGAACTCCACACCCCGCGCCGTAGCAAGCCCGAAGCTCATCAGGAACACATCCGTAGTCCCTTACCACCGAAATCTCCTCAATCCATGGGCTAAACTCGGTTTCTAAGAGATAAAAGAAATCCAGTCTTCATCGCACGACACCCGGAACAATCCGGTCAACATCGAAGAGAGCACCGAGGCGCGCTCCTCGAAGGTCAAAGTCTCCTGCACGAGGTCTGCACCGAGACTGTCCCACTGAAATAGGATATCACCGCTCGATAAGCATGCAACCAATCCATACTCAATATAACATCGAACGGCTCCATCTGGATTACTATCAAGTTCGCCGTGAACTTCTCCCCATCAATAACAATAGAACACCCATGACAAACAGTTGAACTCGCAATCATACCCCGTGAGAACTAACCAACACCGATCGAGAAATCCATCAGATACTTAAATTCGCCCTTCTAGCAAATGCCGAGAGACAAACGAGTAGGTAGCCTTGGAATCAAAAAGGATAAATGCCTCAAGAGAATCGACTAGTAGGGTACCTGACACCGCGTCGAGTCGGCCTGTAGTAGCAGGGGTGGGCATGGCGTAAACCCCCTGTGGCACCGTGCAGAAGATCCCCCAACACTAGAGGAAGGATGAGCAGAGGCGCCACCGTGGAGCAAAAGACGGTGTCGCGATTTTAACGGGTTCCAGAGAACCTCAGTGGTAGCACCGTGGGAACGCTTCAGAGAAACCCAACCGTATGAGCCGCCATCGTTGTGCGGATGAACCCGATGAGTAGCGGCTGAAGATGCTGCAGAGCAGACTCCCATTTGATGATGCACGCTGGGTTCTTCCTACACACTTTCATCTTGTGGCCTGCTTGGCCACAATGGCGACATTCCCCCGTGAAGGAACACTCGGAGGCACGGTGATTGTCACCACACTTGAAGCATATCATTCCTCGGCTCGAATCGGGCGCAAAGTCGGCGAAGTCGTCTGTTGGGCGCGAAGAAGCCACCGCACTGCGGCCGCCGTAACGCCAAGGTCTGCCGAGGCCGACCTTCCTGAAATCTCTTGGAAGCGGGTCGCTGAGAAGACCCACCTCCACCACCGAAGCTCCTCTTATGCCCACCGGCCAACCCCAGCAGGCGAAGGCCGCTAGAGTCCGCTCTCTAGTGAGTTCCGCCCGGCTCCATACCTTTGGCCTGATCAACCACACTGTTGAAGTCAAGCAAGCTGGTCGCCCCCAATGCATGGCGATACTCCGAATTCAGTCCTCTTCGGAACCTCTTGGCTTTCTCTCGGTCATTGGCAGCCACAGCTGGCACAAAGCGGACTAAGTTGTTGAATCCAATTTCATAGTCCGCCATACCAACTTTCCCGAACAAAGTTGCTGAGAATATTCCATCCTCTCAAGGAAGGAATCAGGGTAGAACTTATCCCTAAATTGCTCCAGAAAATCTTCCCAAGTCACTTGTCCCTGCAACGGGGTTCTGGCTGATAGGACCCCCTCCCACCAAATGTTTGCTCGCCCTTCAAAAGTTACAAACGCGCTTCTCGCTACCGAGGTCATCTCCAATACGCCAATTGCCTCTCCATGTATCGAAGCGATCTACCACCGCTCAACCGGTTCTGCTCCATCAAAGGTGTCTAAACGGAGAGACATCCACTCCCGAGGCTCATTCTAGCCTCAACGGAACCGTGCCGCCATCGGAGAAACAACGGTGCACCCACAATGGATGGGTCGCTCGCACTGGCCGACGAGTCGTTGAACTTCCCTTTGTAATTCCCGGAGTAGAGCGGCTCGGCTTGGCGATCGGACGAGTGGCGGATGCAACCTCCTCGGCTACCCCGCCAATGACCTCTTCTACGGGGATGAGGATGCAACCGAGCCACGCCCACGACCACGCCCACGGCCGCACCACGTGCACGCCTCTTCCTCTCGCCATTCGAATTCCAAAGATAATAAGCTAACCACTTAGCGTAAGAGCACACAAACACAATATCATAACAAATCAAGACAACATTCTCAAGGAAAAATTCTATCGTAATTGTAAATGCAATGATTTTTTCCCTTTCCCACCTCATCGTGCACAAGTGTCAAGTTTTAAGTTAATTAACCATTAATGATTTTAGCAAAACAAGTTACTTAAGTCACAATCACATTCCCCACGGACCTAAAGCCCGCTCGATATTAATCAGAATACCCCAAACCCAACATGAACTCAGGATGCTACTAAAATAACAATATCACAAATACAAATCCAAGACACTACAAAAAAATTTACAGAACCTCCTTTGTATAACCAAGTTTCTAGGAGATTCCAATAGATGCTTATAAAATTATCTCTATTTCAACATCCAAAGTTCATCGAAGCATTCATAAATAATCTACTCAGCTAAACATAAGCAAGCATAATTAAAATTTACCACTCTCATTATTACAAATAAATCAATGAATTCAAGTATAGCCAAAGTTAATCCTTAAGCAGTTTGCTTGTTATAAAGGTACGATCTAAATGATAATTATATTTTCAAGAATATGTGGTAGTGAGTGCAACCAAAGCAACCCTACTCCCTCCCATGCATGCCGTCCGCAAACGAGATACCTAAAAACACAACATCAGCAAGAGTGAGTCCAAGACTCAGCAAAGTACAAATAGCAAGACAATAGCCAACACAACTGTAATTAACAACATCCATCAACGTAACCTAATAAGAAATATGTCTCATGCTTATGCGATGCAAACTGTTCAAATGCACTTTTCTTTCTCTCTTTTGCATATACCGGTATTGCGGAGTGTGCATCCGTCGATACACACCCATGCCTGTGCCTTCTAGCACAGGGACCTTAGCCCATACTCCACAAGTATGGGGACCTAAAAGCCCATCATATTCATGATGGGGACCTCAATTAATGCTTGGTCACCACGTGACCATGCCTCCAATATGATATCATGATGCACATGGTCAATTCTTTAAATCATCATGCATACATGAAACTTACGCATACTTCTAGCATTTACGGGCATTATTGTCCATAACATTCGAGCATCCATGATTAACATAATATACTCATAGCATAGTATACATAAACAAACGACCACACACAATTTACCACTCATCAGACTTGCCTTAACCACGAGAGAACGAGGATGTACAGAATGAGTCACTCCTTACACCATCCACCACCGAATAACGCTTATAACACATGCTAAGACACAAGAATGATCAAAACAACTTATATAACAACAACCATGGACTTGCAAAACTCCTAACTCGATCCCGACCCCAAACTCCTAAACGTCGATCTGTCCCCTCGGTGGACAGTCAACTTCAAAAATCCATATCTATTAGTACAGTGGTCCAAAGAAGATGTTCTTAGACTTTCGGAAAGATAATTAAATTCTCCAACTAAGTCTAGTTGGGGAGCCTTGCTGAATCGGTGAAGTAATACCCCACTGAGCCAATTAAAAACATCAACTTCACGTCGGGTTTCGACAGAGTACTAAAACCACCATAACTTTTGCTACACAACTCGTAATGGGGTGATCTTGGACTCTCTGGAATCATGACAAAACCAGCTACAATAGTCTAGTTGGATAAGTCTCCGATTCGGCATCCTACTAATTCTTATATTCAGTAAAGTTTTTCTAAGTTTTCTGTCTCTACAATCGACAGCTTAGCAAAACAAATGACGGTAAAAATTCATAACTTTTATTGACAACTCTAAAATTGTGTTCTTTATCAGCTTGGAAATATTTATGACTACTCTACAATATTGATTTTGGGTGGCTTCTCTAATTCGACCTATAAAAATTCATAATAACCATACAATGAAATCGCCACAACTCGTCACTCTCACGGTCGATCGCGGTAAAACTACCATAACTCCTAAACCGTTGTTCCAAATCAGGTGATCTCGGTGCCCAAAGAAATCTAAAATCGACATCTACAACTTTCTAAGAGGTGATCAGGTCAGAAAATGAACGTAACATACCCAAATCGGACGAGGAGGCACACAGCAGGGAGAGGTGGGGAGAGGCGGCGGCTCAAAGTGGGGAGGAGGAGGGAGAGTGGGGAGTTTAGGGTTTGGGGGGGTGGGAACCCCCCCTTTTGGCCGGCCACCACATGGGCCCCTCCTGGGCTGCGGCCCAGGTCCAGGTTGTCGAGGATTTATGGAAAATCCCTTCTCTTTTCAGGAATTTCTACTCATTTAATAGTCTTTTCTCCTCCCGGCTAGCTATCTATTTTCCCGACTATATTCCGGGGTATTACATTCTATCCCCCTTCAACGGAATTCGACCCCGAATTCTAAACAAACTTAACACACCAGAATCAAAACTTCTAGAACTTTATCACGTACCTGCTGTGAATAGCTCAGGATATTGTTCGCGCATGCGAGACTCCAACTCCCAGGTGACCTCTCTTTCTGACTGTTGCGTCCAGAGCACCTTGACGTAAACCAATGTCTTGTGTCTCAGTACTCGCTCTGATTTCTCCAGTATATGTACCGGATGTGACTCAACTGTGAGGTCTTGCTCAATAGTCAGCGGCTCCAAGGAAATCTTATGCTCTGGGTCTTTCAAAAACTTTCTCAGCATCGAAACGTGAAACACGTTGTGGACTCCTCGCATGGACTCTGGAAGGTCCAGGCGATAGGCTAACTTCCCAATCCTAGCCATAATCAGGAACGGTCCGACGTATCTTGGGCTAACCTTCCCTTTAGTACCGAATCGGACAATGCCTTTGGTGGGGGACACTCTCAAAAGCACCTGGTCTCCCACCTCAAACTCCAAGTCACGTCTCCTCACATCTGCGTAACTTTTCTGCCTGCTATGCGCTGCTAGCAGATTTTGTCTCACCATTGCTACACGCTCAACTGTCTTCTGAATCCATTCTAGTCCCAAAACTGCTTTCTCACCCACTGCATTCCAACAGAGTGGCGATCTGCATTTCGACCCATACAAAACCTCAAATGGTGCGGCCCTAATGCTAGAATGGTAACTGTTATTGTAGGCAAACTCTGCAAGTGGCAACTGGTCCTCCCAACTGCCCTTCCATGACAATACGCAGGTCCGCAACATGTCCTCCAAAGTCTGAATAGTGCGCTCGATCGCCCATCTGCTCGAGGGTGAAACGCAGTACTAAAGAGCTGAGCTGTGCCCAATGCACTCTGAGCTCTCCCGTAACTTGGAGACGAACTCCGCGTCCTGTCGTAAATAATGGTCTTTGGCACACCATGCAATCTTACTATTTCACGCACATAAATAGGAGCTAAATCACTCATTGAATTTGTCGTGCGAATAGGAATGAAGTGTGAGACTTGCTAAATCGATCCACCACTACCCAAATCGCATCCTTCCTCGCGCACGAGGTAACGCCACCACAAAGTTCATAGAGATATCATCCCAAGGCCACAGGGGAACCTCCAAAGGCTGCAATAACCCTGCTGGACGCTTGTGCTCAGCTTTCACTTGCTGACAAACACCACAAGAAGCCACATAGTTAGCAATATCTACCTTCATTCTTTTCCACCAGAAATTTTGTTTCAAATCTCGATACATCTTAGTCTCACCAGGATGAACAGTGTACGGAGTGCGATGTGCCTCCCTCAAGATATCATCTTTGACCTCCGCCTTTTGCAGCACGCAAAGGCGGCCTTTAAACCTCAAAGCACCAGAGTCGTCCATGCTAAAATCACTCTCTTTGCCCTCATCCAGACGCTTCCTAACCTCCTGTAGTAACCGGTCACTCTGTTGTGCTTCCCGCACACGGTATGGAATAGCTGACTCAAGAATCAACTGTGTCTCAACATTTGCTGTGCCCGCATAACAATAAGATATTCTCATCCGATCAAAATCAGCAATAAGGCAATTTAGGGTAGCAGGAGTCGCCTTGCGACTAAGAGCATCAGCAACAACATTGGCCTTGCCTGGATGATACTGAATAGTAAGATCGTAGTCCTTGATCAACTCCAACCACCTCCTTTGCCTCAAATTAAGATCTTTCTGAGTGAAGATATACTTGAGACTCTTGTGATCTGTGAAAATATCACAAGGCTCGCCGTACAGATAATGCCTCCAAATCTTAAGAGCAAAGACAACCGCAGCCAACTCCAAGTCCTGGGTGGGATAATTCTGCTCGTGCTTCTTTAACTATCTTGACGCATAAGCAATCACCTTATCGTCTTGCATGAGAACACAGCCAAGACCCACTCGAGACGATCCGAAAAGATCTGAACCGCTTCCCAAATTTCGGGAAGAGTGAGAATAGGAGAGGTCACCAACTTTTTTTTCAAAGTGCAGAAACTGCGCTCGCACTCATCAGTCCACTGGAATCTCACATCTTTCTGAGTAAGTTGAGACATCGGTTTGGCGATGACAGAGAAATCCTGCACAAAACGCCGATAATAACCAGCCAAGCCCAAGAAACTCCTCACCTCCTTCACATTAGTCGGCCTCTTCCAATCCACCACTGTAGAGACCTTGCTAGGATCAACAGCAATGCCCTGAGGATTTATCACATGACCTAGAAAACTCACTTCTGAAATCCAAAACTCACACTTCTTCAACTTAGCATAGAACTTGTGCTCTTTCAAAGTTTCTAAAACCAGCCTCAAATGACGCTCATGATCCTCATTAGTCTTGGAATAGATAAGGATATCGTCGATGAACACCACTACGAAATCATCCAAGTACTCGTGTAGTATGCTGTTCATGGTCTCCATAAAGACAGCTGGCGCATTAGTCAATCCAAACGACATGAATGTATATTCATAATGCCCATACCTGGTGGAGAACACAGTCTTTTCTATATCCTGTTCACGCGCCCAAATCTGATTATATCCAGACTGGAGATCAATCTTGGTAAACACCTGGGCTCCCTTCAACCGATCAAACAAATCCTCAATGCGGGGTAGAGAATATTTGTTCTTGATCGTAACCGCATTAAGTGCACGGTAATCAATACACATGCGCCAACTCCCATCCTTCTTTTCTGTGAACAGAACAGGAGCTCCCCATGGCAATACACTCCGCCTGATCAAACCCTTAGCCAACAATTCATCCAACTATTTCTTCAACTCGTCCTGAAATGGACGTGCCAGACGAAATGGAGACATCGAGATGGGCCGAGTACCCGGAACAAGGTCGATGCGAAACTCCACACCCCGCGCCGGTAGCAAGCCTGGAAGCTCATCCGGGAACACATCCGGGTAGTCCCTTACCACCGAAATCTCCTCAATCCGCGAAGCTAAACTCGGTTTCTCGGCAAGAGATAAAAGAAATCCATCTTCATCGACGCCGACCCGGAACAATCCGGTCAACATCGAAAGAGAGCACCGAGGCGCGCTCCCCTGAAAGGTCAAAGTCTCCCCAGACGAGGTCTGCACCGAGACTGTCCCACTGAAATAGGATATCACCGCTCGATAAGCATGCAACCAATCCATACTCAATATAACATCGAACGGCTCCATCTGGATTACTATCAAGTTCGCCGTGAACTTCTCCCCATCAATAACAATAGAACACCCATGACAAACAGTTGAACTCGCAATCATACCCCCAGGAGAACTAACCAACACTGACTGAGAAATCCACTGCATACTTAAATTCGCCCTTCTAGCAAATGCCGTAGAGACAAACGAGTAGGTAGCCCCGGAATCAAAAAGGATAAATGCCTCAAGAGAATCGACTAGTAGGGTACCTGTCACCGCGTCGAGTCGGCCTGTAGTAGCAGGGGTGGGCATGGCGTAAACCCCCTGTGGCACCGGTGCAGAAGATCCCCCAACACTAGAGGAAGGATGAGCAGGAACAGCCGCTGGTGGAGCAAAAGACGGTGTCGCAGACAGAACGGGTTCCAGAGAACCTCGTGGTAGCACCGTGGGAACGCTCAGAGAAACCCAACCGTATGAGCCGCCATCGTTGTCCGGATCAACCCCGATGAGTAGCGGCTGAAGATGCTGCAGGAGCAGACTCCCATTTGATGATGCACGCTGGGTTCTTCCTACACACTTTCATCTTGTGGCCTGCTTGGCCACAATGGCGACATTCCCCCGTGAAGGAACACTCGGAGGCACGGTGATTGTCACCACACTTGAAGCATATCATTCCTCGCTCGAATCGGGCGCAAAGTCGGGAAGTCGCAGACACGGGCGAAGAAGCCACCGCCTGTCTTTGGCCGTAACGCCAAGAAATTTCGAGAGCGCTGACCTTCCTGAAATCTCTTGGAAGCGGGTCGCTGAGAAGACCCACCTCCACCACCGAAGCTCCTCTTATGCCCCTTGGTGAACCCCAATGAGGCGGCCGCTAGGAGTCTGCCTCTCTCTAGTGAGTTCCCGCTCCAGCTCCATACCTTTGGCCTGATCAACCACACTGTTGAAGTCAAGCAAGCTGGTCGCCCCCAATGCATGGCGATACTCGAATTCAGTCCTCTTCGGAACCTCTTGGCTTTCTCTCGGTCATTGGCGACCATACCGCACAAAGCGGACTAAGTTGTTGAATCCAACCTCATAGTCCGCCATACCAACTTTCCCCGAACAAAAGTTGCGAGAGAATATTCCATCCTCTCAAGGAAGGAATCAGGGTAGAACTTATCCCTGAATTGCTCCAGAAAATCTTCCCAAGTCACTTGTCCCTGCAACGGGGTTCTGGCTGATAGGACCCCCTCCCACCAAATGTTTGCTGGCCCTTGGTGAAAAGTTACAAAGCGCGCTTCGCGCCGAGGTCATCTCAATACGCCAATTGCCTCTCCATGTATCGGCGATCCACCGCTGAACCGGGTTCTGCTCCATCAAAGGTGTCTAAACGGAGAGACATCCACTCCCGAGGCTCATTCTAGCCTCAACGGAACCGTGCCGCCACCGAGAAACAACGGTGCACCCACAATGGATGGGTGCACGCACTCACCGTGAGTCGTTGAACTTCCTTTGTAATTCACGAGTAGAGCGGCTCGGCTTTGGCGATCGGACGAGTGGCGGATGCAACCTCCTCGGCTACCCCGCCAATGACCTCTTGGTAGGGGATGAGGATGCAACCGAGCCACGCCCACGACCACGCCCACTGCCGCACCACGCACGCCTCTTCCTCTCGCCATTCTGAATTCCAAAGATAATAAGCTAACCACTTAGCGTAAGAGCACACAAACACAATATCATAACAAATCAGTACAACATTCTCAAGGAAAAAATTCTATCAGAATTGTAAATGCAATGATTTTTTTCCCTTTCCCACCTACTGTGCACAGTGTGTCAAGTTTTAAGTTAATTAACCATTAACAGATTTTAGCAAAACAAGTTACTTAAGTCACAATCACATTCCCCACGGACCTAAAGCCCGCTCTGATACCAACTGTAACACCCCAGCCCAACATGAACCTGGGATGCTACTAAAATAACAATATCACAAATACAAATCCAAGACACTACAAAAAAAATTCGGCAGAACCTCCTTTGTATAACCAAGTTTACCGGAGATTCCAATAGATGCTTATAAAATTATCTCTATTTCAACATCCAAAGTTCATCGAAGCATTCCTAAATAATCTACTCAGCTAAACATAAGCAAGCATAATTAAAATTTACCACTCTCATTATTACAAATAAATCAATGAATTCAAGTATAGCCAAAGTTAATCCTTAAGCAGTTTGCTTGTTATAAAGGTACGATCTAAATGATAATTATATTTTCAAGAATATGTGGTAGTGAGTGCAACCAAAGCAACCCTACTCCCTCCCATGCATGCCGTCCGCAAACGAGATACCTAAAAACACAACATCGAAGAGTGAGTCCAAGACTCAGCAAAGTACAAATAGCAAGACAATAGCCAACACAACTGTAATTAACAACATCCATCAACGTAACCCAATAAGAAATATGTCTCATGCTTATGCGATGCAAACTGTTCAAATGCACTTTTCTTTCTCTCTTTTGCATATCCAGATATTGGAGTGTGCATCCGTCGATACACACCCATGCCTGTGCCTTCTAGCACAGGGACCTTAGCCCATACTCCACAAGTATGGGGACCTAAAAGCCCATCATATTCATGATGGGGACCTCAATTAATGCTTGGTCACCACGTGACCATGCCTCCAATATGATATCATGATGCACATGGTCAATTCTTTAAATCGTCATGCATACATGAAACTTACGCATACTTCTAGCATTTACGGGCATTATTGTCCATAACATTCGAGCATCCATGATTAACATAATATACTCATAGCATAGTATACATAAACAAACGACCACACACAATTTACCACTACTGTACTTGCCTTAACCACGAGAGAACGAGGATGTCTGAATGAGTACTCCTTACAGTCCACCACCGAATAACGGCTTATAACACATGCTAAGACACAGCAGCGGATCAAAACAACTTATATAACAATAACCATGGACTTGCAAAACTCCTAACTCGATCCCGACCCCAAACTCCTAAACGTCGATCTGTCCCCTCGGTGGACAGTCAACTTCAAAAATCCATATCTATTAGTACAGTGGTCCAAAGAAGATGTTCTTAGACTTTATGGAAAGATAATTAAATTCTCCAACTAAGTCTTGTTGGGGAGCCTTGCTGAATCGGTGAAGTAATACCCCACCGTGCCAATTAAAAACATCAACTTCACGTCGGGTTTACGGACAGAGTACTAAAACCACCATAACTTTGCTACACAACTCAGAATGGGGTGATCTTGGACTCTCGGAATCATGACAAAACCAGCTACAATAGTCTAGTTGGATAAGTCTCCCGATTCGGCATCCTACTAATTCTTATATTCAGGTAAAGTTTTTCTAAGTTTTTCTGTCTCTACAATCGACAGCTTAGCAAAACAAATGACGGTAAAAATTCATAACTTTTATTGACAACTCTAAAAATTGTGTTCTTTATCAGCTTGGAAATATTTATGACTACTCTACAATATTGATTTTGGGTGGCTTCTCTAATTCGACCTATTGGCGAATCCATGACTCATGGTGAAGCGGTTTAGGTCAAAAGGTTAAAGACGGCGCTTCGCGAAGCGTGCGTGTGTGACCCGTTTGTTAGTGGGCCTTAACGGGAGCCCAAGAGAGTCAAACCCTAAGAGTTTTAGGCCTCCACTATAAATAGGAGGAGATGGTGGTGCACTCTCTCTCTCTCGCCTTTTATGTTTCAAAACCCTAATTGTCTTTAGGGAGTTGAGGTGGAGGCTAGGGCTCTTGATGGTTTGTGGTGAATTTCGTGATCCTTGATTGTCTACTGATCCATGATGGTGTGGATGTAATCCAGCTTCAATCACGAAATCAATCTATGCAAGGTTTGCTTGAGATAAGTCTCTTTTCGTTCTTGCTTTCAATTTGGTGATTTTAGGGCTTTCTTTGATCCGCGAGTTTGTGATTGATTCTTTCATGTGAATTAGCTTGCTGTGATATGTGTGAATCTATCTAGCATCATCTTGATCATCAATCTCTCACGAACAAGCTTTAGGATCAAGTTTTCGTTCTTGCCCTTTTAGACCTTTCGTTAATCAATTGACAATTGCTCAAGATCGTTCCAAGAATTATCATAATATTCGATTGGAATAGGTCCTCAATAGCATATAGAAGGTGTGTGCAAAGTTTCATAAAGGTTGGAGTTGAGAATCAAAAGTTTCACCTAATTGCAACTTCGCCATCGGCCGATTTTATCGTTGCGGATCGGTTCGAGTCACCGGTCCGATCGCCCGTCATCACCGGTCCGACCGATTTTGAGCGGTCCGACCGCCAAGATAACGCCGGTCGATCGCCAAACAATCGGTCCGACCGGTTGAGTACAACGGTCGACCGCCCGTCTTTGTGAGTCTTGATAATCTTAGTTGATTTTGTTTTATTGCTTAGGGTTTAATTGAATTCAATACTAGTCTTATTTTGATGGTATATTGATCTTCATAGCTTTCTAATAGCTACCGGAGTTAAATTGTATTGAGTTCATAATTTGTGAAAAAGTGAGCGTGCTCCTATTCACCCCCTCTAGTCGCCTTTACGGTCCAACAAGTGGTATCGAGCGGTTAGTTCAATCTTGATCTTAACCAGGCCACCGAACTTTGGCGATGGATAAGTTTTCTACTAAACCGCATATCTTCGATGGGCACGACTATGCCTATTGGAAGAATCGTATGCGCGTCTTTCTTGAGAGCGAGGGACAAGCTATTTGGGATGTTGTTAGAGCCCCGCTGGTTATTCCTGAAATTGCTACACCTGCTTCTGCAATTCTTTTGGCTAACAACAATAAGGCTAAGAATCTTTTATATGGTGCACTTGGTAGACAAGAATATGATAGAATTTGCAATCTTTCAACCGCGCATGAAATTTGGAACACTCTCGAAACATATCATGAGGGTTCGTCCCAAATCAAAAAGGTGCGCCAAACTGTTTACAAGCGTGAGTACAATAAATTCGAGATGCGTCCTGGAGAGAGCATCGATGACATTTTCAGTCGCTTTAATAAAGTAATTAATCAAATGAAAGCTGTTGATATTGAATATTCTCAATCTGAAAATGCCACCCATCTCTTGGCTGCAATCAACACCAAGGAGTGGGAGATGAAAGCTACAGCTATAGAAGAAAATATTGATCTTTCAAGTCTTACTTTAGAATTGCTTTATAGTAAACTCAAGACTCATGAAATTAAAAGAGTTGATCATCCTAAGAAAGATAATTTAGCTTTGGTAGCAGATCCTCTCAAAAAGGCTTTTGATGACTCTTGTGAATCTTCTTCTGGATTTTCATTTGCTTGTTTATCTGCTATTCATGAAGAGGAGCTTGAAAGTATTCCTGAAACAGAGTTAGCTCTTCTAGCTAAGAAATTCACACGGGCCTACAATAATGTGAGAAACAAAAAGAGAGGTGGTCCGGTAACATGCTATGAATGTGGTGAGCTCAATCATATCCGGGCAAATTGCCCCAAGCTGAAAGGTAAGAGCAATCATAAGGAAGGAAAGCCAGCTTGGAAGAAGCCTCCTTTCAACAAATCAAGGTATGAGGCAAATAAACTTGTGAAGGCTGCTCACCGGGTCCTTGCCGCTTTTGAGGATCAATCCTTGAGCGATGTGGATACCGGGAGTGAGGAGGACAAGGAGGAGGAGATCCCTCAAGGTAAAAAGAAAGGGAAGGCCAAAGACTTCACTGGCATGTGCTTCATGGCTGACACGGACGACATTGATGATAATGAGGTATCTTTTTCTTATGATGAGCTTTCTGCTAAATATGATTCTATAGTTGAGCAATTGCTTAGTCAAGATGAAGCGCTTGAATTTGTTATGACAAAAAATAAGAAATTAGAGTCAAAAATTAGCAAACTGAAAGTAGAGCTTAAAACTGCTAAGACTCTTGAACCTGATGAATGTTTATCTTGTCATGCTATGCATTCTGAAATTACCAAGTTACAATCTGCTCATAATATTTGTGTACAACAACTTGAGAATGCTAAATCTGAACTAAATGAAATTAAAAGTGCTCCTTGTGAAAAATGTTTAGAATCTAGTAAATTGATTGCTTTTGATGTTTTTGATTCTAGCCCTTGCACTTCATGCTTAGAAAAAGAACGTGAAATCAAAGATATCTTAGAAGCTGCTAGAGTAAAATATGCTAAGCTTAAGGACAATATTGAAAATACTACCTGTACTTCATGTTCCACTCTTAAGCTTGAAATTGCTTTGTATAAGGAAAAATCTATGGATAAAACTTGTGATTCTTGTGTTAACTTGAGAAAAGAAAATGCTTACCTTCATGATACATTAGAAAAATTTTCTAAAGGTAAGAAACAATTAAACATGATTCTTGACAAGTCTAAAACTCCTTATAAGAAGCAAGGTTTAGGATTCAATTCTTTTCAAGACAATTCAAACCCAAAAGTCATTCAAGTCTTGGAAAAAGGTTTAATTGAATTCAAAACCCAACCTGCAAAAACATCTTTTAAATCTGCAGGTTTTGCCCAACCTTGTATTAATTCAAATGGTGCGTCTTCTAGTGGTACCAAGTACCATTGCACTTATTGCAAAAAGGGTGGACATTTGATTGAATACTGTTGGCGTAGGTTGAAAAATGATAGGAAAAATTTTGATAGAATTTCATTCATGCAACCTAGAGCTTCTATGAGACATGGTAACACTGAAAAGAATAAACCTGGATTAGGATTTTTATCTCATGCAAATCATTATATTTCTAGACATCCTAATTCTAATGTGTATCACATCAAGGTCGGCCATTGGTGGTCACCGATCGACCGCTTTGGTCACCGGTCGATCACAAAGACAAAGCCTGGCCGATCACTTTATGGACAGATTCAAGTCTCATTTTAATTTAAACATTGCTCATAACCGAATGTTAAATGAAATCAAGGATAGTACTTCGGTTTGTATACTCCTTGTAGACGTGTGTCTCGAAGATCGATTCCTAAATCTTGTTTATCTAATCCCGTATTGAGACACATCGTTCTTTGTTCCTTGATTTTCGGGATTATCGCGGAAAGGGAAGAACACGTGGTTCGTTGACTCGGATGTTCACGCCACATGACCGGAACTCAAAATGGTTCACCTCTTTCACGCGAGCAACAGTGATGACTTCATCACCTTTGGAGATGATACACAAGGGCGAATTGAAGGAACAGGATCAATCGGGGTGAACAACAAATTCATTCTAAAGGATGTCGCTCTTGTGGACAAGCTTAGGTATAATCTCCTTCTGCTTTCGACTTCTTGATGATGGTTATGAGACTATTTTAAGAAAAATGCTTGTCGTGTGCTTGATTCTACCGTGAGCTTGTGTTTGGAATCTCTAGAGTTGGTAGAATTTTGGAGCCGATTTTTCGTAATCTCTTCTTTGGATCTCTTAAATGTTTGCTTACATCGTCTTCGATTTACGGCTTTGGCATCGACGTTTGGGGCACATTGGTTTTGATCATCGACATGAGTTAGCAACCTTGATCTCATGAGAGGTTTGCCTAAGCTCAAAGTCATCAAAGATGTCAGATGTGCGCCTTGTAGGCATGGGAAACAAGTTGCCGCCACACCCTTTCGTGACTATGGTTATGGACCGATTTTGACTGTGACGCTTGCTTCATATGGATCTTGTTGGTCTGCTAGAGTCCGATCGATCGGTGGAAAATGGTATATTCTTGTTATAGTTGATGATCTTTCTAGATATACTTGGGTGTTCTTTCTTACTTCAAAAGATGAAGCTTTTGGTTATTTTCATGACCTTGTTCTTCGTTTGGCTTCTGAGCTTCCTGGTGCCTTGAGAGCGATTCGCAGTGATAATGGCACGGAGTTCAAAAATGCTTCTTTTGCTTCTTTTGTCTTTGGCGTGGTATTGAGCATCAGTTCTCCTCTCCACACGTCCCTCAACAAAATGGCGTGGTGGAAAGGAAGAATAGGACCTTGGTCGAAATGGCTAGGACGATGCTAGATGAGTATAGCACACCGAGGAGATTTTGGGCGAAGCTATTGCTCGCTTGCCATATTGCCAATCGTGTCTTTTTGAGACCTTCTTTAGGCAAGACTCCTTATGAGCTTCGTTTTGGTAGAAAACCCTCTGTTTCGCATTTTCGAGTTTTTGGATCAAAATGTTTTATTCTTAAGACAGGCAATTTAGATAAATTTGAATCAAGAACTTTTGATGGGATATTTCAGGTTATCCCGCTCATTCGAGGGGTTTTCGAGTTTTTAATATCGAGACTAACATTATTCGTGAGACTTGTAATGTCACTTTTGATGAGACTAGCCCCGAGCTAGATCAATTGCTACTGATGATTTACAGTGACAGAGAGTATTTTTGTGGAGGAAGATGAGGACGGCTAATGTCATTCCTCATCTGCTGCACGAGGCGCCCATATTGATACAAGAACTCGCTACGCCTACTTCACCTTGATTGAGGCTCTCTTTGCATCATCATCATCGCAGAGACTGCGGAGGTCAAGAAACGACATCTCACCCGGCGCCCACTTCGCATTCAGAGACAAAGATCCTCGGAATGTATAATAGGTAATCTACATGAGCGAGTCACTCGCTCCAGTATAATGATCCAAATCTCTACTCTCATTCGGCTTTTGTTGCTTCTTTTGAACCCCGCGATATATCACATGCTTTATCCGATTCTAGCGGGTAAATGCCATGCATGAGGAGTTAGAGAATTTGAAAGAAACAAAGTTTGGAACCTAGTAGAACTTCCTAGTGGTCATAATATTATAGGAACCCGCTGGGTGTTTAAGAATAAACAAGGTGAGGATGGTTACGTGGTTAGAAATAAGGCGATTGGTAGCTCGTGGTTTCACCAAGTTGAGGGGTTAGATTTTGATGAGACATTTGCTCCTGTTGCTAGACTAGAAGCCATTCGTGATTCTCGCTTGCATTTCTTTGCATCAAAAGGTTTTAAATTATATCGATGGATGTTAAAAGTGCCTTTTAAATGGTTTCATAGATGAGGAAGTGTATGTTAAGCAACCCCGGCTTTGAGGATCCCAAATATCCAAATCGTGTTTTCAAGCTATCTAAAGCATTGTATGGTCTTAAACAAGCCCTAGAGCCTGGTATGATAGACTTAAGACATTCTTGCTTAAAAATGACTTTGAGATGGGTAAAGTGGATAAAACTCTTTTTATTCTTAGGCGTGGTAATGACTTCCTACTTGCTCAAATTTACGTGGATGATATTATTTTTGGTGGTTCCTCTAATGCTCTTGTTTCGACTTTTTCGATACTATGTCCGTGGAATTTGAGATGAGTATGATGGGAGAGCTTAATTACTTTTTGGGACTACAAATCAAGCAATGCAAGGAAGGAACCTTCATCCATCAGACGAAGTACACTAAAGATCTACTAAAACGCTTCAACATGGGTGACTGCAAGCCAATTTCCACTCCCATGGCAACTTCGATCGCTTTTGGATCCGGATGAGGAAGGAGAAGTCGTGGATCAACGCGAGTACCGCATGAGATGATCGGCTCCTTCGTATTTGTGGCCTCGAGACCGGACATTCACTTCACGGCTTGCCTTTGTGCAAGATTTCAGCGCCTCCGAGAACTTCCCATCGCCAAGCCGTTAAGCGTTTATATTCGTGTATTTACACTCTACACTCTTATATGGCATTTGGTATTCTCGCTCTTCACTTTGTCCATTAGAGGTTTTTCGATTCGATTTTGCGGTCGTTTGTTAGATAGGAAGAGTACCTCGTGCACTCGCACTTCCTAGGCACTTCTCTTGTATCTTGGTCTTCTAGGAAGCGGTCTTGTTGCACAATCCATCTTTGAAGCGGAGTATGTAGTCACTGCTAGTTGTCAGAGCTAAATTTTGTGGATGACGCCCACGTTGAAAGATTATGGGTTAAACTTTGCTAGTGTTCCTCTTTTCTGTGATAACACTTCTGCTATTAATATTGCTAAAAACCCAGTGCAACATTCTAGGACTAAGCACATAGACATTCGCTTTCACTTCCTTAAAGATCATGTTGAAAAGGTGATATTGTGATGCACTTTGTAGAGTCCAAGCTCAATTGGCGATATTCTTACCAAGCCTTTAGATCAAACCGATTTTCCTCCTTAAGAAGTGAGTTAGGGGTAATTTATCCTTATGGATTGGTTTGAGGGGGAGTTTGATCTTTTTCTTATCTTTCCTTGTTCTTTTGATCTTTTATTGTTCTTTCTCTGAACTTAGTGATCTTTTCGAACTTTTTAGATTTTTAGGCTTTTTAATTGCATCTCATAGTGTCATATTGCATTCATATGAAAAATCCAACAAGTGGTATGAAAAATCCAAAAAGATGCATTGTAATATAAGATTTTCTGCTTATCTTTTAAAGATTGATGAAGCTTTGCTTATTACCCTTTAGAGCTTTTGTATTTCAATTCTTGCTCAATGTCATGTCTAGTTCTTTGACTTGCTAGAATTATCATGCTTTTACATGTGTAGCTAAGTCTTTGCTATATGAGCTAGAACCTTTTAAACAACTCAAACTAAGAAATTGCAATTTGTGGATGTTTTAGCGAGTTGCGTAATTAGTGCTCCTCTTGTGACATTGGCCCTGTCAGAATTGCTTTGTTAGCTCTTTGATCTAAAATTGACCATTACTTGAGCTTTTGTGTTCTTGAGATTCTAAAGCGCTCTTGTGAAAAATGAAAATCAAGATTGTCTTATGCTTAAATTGTGCCAAACTATTCTTACGAGACCGCTTGTCAAATGACATGAACTTGGAGATAGTTTGATGAACCGACGATCTCATGGGGACCGCTTGTCGAAATGACATGAACCTCAAGATTTGTCGCCGGTGAGAAGCTTAGAAAGAGTTTGTGGATGGCTCCTAGTCCAGATCTTCTTTACTAAGATATACCTTTAATCAACTTTTGGTCGAAGCTTAGGATGAGTTTGTGGATGGCTCCTAGTCCAGGATCTTGTCACTAAGTTAGATCATTAGTCAACTTCAATAATCAATGCAAATGAGAAAAATGTTGACAAATGGGCGTTTACAATTTTTTGAGCAAAATGATTCAATACGGGACTTGATTGACTCTTAATGTGGTCTTTGTTAGATTTTTGATCTCCTTTGACATTTTGACATGGCCATTTTCACTTTAGGATCCCTGTTGATGAACTTGCTGAATTTGAAGCGTTGCTTAAATTGATCAAATCTACTGCTTTACTTTTGAGCTTTTGTGCTTAGCTTTGATATATATGTCTTACCATGATCTTGCTAGCGCTGTCAGGCTTGATATGCTGTTTGTGCATTATTCGAGATACTAGCTTGTTCTTTTGGGTAATCTCCAAAGCTTCTTGTAATCAAAAAAAAAATTGAAAAATACAAAAATTGAAGTCACTCCATTACATTTCATGCATATTCCTCTTTATGCTTCTTTTGTTTCTGCTTCTTCCTTTATTCTATATTTATTATCTCTGGATGAGAGGAAGGTGTGATTCCTTGATGAATCCATTGTCAAAGGGGGAGAGGATGTGTTAAATGAAAAGATATTTCTTTGGGAGATGATGTGTAATATTTCTTTGCTACTCTTATTTGGAGAAGATGTGTTAATGAGAAGATTGGGGGAGAAGTTTATACAAAGGGGAGAAACTGAAAATTTGAAATTTGGGGATCATAGTGAGGGGGAGTTCTTGAGTTGTATTCTTATTGTCTTATTGAATATTCTGAACTTGAATTGCATTCTTTTATCCTCACAATGATCATAGGTCAATTGAACAATTGTTCTTTCATATGGACCTTATGTGAGATTTTTGACCCTTTTCTGGAAATCAAAGTTTTTATGCTTATTTTTGCTTTGTCTCACATGCCTACACTATTCTGATGCCAGCTTGGTCACTTACATTGCTTTTTCTTGCTTATGGACCAAGTTGTGCCTTTGTGCGAAAACTGCGAGTAAACTCGTTTTCAAATCTCTTACTTACATTTTTCGGATAATTGCCAATGTGTTCATCAAGGGGAGATTGTGGATTTCATGGGGATATGCTCCAGATCTTAGGATGATGTGACAATTGGCAATGGCGTTTACGGTTTGTCGTTTCACGCGTTTTCGACAAAGTTACGTGCTTATGCTCGAGGCGGTCCGACCGGTCCTTGCACGGCGGTCCGACCGGTCCCATATCGGTCGGACCGGCCATCCGGGCTGATCGGACGGCGATGACCAAAAGTGCTCAAATCGAGTGGGCCAAAAATAGGTGTTGTAGACAAGTAAGGGGATCCCAATGCACTTGGTCTCATGATTTTGGAGTCTCCAAGAAAAGCTCTATTGGTTTAAAGTTTCCGAAGGTTTGGATTTTGGGAGTTTGTATTTCGCTAAGTCCCAGGCGGTCCGACGCTCATTGTGGAGCGGTCCGACCGCCATGGGCGGTCCGACCGCTCACCTGGAGCGGCCGACGGTTTCTACTTGAACATCGGTCAACTTCGTGGCGATGTTGTGTTGTTAGGTCAAAGTCATTGGTATTATGGCATATGTTTTGCATGATGCATGTTTTGACTAACATGGGTCAAGTTGTGAAGAACTTGTTCCCGAACACGTGTTTTCTTGTCCGTGGTTGTGCAGTAGCTTGGTGGTCAACGACGGTCAACGGCGAGGAGAATCGGGACTAGACTTGAAGAGTTGAGGTCCGAACGATCGACGATGCGGGCGAGGTCAACGACTCAAGCGTGACACAAGATGGACAATTGTGACCTATTGGCGAATCCATGACTCATGGTGAAGCGGTTTAGGTCAAAAGGTTAAAGACGGCGCTCATGCGCGTGCGTGTGTGACCCGCTTGTTAGTGGGCCTTAACGGAGCCCAAGAGAGTCAAACCCTAAGAGTTTTAGGCCTCCACTATAAATAGGAGGAGATGGTGGTCGCACCTCTCTCTCTCTCGCCTTTTATGTTTCAAAACCCTAATTGTCTTTAGGGAGTTGAGGTGGAGGCTAGGGCTCTTGATGGTTTGTGGTGAATTTCGTGATCCTTGATTGTCTCATGATCCATGATGGTGTGGATGTAATCCGGCTTCAATCACGAAATCAATCTATGCAAGGTTTGCTTGAGATAAGTCTCTTTCGTTCTTGCTTTCAATTTGGTGATTTTAGGGCTTTCTTTGATCCGCGAGTTTGTGATTGATTCTTTCATGTGAATTAGCTTGTTTGTGATATGTGTGAATCTATCTAGCATCATCTTGATCATCAATCTCTCACGAACAAGCTTTAGGATCAAGTTTTCGTTCTTGCCCGGTTTTAGACCTTCGTTAATCAATTGACAATTGCTCAAGATCGCTCCAAGAATTATCATAATATTCGATTGGAATAGGTCCTCAATAGCATATAGAAGGTGTGTGCAAAGTTTCATAAAGGTTGGAGTTGAGAATCAAAAGTTTCACCTAATTGCAACTTCGTCATCGGCCGATTTTATGCTGCAGATCGGTTGAGTCGGCCGGTCGAGACCGCCGTCATCACCGGCCGATCGATTTTGGAGCGGTCCGACCGCCAGCACAACGCCGGTCAGACCGCCCAGCAATCGGTCCGACCGGTTGAGTACAACGGTCAGACCGCCCGTGCTGTGAGTCTTGATAATCTTAGTTGATTTTGTTTTATTGCTTAGGGGTTTAATTGAATTCAATACTAGTCTTCCACAGATCGTATATTGATCTTCATAGCTTTCTAATAGCTACTTGAGTTAAATTGTATTGAGTTCATAATTTGTGAAAAAGTGAGCGTGCTCCTATTCCCCCCCTCTAGTCGCCTTTACGGTCCAACACTAACCACTTAGCGTAAGAGCACACAAACACAATATCATAACAAATCAGTACAACATTCTCAAGGAAAAAATTCTATCAGAATTGTAAATGCAATGATTTTTTTCCCTTTCCCACCTACTGTGCACAGTGTGTCAAGTTTTAAGTTAATTAACCATTAACAGATTTTAGCAAAACAAGTTACTTAAGTCACAATCACATTCCCCACGGACCTAAAGCCCGCTCGATATTAATCAGAACACCTCATTTCAACATGAACACGGGATGCTACTAAAATAACAATATCACAAATACAAATCCAAGACACTACAAAAATTTACAGAACCTCCTTTGTATAACCAAGTTTACCGGAGATTCCAATAGATGCTTATAAAATTATCTCTATTTCAACATCCAAAGTTCATCGAAGCATTCATAAATAATCTACTCAGCTAAACATAAGCAAGCATAATTAAAATTTACCACTCTCATTATTACAAATAAATCAATGAATTCAAGTATAGCCAAAGTTAATCCTTAAGCAGTTTGCTTGTTATAAAGGTACGATCTAAATGATAATTATCTTTTCAAGAATATGTGGTAGTGAGTGCAACCAAAGCAACCCTACTCCCTCCCATGCATGCCGTCCGCAAACGAGATACCTAAAAACACAACATCAGCAAGAGTGAGTCCAAGACTCAGCAAAGTACAAATAGCAAGACAATAGCCAACACAACTGTAATTAACAACATCCATCAACGTAACCCAATAAGAAATATGTCTCATGCTTATGCGATGCAAACTGCTCAAATGCACTTTTCTTTCTCTCTTTGCATATATGGTAGATATGGAGTGTGCATCCGTCGATACACACCCATGCATGTGCCTTCTAGCACAGGACCTTAGCCCATACTCCACAAGTATGGGGACCCAAAAGCCCATCATATTCATGATGGGGACCTCAATTAATGCTTGGTCACCACGTGACCATGCCTCCAATATGATATCATGATGCACATGGTCAATTCTTTAAATCATCATGCATACATGAAACTTACGCATACTTCTAGCATTTACGGGCATTATTGTCCATAACATTCGAGCATCCATGATTAACATAATATACTCATAGCATAGTATACATAAACAAACGACCACACACAATTTACCACTACTGTACTTGCCTTAACCACGAGAGAACGAGGGATGTACAGAATGAGCTGCTCCCTACACCAGTCCACCACAGGAATAACAGTTATAACACATGCTAAGACACAGCAGCGGATCAAAACAACCTATATAACAACAACCATGGAATTGCAAAACTCCTAACTCGATCCCGACCCCAAACTCCTAAACGTCGATCTGTCCCCTCGGTGGACAGTCAACTTCAAAAATCCATATCTATTAGTACAGTGGTCCAAAGAAGATGTTCTTAGACTTTCTGGAAAGATAATTAAATTCTCCAACTAAGTCTAGTTGGGGAGCCTTGCTGAATCGGTGAAGTAATACCCCCACCAGGCCAATTAAAAAAACATCAACTTCACGTCGGGTTTCTGGACAGAGTACTAAAACCACCATAACTTTTGCTACACAACTCAGAATGGGGTGATCTTGGACTCTCTGGAATCATGACAAAACCAGCTACAATAGTCTAGTTGGATAAGTCTCCTGATTCGGCATCCTACTAATTCTTATATTCAGGTAAAGTTTTTCTAAGTTTTCTGTCTCTACAATCTGACAGTTAGCAAAACAGCGACGGTAAAAAATTCATAACTTTTTATTGACAACTCTAAAAATTGTGTTCTTTATCAGCTTGGAAATATTTATGACTACTCTACAATATTGATTTTGGGTGGCTTCTCTAATTCGACCTATAAAAATTCATAATAACCATACAATGAAATCTGCCACAACTCGTCAGCTCTCCTGGTCAGTCGCGGTAAAACTACCATAACTCCTAAACCGTTGTTCCAAATCAGGTGATCTCGGTGCCCAAAGAAATCTAAAATCGACATCTACAACTTTCTAAGAGGTGATCAGGTCAGAAAATGAACGTAACATACCCAAATCGGACGAGGAGGCACACAGCAGGGAGAGGTGGGGAGAGGCGGCGGCTCAAAGTGGGGAGGAGGAGGGAGAGTGGGGAGTTTAGGGTTTGGGGGTGGGAACCCCCCCTTTTGGCCGGCCACCACATGGCCCTCCCTGGTGCGCCCAGTCCAGTTGTCGAGGATTTATGGAAAATCCCTTCTCTTTTCAGGAATTTCTACTCATTTAATAGTCTTTTCTCCTCCCGGCTAGCTATCTATTTTCCCGACTATATTCCGGGGTATTACATTCTATCCCCCTTCAACGGAATTCGACCCCGAATTCTAAACAAACTTAACACACCAGAATCAAAACTTCTAGAACTTTATCACGTACCTGTGTGAATAGCTCAGATATTGTTCGCGCATGCGAGACTCCAACCCCGGTGACCTCTCTTTTCGATTTAGCGCCCAGAGCACCTTGACGTAAACCAATGTCTTGTGTCTCAGTACTCGCTCTGATTTCTCCAGTATATGTACCGGATGTGACTCAACTGTGAGGTCTTGCTCAATAGTCAGCGGCTCCAAGGAAATCTTATGCTCTGGGTCTTTCAAAAACTTTCTCAGATCGAAACGTGAAACACGTTAGGACTCCTCGCATGGACTCGAAGGTCCAGCGATAGGCTAACTTCCCAATCCTAGCCATAATCGAGAACGGTCCGACGATCTTGGGCTAACCTTCCTTTAGTACCGATCGGACAATGCCTTTGGTGGGGACACTCAAAAGCACTGGTCTCCCACCTCAAACTCCAAGTCACGTCTCCTCACATCTGCGTAACTTTTCTGCCTGCTATGCGCTGCTAGCAGATTTTGTCTCACCATTGCTACACGCTCAACTGTCTTCTGAATCCATTCTAGTCCCAAAACTGCTTTCTCACCCACTGCATTCCAACAGAGTGGCGATCTGCATTTCGACCCATACAAAACCTCAAATGGTGCGGCCCTAATGCTAGAATGGTAACTGTTATTGTAGGCAAACTCTGCAAGTGGCAACTGGTCCTCCCAACTGCCCTTCCATGACAATACGCAGGTCCGCAACATGTCCTCCAAAGTCTGAATAGTGCGCTCGGACTGCCCATCTGTCTGAGGGTGAAACGCTGTACTAAGGCGGAGCTGTGTGCCCAATGCACTCTACAGGCTCTCCCAGAACTTGGAGACGAACTCCGCGTCCCTGTCAGAAATAATGGTCTTTGGCACACCATGCAATCTTACTATTTCACGCACATAAATAGGAGCTAAATCACTCGCTGAATTTGTCGTGCGAATAGGAATGAAGTGCGCAGACTTGCTAAATCGATCCACCACTACCCAAACTGCATCCTTCCCTCGCGGCGTACGAGGTAACGCCACCACAAAGTTCATAGAGATATCATCCCAAGGCCACAGGGGAACCTCCAAAGGCTGCAATAACCCTGCTGGACGCTTGTGCTCAGCTTTCACTTGCTGACAAACACCACAAGAAGCCACATAGTTAGCAATATCTACCTTCATTCTTTTCCACCAGAAATTTTGTTTCAAATCTCGATACATCTTAGTCTCACCAGATGAGCGATTATGGAGTGCGATGTGCCTCCTCAAGATATCATCTTTGACCTCCGCTTTTGCAAAGACGCAAAGGCGGCCTTTAAACCTCAAAGCACCAGAGTCGTCCATGCTAAAATCACTCTCTTTGCCCTCATCCAGACGCTTCCTAACCTCCTGTAGTAACCGGTCACTCTGTTGTGCTTCCCGCACACGGTATGGAATAGCTGACTCAAGAATCAACTGTGTCTCAACATTTGCTGTGCCCGCATAACAATAAGATATTCTCATCCGATCAAAATCAGCAATAAGGCAATTTAGGGTAGCAGGAGTCGCCTTGCGACTAAGAGCATCAGCAACAACATTGGCCTTGCCTGGATGATACTGAATAGTAAGATCGTAGTCCTTGATCAACTCCAACCACCTCCTTTGCCTCAAATTAAGATCTTTCTGAGTGAAGATATACTTGAGACTCTTGTGATCTGTGAAAATATCACAAGGCTCGCCGTACAGATAATGCCTCCAAATCTTAAGAGCAAAGACAACCGCAGCCAACTCCAAGTCCTGGGTGGGATAATTCTGCTCGTGCTTCTTTAACTATCTTGACGCATAAGCAATCACCTTATCGTCTTGCATGAGAACACAGCCAAGACCCACTCGAGACGCATCTGAAAAGACTGCGAACCGCTTTCCCAGCTCGGGAAGAGTGAGAATAGGAGAGGTCACCAACTTTTTTTTCAAAGTGCAGAAACTGCGCTCGCACTCATCAGTCCACTGGAATCTCACATCTTTCTGAGTAAGTTGAGACATCGGTTTGGCGATGACAGAGAAATCCTGCACAAAACGCCGATAATAACCAGCCAAGCCCAAGAAACTCCTCACCTCCTTCACATTAGTCGGCCTCTTCCAATCCACCACTGTAGAGACCTTGCTAGGATCAACAGCAATGCCCTGAGGATTTATCACATGACCTAGAAAACTCACTTCTGAAATCCAAAACTCACACTTCTTCAACTTAGCATAGAACTTGTGCTCTTTCAAAGTTTCTAAAACCAGCCTCAAATGACGCTCATGATCCTCATTAGTCTTGGAATAGATAAGGATATCGTCGATGAACACCACTCTGAAATCATCCAAGTACTGTAGTATGTCGTTCATGGTCTCCATAAAGCGGTGGCGCATTAGTCAATCCAAACGACATGAATGTATATTCATAATGCCCATACCTGGTGGAGAACACTGTCTTTTCTATATCCTGTTCACGCGCCCAAATCTGATTATATCCAGACTGGAGATCAATCTGGGTAAACACCTGGGCTCCCTTCAACCGATCAAACAAATCCTCAATGCGGGGTAGAGAATATTTGTTCTTGATCGTAACCGCATTAAGTGCACGGTAATCAATACACATGCGCCAACTCCCATCCTTCTTTTCGTGAATGTAGCAGAGCTCCCATGGCAATACACTACCGATCAAACCCTTAGCCAACAATTCATCCAACTATTTCTTCAACTCGTCCGAAATGGACGTGCTGCATTTAAATGGAGACATCGAGATGGGCCGAGTATTTAACAAGGTCGATGCGAACTCCACACCCGCGCGGTAGCAAGCCCGAAGCTCATCCGAACACATCCGGTAGTCCCTTACCACCGAAATCTCCTCAATCCGCGGTTAAACTCGGTTTCTAAGAGATAAAAGAAATCCATCTTCATCGCACGACCCGGAACAATCCGGTCAACATCGAAAGAGAGCACCGAGGCGCGCTCCCCTGAAAGGTCAAAGTCTCCCCAGACGAGGTCTGCACCGAGACTGTCCCACTGAAATAGGATATCACCGCTCGATAAGCATGCAACCAATCCATACTCAATATAACATCGAACGGCTCCATCTGGATTACTATCAAGTTCGCCGTGAACTTCTCCCCATCAATAACAATAGAACACCCATGACAAACAGTTGAACTCGCAATCATACCCCCAGGATAACTAACCAACACTGACTGAGAAATCCACTGCATACTTAAATTCGCCCTTCTAGCAAATGCCGTAGAGACAAACGAGTAGGTAGCCCCGGAATCAAAAAGGATAAATGCCTCAAGAGAATCGACTAGTAGGGTACCTGTCACCGCGTCGGGTCGGCCTGTAGTAGCAGGGGTGGGCATGGCGTAAACCCCCTGTGGCACCGGTGCAGAAGATCCCCCAACACTAGAGGAAGGATGAGCAGGAACTGCCGCTGGTGGAGCAAAAGACGGTGTCGCAGACGGAACGGGGTTCCAGTAGAACCCTGGTGGTAGCACTGGTGGGAACGCTTCAGGAGAAACCCAACCAGAAGGAGCTGCCATCAGTGTCTGGACTGAACCCCGATGAGTAGCACAAGATGCCGCAGAGCGCACTCCCATTTGATGATGCACGTTGGGTTCTTCCTACACACTTTCATCTTGTGGCTCGCTGCCACAATGGCGACATTCCCGTGAAGGAACACTTGAGGCACGGTGATTGTCACCACACTTGAAGCATATCATTCCCGGCACAGGCTCGAATCGCAAAGTCGGGCGAAGTCGCACTGTTTGGCGCGAAGAAGCCACCGCTCAGGCCGCCGTAACGCCAAGGTCGCCGAGAGCGCCGACCTTCTGAAATCTCTTGGAAGCGGGTCGAGAAGACCCACCTCCACCACAAGCTCCTCTTATGCCCACCGGCCGAACCCCAAGCCAGGTTAAGCCGCTAGGAGTCCGCCTCTCTAGTGAGTTCCCGCCCACTCCATACCTTTGGTCCGATCAACCCACTGTTGAAGTCAAGCAAGTCGGTCGCCCCAATGCATGGCGATACTCAATTCATCCTCTTCGAACCTCTTGGCTTTCTCGGTCATTGGCGACCACAGTGGCACAAAGCGGACTAAGTTGTTGAATCCAGCCTCATAGTCCGCCACACCAACTTTCCCGAACAAAAGTTGCGGAGAATATTCCATCCTCTCAAGGAAGGAATCAGGGTAGAACTTATCCCTGAATTGCTCCAGAAAATCTTCCCAAGTCACTTGTCCCTGCAACGGGGTCCTGGCTGGTAGGACCCCCTCCCACCAAATGTTTGCTCGGCCCTTGGTGAAAAGTTACAAACGCGCTTCGCTGCCGAGGTCATCTCAATACGCCAATTGCCTCTCCATGTATCGGCTACCACGCTCAACCGGGTTCCGCTCCATCAAAGGTGTCTAAACGGAGAGACATCCACTCCCGGAGGCTCATTCTAGCCTCAACGGGAACCGGTGCCGCCACCGGAGAAACAACGGGTGCACCCACAGCCGGATGGGCTGCCTGCACCTGCTGACGGAGCTGTTGAACTTCCCTTTGTAATTCCTGGAGTAGAGCGGCCTGGGCTTCGGCGACTGGACGAGCGGCGGATGCAACCTCCTCAGCTACCCCGCCACCTCTTCTTAGGGATGAGGATGCAACCGAAGACGCCCACTGCCGCACCACGCACGCCTCTTCCTCTCGCCATTTCAATTCCAAAGATAATAAGCTAACCACTTAGCGAAGAGCACACAAACACAATATCATAACAAATCAAGACAACATTCTCAAGGAAAAATTCTATCAGAATTGTAAATGCAATGATTTTTTTCCCTTTCCCACCTACTGTGCACAGTGTGTCAAGTTTTAAGTTAATTAACCATTAACAGATTTTAGCAAAACAAGTTACTTAAGTCACAATCACATTCCCCACGGACCTAAAGCCCGCTCGATATTAATCAGAACAACCCACCCAACATGAACACAGGATGCTACTAAAATAACAATATCACAAATACAAATCCAAGACACTACAAAAAAAATTCGGCAGAACCTCCTTTGTATAACCAAGTTTACCGGAGATTCCAATAGATGCTTATAAAATTATCTCTATTTCAACATCCAAAGTTCATCGAAGCATTCATAAATAATCTACTCAGCTAAACATAAGCAAGCATAATTAAAATTTACCACTCTCATTATTACAAATAAATCAATGAATTCAAGTATAGCCAAAGTTAATCCTTAAGCGGTTTGTTTGTTATAAAGGTACGATCTAAATGATAATTATCTTTTCAAGAATATGTGGTAGTGGGTGCAACCAAAGCAACCCTACTCCCTCCCATGCATGCCGTCCGCAAACGAGATACCTAAAAACACAACATCAGCAAGAGTGAGTCCAAGACTCAGCAAAGTACAAATAGCAAGACAATAGCCAACACAACTGTAATTAACAACATCCATCAACGTAACCCAATAAGAAATATGTCTCATGCTTATGCGATGCAAACTGTTCAAATGCACTTTTCTTTCTCTCTTTGCATATATCAGATATTGCGGAGTGTGCATCCGTCGATACACACCCATGCCTGTGCCTTCTAGCACAGGGACCTTAGCCCATACTCCACAAGTATGGGGACCCAAAAGCCCATCATATTCATGATGGGGACCTCAATTAATGCTTGGTCACCACGTGACCATGCCTCCAATATGACATCATGATGCACATGGTCAATTCTTTAAATCATCATGCATACATGAAACTTACGCATACTTCTAGCATTTACGGGCATTATTGTCCATAACATTCGAGCATCCATGATTAACATAATATACTCATAGCATAGTATACATAAACAAACGACCACGCACAATTTACCACTACTGTACTTGCCTTAACCACGAGAGAACGAGGGATGTACAGAATGAGCTGCTCCCTACACCATCCACCACAGAATAATGGTTATAACACATGCTAAGACACAAGGCGGATCAAAACAACCTATATAACAACAACCATGGAATTGCAAAACTCCTAACTCGATCCCGACCCCAAACTCCTAACGCCGATCCGTCCCTCGGTGGACAGTCAACTTCAAAAATCCATATCTGTTAGTACAGGGGTCCAAATATTATGTTCTTAGACTTTCTGGAAAGATAATTAAATTCTCCAACTAAGTCTAGTTGGTGAGCCTTGCGGAATCGGCGAAGTAATAACCCTACTAGGCCAATTAAAAAAAACATCAACTTCACGTCGGGTTTTCTGGACAGAGTACTAAAACCACCATAACGTTTGCTACACAACTCGGAATGGGGTGATCTTGGACTCTCTGGAATCATGACAAAATCAGCTAAAATAGTCTAGTTGGACAAGTCTCCTGATTCGGTCTCCTACTAATTCTTATATGCAGGTAAAGTTTTTCTAAGTTTTCTGTCTCTGCAATCTGACAGTTAGCAAAACAGCGACAGTAAAAAATTTATAACGTTTGATTGACAACTCTAAAAATTATGTTCTTTATCAGTTTGGAAAGATTTCTGGCGCCTCTACAATATTGTTTTTGGGTGGCTTCTCTAATTCGACCTATAAAAATTCATAATAACCATACAATGAAATCTGCCACAACTCGTCAGCTCTCCTGGTCAGTCGCTGTAAAACTACCATAACTCCTAAACCGTTGGTCCAAATCAGGTGATCTCAGTGCCCAAAGAAAGCTAAAACCGATATCTACAACTTTCTAAGAGGTGATCAGGTCAGAAAATGAACGTAACGTACCCAAATCGGACGAGGCGGCGCACTGAACAGGAGAGGTGGGAGAGGCGGCGCTCAAAGTGGGAGGAGGAGGAGAGTGGGAGTTTAGGGTTTGGGGTGGGAACCCCCCTTTGGCCGGCCACCACATGGGCCCTTCTGGCTGCGGCCTGTGCCCAGTTGTCGAGATTTATGGAAAACCCTTCGCTTTGAGAATTTCTATTCATTTAATAGTCTTTTCTCCTCCCGGCTAGCTGTCTATTTTCCCGACTATATTCCGGGGTATTACAGTAACACCCCAGCCCATCAAAAGCTTGGAATGCTACTAAAATAACAAGATAAACATAATTAACTAAAACTCTTTACCAAATTCCAGCAGAATCTCCTTTGTATAGTTACTATATTGGAGGTTCCCACAAGCAAATATAACAAGAGGTAGACTACTTAAAAAAATGATCCAAACATAACCCACATAGGCTATTCATCTTTATCAAATAGACATCTGAAAGTAGATCATAAGTATCCAATTTTTAAACTCCTTTATTCCAGTCTAATCCAATCAAGTAATGATCATAAGCAGAATTTTAGATAATTCATCCATCTACTGAATTAATTTTCCTATTATTCTCATGTGTGTATATAGTGCGAGCGTGCAACTACACTAGCCCTTCCTTTCTCCCATGCATGACGATCTCATACAGGTACCTAAAACACAACAAACAACAAGGGGTGAGTCCAAAGACTCAGCAAGCACAATAATTGGTAACAACAGTATAAGAAAGAAACCCATCAATTATACATCACAAATCTATTCACCGAATAAACCACATACACATGACATGCAACCTGCTTATATGCTCTTTATGCTCTTTGTCTTTATCTTTGTCTTTTTGCATTTTACCGGTAATGCAAAGTGCGCATCCGTCGATGCACACCCATGCTCGTGCCATCGGCACGGGGACCTTGCCCATACTTTGCAAGTATGAGGACCTTTGCCCATGCTCTTCAAGCATGGGGACCTATGCCGTCACCAACATGACGGGACCCAACTCTGGCTTGATCAACACATGACCAAGACTTCAATAACTACATGATGCATATGTATAAATTCTCCATTTGACAACAATATACATCCATAACAACATTGCATATGAATATCCTACTCATACTACAAAACTCACAAACATAATCCTTCCAACTTTCAAAGCAACCATGATAAACATGTAACTCATAACAATAGAGTCCATGCTCATTACCAGGCATATCACCAAATCAATCATGAACAATATAAATAACCATAGAATATATCGGTCAAGTCGTTCGATAATATCTAATATAACCATGATCACACTTGCCTTAACCGCGAGAGAACGTGGGACGTGCGTATATGCGCGCCCGGGACCCGTCCACCACCTGAATAAATAGTTAACGCACACTAAGGCGACAGCAGCGGGCCAAAGCAAAAAAAAATATATAACAACCTACTCGAACTCGCGAAAGTGTCTAATTCGATTCCAACCCCAAATCCTAAACGTCGATCTGTCCCCTCAGTGGACAGTCAACTTATAAAATTCATAACTTTCACTACCGGGATCCAAATTACGTGTTCTCAGACTTTCTGGAAAGGTAATTAAATTACCTAAATAAACTTAGTTGGGGAGCCCTCTGATTCTGCCATAAACTACCCCTACCAAGCCAATCTACAGAATATCAATTTTTACGTCGGGTTCTCTGGACATAGCACCAAAACTACCATAACTTTTGCTACGCAACTCAGAACAGGGTGATCTTGGGCTCTATGGAATCACGACAAAACCAGCTACAATAGTCTAATTGGTTAAGTCCCCTGATTTGGCCTCCTACTAGTCCTAATGTTCAGGTGAAGATCTCTGTCCTGACAATCTGACAGACAAAAAACAGCGATGGTAAAACTTGCATTACTTTTGATTGGCAACTTTAAAAAAAATATTCTTTATCAACTTGGAAATCTTACAGAATTATCTACAACATTCAGTTTGGGAGGCATTTCTGATTCGGCTTCTAAAAAATTCAAATTGGCCAGACAAGACAATCTGCCAATTCACATCAACCCTCCTGGACAGTCACGGTAAAACAACCATAAATCCTAAACCGTACGTCCAAATATGATGATCTCGATGCCAAAAGAAAGATGAAGACGAGACCTACAACTTTCTAAGAGGTTATCAGTACAAAAAATGAACGCAACGTACCCAAATCTGACGAGCAACAGTGGCGCAGGGGAGAGGTGGGGAGAGGCGGCGGCCACTAGGGGGAAATAGGGGGAGGGGTTGGGGCATTAGGGTTTTGGGGGGTGGGAACCCCTCGGACGGCCACAAGAGAGGCCTCTCCTGGGCCGCGGGCCGCGCCCCAGGTTGTCGAATAAATGCGGAAAACCCCCTCTTCTATCCAGGTTTTGCTATTCCTTTTATGCCCTCTTTCTCCTCCCGACTAGTTATTCAATTTACCGAACCGAAACCGGGATATTACATTCTACCCCCCTTAAACAGAATTCGACCCCGAATTCTTCCAAGGTTAGCACGTCAAAGTAGAAGCTACTAGAACCAAAGTATCTAGTACCTGTGGTAAATAATTCTGGGAATTGCTCGCGCATGCGAGATTCCAACTCCCAAGTGGCTTTCCTCTCTGATTGGTGGGTCCACAATACTTTGACGTATACCAACGTCTTGTGCCTCAGCACTCGCTCTGACCTTTCCAAGATACGCACTGGTCGAGACTCAACTGTGAGGTCTTGTTCAATCGTCAGTGACTCCAATGAAATCTTATGCTCTGGGTCCTTCAAAAACTTTCTCAGCATCGAGACGTGAAACACATTATGAACACCCCGCATGGACTCTGGAAGGTCCAGGCGGTGGGCTAACTTCTCTATTCTTGTAATAATTGGGAAAGGTCCAACGTACCTCGGACTAAGCTTCCCTTTAGTACCGAATCGGACAATGCCTTTGGTGGAGGACACTCTCAAAAGCACCTGGTCTCCCACCGCAAACTCCAAGTCACGTCTCCTCACATCCGCATAACTTTTTCGCCGCTCAGGTCGCTAATGATTCTGTCTCACCATGGCCACACGCTCGACTGTCTTCTGAATCCAGTCCGGTCCCAAGACTGCCTTCTCACCCACTGCATCCCAGCAAAGGGGCGATCGGCATTTCCGCCCATATAGAACTTCAAACGGTGCGGCTCTAATGCCGAATAGTAGCCGTTGTTGTAGGCAAACTCGCAAGTGGCAATTGGTCCTCTCAATCGCCCTCCACGACAAAACACAAGCACGCAACATGTCTTCCAATGTCCGAATTGTACGCCTGATTGTCCATCCATGCAGGGGTGGAACAATGTACTAAGGCATTTGTGTGCCCAAGGCACTCTGTAGACTCTCCCAAAACTTGGACACGAACTTGGCATCTCTGTCCGAGATAATGGTCTTGGGCACCCCATGCAGTCTCACTATTTCCCACACATAGATAGTAGCCAAATCACTTGCTGAATTGGTCGTGCGGATGGGAACAAAGTGCGCTGACTTGCTGAATCGATCCACTATCACCCAAACTGCATCCTTTCCTTGTGGCGATCGAGGTAACGCGACCACAAAATCCATAGAGATATCATCCCAAGGCCATTGAGGGACCTCTAATGGCTGCAATAACCCTGCAGGTCGTTTATGTTCTGCCTTCACTTATTGACAAACACCACAAGAGGCTACATAGTTAGCTATATCCACTTTCATTCTTTTCCACCAGAAGTTTTGCTTCAAATCACGATACATCTTCGTCTCACCCGGATGAACAGAATATAGGGTGTGATGTACTTCCCTCAAGATGTCATTTTTAACCTCCGCCTTCTATGGCACACAAAGGCGACCTATAAACCGCAAAGCACCAGACCCATCCAAACTGAAATCCCCTTCCTTGCCCATATCCATACGCTTCGACCCTCAAATAATCGATCATCTTCTTTGTGCTTCCGCACACGCCCGGGATGGTGACTCTAAGATCAACTGTGTCTCCACACGTGTCATGCCCGCATAGCAATAGGATATCCCCATGCGGTCAAAATCAGCAATAAGGCAATCCAGAGTAGCAGGCGTCGCCTTGCGACTAAGAGCATCACTACCACATTGGCCTTGCTCGTGGTACCGAATTGTAAGATCGTAATCCTTGATCGCCCACCATCTGCATACGCCTCAAATTCAGATCCTTCTGTGTAAAGATATACTTAAGACTTTTGTGATCTGTAAATACATCACAAGTCTCACCATACAAGTAGTGTCTCCAAAGCTTCAATGCAAACACCACGGCGGCCAACTCTAAATCATGGGTTGGGTAATTCTGCTCATGTTTCTTCAGTTGCCTCGATGCATAAGCTAAAACCTTACCATCTTGCATTAGGACGCAACCCAACCCAACTCGAGAAGCATCGGAGAAAACCGTGAAACGCTTCCCGGGCTCAGGAACCATGAGAACAGGAGCAGTCACCAACTTTTCTTTCAAGGTCTGAAAACTGCGTTCACAATCATCATCCCACCGAAACTTCACATCCTTCTGAGTGAGCCTAGATAAAGGCTTGGCAATGATAGAGAAATCATGTACAAATCTCAGATAATATCCTGCCATTCCAAGGAAGCTTCTCACCTCTTTGACATTGGTCGATCTTCCCCATTCTACCACTGTGGAAACTTTACTTGGATCAACTAATATTCCCTTTTCATTGATGACATGCCCCAAGAATCCCACCTGAGACATCCAGAACTCGCACTTTTTCAACTTAGCATAAAACTTATGCTCCCTTAGCGTCTCCAATACAAGCCTCAGATGATGCCTATGATCTGCTTCAGTCTTTGAGTAGATCAAAATATCGTCAATAAAGATGACTACAAAGTCATCCAAATACTCATGCAGCATCCTATTCATTGTCTCCATGAAAGCAGCAGGGGCGTTCGTTAGTCCAAAAGACATAACTTTAAATTCAAAATGCCCATACCTTGTGGAGAACGCCGTTTTCTCAATATCCTCCTTTCGGACAGGAATCTGATTGTATCCCGACTGGAGATCAATCTTTGAAAATACTTTTGCCCCTCTCAACTGATCAAATAAATCTTCAATACGTGGCAAAGGATATTTATTTTTAATGGTCAGCTGGTTGAGAGCACGATAATCAATACACATGCGCCAACTACCATCCTTCTTCTTGGTAAATAACACAGAGCTCCCACGGAGACACACCGACGAATAAGATCTTTCGCCTTTAGATCGTCCAACTGCTTTAATTCCTCCCGAAAAGGACGTGCCAAGCGATGACGGGTCATAGAAACCGGCCGAGCGCCCGGCACTAAATCAATCTGAACTCCATCGGGCGTGGTGGAGGCATACCGCAACTCGCGAAATACGCCCAAGAATTTCGTAACCAACGGATACTTCCTGCAATCAAAGGCGAACTCTGCGTCTCTACTAATGACAAGAGAAATCCACTCTTTGTTGCTCTACTACCAGATACAAACTAGCCAAAGACACCGAGTGAATAGGAGGGCACCACCACGAAAAACTATCTCCCGCCTGACGGAGCTTGTAGAGTTACCGTCCTCCAAAAGCATGATATGACAAAGACGGTAACTATGCAACCAATCCATACCCAAAATAAGGTCAAATGGTTCCACCTTCATAACCATTAGATTAGCAATAAAGTCTTCTCCATCTAACTAATCACATAACCGGACAGATGTGGAACTAGAAAGAATTTCCCAGTGAATTGACTAGAACAGATCGAGCTATATGTCAGATACTCAAATTTGCCCTACTAGCAAACTCTAATGATGCAAAAGAGAAAGTAGCCCCGGAATCAAACAAGACATAAGCCTCAACTGAATCTACCAGGAGCGCACTGTCACCACATCGGGACGACCCATCGACTCGGCAGATTGGCATGGCATAGGAGATCGATGTTTGCGGCGGTGGAGCTAACACACTCGGTATGGTGGTGCAGTAGCTGCTGGAGGTGCTGAAGGCGCCACGAAAGGGAACATTGCCGCCGGGGAAGGCGGCCAAAAATACCCTAGTGGTGGAATCCCTCCAGGAGTAGGGTAGTAGGGCTGAGGCTGCATCCAAGACTGAGTAGGAGTAGCTGCAAGCATCTGCACAGACCCTCGAGAAGAAGCAGCTGGCACTGGAGCTGACTCTTGAATTGGCTCCCACTTGATAATACTGGTAAGATTCTGCCTACAAACCAACGACGTGTGACCATCCCGACCACAGTGGCAACAAGAACCCGACAAGGTACACTCTGAAGCACGATGATCATTGCCACACTTGAAACACTTCATACCTTGCCCTGGGACCGGACGCATCCGAGGAGTACTCGATGACGGTCGAAACGTGGAGGTTGACTGTGGCTTTGAGACCCTGGACTTGAAGGAATTATGCGGGCCCTTGAACTTCTTGGAAACTGGCTTCAGTGATGAACCACTTTCCCCTCTGAAACTCTTTCTCTAACTGCCACCAGAACCCTCAGAAACCATAGTACCTCCTGTACCTTGCAACTCTTCCCCAAGCTGCATCTCTATCTCCATGCCCCTGGCTTGCTCTACCAGGGAGCTAAAATCACGCAGCTCCAAAGCCCCCAACACCTGACGAAATTCCTGCCGGAGCCCTCTGCGAAACCTCTTAGCCTTCTCCGCCTCATTGGTAGCCACAGCTGGAACAAAGCGGATTAAGTTGTTGAAACCCACTTCGTACTCTGTCACCGACATCTTACCCTGCTTGAAACTGTTCAAGGACACCTCCATCCTCTCCACAAATGAGGCAGGATAAAACCTCCTCCTGAACAGCTCCACAAAAAGTTCCCAAGTTGCTGGTCCATGGGCAGCGGTTCTAGTTGACAGGACTCCTTCCCACCAGAGATCCGCTTGCCCCTTCAACTGAAAGGCCACGAACTGAACCCTCAGCTCTGAAGTCAAACCCAACGCTCCCAGATGCCTCTCTATGTGTCGCAGCCAGTTAGCAGCATCCACCGGCGTGCCCAGCCCATCAAAGGTGTCCAACCTCAAGGCATTCCACTGATGCAGCCCCATAGCAACCACCGCTGTATCGCCGCAGAACCATCTCAGCGCCGCGAGAGTGCGGCCGAGGAGCCTCGATTTCCGAATGCCAAGCAACCTCCTCTTCGATCCTACGTAACTAGCCTCCCGCCTCTGAGTTCTAAACTTGGGGCGGAGGCACTGCCTGGCCTCGTCCAGTACCCTGCCGACCATGACCACGACCTCTACCCCTTGCCATCTCTAAACAACACACACAAGCACAAATATTCAAACATTGAGCACACAATCGACTAAAATAATCAACGGAAAAATAGATGCAATGCCACCCAAAACCCACCTACTGTGCTTAGTGTGTCAAAATTATTGCTCTCATTTACCACAGACCTACAGCCCGCTCTGATACCAACTGTAACACCCCAGCCCATCAAAAGCTTGGAATGCTACTAAAATAACAGGATAAACATAATTAACAAAAACTCTTTACCAAATTCCGGCAGAACCTCCTTTGTATAGTTACTATATTGGAGGTTCCCACAAGCAAATATAACAAGAGGTAGACTACTTAAAAAAATGATCCAAACATAACCCACATAGGCTATTCATCTTTATCAAATAGACATCTGAAAGTAGATCATAAGTATCCAATTTTTAAACTCCTTTATTACAGTCTAATCCAATCAAGTAATGATCATAAGCAGAATTTTAGATAATTCATCCATCTACTGAATTAATTTTCCTTTTATTCTCATGTGTGTATATAGTGCAAGCGAGCAACTACACTAGCCCTTCCTTTCTCCCATGCATGCCGATCTCATACAGGTACCTAAAACACAACAAACAACAAGGGGTGAGTCCAAAGACTCAGCAAGCACAATAATTGGTAACAACAGTATAAGAAAGAAACCCATCAATTATACATCACAAATCTATTCACCGAATAAACCACATACACATGACATGCAACCTGCTTATATGCTCTTTATGCTCTTTGTCTTTATCTTTGTCTTTTTGCATTTTACCGGTAATGCAAAGTGCGCATCCGTCGATGCACACCCATGCTCGTGCTATCCGGCATGTGGACCTTGCCCATACTTTGCAAGTATGAGGACCTTTGCCCATGCTCTTCAAGCATGGGGACCTATTGCCCGTCACCAACATGACGGGGACCCAACTCTGGCTTGATCAACACATGACCAAGACTTCAATAACTACATGATGCATATGTATAAATTCTCCATTTGACAACAATATACATCCATAACAACATTGCATATGAATATCCTACTCATACTACAAAACTCACAAACATAGTCCTTCCAACTTTCAAAGCAACCATGATAAACATGTAACTCATAACAATAGAGTCCATGCTCATTACCAGACATATCACCAAATCAATCATGAACAATATAAATAACCATAGAATGTATCGGTCAAGTCGTTCGATAATATCTAATATAACCATGATCACACTTGCCTTAACCGCGAGAGAACGTGGGACGTGCAGAAGGCGCTGCCCCCGGGACCCGTCCACCACCTGAATAAATAGTTAACGCACACTAAGGCGACAGCAGCGAGCCAAAGCAAAAATATATATATAACAACCTACTCGAACTCGCGAAAGGGTCTAATTCGATTCCAACCCCAAATCCTAAACGTCGATCTGTCCCCTCAGTGGACAGTCAACTTATAAAATTCATAACTTTCACTACCGGGATCCAAATTACGTGTTCACAGACTTTCTGGAAAGGTAATTAAATTTCCTAAATAAACTTAGTTGGGGAGCCCTTCTGATTCTGCCATAAACTACCCCTACCAAGCCAATCTACAGAATATCAATTTTTACGTCGGGTTCTGTGGACATAGCACCAAAACTACCATAACTGTTGCTACGCAACTCAGAACAGAGTGATCTTGGGCTCTATGGAATTACGACAAAACCAGCTACAATAGTCTAGTTTGTTAAGTCCCCTGATTCGGCCTCCTACTAGTCCTAATGTTCAGGTGAAGATCTCTGTCCTAACAATCTGACAGACAAAAAACAGCGATGGTAAAACTTGCATAACTTTTGATTGGCAACTTAAAAAAAAATATTCTTTATCAACTTGGAAATATTACAGAATTATCTACAACATTCAGTTTGGGAGGCATTTCTGATTCGCTTTAAAAATTCAAATTGGCCAGACAAGACAATCTGCCAATTCACATCAACCCTCCTGGACAGTCGCGGTAAAACAACCATAACTCCTAAATCGTACGTCCAAATATGATGATCTCGATGCCAAAAGAAAGATAAAGACGATACCTACAACTTTCTAAGAGGTTATCAGTACAAAAAATGAAGGCAACGTACCCAAATCTGACGAGCAACAGTGGCGCAGGGGAGAGATGGGGAGAGGCGGCGGCCACTGGGGGGAAATAGGGGGAGGGGTGGGGCATTAGGGTTTTGGGTGGGTGGGACCCCCCCTCCTTGGCCGGCCACAAGAGAGGCCTCTCCTGGGCCGCGGCCCAGGTTGTCGAATAAATGCGGAAAACCCCCTCTTCTATCCAGGTTTTGCTATTCCTTTTAAGCCCTCTTTCTCCTCCCAACTAGTTATTCAATTTACCGAACCGAAACCGGGATATTACATCAAGCTTGGTAACCAATTTAGGAAAGTATGTGTTAATTATCCTATTGAAGAATATGAGATGCCGGTAAGGCCATGGGAGAACTGCAAGACAATTGGCCAGAGCAATGGAAAATTGATTGTCTGGCCTTCAATTTGCGTATGTTAATTTTAGCTAGATTCAATTTATGTCAGATTCACTTGTCCTACATCATATTTATACCCTTGACATTTATTGTTATCCCTACAGGTTGAAAAGATCAACAATTGAATTATTATATTTGGATGTTTATCTCTTTGGTCAACGGATCAAGAAGCAAGGAACCTCATGAAGAAAAGAAAATAGTAGTTAGATTTTACATTTTAGAACTGAAATTTTACTTTTGTTCAAAGCTCTTGTGTTGACAACAAATCAGTTGTTTTGTAATATGGGGTTGATGTTAATAATACATATATTTATTTGCTTAATGCAGTGCAATCTACTTTTTGAACATTTCATAGAGTTGTGTTGAGCTCTACATTCTACAATATGACATGTTTAATTAGCAAATAAAAAATCTTTGTAGCAATTATAATTTGTAAATATGTAGCACATAAATGAACTGTATTTTTCCTGTATACTAAATTGTATTGCAATATATCAATTATATGTTGCTGACAAGTGCTAGCTATGTTTCAAAAACATGTATTGTTACAAATAAAAAATTATGTTACAGCTTTACAACACCTTTTCTTTTGTGTAACAACACATAATTTGTGTTGCAGTAGACCTACCGTACAGCAACACGACCAATAACATCACTTATCACATGTGCTACTATCCATCCTAGCAACACATATTTATAGATATAGCAGTATATACACAACCTATTCATGTTGTAGTGTTTGTAAAGGCCCTGTGATGATTACTTAGTCATACATCTACGGAAGTATGGTGAGACATCATAAGTGGGGGTGGGCGTGAGCTGCACCGAACCTAAACTGCCCTGCCGCCTCTGCTCAACAGGAAGTTCTGGGGATCCACGGGTTAACCGTTTGAGGAAGCAAGGAAGAACCAAATGATCCATCAGATCTTTAGAAACAACCATTTTCCTGAATACAACAACTGTCTTACTGCCTAATTTCTCCTCCTGGATCTATTCCTCCTAGCCACCACGAGATCCCAATCATCCTAGGCTGGCTATGGTTTGCCATCAAAGAGCTCACTAGAGCCGCGCCTACCGCACCGCTCAGAGGAATCGCCACCATCAGCCTTACCACCTGCCACCTCTACCGCACTGCCCCAGCTCACCGACCACCTCAAACTCACGCTACCGTGCCTACCGCGTCATCTGAACCTAGGAATCCACATAGACCAGGAACGGGCCGATCGGGTCTCCTCCTTGAACTTGAGGTGGCAACACGTCAGGGTGGAGATGGAGGTGGTGGCGTGTCCAAGGCGGTAGATTGAACGGTGGCACCACGTCGGGGTGGAGATGGAGGCGGTGGCCCGTCCGAGGCAGTACCGGTGGTCCGTCCGAGGAGGCTAGAGCAGACAGCGACAAGGACGAGTTGGCCAGGGACGGTGTACCCCTAGGCGTCGACCTCTCTTTCGGTGGAGAGGGCATACTTGACAGGGGTGACAGCACGATGGGCGTCCCCGGTGTCGAGGGAGGTGGGGCCGGCGCGAAGGGCGACACCAACTGGGACAAGGAAGGGGGAGCGACGCTATTGCAGTGGTGGCCTAGTGGGGAATTGAAAATGGGAGCAGTAGAGGCACATAAGATAAGCAAGAAAAGAAAAGGGTTGACCCACACAATGCTCAAGAACCAAAAGGTTCTGACCCATTTGAACCATTTCTTTTATTGGGCCGCACCGCTGGCCCATATTGTTGGAATTTGAGGGGCGGTTCAGTGAACCATTGGGCCATGCCGACCCATGCCCACCCCTAATCATAAGTTGATTTATCTCTTGTGGGTAAAGCTGTACAACTTTTGCAGAGTTAAAACTATTTAAATAGTTGTGTCCCCGGTTATACACAATTCTCAAGGATTTCATACGAGAGGTAAATTTTTAATAAAAATATGTCAGAGTGTGAATGGGAAGTTCACTTGATGAATATGATGTTTGCTTGGTGGATGGGTAATTCACTTGGTGGTTTGTGTCGGAAGGTGAAAGGGGAGTTCACTTGGTGAATATGATGTTCGCTTGGTGGATGAGATGTTCATTGGTTGTTTCAAATAAATTGTTTACTCTATTTACTTATTGTCTTTGAAATTACACTTTGCAATGTATTTGCTATATATACTGCCAATATTCGCTTTCTACAAAAGAACCATACAACTATTCATTTGTTCAAGCCTTGTATTAATATTAATTGCGCACTGTTCCCTACAAGTTGCTGAGTACTTTATATACTTACGGCTTTAAACTTTGCTGATTAATTGAAGAAAGTCAAGCTGCTCAATAGTTCTATGAAGATGAGTTCTTTGATGGTTTTGCAAATTAGGACGCATTCTCCACTTGATTGCATGTGGACATGTTGATTGGCCTTTCCATGTTTCCTGTCCCCCTGCATGAGTTTATTTGTTTTCTTTAGCTCTACGTGGTAAGTTAAGTAAATATTGACCATAAGGTCCAATTCTGATTAATATTTGTTATTTTGAGATCTTTTTAGTTAAATCGATAAATGGATGATATTTCATCGATGTTCACTATATGAGCTAGCTACTAATCTAGGACTAGTTCAGAATACAGAAAGAGTTTTTAGATGTGTAAATCTAGATCCTGACAGCCTCCCTGCTCCATGCCCCCCTTTCCCTCAGCTCGCCCACGTGGCCCATTCACAGGCCAGCCCACTTCCCCAGCTTGCCTTTCTCCGCTCAGCCCAACTACCGCCAAAACCCTAGCACGACGCCACCCCTTTGCTTGGCCCACTTGGCATCCACCGTCGCTGCTGCACGTGTATCTGCCGCGGTTTCCGCTACCACCATCCAGGGCTTCCGCGCCTTGCACACCACCTGAGGCTATAAATAGCCCTGGGGTCCTCGACGCGTCGTTCTTGTCACCCTATGATACGGGGTGGCTCGATCTTCTCGAGTAGAACCGTTGATAAATAACGCTTGATGACGAATAACGCTCAGCTGTACACCACGCGCCAGTGCACGGACTTGCAACTCTATGGATATTCGCCAACACGCACCTGGTTGATCGCCGCTAGACCACGAGCGGAGATCGCCAAGCCCTCAATTCCCAGCGGAAAAGCAAACTTGACCTTAAAAAGCAGAACGAACAATTGATCGCCTAATTCTCTCTCAGAAGTCCTCGCATGAACTCTGTTTTGAAAGAACAAGCAATAACTTGTGTTCTATTCTTATGCATAAACATGGTCTCCTTTACAATGAGGGGTCTACCCCTCAATATATAGTCTCGCCTCAAGACTATTCAACACTAAATTTTCCATATGGGACTATTCATGCATGACTATTCATGGGCCGATACTGTAGCATGCTTACTGTTCACGGGACACTGCAGCAGAGTACTGTAGCATGATTACTGTTCACACGACACTGTAGCAGATACTGTTCACGGGACACTGCAGCAGAGTACTGTAGCATGATTACTGTTCACACGACACTGTAGCAAATTACTGTTCACAACCCGGGTGATTTGCGCTTCCTTCCTGGTTCCTCCACGTGGGCTGTTGTGTTTCACTGTTTAGGTTTTGATCCCTCGCTTGGCCGCATGGACATTGGCCTTCTCCTCTTTGGCCGAATGGGATATAGGGCCGCACCTTGACCTCCTCAATTGATAGTCTTCCTTGGATGACGGCCGCATATCCTTGATTTTCGTCCATCGCTGAATCTTCAAACCTGAGTACAAGCAAAACATTGTTTTTAGGTAGTATAAAATTCTCATTAAAATCAGTGACATATTCATTAAGGAACAAGTTCACCTGAGATTGTAGTTTCTTGGCACGTGCTCTTGTTATTGGTTACATCGGCAACTCGAGGCGATATCATGAGCATTAGGTGGAGGAGAAGGTGTTGTGGGGATGCCCTCATCATCCGCCCCTCTTGAAAGGCGTCGTCCTCGACGCTAGATCATCAAAGACCAAGAACGACGATAAATCAAGAACATTGAATGTCGAGCTCACGATATAGTCATCTCCGGAAGCTCGATTTTGTACGCATTATCGTTAATCCGCCAAGTACTTTGAAAGGTCCATCTCCTCGTGGCAAAGAACTTTGATTTGCGTCGATCCGAAAGCGATCCTTGCGGTAGTGTAACCAAACTAAATCGCCTAGTGAAAAATCATCTTCTTTCTTTTCTTGTTCGCCTTCTCAAAGATAGTACTTGCCTTACGCCAATTTCTTCTTTCACTTTGATGTGCAATTTCTTCGCATATTCAGCCCTCTTTGACGCCTCCATATTTGTTCGTGATTGACTTGGAAGCGGCAGCAAATCAAGTGGCGTAGTAGGCTTGAAACCATACACCACCTCAAATGGGCACATTTGCGTAGTTGAGTGGACGGCTCTGTTGTAGGTGAACTCCACATGTGGCAAACAGTCCTCCCACTCCTTGATATTTTTCTTGATCATGGTCCTTAGCAGCATCGAAAGTGTGCGGTTCACCACCTCTGTTTGACCATCAGTTTGGGGATGACAAGTTGTGCTGAATAACAACCTTGTCCCTAGCTTCCCCCAAAGTGTCTTCCAGAAATAACTCATGAATTTGACGTCGCGATCCGAAACAATGGTTCTGGGTGTAAGATCGAGGTGGCCGACTAGAGGGGGGTGAATAGGCGGTTTTAAAAACTTTATCGGGCTAAACCAATATATAAATAAGGAAGCTAATAGCGAATTGGTTTTGCACAATTAAAACCTAAATCAACTAGGCTCAACTAAGTGCACCGACAATATAAACACAATACAAAGTGAGCAATCATACAAGATATATAAGCAATTAAAGCAAGAATGTAAATTGCTCAAAGTAAAGCACAAGTAAACACAAGATGACACGATTATGTTTTACCGTGGTGTTCGAAGACTTGCCGGTCTCCCCTAATCCACGTTGAGGTAAGCCCAACCCGCGTTGGACCGGCTCCTCAAATGAGCACACACCTCCGAGGTAAGTCCAACACTTGGACCGGTTCCAAACCGAACCAACACTCGCTCAACTATGGTTGCTCTTCCTCCACTCCGAGATGGCGAGCACCAAACCACTCACAAACACGCCGGTCTTCTCACAAGCTTCTTGAGAAGATCACCGCAAGACGACGCCTCCACGCCGCCTAGGTATCGGCAAACACCAAGAGTAACAAATCCGAACTTTTACTTGAACTAATCAAGTGTCAACGCCACGTGGATACACAATCCACTACCTAAGGCAACACATGCACTTAGGGTTTACTCTCTAATCTCACCAAGTGCAACACATGCACAAAAGAGAATAGAGGCTTGCTCTTAGCTCAAAGAATGAGTGTATCACTTAACAATAGCACTCAAAGAACCTCTCCCAACCGCCAAGGTGTCTATATATAGCCCACACACAAAAACTAGCCGTTGAGAGACAAATCCTGAAAAATCGTGGCAATCGGAAGTTCCGCTGCAAAGGCGGAACTACCGCATGAGAGAGAAAAGGCACCGCAACGGCTATGTCGATTTGAGAAACTAGCCGCTTGATTTTCAATCGGAACTACGCCAACTAAATATCGGAAGTTCCGATTCTTCGGAAGTTCCGCTCAACACATAGCGGAACTACCGCACATTGAATTTTGGCTAAGTCCCCAAAATGGTGCTTCTCTGGAAAAAACCAACCGCCGGTTTTCGGAGCAACCGATTAATCGGAAGTTCCGCTAGTTACACTCGGAACTTCCGCACGAAAATCGGCTAAGTCCCAAACCGCCGCTCTGGAAAAATCAAGCCGCGGAAAATCGGACGATCGAGTGCGGAACTTCCGCCGTTAAACCGCGGAACTTCCGATTTTCCGATGTAAATCGAGATGGCTTTTTCAACAACTTCAATTGCAAAACACATTTGCTAATTGACAAGCCATGCCAACAAGAGTCACAAGCAAGATTCCCAACAAGTTGCAAAACACATTTGCCAACTTTTGGAATCATACCACAAGGAAAAGGTACATGGACTTACACCATTTGCAAAACGATTTGCAAACTTAAGTCACATGCTACAAGGGTTGAATGCATGAGCATCGGCTATTTGCAAAACACATTCGCAAATAATAGCTCCATGCATAGATGAGCTAGAGCAAATATAATGAGCTATCAACACATGACTAACTCAAACTACTAGTCAAGATCCTCTTAATAGTACGGCAAACCTATACTAGCAATCCGGTCTATCAACCAAACACCGAGACGGTAAAAGACTAGGAACACATCCTTAGCCCTAGCTAGTCATACCTTTGCCTAGCATCTTCTTGAAGATTGATGACTCACATCAACACTTCAAGTCCGGTCCTTGACTTTGACAATCATCAACTCATGATGATTTCTTCACTTGGGATCTTGTCTTGAACATCATCAACACATGATGATTTCTCCATCCCGAGTCTTCACATGCATCAACACATGATGCAATCCTTCACTTGACCTCCATCAACACATGATGGGTCTTCTCTTGTCTTGATGATCAACTCATGATCATCTCTTCTTGATAAGCATCAACTCATGATGCATCATTTACATGATCATCCCAAGCTCTTGACTTGATGATCAACTCATGATCATCCCAAGTCTTCATCATCCTCGAACATAACCTCGTATATCCAACTCATGGAAAATGTTAGTTCCACAATGTGATCATCATTAATTACCACACCATACCATTAACTCATAATGGTGGGACAAGATACCTCAATCTTTCCTCTTTGGTAATTGATGATAACCACTTAAATTCTCATAAATTTAATGATGATAAATGAGAGAACAATTGAGTATATAAACTACACAAGTTATATATACTCTGACATGAGTATACAAGAACTACACAAGTTCTATATACTCATAACATGAGTATATACGAACTACACAAGTTTTGTATACTCAAAGGTTTTGTTTCAACGTAAAGATCCTTAGTATACGTGGAAAATGGCATATGGATCAATACTAATGAAACCACAAAGTATAGGATAAAACTCCCCCTAAATGTGTGCATACACAAATGTGTAATAGGATCATATGCACATATTCAAGTTTGACTTATGGTTGAGTTCAATCCTATATTTTGGATCCGAGAAATGCAACATTATATAAAATTGAGATGTCGATTTGCATACCTCGTTATGTTTCACCTTTATATCCAAATAAGACTACATAAAGATAATACTTGATAAAAGAGTTAGTCTCATGTTTGGATTTGTCATTAATCACCAAAACAATCCATTAACTCATAATGGCGGGTCTAGATCTTTCAATCTCCCCCTTTTTGGTGATTGATGACAAATCCATTATCAATAACAACATTTGGATATTCATAGACATAAGAAAAGAATTTAAACTAATGAACTATGTCTATGCATCATATGAGGTGAAACATAAAGCATTAAACAAAATGCATATGAAAACATTTTCCCCCTTACACAGCTAATCCATATATTTTCCCTCTTTTGGCATGTCTAAACAAATTAAACATCCAAATGAGTATTGATAAACATTCTCCCCCTTTTGGCATAAATCACCCAAAAAAAACAAGATAAACCTTAGCCAAAAGGAGCCTTTGCAAATCGATACCACTTGCAAAAAAATTTGAGGTTGGTCACAAAAAGTATGAATTGAACTTATATGACCAAGGGGGTAATTTTATTCTCAAGATGTGAGAGGAGAAACAAGGATAGGTCACAAACCTATTGATCATAGCATTCTCCCATTGTAAATCAAAACATTGAGAACCACTTGAAATGATAGTTGAAACAAATTCAACTAACCTCCCCTTCTTTGAAAAGAAATTTAGATAATCTCTCATTTTATCAATTTTTACAAACTATGTTGAGAGAGATTTTCATAGAAAATTTGACAGAATTTCTCTTGTAAAGAAGGACATCCACGACAGGAGACAAGAGGATATAATCAACCACAAATATTTTCATTCAAAATCACATCTCATCCACATCTCATGCAAACATAAATCATGACATAAAAAATATGTTCTCACACAGAGTAGCAAAAGATAGCATAGCCAAAATGAGAGTCATACAACCAAGTAGTCATAAAAGATATTACAATTTTTGTGCATACAAGGTCTAATGACCTAAATAAAACAAACGGCTACTGCTCAGCAGGAGGGTCTTGAGGATGATCGACTGGAGGAGCAACAGGATGATCAGCAGGAGGACCACTAGGAGGAGAGCGAAGGCGACGCCGTCCAAAACGAACAGGTGGCGGAAACTGCTCTGCGAATCTGGCTGAAAGCGCGTCAAGACAGGCAGTGTGGGCGTCGAGTCCGAAGTGGTCGCCTCGAAAGCATCTAGTCTGGAAAAAGTGGTCGCCTCAAACGCATCCGCCTAGAAGTGGTCGCCGCTCGAAGGTATCCCGGGATGCCCTCATCTCCAACAAGGTGGCATAAATCGATCCATAGTGGCTTGACCTTGTGGAGGAACAAAGAAGAAGAAGCAGGAGGTGCGACTTGTTCTTCTCACTGGAGCACGCCTAAGATTGGCAGTGAATTGGAGGGCCTTCTCTTGGTTTATAGGCTTTATGCTTTCAAGGTAAAGCTCCATTATATCCAAATTGTCGAATGATCAAAGCCATAATATAAGGTGCAAAGTTTATCCGCTTGACTCGATCATTCTTTGTTCCTCGCTATCTCCTTATGATGACATCCACTACATCAAACTTTCTTCCATGCATGATGCATTCCAAAATATTCCGCACATGTCCTCTAATGGCATCATAATTCCCGCTCTTTGGTAACATAGTATGATTAATGATCCTATTTACCAAGCTGCGAATAGGAAGAAGTCCTGTTATCTTACCAGGGATAAATCTTTGTGTAGTGTCATAGAATTCAGTCCAAGCTGAAAGAGGGAGAACTGTTCCATCATAGATTTGCTCATATTCGCTTGACTGGATATTCAGTGCATTTTCAAAAGCACGCTTTGTGCAAGAATATCTCACCGCCCTCGTCATCCAAGTGAGTGAGAAAATCGGGAGGAATGCACACCGTGGCATAGAACCGCGGATGATCTCATCACTATAATTGCATTTTATTGCCACAAAGTTGTGAATCATTTCACTACCGAAAGAGCTCAGAGGTACCCTCATATTTGTCAAGTCCGTTGAGGTAGGACCAATTAACATACTTGTGATCAGCAAAGGGTTTGTTTGGTCCATAGAAAAGATCATAAACTTGCCTTTGAAACTTTGTATGGAATCGAGGGTCATCACTATTTCCAAGAAGTGAGTATTGATCTTTAGTCCGAAGAAGCGTGTAATCGTCTGCTGTGAGAGACTTAAGATCAATTTCCATTTCTTCCGGTTCACCTAACTCCTCATCAGATTCTGACCCTTCTTCTGATGCACTTTCTTCGATTTAATTTTGATTCTTCCTCATTTCTTGAAGAAGATGCACCAAGCATCCGAATAGCTCTTCAGACGTAAACCTTCATCCTAGGCATCTTCAAGAACAATAATGGATGAAGTGTCAAAGGATGATTCAAAAGAAAATGAAAATCTCGTGTTCGTCAGATAATCTAAGCTCCGCAGTTGACCGCGGAACTATCGCTACGGAAGTTCCGCGCTCTTAACGGCGGAAGTTCCGATTTTCCTGGCCGACTCTAGGGCAATGAAAATTTTTGATTTTTCAGTATTTTGATGGATTGAGTCCATGGAATCGATGCATAAACATCATACAATACTGAATAAACTAGTTTGCCCAAGAATCTACCACAGATTTCAACAACATTTTCATTTTCCCAAAAACTCAACCCTAGAGTTCATGAGAGGCATAGATCCAAAGGAGAATTGGAAATACCTTGAGGAATGGGGTGATTGAACCCTGAAGAAGCAATTGGTCGGTTGAGATTTGAAGAAAAACCGAAGAAGAGCAAGATTTATCGGTGGAGAATGAAGAGGGGAGGAGCCTTCGGGAGAAAAGAAGAAGTGGCGGCTGAAGAGAGAGAAAGAAACGGAGGAACCGCAGCCAATTAAATCCTCTCACCACGAAATCGGAAGTTCGCATTCAAAAGCGGAAGTTCCGGACATCGAAGTTCCGCTACCGAGTGCGGAAGTCCGATTTTCCGACGCTCTAAGAGAGCCGAAAGCGAAGCTCCGCAATTCAACGGCGGAAGTTCCGAAAAGCGGAAGTTCCGCGCCTAGAAGGCGGAAGTTAGATTATCCCGACACTTCAGAAAGATCTTGAATTTGATTTTTATGCAAATGATCCCTAGTTTTGCACTCAAATAAATATCATTCAGGATCATTGTACATTAAAAGGACTAATGTCTATCCAAGAAAATAATTTTTATGAATTTAGTTTTGATTTTGCAAATGAAGCCTCATTTTCATGAAATTAATCAAAACAACTCAAAGAAAACATTTTGTTGATTTTAAAGCATCCAATTTTGTGTATGAGTCATAAATACCTTTTTGAACCCTTTCATATGAAAATTTTTGGTTCATATGGAAAAACTCACTTAAGTGCTAGAAAGTGACCACTTAGGTCAAAGTAGGATTTTGGACGAATTTCAAAATCAAATAACCTTTTCTAGGTTGGTCTTTTGGAAATCTTTTGAATACCAAAAATGTTTAGAATAACCAACTCTAGGATTTTTCTTTTGTCAAGATTTTCAAATTCCTTTTAGAATAGATTTTACACAAAAATCTAGTTTATGTCAAAAACAAGATACCATAATGTAAGATTTTGGACATAAGCTCATTTTCACTTAAAATAGGTTTTTCTAAAGCCAAAACCTTTGGTAAATCTTTGAAAAGCATTTGTATACCTTTTGCAACTAGTTTTTCAAAGAATTACTAATAATTATGAAATTTTTGACTTTTGGCTAAAAGGCTTATTTTTGAAAAACGATACTAGCACTTAATTTATTTGGGCACATTTAGGGATGTGATATACATGGCTATGATTTAGCACTCCCCCTTAATGTGCCACTACCATCTTGCTCAAGATATTAAAGAATGAACATTATGGACATAGAGCAAGAGTACCCCTCTTAAAATGATTTTCATGAAATGCAACCTACACAAGGCATAAGGGGCTAGATATTTCAATGTAAATACTTGTTACCGAGATGGCATTGGTTCTTGATGTGAAATGATTATCCTCAAACTTGGCTCCAATTTGATATATGATGACATCCATCTTTATATGAATAAGCCAAGTCTCCAATGCCTCTCCAAGTACCTATTAAGCATTTAAGCGTACTTTGGTACCCAATACTTGGTTGGGTCCACGAATGTTAGTCACAGTAGATTTGGGCACCCAAATGGCCCTAGCATTAGTTTTATGTGTACTAACTATTCTAGCAAACACATTGCCATTAATATCCTTCCTAAGCAAATATTGATCATTATAAATAATGGGCTTAGAAGTGATACCTTTGGGACAATCCTTACTCATATGTCCCTTTTCCCGGCAATTGTAGCAAGTTCGAAGTTTGTATTCATCTTTTACCTTCTTTACTTGCTCCTTGCCGGTTTGCCTCTTCTTTGATGACAATTTCTTGTCATTCACTTTGTTTGGGCACACGGAGGCGAAGTGGCCCTTTCCATTGCATCCATGGCACTTGACATTCTTCGTGTGTCTTGCATTGTGCCTAGTCTTGCTTGTCTCCTTCTTCTTAGGAGTGAAGTCAATTCCACTCTTATCTTGCAAGCGTCTTTGCTTGCTCAATATATCGTCAAGAGTGGCCTTCCCTTTTAGGCCTCTTTCCAAGTCATTCTTCAATTTGTTGACTTGGACCTTGAGCTCTTTGTTTTCCTCTACAATGTTAGTATTGCAAGATATCGAGGAAATAGGAGCATCTACTTTTGAGCAACAAGGCATATCAATTAAATCCTCACATGAGGTGGATACACTAACCTTAGATGAAATGCATGAGGTAGAAGCTATACATGGCAAATCATCTAATAAATTACATTCAATGCCTATATCCACCTTAGAGCTATTTAAATTATTTAGGAGGAGTGCTTCATGTTCATCTTTTAGAACATCATAATCATTTTGAAGAGAAACATGCTCTTTCTTCAAAACTTTGAATTTTAATTTCTCCTTTCCTAAATATTCATTGAGCTCTTCTAGCATATCCATCAACTCATCATATGAAGGCTCATCGTTGTTATTTACCTCATTATTACCTTTAGCCATGAAGAATTGAGTTGATGTGGAGGGAGTTGAGGAGTCCTCATTTTCGTTGTCGGAGCTTGAAGTTGAGCATTCTTCTTCCGACATCCATTCTTGTGTGCAATCATCACTAGTTGAAGTGGACAATTCATATTGATCTTGAATATATGTCCACATCTCATGAGCGTTCTTAAGATTGCATACCTTGTCAAATATATCTACGCTCAAAGCACTAAATAAGGTGTTAGTAGCTTGAGCGTCGAGATGTAAGCATTTCTCTTCCTCAATGGTTGGAGCAAAATGATCCAATGGAGGAGAAAAGCCTACATCTACAATCCGCCATATTTTTGGACTCATGGCCCTAAAATAACAAGACATGCGGATTTTCCATTAAGCATAATTTGTGCCATCAAATATAGATGCTTCACCTAGGTGCACTAAATCTCTAGTTGTCATCCTTTACTCTCTAGACGGTTAAGTCTAATAAATGAGAGACCAAGCTCTGATACCACTTGTAAGATCGAGGTGGCCGACTAGAGGGGGGTGAATAGGCGGTTTTAAAAACTTTATCGGGCTAAACCAATATATAAATGTGGAAGCTAATAGCGAATTGGTTTTGCACAATTAAAACCTAAATCAACTAGGCTCAACTAAGTGCACCGACAATATGAACACAATACAAAGTGAGCAATCATACAAGATATATAAGCAATTAAAGCAAGAATGTAAATTGCTCAAAGTAAAGCACAAGTAAACACAAGATGACACGATTATGTTTTACCGTGGTGTTCGGAGACTTGCCGGTCTCCCTAATCCACGCTGAGGTAAGCCCAACCCGTTGGACCGGCTCCTCAAATGAGCACACACCTCCGAGGTAAGTCCAACACTTGGACCGGTTCCAAACCGAACCAACACTCGCTCAACTATGGTTGCTCTTCCTCCACTCCGAGATGGCGAGCACCAAACCACTCACAAACACGCCGGGTCTTCTCACAAGCTTCTTGAGAAGATCACCAAGCACGACGCCCACGCCGCCTAGGTGTCGGCAAACACCAAGAGTAAGAAATCCGAACTTTCACTTGAACTAATCAAGTGTCAACGCCACGTGGATACACAATCCACTACCTAAGGCAACACATGCACTTAGGGTTTACTCTCTAATCTCACCAAGTGCAACACATGCACAAAAGAGAATAGAGGCTTGCTCTTAGCTCAAAGAATGAGTGTATCACTTAACAATAGCACTAACAACCTCTCCCAACCGCCAAGGTGTTTATATATAGCCCACACACAAAAACTAGCCGTTGGGAGACAAATCCTCAAAAATCGGGGCAATCGGAAGTTCCGCCGCAAAGGCGGAACTACCGCATGAGAGAGAAAAGGCACCGCAACGCTATGTCGACGAGAAACTAGCCGCTTGATTTTTAGTGCGAACTACCGCCAACTAAATATCGGAAGTTCGATTCTTGAAGTTCCGCTCAACACATAGCGGAACTACGCACATTGAATTTTGGCTAAGTCCCCAAAATGGTGCTTTCTCGAAAAACCAACCGCCGGTTTTGAGCAACCGATTAATCGGAAGTTCCGCTAGTTACACTCGGAACTTCCGCACTTCAAAATCGGCTAAGTCCCAAACCGCCTCTCGGAAAAATCAAGCCGCGGAAAATTGGACGGTCGGTGCGGAACTTCCGCCGTTAAACCGCGGAACTTCCGATTTTCCCGATGTAAATCGAGATGGCTTTTTCAACAACTTCAATTGCAAAACACATTTGCTAATTGACAAGCCATGCCAACAAGAGTCACAAGCAAGATTCCCAACAAGTTGCAAAACACATTTGCCAACTTTTGGAATCATACCACAAGGAAAAGGTACATGGACTTACACCATTTGCAAAACGATTTGCAAACTTAAGTCACATGCTACAAGGGTTGAATGCATGAGCATCGGCTATTTGCAAAACACATTCGCAAATAATAGCTCCATGCATAGATGAGCTAGAGCAAATATAATGAGCTATCAACACATGACTAACTCAAACTACTAGTCAAGATCCCTCTTAATAGTACGGCAAACCTATACTAGCAATCCGGTCTATCAACCAAACACCGAGACCGTAAAAGACTAGGAACACATCCTTAGCCCTAGCTAGTCATACCTTTGCCTAGCATCTTCTTGAAGATTGATGACGACATCAACACTTCAAGTCCGGTCCTTGACTTTGACAATCATCAACTCATGATGATTTCTTCACTTCGGATCTTGTCTTGAACATCATCAACACATGATGATTTCTCCATCCCGAGTCTTCACATGCATCAACACATGATGCAATCCTTCACTTGACCTCCATCAACACATGATGGGTCTTCTCTTGTCTTGATGATCAACTCATGATCATCTCTTCTTGATAAGCATCAACTCATGATGCATCATTTACATGATCATCCCAAGCTCTTGACTTGATGATCAACTCATGATCATCCCAAGTCTTCATCATCCTGGAACATAACCTGTATATCCAACTCATGGAAAATGTTAGTTCCACAATGTGATCATCATTAATTACCACACCATACCATTAACTCATAATGGTGGGACAAGATACCTCAATCTTTCCCTCTTTGGTAATTGATGATAACCACTTAAATTCTCATAAATTTAATGATGATAAATGAGAGAACAATTGAGTATATAAACTACACAAGTTATATATACTCTGACATGAGTATACAAGAACTACACAAGTTCTATATACTCATAACATGAGTATATACGAACTACACAAGTTTTGTATACTCAAAGGTTTTGTTTCAACGTAAAGATCCTTAGTATACGTGGAAAATGGCATATGGATCAATACTAATGAAACCACAAAGTATAGGATAAAACTCCCCCTAAATGTGTGCATACACAAATGTGTAATAGGATCATATGCACATATTCAAGTTTGACTTATGGTTGAGTTCAATCCTATATTTTGGATCCGAGAAATGCAACATTATATAAAATTGAGATGTCGATTTGCATACCTCGTTATGTTTCACCTTTATATCCAAATAAGACTACATAAAGATAATACTTGATAAAAGAGTTAGTCTCATGTTTGGATTTGTCATTAATCACCAAAACAATCCATTAACTCATAATGGCGGGTCTAGATCTTTCACTGGGTACGCCATGCAACCGCACTATCTCTCTGAAAAATAAATTAGCAACATGCGACGCATCATCGCTCTTGTGGCACGGAATAAAGTGTGCCATCTTCGAAAATCGATCCACAATGACAAAAACAGAATCTCTCCCACTCTTTGTCCTAGGCAGTCGTAAAACAAAATCCATACTAATATCTTCCCATGGTGCATTAGGAACTGGAAGAGGAGTATACAAACCATGTAGATGCAACTTCGATTTTGCCTTGTGACAAGTTATGCACCGTTGTACATACCTATCCACATCACGCCTCATCTTAAGCCAATAAAAGTGATCGCTCAGCATAGATAGCGTCTTTTCACGTCCAAAATATCCCATCAATCCACCTGTATGAGATTCCTGCAATAATAACAAACGCACGGACGATTCTGGAACACATAGTTTGTTAGCACGAAATAAAAATCCATCATGAAGGTGAAATTTGTCCCAGCCTTTCCCATCTTTGCAATGCGCATAAGGTGAAGCGAAATCATGGTCATTAGCATATAAATCATGCAAACTCTCTAAACCAGGAACTTGCACATCTAAGCGATTTAAAAACACACTTTTCCTAGAAAGAGCATCAGCAACCACATTTTCCTTTCCCTTCTTATATTTCACAATGTAAGGAAATGATTCAATAAATTCTACCCACTTCGCATGTCGATTTGCTCAAATTTTAGCTTGGCCTTGCAAATATTTTAATACCTCATGATCAGAATGTATAATGAATTCCTTAGGCCATAAATAATATTGCCAAACTTCTAAAACTCGCACTAAAGCATACAACTCCTTATCATAGACCGGATAATTCAATTGCGCACCTTTGAGTTTCTCGCTAAAATAAGCAACCTGTCTACCCTCTTGCATCAAAACACCGCCAATACCAATTCCACTAGCATCACATTCAATTTCAAAATTCTTAGTGAAATCGGGTAAAATAAGTAACTGATGCCTCGCTTAAACGCTTTTTCAATTCATCGAACGCAGACTTGTCGTACACCCCCATGTAAACTCAACACCTTTTTGTTAATTCATTCAACAGGCGTGATGGTGCTAAAATCCTTAACTAAACGCCGATAAAAACCAATGAGTCCATGAAAGCTCCTAATTTGACTAACATTCATAGGATTAGGCCAATTTTTAATTGCTTCAATTTTAGACTCATCTACCTCTACTCCTCGTGTCGAAACCACATAGCCTAAAAAATTACACGATCTTTGCAAAAGTGCACTTCGCTAAGTTCCCAAACAACCTCACATCGCAGAAAACTCAGTAGCACTTGTCTAATGTGGTCAATATGATCGATTCATTATGATCAGTAAATCAAGATATCATCAAAATACACTACCACAAATTTTCCAATGAAATGCCTCAAGACATGATTCATCAATCTCATGAATGTACTAGGTGCATTAGTTAACCCAAATGGCATGACTAACCACTCATACAAACCAAATTTTGTTTTAAAAGCGTTTTCCACTCATCCCCTTCTTTCATCCTAATTTGATGATACCCACTACGCAGATCAATTTTAGAGAAAATAACAAACACCACTCAATTCGCCTAACATATCATCTAAGCGAGGTATAGGATGACGATATCGAATAGTGATATTATTAATCGCTTCTACAATCTATGCACATGCGCCAAGTACCATCTTTCTTAGGAACTAAAATAACAGAACAAAGACAAGGGCTTAAGCTTTCGCAGACGCACCCTTTGTCGAGAAGCTCTTGTACTTGTTTCGAATTTCCTTTGTTTCTCGGGGTTGGTCCCAGATGGTGGTCGGTTTGGTAGCGCCGCTCCTAATCAAATCAATTTGATGCTCTATCCCGCTGGATTGGTGGTAAACCAGGCACCTCCTCCGAAAAACGTCATTGAATTCCTCGCAAAACATGAGAGACACCACTAGGAAGAGACGTTAAGTTGTCAGTAGAAAGCAAAACATATTTGTACAGGAGTACAAAGTGTACCAAATTGGGATTCTCACAAAAAGCCCTTATCTCTGATTTGGTGGCTAACATTACTTGGCCTTTCTCTCCATCACTTTTTTTTTACCGCTCAATTTTGGCTTGTGGCTCTCACTAACCGAAGGTGGATTCTCGCTATTTGGTGTACTCTGAATTTTCGCCTCAACTTTCTTCTTATCAGCATTGACTATCTCTGTCGGTGTAAGTGGATACAAAATCACATCTTTGCCGCTCCACTTAAACTTGTAGCAGTTTGTATGCCCATCATGATAAACGTGGCGATCAAATTGCCATGGGCGCCCCAACAAGAAGTGACAAACAGACATGGGCACCACATCGCACATAATGGTATCCTCATATTTGCCAATCTTGAAGTGCACCTGTACCATATGACTGACTTTCACCTCGCCCACATCGCTCAACCACTGCACATGATAAGGATGAGGATGCGGTAAATATTTTAAGCCCAATTTTGTGCACATCTCCTTGCCGCCGATTATGACAACTTCCTCCATCAACTATCACTTTGCACACTTTACCACCAATCGCCGCCCATGAGTGAAATAAATTGCACCGTTGCAGTGAGGATCGCTTTGTGACACGCTAAGTACACGAGGTGTGCACACTAGCATATCTTGTCCATCCGCGACCCTGCTGATGATCCAATCTCTCATCCTCAGAGGATCATCGCAAAATCAAGCAAACGGAGTAGTATCCTCCTCATCACTAGTTGAAATATACCCATCATCAGTAAATATCATAACTTTATTATTTGGGCAATCTTTCTGAAAATGACCAACTCCCTTGCACTTGTAGCATTGCAAATCACGTGAACGGCCTGTAGAACCCATCGATGATGCCGCACTAGCAGCTGGCGCCGGTGGTCGGCGTGCCGGTGGCGACGTGCTATCTGTCCTCCTCTCAGGCCGCATCGCATCGCGAATTGGCCTCGATGGAGCAGCCCGCTCGGGTCTGTCTGTGTTGTACGGAGGTGCTGTGCTCGCTGAATAACGTTGACGTGTCGCATACTTGGCATCTTCAATGACCTGCTTCTCAGCCTCACGTGCCTGATGCATCAACTCAACCATGTTGTTGTATTGATGATGATTAACGATCCGCCGAATAGCATAATTCATGCCAGCAAGAAAACGAGCCATCGCTTGTTTCTCATTCTCACGCACATCAGCATGTATGATAATTTGTTCCATCTCTTTATAATACTCATCAACTGATTTCAACCCCTGTCGCAACCCAATCAGCTTCTCATGCAGCGAGCGCTTGTAATGTGTAGGTACAAACGCACAAGATCTGTCGCTTCAGCTCATCCCATGTAACAACACGTGGCTCATGTCGCTCCATGCGCTGTTGCACACAACGCTCCCACCATGTAGCAGCATATCCGTCCAAAGCCGCAACGGCAAGATCCAACTTGCGCTGATCAGAATAGCGGTTCATGCGGAACAACTTATCAACTTTCAGCTCCCATGCAAGATAAAACTCTACCTCTGTTGTACCCTCAAAGGATGGCATCGTGAACTTGGGCTTTGCAACCAGATATTTGGCATCCTCATCGCGCCGACGATTGCGTGCATATTGATTATGTTGACGGTGTGGTAAATAGTCGTCGAACACAGATTCGTCGCCGTCATCGTCAGCGTGGTGGTTGCCACGACCTACTCTATGGGTGCCATAGTAGGCACCCCCATAGGCGCCGACATGCGCGCCTCCATAGGCGCCATCGTGGACGCCATCATTGGCGCCCAGGTGGGCGCCGCCTCCTCCTGTACCGTTGCCACGGCCGCGCTCTTGTGTAGGGGGACGCGCCATGACCTCGGCAATAGCATGACGTTGTTGTGCCGCCTCACGAGCACGCACTTGTTCGTCGAGTTGCCGTAGGTGTGGATCATCCTCGCGTTGTCGTCTTGCGGCAGCCTCCGCATCCGTCTCGTCGCGCGGCTCATACGGGAGGTGTAAACTACCTGCCTCGCCACGTGTACCCAGCTGCATCGAAGTGGTGAGCTTGGCAATAGCGTCAAGCAGTACCTTATGATTGTCGTTGACAGTCACGAATAGCTTCTGAAAATCTGTCCCCAAGCCGTCCAAGTTGGTTTGGACACGCCCAAGGTTGCCTCGCACCTGGTCAACCTCAGCCCAGAACTCTTCCCGGAGCATGGCACGAAGTGTATGGTAGTGCATCTTGGTGACTGGATCAGTAAGGTTGTCGTCCAGGTCCTGTCCTGCTCTCTTCCTGACATGTTTACAGAAGCAAAAATACCAAATGACAATATATGTGGCAAATAAGTGGGAATCTCTCAACTACCGTTCTGAAACAAAGCAAGTTATACCGTTCCGAAGTAAATTAAGAGTAGCAAAACTTACACTCATAGCAACGAACGACCAACCAAGATTGTGTGAGCGAATATCAAGAACGACAGCCAATACATGACACGGTGTTTTTGGTGGAGCTAGGTGAGGAAACAACCTAACAAATTCAGAATTTAAAGATTGTCGAGCTAGGTATCAATCCAAACGAGACTCACAATGCCTAATTGCTGATCGATAAATATAAGTGAAGAGTAGACAACAACACACGCACAATGATAATGGGACTATTGCAATCAAAGGAATGAGCGATACAAAGAACAATTTTATATGTAGGCGAACGTCAGATTAAAACAGCTTCAAGGAGAGACGCTAGCTAGTGCTCAAAAGTCAGATGAGGACACAAGATTGCTCGTACTGCACGCGAACGACAATGGCGGATACAAGTATATAAACTGGCTCCAATAAAAGGATTGAAAACTATAGCCAAAAAGTTTGCCCTTTTTTTCTGCTTCTCTTTCTTTCTTTTTCTTTTTTTTCCTCTCTTCTTTTTTTTTTGTCAATCACGGCCAACGCTAATCAATCAGCCCCTTTTTTTGTTTCTTTCACGGCCAACTACTAACAGCAAGTTATGCGAATAGTACTAGACGCGAAAACTGGGCGTCTCAAAATACTAAGAGCAGTCCCTCGAGCACAACAACAAACTAGTCTCAATAGGTACGACAGGTTCGCGAACGGATCGAAGGGTTTATGAATAAAACAACGTGCAAACCACTAGATAGAAGTAATGTTTAATTGCACAAAATAGGAATTAAGTACGAACACAATATTTGTGGAAGGAAAACAAAAGAGACGCGAACGAATACGACCAAAGAACTAAACACAATGAACGGTGGATTAAGACCTAACAAAACGCACTAAAAAAATACTGAATTAAACTATGGCGAAAGACGATATTTTTTATGGCTTTTTTGGTGTATAGGACAGAAAAAGTAATTTACTAAAATGTAGGGAAAAAGAGATTCTACCGAGTGGCTCGAATCGATACCACGATGATACGGGTGGCCCGATCTTCTCGAGTAGAACCGCTGATAAATAGCGCTTGATGACGAATAACGCCACCAGACACTACGCGTCAAGGTGCGGACTTGCGGCTCTATGGATATTCGCCAACACGCACTGGTTGATCGCCGCTAGACCACGAGCGGAGATCGCCAAGCCCTCAATTCCAAATGAAAAGCAAACTTGACCTTAAAAGCGTAACGAACAATTGATCGCCTAATTTCTCTCGTAAGTCCTCGCATGAACTCGTTTTGAAAGAACAAGCAATAACTTGTGTTCTATTCTTATGCATAAACATGGTCTCCTTTACAATGAGGGGTCTACCCCTCAATATATAGTCTCGCCTCAAGACTATTCAACACTAAATTTTCCATATGGGACTATTCATGTGTGCACTATTCATGGGTCGACATCGTAGCATGGCTACTGCTCATGGACGACATCAGTAGCACAAGTATCGTTCACGGACACCGTAGCGAGCAATCGTAGCACGATTCATCGCTCACGTGACATCATGTGAGTGCATTTCGCTCACGTGGTTATCAGAGCAAATTATCGCTCACAACCCGTGATTTGCGCTTCCTTCCCGGTTCCTCCACGGGCGTTGTGTTTCACTGTTTAGGTTTTGATCCCTCGCTTGGCCGCATGGACATTGGCCTTCTCCTCTTTGGCCGAATGGGATATATGGCCGCACCTTGACCTCCTCAATTGATAGTCTTCCTTGGATGACGGCCGCATATCCTTGATTTTCGTCCATCGCTGAATCTTCAAACCTGAGCACAAGCAAAATATTGTTTTTAGGTAGTATAAAATTCTCATTAAAATCAGTGACATATTCATTAAGGAACAAGTTCATCTGAGATTGTAGTTTCTTGGCACGTGCTCTTGTTATTGGTCCTGTCGGCAACTCGAGGCGTATATCATGAGCATTAGGTGGAGGAGAAGGTGTTGTGGGGATGCCCTCATCACCCTAGCATCGCCGTCAGATACGTCATCGTCACATCGTGCGAGCTCATCGGAGTTGTAGCTGAGTTGTCGTCGCCATTGGTGAAGCTTGGAGCTCACCGCCATTGCTAATCCAGTGCAGCCCCTCACCATCTATTGCCACCTTTGGCATCCTCTTGTCGCCCTTATCTCGGATCCATGCTCATCGTCGTCGATCAACCACCAAAGCATTGTCTCGCCGTCAAGCCAAGCCACCGCTTGCACCGTCATCGGTGAGGACCAACGTCCTCTCCCTCCTCCTTCTCCTACCTCGCCGGATCCCGTCGCCCCGATCCATATCGGAGCCGCGCTATTGTAGCTGCTTCACCGTCGTACTTGTTCATGGCCGAACCACCACCACCTCGGTTTGCCCCGCCACCCTCGCGTGCTCGTCCAAGCTACACTCACCCTTGCCCCGACCTCACCAGAGCCAATGCGTCTAGCGTCGCTGCTGCCCGTCGATCTCGCCACAGCTACACCACTATCGGACATCATCGGGGCAAACTCCCGATTCCTGTGCGCCTTCTCTCCTAGTCGGTGCCACATCACTGCCCACGTAGCTACCACCTCGTCGTCACCTAAGCACCAATGTCTGAGTGGCAGGTCGCATGATTGCTTGTGTGTCAACCGAAACTCTAACCCTATTCCTCTCTCACTGACATGCGGACCCCACACATTAGCGCCACACATTCCTCTCTCACTGACATCCGACCAAGGATCTTTTTAGAATGATATCATACAACAAATAAAGAGTTTTATCAACAAGTCACATACTTGCTAATCCTTACAAATGATAATTCATCCAATGAACATAATTACATTTATTCTATAATTCATAAATTGTCTCTTAGGGTATATCACCAACGGTCATGGCCCATGATGGTCAGCTACACTGCAATAAAAGAAGAGAGAAGACAGGGTGTAGGGGACAAACCGATAGAGCAAGGCTTTGGCCTCCTTCCCCTCTGTCTCCTCTCTGGTTCCAGCCCCTTGCTGTTCTTGCTGTGTACTTCTAATTCCTTACTAATCATAATCTAAACTCTATCCAATTCCCTTGATTCCTCCTCAATTACTAGTGTAGTTGTATCCAGCAAGGCATAACTGTAACATTTAGAGGAATCTTTACTAGTCCTATTAAGATTTTGATATTACATCTTTTTTTAAATTCGACTAATTGTTGTATCTAGAATTAGAAATCATTAAATATTTTTAAAAGCCACTGTAATTCCAAACAAAAACTAAAAACACACAAATATCTTCCTCTCATTATAGCACTACAAAATCGCGGCCTCCCTGCGTTTCACGGGCATCTTCGGCCCGTCGCAAGAGAACGCATGTCTCCCGAATTTTCTTGCCTACGCCAACACCAAGCGTCTTCAGTCGTTCGATCATGGATGGAGCGCTGGCGTAGCGTCTCCTCGCTTTTTGTTCGCACGCCGAGCCATCCCGTGAGGCATGGTGGCCGGTTGTTCTCCTTGAGACGCATCTGCCGAAGCATCTCCCCCTCCCCTGCATCCTCCCCGCCGCTGCCTACATGGTCGGTCCCCCCTCTTGCCCTCCACTGGCGCTCCAGTTCTTCCTTCCCCACTTGTGCACCGAGAGGCCGCAACCTGTTCTTGTCGCCGTAGCTCCAATGAGGTCCTCGAGTCTCCAAGCGTGTGACGTCGTGTTCACAATCTCTAGCATCATTTCCCCTCTTTCAATTTTTCTTTTGCTGCAGCGCATCATCATATTTCTTTGTCTTCTCTATCGCTGGCCGAAAGCTCTCCACCGCCGGATCTTCTTCTTCGGTGAGGGTTTCACTGATTGAACTGCGTGACCACGCGTTCCTGGCCATCCTCTTCCTAATCCCGCCCTTGATTTATTCAATTTTGAACCGTGGAGTGTTGCCACTGTCGCTGCCCTTTTCCTGCCGCCGGCCAACATGGAGCCGTCGCCTCAGACTATCTCCAGCCTTCCCGTTTGGCCCTGAAGCTTCCCCATGTCGGTGCATAGCCCGTGCCCACCCTCTTTGCTCTCCCGCGCCACTAGACTGCCGCCGCCGCCGCCGCCGTAGTGGTCTTCTGGCTGAGCTGCCGCCACCTGTGGGTAGAACATACCCACGGGGTTCCATTTTTGGCATTCTCCGGCCACCACGCCGCCTGCCTCGCCGACGCCGCTACCATGGCCGATGGGCTCTTGAGTGCTCTGTTTCCTTCTGTGCACGTCTCTATGAATGAATCCTTTTGAGTCTATGACTTGTAGGTCCTACTTGTCATTGATTTATCATAATTCCTTTCTTTGTTGTTAGCAAATGGTCCCACATGTCATGTGTCTACCATTATTTCTTTAGCACCTATTTCAAAGGTAGAGATATTTCTCACATTCGCGAATTTTTTTTTTAACAATTGTGGTTTACGTCACACATCAACATTTTTTTTTGTGAATACCACTATCATCATTTTTAAGGTCTTTGGTCCCTATTTTTTTTATTTTGTTGCTGACATATTGTACCATAGATGATTATGTTGTACGTGAGAAATACAAATAATTATATGTCCTAGGTCTGGCTTACCAGCAGACAAACGTAGTGTTTTACCGAGTCCTAAGTATGGTTTTCAAAATTGATTCATCGTTGTTTAGCAAGATGGAATCTGATTGATACCTTCGATACATAATTATGATTAGCGATAGTTGTCACATAACTTAACAGTACTAGAATGACAAAAAAATTGTGATAAAGTTCACCCTTGATGCTTTGCTCTGCAGTATTTACTTAACCTGTTAATCATCGATTTTCCCATTCGTTGCCGTACATTACACATATGTAGGGTGATAAAAAATGATCATAACTTACAATTTGTTCTTATTCTTCGTAGGTTCAAGAGATTCTATAAATATAGAGCCACATGTTCATTCCAGAGATCGGTAAATCTCTCACGTCTAGCCATCCATTTGTCAGGTATTGTCTATGACTGTCTCATCCAGATGAAAGTATGTATACATTTTTTTTACCTCTCCATTGTATTAACCCGTTCATGCCATTCTAAACATTTTTACGTTTATTTGTTTTACTATAGTTTTATGCATATTACAAAAAATTTATCGAACCATGCTGTAATTGTCGGCGCCGCGCTCACAGCCTAGTTATTCTAAAGACATGCTAACAACCGTCTTGATGAGCAAGCCGAAAACCTAACTTCGGATCCGTCTCCACCAATCCCGGCGCCACCACGCCCTCAAGGTATCGACGCGTCGATCCTCGCCGCCGCCCACTCGTAGATCCAATCTCGGCCGTTCATTCTTCGCAGCACCCAATCCACACCCCTCCATTTGACCTCCTCGTAACTTCCAACGCCCTCCCCCACCCTTCCACATCACACTTCCGCCATGAAACCACCACCCCGCCTCCCCCTCCCGCTCCCCCTCCTCCTCCGCCGCCGCCACCTCTCATCGTCCTCTCCCAACGCTGCAGCAGCTGCGGCCGCCGCGTCCGAGATCGTTGGCGCGCTCGCCGCCGCCCCCTCCCCTGATACGGCGCGCGACCTCGCTGCCCTACTCCGCCGCCTCGGCGACCGCGGCCTCGCCTCCGCCCTCTCATCCCTTCCCTCACCTCTCCCCGCGGCGTCCACCCTCCTCCTCCTCCAGCACCTACTCTCCGACACCTCCGCCTCCCCCTCCTCCCGCCACGACCACGACCTCCTCTCCCCGCGCGTCTCCGCGCTCCTCCTCCCGTCCCTCATTGCCGATCGCTCCGCCCTGCCCTCCGCGCGCCGCCTCCTCTCCCGCCTTCTCCGCATCCACCCCCTCCCCATCGCCGCCGCGGCTGTCGCAGATGCCGCTTCCATCCCCTCCTCGGACTTCCTCGTCCACACCTGCCTCAGCTCCCCCGCCCCCGGCTCCCTCTGCCGCGCCGCCGACGCCTTTCGCGTGCTCTCCTCGCGGGGCGCCTCGCCCTCCATCAAGACCTGCAATGCGCTCCTCGAAGCTCTGGTGCGCGCTGGCCAGCTTGACGCCGCCCACAAGGTGTTCGACGAAATGCGTGATGGTAAGAGCGTCGCCCTGAACGAGTACTCGTATACTGCGATGATCAAGGCCCTCTGCAGGGCTGGAAAGGTGGATGCCGGTTTTGAGATGCTTGCAGAGTTAGGGCGGGCTGGGCTGCAGCCAACAGTAGTGACGTACAATGTGCTGATGGATGCACTGTGCAAGAGTGGGAGGGTGGAGGAGGCCTTCCGGTTTAAGGGGAGGATGGAAGAGGGCAGGGTGACTCCAAGCGTGGTCACGTTTGGCATCTTGATCAATGGTCTTGCAAGGGGTGAGCGGTTCGGTGAGGTTGGTGCTGTGTTATGGAGATGGAAGGGTTAGGAATTACCCCAAACGAGGTTATATACAATGTGATTATTGGTTGGCATTGTAGGAAGGCGGCATTGCTCAGAGGCACTCAGGTTGTTTGATGAAATGGTTTCGAAAGAGATGAAGCCGACAGCTGTAACTTACAACTTGATTGCAAAAGCGCTATGCAAGGAAGGGGAGATGGAGCGTGCTGAGAGGATATTGGAGGAGATGTTGTCAACTGGGATGACAGTTCATTGTGGTTTGTTTAATACAGTGGTTGCATGGATTCTTCAAAGGATAGGAAGATTGGAGTCTGTGGTACGGCTCACAAGTGAAATGGTTACAAGAGGTATGAGACCCAATGATGCTCTGATGACAGCTTGTATGAAGGAGCTTTGCAAGCGAGGGAGACAGCAAGAAGCAGTTAGAATTTGGTTCAAGGTGTTGGAGAAAGGTTTAGGTGTCAATACTACAACTTCCAATGCATTGATTCATGGGCTTTGTGAAGGGAAGAACATGAAAGGAGCTACTAAGGTTCTTAGGGCCATGGTAAATAAGGGGGTTGAATTGGATAGCATCACATATAACATAATGATTCGAGGTTGCTGCAATGATGGTAAAATGGAGGAGGCAATTAAACTCCGTGATGACATGATCAGAAGAGAGTTTAAGCCTGATCTTTTCACGTTTAATACTTTAATATGTGCTTATTGTAATCTGGGTAAAATGGAAGAGGCCATTCATCTGTTGGATCGGATGAAAATTGAGGGCTTTCAGCCAGATATAGTGACATATGGTACAATAATAGATGGCTATTGTAAAGCAAAGGATATTCAGAAAGCAAATGAATATTTGACTGAATTGATGAATTGTGGATTAAAACCAAATGTAGTCATATATAATGCACTTATTGGTGGTTACGGTAGGAATGGTAACATTTCTGGTGCAATCAATGCCCTTGACACTATGAAATCTAATGGCATACAACCAACTGCTGTAACTTACTGCTGTCTTATGCACTGGATGTGTTATGCTGGTCTTGTTGAAGAGGCCAAGACCATTTTTACACAAACCATGGGAAACAGCATTGAGGTGGGAGTAATTGGCTACACAATTATGATACATGGTTTTTGCAAAATAGGACAGATGGATGAAGCTGTGAAGTACTTTGAGAAAATGCGTTCCAGGGGTATACCTCCGAATAAGATTACTTACACCACTCTGATGTATGCCTATTGTAAATCTGGTAACAATGAAGAAGCCTCCAAGCTTTTTGGCGAGATGGTGAGCTCAGGCATTGTTCCTGATAATGTTTCTTACAATACACTAATTACAGGGTGTTCTGAAGTGGATTCATTGGATAAGTCTATAGAACTGCCTGCTGAAATGTCCTCAAGTGTTTTGACAAAAGATGATGGTTCGTACAATGTATTATTTAATGGGATAACTACACCTTGGTGCCAGAAAGAAGCTGCTTCCAGTGCTGAATAATGTTTGATCAAGGAACCATAGGGAAGACAGCTTTTTCTGACAGGTTTCGTCCAAGCATGAATGGAACTAGAGGGAATATTTTGGTTCTCTCCTTTGGTCATATGACTGTACATCTAGCAACAATGCCACCCAAGCCATTTCATGGCCATCAACCTGTTACCTTGGAGGGCTATCCAACAGCAACAGCAGCTGGTTGTTCTGAAGGTTTATTATCCGTATAGTGAACATGGTCATCAACCTGCTACCTTGGAGGGATGTCCAACGGCAGCAGCAGATTGCCCTGAAGCTTTGTAAATTATAATCGGTAAAGTACACTTACCTGATTAATTAGTTATTTGTTTGCTTGTCATGATAATATAGAGTTTCTTATCTAAATAAACCCTGAAATGCGTTTGACAGATTTTGGTTTCCTAAAAGTGAAAGACTGAAACTAATGCTTCATTACTGCATAATGACATATGACAAATTCTCTTCTGTACACTCCAGTTATGTTTGCTGTTCATGCTAGTGTGTAACTGAAAACTCGCTACCTGCTAGTGTGTAACTGAAAACTCGCTACCTAAAATGTTTTTTTGGTAATAGTTTCATTGATGTAGCACTCAATTGTATCCTGAAAAAAAACATTTGAAGAAAACAATATTGTTGTCAAGTGGTGCATCCTTCCGTTCTTGATAAGGGGAAAAACAAAACAAGCAACATATGCATAAGCACTGAATTGTAACCTATCAGACTCCTGTTGCTCTTTGGTATCTATTTACACAGGTTAACTTTGGTTAACAACTAAAACACCTTGAGAGCCCATTATACAAATGCTCGATGCATAGACGATAATTGAACAAAAGACCATCTGCAATTTACAAAAAGGTAATGATTTCTTCCCTTGTACCGTTAAGGCTATTATTAGACAAATTAACTTTTTTCCATTTTCATATGAATTAACATTACATTTGTAGTCCTTTGTCCCAGCTATATTGTCTGACTATATGATTCTAATTAGATGAGCATCATATCTAGAACAGAAACAACTATACTTTTGTTTGGGCAGACTTATATGATAGTCTCCTCAATATGAGTTGTACAAACTTTGCGCTGCTATTTTCTTTAAACATCTTGAGGAGTTATGCTTACTATATTCTGGTTTGATTGATAATTGGCATGTGCAAAATGAAGACACTAGAACCTGTAATAGAAATGATTGGCCTAACTCTATATTTCCGAATCTCTATACCATCTATCTGTAAGGATGTAGGACATTGAGTTATATGAAAATTATATCTTGACTTCATGATGTTATCACTGAAATGTAGCATGGGTTTCCAGGACAAAAAATCATCGGGATAACCATCTAAACAACAATTACTTTTATTTTTAACTCAAGGTCTCAAGAAATGAAATTCTCGTAGAATACCTAACAGCCTCTTGCATGTCCCATACGTGTGTTCATGTTCACAGCTTGCCTTCCTCTGCTACTATTATAGGGCTAGCTTTACATAGAGCTTATTGAACTATTAACCATTTCCAGAGATTCAATTCACACTTTCTCTTCCTCAAAATGGGGTTTCAACTTACTTTCCTTATCTAATGAGTAACGACCTTGGGAATAAATACAGTTAGCATTCTTTTCTTTTTGTGCAAACCATTTTTTGCGTTGATTTTATCAATATTCCGCATAATGGGCTGCACTGCCTGACCTTTACTAACATGAATAGTTTTTTCTGGTTTCTGTTCATTAATGATTTGTTATTCCACATGTGACATGTACTACGATGTGTGCTGCCTGCACTAGCCTATGCACTTGCATTATGCGTTGATTGCTTTCAACATACAAAAGTAACTGGAGAATAAATTTAGCAGTATAATTGCCCCTGAGTATTTCATAGTCATGCAAAACAAGTAATCTGGGTTCCTAAAAACTTCAAATTGGGTTGTCAGCGTACCGTGCCGAGCATGATGCATGGCGAGCGACCTTGCTACTCTCGGTGGTAGTGCACCCCTGCATGTGTTGGCACAGCAGCCATCAGGGTCCAGGGAACAGATGACCCATTGATATGGGTATTTGCACCATGATCCCATGTCAGGCAGGACAACCTGCTGAGCTTAAGTATATAAATAAGAGGACAAGAAACGGTTTCCCCTAGTAACAACTGTTGTTTTTTTATTTGGCATGATAAATTAGATTATTATGATTTGTTGCTGCGAAAATACAACATGGCTGATGGCTGTAATGATGACATTTGAAATTTGAATAATATCTCTCTAATTTGTACTGTGACATGTCTTATTTCTTTTCTTTTTGAATCTGTGCACTTGTTTATAACACTGAATTTAATCTAGTTATTTCAGTGGTGCTATCCTCTCAGAGATTTGACATCTTACAGGCTTCCATGAAGAATAGTGTGTCCCGGTGTGCCCCTCCTTGATAAGAACACAATTCATATCCTTTGATATGCAGTTCAAATGGCACGCTTGTGACGGTTGGACATTGGGGAGCCTCCACCTTATTGATGCTTGAGATGAATGTAGGTGAAAAATATTAAGTCTCATGAGAAAATTATGGACCTGTATTTCACAGTCACTTTCATCTCAACCATTTCAGATGGACAGTGTTGTCAGATTTGCACAAACATGCTGTTTGCAGATTTCAATTACATTTGTATTTGGATCCTTTAAAATTCTAACATGTGTTTCTGTTCTGTCAAAGACTGTTATATCTGGTGAAGGATGGTATTGAATCTGACCAATCGCAAGATAGTGGGGCATTGCCACCTTGGATCTTTCATGCCCTTGTGTTGTTGGAGATGATGTTGCGGCCTCCGGAAGGTGGTCCTTGTCTTCGTGATCACATTGAACAGGTTAGCCTCTCCGATTGCAAATGTAGGTCATTTGATATGATCGAAGGTACTATTTGGGCTGTTAATTGCTATCATGTTGTTACAAATCTTAAAAAGTTTTATATACAAATGTATTTTTCATGATGAATCAATCTAGTAATACTAGTTTCATGTGGCCACCTAGATATTTTTTTATATATTGATGGTCAAACCTACAAACCTTTTACTGCACACTTTCTAGGATGACTTAACATTTGCAATCAGAGGAAGTACCTTTTCTTTTTCTTTATTTTTGCTGTGCAAAACAGTGGAGGTCTATGTATGAGAGGCTATTGGTAATAAACTACTCCCTCCGGTTCACAAAAAACAAGCCATTTTGGACAAGTCCATAAAATACAACTTTGACCACTAATTACTATTGTAATATATATTGGTAAAACCCAATAAAGTTATAATATTATGAATGTAGTTTTCGAGATGAATATACACATGATTTTAATGTATCTAATCTAAATATTTAAAAAGATATCGATAGCCAAAGTTTCCAAAGTTTGACTGTTGCGGGCAAGAACCCTGGGGATCTAGCCGCCGGCCAGCAGGAGGGAGAGAGTAGAGAAGGAGGTAGGGAAGGGGATTTATTAATTTCTTTCTTGATTCCTAAGCAAAGTTGACATCTCTTTAAATGGAGGTGTTACAGATAAAGATGGAGATCTAAAGGTTCTCTTACAAATAAGGAGATCGAAATGGTCTCTCTTTCTAAACTAATGCGATCTTAAGGATCGACTTTCCAAATTAAACTAAAATATCCTAATGAATCCTTGGGTGACTTATCTCATACGGCTGCACTAGATGTTGCCGCTGCATACTTGGTGCATCGTCGGTAGGTGCGGCCCCGCATAGCATCTCTCCTCCTCGCAGCGTACTCGCTTATGAGTTGAAAATCTGGATAAGTCTTTGTCAACTCCTCGAGTGGGACCCACGAGGCATCAACTGCTGAGCTACCCTGCCATTGAACCAAGACATGGCGAATATCACACTGGAGGCATGCTTTGAGGATGGCTGAAGGGGTAGGAACCACCCGACCATGATGCATCACGGGAATAACCAGTAGATGGTAGCACACTATGACATTTCTTCAAGAGACTGACATGAAAGACTTTGCGGAACGGGCGTAGGGAGGCAAAGCAACGCGGTAGGTGGCCGAGCGTGGAGTCAGCTTGCCTTTGGTGGGGAGACCGAGCGAAGAAGCATGGCGGTGTAGAAGGCGCAACCAAACTCATGAATCGATGTAAACGCGGACTTCGTAATGTCTTCTGGTCTGATCTTGAGTTGAAAATATCCGAGTCTCAAGTTAATCTTGGAGAAGACACATACACCATTCGTTTGATCGAACAAGTCGTCAATCATTGGGAGAGAATATTTGTTCTTGATGGTGACTTCGTTTAAAGAGCGATAGTCGACACACATCCGCAGACTGTCATCTTCCTTCTTTACAAACAACACGTGGCTTCCCCATGGAGAAGAGCTAGGGCAGATGAATCCCTTATCCAATTGCTCTTTAGGTTGTTTCTTCAACTCGGTCAACTCGCCGGATGCCATTCGATAAGGACGCTTGGACATAGGTGCTGTTCCGAGTATTAAATCGATGACAAACTCCATGTCACGATCTAGCGGCATTCCCGACAATTCATCTAGAAACATGTTGGGATATTCGCATACCTCGGGCACCTGACTTAGCTCTGGGATTGAGATGGAATTGAGCTTGGGTTGCTGTGATGGAGCAGTAGGTGTGGAAGTAAAAAGAACGCGTTCTCCATCAGAGTTGGCAAGAGAGACGGCTCTTTTAACACAATCGATTACTTATTGGTGTTTGGCTAGCCAATCCATCCCTAGAATTGCATCTAACACAGGGGTATTTATCATGATGAGGTTGGCTTTGAATCCTACCCCATTGATATCAATTTGGACATCAAAACATTTGAGTTTTGCCTTTTGGACAGACTTGGGTGAGTGAACTAGCATAATGCTTTGTAGAGATGTGGTTTCTAATTTTTATTGCATGGCAAACCTTTTAGAAACAAAAGAATGGGTTGCTTCAGAATCAAATATCGGCAATGTAGGTACGGAGTGAACGAGAATCGTACCTGTTACTACATCAGGCGATGCATCAGCTTCCTCAGCGGTCGTATGGTTCAAACAACCGTGTCCAAAACTTTGCGCTGTCTTGTGGGCCTGCTGCCCTCCTTGAACTCGCGCGAGGCCCTGGGGTTGCTGTTGGACTCCAAGAGGTTGAGTTTGAGGCACTGGCAATTTCCTCTTTGGACACACGTTTGCAAAGTGCCCGCGTTTACCGTAGCCATAGCAGGTAACGTCTGCTGCCCGATTTTGAGTACCGGACGGCTGTCCTCCACGATTATATTGTTGAACCGCAGCTTGTTGAGGACGGGGACCATGGGCTTGGAACCTCTGGGGTGGTGGTGCCGAAGGACGTACGTTCGATGGTTGTCAAACGCGTGGTCTTGGAGCACCGCTGCTTGCTGATTTCTGTCCAAGCCATTTGCGTTTGCGGCTCTCCACACCCATTCAGGTGCTATCTTCAACCCAGATGACTTTGTTGATCAAGGTCTGGAAGTCGGGGATGTCATGGACAGCGAGTGACCATTTCATCTCGTCGTTGAGGTGCTCTCTGAATAGAGCAACCTTCATTCCCTCGATGGTTATCTCGGACGTAGCGTAGCGAGCGAGATAGTTCAAGCGGTGCAGGAACTCCATCACCGTCATGCTTCCTTGCTGGAGTTCATAGAACTCCCGCTTCTTGATGTCCATAAAACCCAAGGGAATATGGGTATTGCGGAACGCTTCCTTGAAGGCGGCCTATGAGATGATCTGGCCTTCAAGAAGGATGGCTTGATGGTTCTCCCACTAAGCTGCTACTGTGCCTTGTAGTTGATAGGACGCGTACAACACTCTCTTCGTCATTGCACTGAGCAATGACGTGCAATGACGAACTTACTCTCGACGGTTAGGAGTTAGTCATCGGTGTCGAGAGGGTCGACTACTGACGCAAAGGTCGGAGGCTGAGTTCGCATGAACTCGCCCATCCTGGACGATGGTTGGTTGGCAATAGCTCCGTTTCCTCCGGTAGCGGTGTTTTGCACCAGTTGCTGCAGCAGGAAGAATGTTTGTCTGCCGCCTTGTTCGATCATGGCAAACGCTTGTGCCATGGTGGGCGGTGGCGGCAGAACTTACGGTTCTTTGGCAGACGCAGGCTGATGTTGCTCAGTTGGCGTCGATGTAGAAGGATGTAGCGGGTTGGGTTGCAAAAGTGTAGGGACCTTGCTTCTGCTGTCGTGATCCGCAGTAGCTCCTGCCGCCATGAAGTCAGCGGACATAACTCGTTACACGATCCCGATCATACAAAGTGTAGTATAAACAAACATGCGCAAGATGAGGGGGAATAAGCACAAGTGGGCCAGCAAGTATTATCATCCCAACTAAAATAACTTATCTAACTGAAAATATGCATGTTTTTAACTTTAGGGGCAGCATACATAAATATTAACATAACGGTCAATTTTACGTGGCGCACATGCCCGTTTTTTGATATTACAAAAGAGGGCAACTAAAACAACATAAGTAGCAAATTACAATAATTATACAGCGATATCATACATAATTCTAAGCCTACAAAATCCCAAAAGTGCTCACACTAAGTCCTACAAGTGAGCTTTAGACCATCTACCTCTGGTCGTCGTAGTCATGCCTTGCAGCTCTTGAGGACTCCGAGGCAGCAGTGGGCGAAGGACCAAAACGCTCGGCCTCCTCATGCTCATCGCATGGAAGACGGTGTCACTGCACCATCTGCGAAGACTCCTCTGTCCCCCGAGTAAATGGCCATCACCCAACGGCGGTGACCAATCGCCGACATGCGGGGATGTTGGGCACGAGACCGAATGCGGATGATGGGCTCCGTTAGCTCCTCAGCGGGAGTTAGTACGTCATCGTCTTCGTACAGTAGCTCCTGTGACAAGAACTCCTGGGCCCGTTGGTGCGATGTTGTCCTCCAAAGTGGAGATCCTCCGGTGGGCCTCCAGCAACAAGGCTTGTCCTCCAAAGTGGAGATCCTCCGGTGGGCCTCCAGCAACAAGGCCGGCAAGGTGCAGGTGGGGAGTGAGGAACTACCTCCCCTCCACCTGGTAGGTGTGTGTCGGGACCCAAATATGCAAATCTGAGTGGAGATCCTCCGGTGGGCCTCCAGCAACAAGGTCGGCAAGGTGCAGGTGGGGAGTGAGGAACTACCTCCCCTCCACCTGGTAGGTGTGTGTCGGGACCCAAATATGCAAATCTGGACCCTCTGTGTATTCTGCACTAGTCCAGGATCACGCTAGTGCACACAGTGTCAACATCGATGAAATATCACATCCATACAACGAATATAAGAATAAACGAGTACTTTGAATAACAAATAATCGTTGGGACCTTATGGTCAAGTTTTACATTTATTAAGCCATGCAAGGTCGATAATAAAGAATAAATCGCAATGAAACGAAATAAACTCCGGTGGCTCCCATCAATTTACCACGTGCAATTGATCGATCAAGACCCTAACGCTCAACCTTCGAGAACTCTTCTTCAAAAGCAGGCGACGACTCCTCCACTTCTGTTGATTTGTTTAGCAAGAGTGAGTACACACCGTACTCGCAAGTCATATCACAGAATGCATTTATACATGATGGATTATTCCAAAGGAATGGCTTCTGTGGTTCTTTTATGAAATGCAACATTTGCCATTGAATACAAATAATAGATTGAAAGCATAATTCAAAACAAATAGACAATAATAAGTTAACAATTGATTTCACAAAGGACACACAGCCTAATCTGTTATTCACACAAATGCACAAGTTATCTCACACAGCTGTCCCTTCCCAATTGTTTTATGAAAATCTACCCTTCGTGTGAAATTCCCGAGCATGTCCATATCCGAGGACGCGGCTATTCGAATAGATTGATTTAACACTCTGCAGAGGTAGTACACTTTACCCACACGATACAATCAGTGTAGCTAGCATTGACCATAACAAAACCTTTCAGAGATTTCATCTCAAACAATGACACTCCCGATGTGCTTTACCGCCGTCCAATTTGTACACACAGCCCTTGGAACGACAGACACCGTTGGACAGGGATGCAGCGAACCTGAGTTGTCAATGTCAAGACTCCATAACTTACTAAGTCAGGCCCAGCCCATACTAGTAATGTGGTCGTACAGTAAGACCCAGTTCAATGGCTCACAAAGTTAAGTCCTTAATTGACTAAGGCAAGACTTCCAGTTTTAACCCAAATCACAAAGTTTATAAAACACATAGTTCCACCGTTCACACAGATCCACCACTTGCCTCAGTCTAAATCTTTTCCCACCCTGTTGATTAAGTGCAACACATGCCATCAACGAGTAATAGCACACAGCACACACAGTTTCTCCACACAGTTCCATAATCACTTAGTCAAGTTTATATTTGCATGTCATATGAAATGATGACCCGTGGCATGGCTAAGTAGTCTAATCGTATCTAACCAACCCACGTTGGTGCTATGATAATACCAACTAATAATGAACCAACCTAGGGTGACAAAAGATCATGTCATAAAATAGACAAGGTGGATTTAACAAATTGGATTAATAACTATCCCAAAAGCATTTAAATAAATACTTGAAATATAATGCAATACATTGAAACAAAGTATTTTGAAAACTGGGTTCAATATGATCAAAGGTATAACTTGCCTTGGAATAGCTCAAAGTACTGGTCTTGATCTTGAGGAGGTGCTTCTTCTTCAAAGAAAATTTCCCAAGTATCGACGCTCTACTCGCAAAACGAGATAAAAGAAACCAAAAATAAATAAATACTGAAGCAAAACAAACTCCAAAAATCAAATAAAATTCACCATTAAATAGATCTTGATTTTATATGAATTTACAAATTTGAATGGGCTCAATCGGAGTTCGGATGCAAAAGATATGTGCTTTGGAAGTTTGAAAATCAAATAAAACCCTAATTTGGATTTTATTGATTTTCCCGAATTATTTTTATAAAGGAAAATCAGATTATTGCGCAATGCTTGCGTCAGTCGAGAATTTCCGAAAAAAGAAATAGATTTAAAATAAAATCTGACATGTGGGCCCCATATGTCAGTGACACGGCTCCCGGTGGACCAAGTTCACCGAGCCTTTGGATCTAGGTCGGTGCTGAGGTGGTGTACCCGCGTGCGTGTGGCATCGACGCGCGCCTTACATGGCGACACGACGCACCCGGCCGAAAGGACGCCGATGTGGCCGCCACGTCAGGTCAACGGCGACGACGGCTCGGAAACCAATGGCAACGGCGAACGGCGGCTCCTCGCCGGCGGTGAGTGGTACCAACGTGTAGAGGGGATTATTGCGCACATGTGGGCACTAGTTTGAGCACCTTGGGTTGTCGGAGATGGCCGGCGGCGAGCTTGAGGCGGCGATGTTGTCTCGGGTTTGTCGGACGGTGGCTCCGGTGATGCTCCGCCGATGAGGAGGTGCGCACGAGGTAGCCTGGGACTTGCTGAGCACGGTGGTGGGGTCGGCGAGGCAAAGGGCGGCGACGACGGCAAGGCATTCACCGGAGAAGAAGCTCTACCGAAAACCCTAAAACTTGAAATGCGGCGCTAGGGCGATCGGGAGACGAGTGGGGGCTTTGGGTTGCGAGGTCCGGCAAGGGGGTATTTATAGGCCCGGGATGCCGAGATTTGAAACTCCCAAATCGAGTCCGAACTACCGGATTTTGAAATCCTTGATTTTCTGGAGATTGAGAGGATCCGGTTTGATTCGGTTTGAACGGATAAGAAATCAACCGAGGTGCGATTTAAGTGGGGTTTGCTGAAGAATCAAGAACCGAATCGGTTTTGTCGAACGAGTTCAAGCTCCAAAGAATGGCGCTGGAGCATGGCGCGAGGAAGAAGGCTCATGAGACGACGACTTCGGTGATGGTCCCACTCGCCGGCAATGAGGCGCGGCGCGAAGCGAAGCGAGATCGTGAGCCGCGGCCACGCGGCGATCATCCAACGGAGAAAGGCGGGGTTGAGCGCGTGCGTCCGATCGAAAACAAGGGGCACGCGTCAAGCATCCAACTGCTAGGGCGCTACTGAAGCGATTTGAATGGGTCGCTGGCCGAATAGTGTTGGGCTTTACCAAAGACTGCATTCGTGGATTTAAATAGATTTTTCTTTTTAATAAATCCAGGAAATGCAAATAGCAAATAGAAAATAGCAAATGATCTTGGAAAAATTCTAGTAATTTCTATAAAATATATCCAAGTATATAGAATCTAAATAAAATAATTTTGGCAATTGTTGATGTTGGGATTAAGCATATTAAATCAATTTGTCCTTAAAGTCCATATTAAGCTTTTTAAATTAATATTCAAATAAATCCAAATTGTGAATTTTCTTGCTACCATTATTTGAAAGATTTTTAAAGCTCAAAATTGGGATGTTACAAACCTCCCCTTAAACGAATCTCGACCCGAGATTCCTGGCTATAGTAGAAAAGGCTCTAAACTCGGCTTTCAACTCTTCTTCACGTTCCCACGTCGCTTCTCCTTCTGAGTGGTTGCTCCACTGAACTTTGCAGAAACGAACGGTCTTGTTTCTCGCGCGCGCCACGACATCCAAAATCTCGACAGTCGCTCCTTGTACGTGAGATCTTCCTTCGCTCAATTGACTCCAACGGGTCCGCTTCTTCCGCACACGAAGACACTTCTTCACCGAGAGACATGGAAGACATCATGCACTCGCTAACGATCGTGGTAGCTCCAATCTGCACGCAACTTCTCCTCGGCGCTCCCAAAATCTTGAATGCACCCACATACCTTGGGGCAAGCTTCCTTTGGTGTGGAATCTCTTAACACCTCCGAGCGAGTAACTCAAGATACACAAAATCATCGGTTCAAAGTCGAGGTCACGACGACGATTATCGGCAGATAACTCTTTTGCCGGACTGGCTATCTTTAGTCTTTCTCCGATCATAGCAACTTGTTCTTCTGGCCTGAATAATATCCGCTCGAACACTACACGCTCAAATTGCCTCTCGACCAATTTAGTGGAGTTCGCAGTACCACCATACAAAGCTTCAAATGGTGATATCTCAGAACGGCTTGATAATCGTTGTTGTACGAGAATTTCAGATACGGAAACTCTTATCCTAACGGTAGCATTAGCTAAGGCATGTGCTCTCAACATATCTTCTAATATCCGTTGACTCTTTCACCGTCCATCATGCTGCGGATGATAAGCGATCGAAATTCGATGAGTTCTGTGGCTTCATGTAGACTTTGCGTAAACGAGAGGTGAATTGAGATCCTCGATCCGACACTATCTTCTTAGGCACACCGTGCATCGACGATTTTTGACATATACAACTCGCCAAGCGGTCTTCGAGTAAGTGGTTTTGACCGCAAGAAATGGGCAACCTTAGTCAAACGATCCACTATTACCCAAATCGAATCATAACCTAATTGTGTCTTGGGTAGACCGTAATAAAATCCATACCGATCTCTTTCCACTTCCATTCCGTATCTTCATGGTTGTAGCAAACCCGCCGTCTCTCGATGCTCGCCTTTACTTTCTCGACACACGTCGATAAGGCAACGAACTCGCGACGCCTCGCTTAAGTTTGGCCACCAAAACTTATTCTTAACATCCTGATACATCTTAGTACTTCGTGGTGAATCGAATACTTTGAGTCATGGGCTTCCTTCGTAATCGCTTGTCTTAATCCATCAATATCCGCATACGATACGCCCATTGATCCACAAGATATCCCGATCATCCACAAGAAAGTCTTTAAATTTTCCTTCCGCCATCTTCTTCTTGAGGCGGCAAACTCGTAATCCTTGGGTTGAGCTTCACGAACTGCTTCTCCGAGTAGATCGCACTTCCGATCGTCGCAAATCCTTCAGGACAACTTCTAGTCAGTAGCTTCCGAATTCCTTTTGAAGTTCCGAGCAAATCTCTTTTGCTTCTAGAGCATCGCAAGAGCTTTACGACTCAAAGGCATCCGCAACTACATTGGCCTTACCAGGATGGTAATGGATTCTAAGATTATAATCCTTTATTAATTCCAGCCATCTTCTCTGTCACATATTCAGGTCAGACTGGGTGAATATGTATTTCAGACTTTTATGATCTGTGTAAACTTCACAGCGATTACCGATGAGGTAATGGCGCCAGATCTTCAAGGCATGCACTACGGCAGCTAATTCCAAATCATGGGTAGGATAATTCTCCTCGTAAGGCCTTAATTGCCTTGACGCATAAGCGACAGCTCTTCTTTCTTGCATAAGAACACATCCTAATCCTTGACGTGAGGCGTCACAATAGATATCAAAATCCTTACTGATATCCGGCAAAACTAGTACTGGGGATGTAGTCAATCGCTTCTTTAATTCTTGAAAACTTTCTTCACAATCTGGGGTCCAAACGAACTTCTTCTCTTTCTTCAACAATTGCGTAAGGGGCTTAGCAATCGTTGAGAATCCCTCAATGAAACGGCGATAATATCCCGCCATTCTCAAGAAACTACGAATTTGAGTAACCATCTTGGGCTGTTCCCAATTCCTTACAGCTTTAACCTTTCCGGGGTCAAGGGCTACTCCTTCGGCTGTCATTACATGGCCGAGGAAATCAACTTTCTTCTTCCAAAAGTCACACTTGCTGAACTTGGCATACAACTGATGTCCCCTGAGCTTTTCTAGGATTAGTCTCAGGTGTTTAGCATGCTCTTCTTCTGACTTGGAGTATACCAAAATATCGTCAATGAATACTACCACAAACTTATCCAAGTATTCCATGAATACTTTGTTCATCATGTTCATGAAATAAGCAGGGGCATTAGTTAGACCAAACGACATGACTAGAAACTCATAATGTCCATACCGGGTTGAGAAAGCGGTCTTAGGTACATCCTTAGGACAAATCTTCAACTGATGATAACCTGATCGCAGATCGATCTTGGAGAATACTCTGGCTCCTTTCATCTGGTCGAACAAATCATCTATTCTGGGCAATGGGTACTTGTTCTTGATGGTGACCTCGTTGAGAGAACGATAATCGATACACATCCTCATGCTTCCATCTTCTTGACAAACAAAACTGGTGCTCCCCATGGCGACGAACTAGGTCTTACAAAACCTTTCTCCAGTAGTTCTTCTATTTGCTTCTTCATTTCCACAAGTTCATCGGCTGGCATCTGATATGGTCTCTTGGAAATTGGTGCTGTTCCTGGCACTAGATCGATGACAAACTCAATGTCACGGTCCGTGGCATTCCCGTAATTCCTCCGAAATACGCCCTGGGTAATCTCTGACTACAGGTACATCTTCTAAGGAAACTGTCTTCAGACTGTTGACTACCAAATGTCCATCACGTACTGAGGTGGCTAGAAATTCTACTTTCTTTCCAGTGGTATCCTCTATTGTCACGGCTCTTCGGCCACAATCTAGCACTGCTTTGTGTTTGGATAACCAATCCATACCAAGGATGATATCTATGGTCTGAGTATCTAGAACTATTAGGTTGGCTTGAAACTCAACCCCAGCTATGAGTAACCTAGCTCCTAAGCATCCAACTTTAGAACTTAGCTCTGCTCCAGGCGATTGGACCAACAGAGTATGCTTAAGATGCATAACTTCCAATTTGTTCTTAGTTGCAAAAACTCCAGAAACAAACGAATGCGAAGCTCCGTAATCAAATGTAATCGATGCAGTAATCGAATTTACTAGAAACTTACCCAAAGACAACGTCGGGTGCTTGGCTCCTTCCAGAGTGACGTGGTTAACACGGCCTCGACCACCGATTATGTGCTCCTCGGATTGACCTAAGTAGCTTGAGAAGTTTCTTGATGGTTGCCTGCATCGCGCCTTGGCCGTGTGTTTCCAAGGTTGAAGCGCATCGAGTGATAGTTCCATTTCGCGACATCGGTTGGCGAAATGCCCTGGCTGACGACAGGTAAAGCAAACTCTGGGTATACTCTGTGGGTTGCTTACTGGATTGGGGTTGACCGGTGCGGGGTTGCGAAAGTTCCGAGCAATTGGATGAGATGCTGAAGTTGGTGCAGGTGGTCTGGCAGAATTCTGTGGTGGAAAACGGCTAAACTGCGGTGGAATCATTCTTGCCTCACCGGGTTGGTGACTTCCTTGTCGAGCCATCCGCGCTACGATGATCTTCCAATTCCTTGCGCTTATCCTCAAGAACCAAAGCCTTGTTGATCAACTCTTGAAAATCAGGAAAGGTGTGGGCGATCAAGTTGACTTGAAGTCCAGTGTTCAATCCTTTCAGAAAACGACTCTGACGAGCCTTGTCAGTGGTGACATCTTCTGCAGCATATCGAGCAAGTTGTGAGAACTTGTTGAGGTAGTCAGTTACTGACATTCCTCCTTCCTTGAGAGCACGGAATTCATCCCTCTTAAGATCCATGATTCCTTCCGGCACATGATACTGGCGAAAAGCAGTTGTGAACTCTTCCCAAGTAATGTCCTGCGGCGTTCCATGCGCTGCACAAAAGTTTTCCCACCATTCGGCAAAGAATGTCTTCCATCCGTGAGAGGCGATGTAACTTTTTCATGATTGTCGCATTGAGTGATCGCAGCTTCTCTCAATGACACGAAGCCAATCATCGCCTTCATCGTGAGACATGTCCAGAGAAAGTTGGTGGACGGGTTCTCATGAATTCAACCAACTTAGATGATCCATTGTGACCATGAGCAACTGGGGCTCCATTGTGATGCTGATTGTTGTGGTTCTGATTATTCATAGCTTGCATCTGATTCATCATGGTGTACATCAGCTGGGTCTGAGCTGCCATGAATGCTCCAAAATTTTGCAGATCAATTGAAGGTGCTTGTGGTGGAACCGTCATGGGGTTTGCTCGGTCCTTCCGACATCGAGTATTGGAACCACTTGCAGCAGTTTGACGAGTCTGAACCATCTGGTGAATCTCCAGGGGTTAGATAAGGTAGCAAGCACGAGATAAGTTGTAGAACTAAGCGGGACAGATAAAACCCAACAACATATTCTAGGAAAACTCAACTGAAACTCTTATATTAATTGAGATAATAGTATGGCTTGCAACAAATGCCTAAGGGCCTCTGCAGCTCATACTTGCACACAAAAACAAGGACGAACCTAAGCACACAAAACTACCGCCTAAAGGGCGACTCAAGACTTAATACTGGCTAAGCCTGAAACCACTCGAACAGACTACTCGATTAAATAGCCTCCGTAGCCTTGACGGTGCTCCTTTCTGCTGTAGATCTGAAAGTGAGCTGGCATCCTTGCAAACTGATCTTAATGTCCCGGGGTTGGTGCAACAGGAGCAGATGTCTCTGGTGCAGGTGCTGCTGGTTCCTCTCGCTCTGCTGCCTCTGCTGGCTCTTCTGGCCCAGCTGGTTCATCAGCTTCTTCTGGGTCTTCTTCTTCAGTGTCTTCTTCGTTATCATGTTTTCCATAGAGGGTTTCTTCCAGCATGGCGATCCTCTCCTCAGCTCTCTGAAGGGTCTCGTAGGCACACTCCAGCTCTGTAGCGGCTAATTCCAACGATTCCTCCTGAGCAATGGCGAATCGGGCAAGGTGCACTACGGTGGCGTTTTTCTCCTTCAGAGACGGAAAACGCAAAGACGATCCACGCCGGATGAGCGGGATGGTAACGAAAATCGTGTCTCAAGCTCTCGAGTAGATGTTGCAGATCCTCAGGATGGCAAGGCGCGAAGACTCCTGGATTGCTTCAATCCAAACACTCCTTCGAGCTGAGATGTTCAGGGGTTTGCTTGCCTTGGTGTTCTTCCGGCGAGATCAAATGGCGATCACTCCACGATCTCTACTGCTCACGATCCAAGACCGCCACGGACATTGGACGGTCAAATCCTCCAAGTACTTGTAATAATTTCCAAAGTTCGGCAAGAAGTCCTCCTTGCGCTCTCCATAACTCACAGGCGAGGCATCCGTCAAGATGGACAAGAAGATGAAAACAACTTTAAAACCACGGGGAGAGAAAGAATTTCAGCAATAGTTGAGTCAAGAGAGACATGAGATGAGTTAAGGAGTTCAATTAATCTTGCAAGTTAATTTTTGCTTTAGAAAATAGTTTGGACTCACTAAGAACGCCAATCTAACTAGGGTCAAGACTCACGAAATAATATGGCTCGATCCACCTCTGTCGGGACCCAAATATACAAACCGACCCTCGTGTATTCTTCACTAGTCCAGATCACGCTTAGTGCACAGTGTCAACATCGATGGAATATCACATCCATACAACGAATATAAGAATAAACGAGTACTTTGAATAACAAATAACTGTTGGGACCTTATGGTCAAGTTTTACATTTATTAAGCCATGCAAGGCTGACAATAAAGAATAAACTGCAGCGGAAACGAAATAAACTCCGGTAGGTTCCCATCAATTTACCACAGGCAACTGACTGGGATCAAGACCCTAACGATCAACCTTCGTAAAATTCTTCTTCAAAAGCAGGCGACGACTCCTCCACTTCTGTTGATTTGTTTAGCAAGAGTGAGTACACACCGTACTCGCAAGTCATACCACAGAATGCATTTATACATGATGGATTATTCCAAAGGAATGGCTTCTGTGGTTCTTTTGTGGAAATGCAACATTTGCCATTGAATACAAATAATAGATTGAAAGCATAATTCAAAACAAATAGACAATAATAAGTTAACAATTGATTTCACAAAGGACACACAGTCTAATCAAGTTATTCACACAGCTGCACAAGTTATCTCACACAGCTGTCCCTTCCCAATTGTTTTATGAAAATCTACCATTCGTGTGAAATTCCCGAGTATGTCCATATCCGAGGACGCGGCTATTCGAATAGATTGATTTAACACTCTGCAGAGGTAGTACACTTTACCCACACGATACAATCAGTGTAGCTAGCACGGACCATAACAAAACCTTTCAGAGATTTCATCTCAAACAATGACACTCCCGATGTGCTTTACCGTCGTCCAATTTGTACACACAGCCCTTGGAACGACACACACCGTTGGACAGGGATGCAGCGAACCGTCCCGCGATGTGATATATCACACCTTCAGCCCATCACACAGCTTAAATACAACCTGAGTTGTCAATGTCAAGACTCCATAACTTACTAAGTCAGGCTCAGCCCATACTAGGCATGTGGTCGTACAGTAAGACCCAGTTCAATGGCGCACAAAGTTAAGTCCTTAATTGACTAAGGCAAGACTTCCAGTTTTAACCCAAATCACAAAGTTTATAAAACACATAGTTCCACCGTTCACACAGATCCACCACTTGCCTTAGTCTAAATCTTTTCCCACCCTGTTGATTAAGTGCAACACATGCCATCAACGAGTAATAGCACACAGCACACAGTTTCTCCACACAGTTCTATAATCACTTAGTCAAGTTTATATTTGCATCTCACATGAAATGATGACTCGTGGCATGGCTAAGCAGTCTAATCGTATCTAACCAACCCACGTTGGTGCTATGATAATACCAACTAATAATGAACCAACCTAGGGTGACAAAAGATCATGGCATACAATAGACAAGGTGGATTTAACAAATTGGATTAATAACTATCCCAAAATCATTTAAATAAATACTTGAAATATAATGCAATACATTGAAACAAAGTATTTTAAAAACTGGGTTCAATATGATCAAAGGTATAACTTGCCTTGGAATAGCTCAAAGTACTGGTCTTGATCTTGAGGAGGTGCTTCTTCTTCAGCAAAATTTCCCGAAGTATCGACGTCTACTCGCAAACGAGACAAAAGAAACCAAAAACAAATAAATACAGAAGCAAAACAAACTCCAAAAATCAAATAAAATTCACCATTAAATAGATCTTGATTTTATATGAATTTACAAATTTGAATGGGCTCAATCGGAGTTCGGATGCAAAAGATATGGGCTTTGGAAGTTGGAAAATCAAATAAAACCCTAATTTGGATTTTATTGATTTTCACGAATTATTTTTATAAAGGAAAATCGGATTATTGCGCAATGCTTGCGTCAGCCGAGAATTTCCAGAAAAAGAAATAGATTTAAAATAAAATCTGACATGTGGCTCGGTGGACCAAGTTCACCGAGCCTTTGATCTGGTCGGTCTTTGCCGAGGTGCGACTACAAGGCGTGTGGCATCGACGCGCGCTTACATGGCGGACACGCACGCACACGGGCTGAGGTGGACGCTGATGTGGGCTGCCACGTCAGGTCGACGGCGACGACGGCTCGGAAACCAATGGCAACGGCGAACGGCGGCTCCTCGCCGGCGGTGAGTGGTACCAGCGTGTAGAGGATTATTGCGCACATGTAGGCTTTGGTTTGAGCACACTGGGTTGTCGGAGATGGCGGCCATGAGCTTCGAGGCGGCGAGGTTGTCTCGTGTTTGTTTGACGGTGGCTCGGTGATGCTCGCGATGAGGAGGTGCGACGAGGTAGCACAGGACTTCTTGAGCACGCGTGGTGGGGCGAGGCGGCAAGCGACGACGGCGGGCGCAATTCACCGAGAAGAAGCTCTACCAAAACCCTAAAACTTGAAATCTTGGCGGCGCTAGAGCGACGGGGAGACGAGGGTGGCGGCCGGGTTGTGGAGGTCGGCGGTGCTAAGGGGTATTTATAGGCCGGGGATGTCGAGATTTGAAACTCCCAAATCGAGTCCAAACGGCCGGATTTTGAAATCCTTGATTTTCAAGATTGAGAGGATCCGAGGTTTGATTCGGTTTGAACGGATAAGAAATCAACCGAGGTGCGATTTGGCGGGTTTGCTAAGAATCAAGAACCGAATCGGTTTTGTCGGACGGAGCCCAAGCTCCAAAGAATGGCGGATACCAAGCGCGAGGAAGAAGGCTCGCGAGACGACGACTCGGTGATGGTCCCACTGTCACGGCAATGAGGCGGCGCGCGCGAGCGAGCGAGATCAGCGGGCGTAGCCACGCGGCGATCATCCAACGGAGAAAGGCGGGGTTGAGCGCGTGCGTCCGATAAAAAACAAGGGGTACGCGTCAAGCATCCAACGAGCAGGCGCGCTAAGCGGCTGAATGGTGGCATGCCGAATAGTGTTGGGCTTCTACCAAAGACTGCTCAGGATTTAAATAGATTTTTCTTTTTAATAAATCTAGGAAATGCAAATAGCAAATAGAAAATAGCAAATGATCTTAGAAAAATTCTAGAAATTTCTGTAAAATATATCCAAGTATATAGAATCTAAATAAAATAATTTTGTCAATTGTTGATGTTGGGATTAAGCATATTAAATCAATTTGTTCTTAAAGTCCATATTAAGCTTTTTAAATTAATATTCAAATAAATCCAAATTGTGAATTTTTTTGCTACTATTATTTAAAAGATTTTTAAAGCTCTGAAAATTAGGATGTTACAAAGGTGCTCCTCCCTGCCTCATGGTCCGTGTTTAGAAGTGGAAGACTAGATCTCGCAGCTCGCAACAGGCCGCAAGTGTACGATCGCGACATACGCTGCATCGTACAACGACATCAGGACCGTCGAACCCCTCCCATAGTACGGGAAGGCGGGGCCTCTAAAATGATGTCTCTGGATGAGCACCCGCACTGGAGGGTGCGCTGTATACCGTATACTAAGGCGTATGCGGCCACTCCACATGCTGCAGCATCACCCATAAGGTGTGCTGTAGCATACCTTCCTTATAGACACTCGTGCGGTACTGGCTGCCAGTAGGTGGACATCTACAATTTTAACAAGAAGAGAAGTTAGTGAACATATAATAAGAGACATGGATAAGAAATGATATCTAGACAAGACAAGAATTTCAGCACAAGTTTTACCCATTCTCTATATTATTTAACCAATACTTATGGCTCAAATCTCAAGTCATACTATCCATTGGTCTTTATATATAAGTAGACCTTCATAATATTGATCAATTTAACTACAAATGAAGGTTGGAGGAGTTTAAAGAATAGTACATCAGTAACATCACATAAATTTTCAGCAAGTACTATGTTATTTTTTTTTGGGGAGGGGGGAATGTATCTAGAGTGACATCCTTATTAGTTCAAAGAGGAACTTTCAAAAAGAATTTTGTGTAGGATGTTTGAAGAGATTTTTCAAAACAATTTGGCTTTGTTTTAAGGTCCTAAAAGTGATTAAAAACTTTTATTTTCAGAGAGCTTCCTATCTCTCAAGACTAGAGTTATTTTCAATGAGATGAGAGGAGATTATCAAAAGAAAGACTTTAGATAAGAGGAGAATGCTAAGAGAGGTAAGATTAGCAAAAACTCCTCAATTTTCAGAATCATATTCTAACGGCCATTCTATCTAGTGCATCCTACAGCCAGTATGGTTCTGATACCAAATGCTGTGTCGGACCCGGATTTTCAAATCCCGGATCCTCTGTGAACAATACTGTGCTACTCCCTGGATCAGTAGGTAGCACTCACAGGCTCATTGCTGAATCATATCATACATGGCGCGAATTGAGATATTTAAATATAACATACAACAGAGTGACATAGACCACGTTGGGTCAAGTTTTACATAAGGGCCACCAGGCCAAATTGATTACAATACACAAAAGCATGAAGCTGCAGCGGAAACAAAAGAGAGGATGGGGCTCATCTCTTCACAGGCAAGCGACTGGGGTGACCGACATACGACCGATATTATCCAAGGATTGGGTAATATAGGTTGTACGCAAGTACCGAAGAGTCCACGAGACTAGGGCGAGACCTACACTACATAATCCACACTACTCTTCAGGGTTCCCTTGGCCATCGACTTTAGGATCTTCGTAGTATGCGTAGTCTCCTTGATCCACATCATCTGGAGGGTTTGGGGGAGGAGCGAGAGTGAGCACAATTACCGTGCTCGCGAGCCAACACACAGTATGCAATAGTATACATGCAAGGCTTAACAAGGATGGCTCATGTTCTTTTATTTGCTAAAGCAACATTTTTAATTATCATAATTACAAAGTCCTATGACTTAGCATTTTAAACAGATTGCATTTTTATTAAAGAGAATAAGTGTAATATTAAATAAAAGTAGAGGTTACCTCCACCTCATGCTAAATTTTGATAGCGGTTACTTCCATCGATTATCAACACTGGGTAAGGCTACCCAGGAAAAAAAAAATCGAGCCCAACACATTTCCATTCCACCCACAAAGATTTTTGAAATAGAACTAACTCAGGTTAAGTTCCCATGTCCGCCTTTGACCGTAGGCGCTACTGCTTTAAGCGATTTAGACTCTGCAGAGGTTGTACACTGTACCCACAAGAGATAATCATACTCGTTACCCCACATGATTCCTTACTCATGTAGTTGAGCAATCGTCACAGTAACGTTTCAAACTACCTTGCCCCTTCCGTCATCTCACCCCTATGGCCAATTACATAAGTTGTGCGGGATGCTTACCACAACGACTAGCGCAGCTGGCCCCGGCCACAACGACTAGCGCAGCTGATAACTTCACCGTTTTCGGTGTCCCATTCAAGCTAGTATACGTCCTGCCGCTTGCACACTTCTAAACACCAGTTGTGGGATGACATTCAGGGTTCAATAATTTTACTAAGCCAAGTTGCAATTTGCAGACTTGCGGTTGTACTTGTTTTACACAGGAGGTCATGACAAGATTAAGTCCTTAATTCATCTGGACGGTTCATACCACATACCAACCATTCTCGTGCTACGTCCGCACCCACCACTCTTTCCAACCGTCCAGATGTGGTACTAGCAAGTTGTTTAGGGTTTTGGGAAGGAAAACCAATTAACGCAACACATCAGTCATCTACATCCAAAGACTGCCCAAAACCATTTTTTTCATGTTTAAAGGATGATAATTGGGACATTTATTGTCCCGGTACTCAAGCAAGACTAGTATGTCGCTTAAGTACAACCTATGCTAGTATTTACCACATATTTACTAGGGTGACAAACAATATTGGATTCAATTATCAAAGGATGGCTTAATAAGTAATTAATCAGCAAATGGGTATTTAACTACCTTAAGGTTTAACATATCATTGATTACAAAATTAAAGCATGCAACTTTGATATTTTAAATAAATATAGTTTGCTTAAAATGTAGGCTCGGAATGATCAAAGTATTGACTCGCCTTGGTTAAAGGCAGAGGGGTCCTGGTATTCTTGAGCTTGGTCGAAGTTGAGGTCTCCCGCGTCGTCGAACCCTAATCGGACGAAAGTACCGGAAAAAGACACAACAGCAGAGAGGGCAAATAAATACCGAACTCATAATTAATGAACTCCAAAATGAACAAGACCAGTGCCATTAACAAGATCTTGATTTTAGAAAATTTTAGAAACTGGTTTCATAATTTTTGGAGTTATAAAGAAAATGATATGAATTTTTGAAGTTTTTTAATGAAATTTTAATTGAAAACTAAAATAAGAAAAACCGCTTTCTCGCGACGACGCGTGCAGATCTTGTGATCGGTCCACGCATCGTGCTCGTGGGCCGAGTCCATGCGCGCCGCGCCACGACCACGATGGCGTGCCCACCCGCCAAAGGCAGCCATGGGTGCGGGTCGACTGTCATGGCGGCGGCGGCGGTGATAAAAATGACGGCGTCGCACTGCGCGACGCTCGCTCTCGCTTCGCGAGAGAGAGAGGCGCCACGGGCCGAGGAGAGAGGAGGCGCGCCAGAGCCGGGAAGGAGGCCGGCGAGGAGGCGATGGCAACGCATGGCGGCGGAGGGAGGCGCCGAGGCCGGAGCCGAGAAGAGGCAAGGGAGGAGGCGGCGACGACCGCTAAGTGGCTTGATAGGGGCGACGAATGCGGAGGAAAGAAAGTGAAAGGGGAGGAAAGAAGAGGAGGCGGGGGCTCGGCTTGAATAGCCGAGGCGAGAGAGAGAGAAAGCCGCGCGGGGACGGGAGAGGGAGCGGAGGACCCGAGCGGCGGAAGCCGCTGCGGCGCGGGCGAGGGCGAAAAGTCGGCGTGCGGCGGGGCGTGAGACCAAGGCGAGACGCGCGCGGGCGTGGCGTGGTTTGGCGGTCAGCGTGGGCGGCAAACCGAGGCGGGCGGCGCGGCAGGCGCGCAGGCGGAGAGACCTTGCGCAGGCTCAGCGAAGCGTGATCTTGTGAAGCGGCGGACGGGACGGCGGCATGAGAAGTGGGCTGGCCGGAGGAACTGTGCCGAGGCGGCCCAGATCGAGGTTAGGGTTCGAGTTTTTTTTTTGAAGATTTTTGAAATTTGAAAACCCATTTTTGATTTTGACTCTTATTTGCAAAAACAGGATGTTACATGCTGTCGGACCTTCGGGTATGGAATATCCGATGACCCTATGTGTGTACCGTACTAGTCTCATGATCAGTGGCTAGTACATACATTCACAACATTTGACATTCACATCCATACATTTAAATATACAAAGAAAAATAAAATGGTACTTAAGCGATTACAAGTTATTACATCAACGGCCGAACAACCAAATAAAACTAGGTATCAACAGAGTAATAGTAGCAGCGGAAGAAGTAATGAGAATAGATAAATTCTAGCAGCAAGCTCATCCAACCCTCAGGCAACCGACAAGAAACAAGGCCTAGATAGACCCGCCACTGAACCCTCCTGTTCCGGGTGCAAGATTGAGTACAATGCTTACTCAGCAAGACTTGTAGTGCATCGCAAATTTTAATATAAATACAAGGCTATTCAAAGGATGTGGCACTACTCTACAAGTTATTTTGCTTTAAGTCAATTTTATTTGCCATACATAGTAATTTGCAACGGAAATTTTAAAAGCAGTTAAATAGATACATGACAGCAGTAAGCAATTGAATGATTAATAACATCAACAACTCGCAACCCTCCTCGGATGTGAGCAACATTTTATTTTCAGCCATAACATGGCAGTAAGCTCAAATATAAACCCACATGTCATTGTCCATGTTTTCCCCATAAAACAGTTTTTGTGAAAATCAAAACTAAACCCATATTGTATGTACTAAGTACGTTCATGACAGCGAGCACAGCTATTTAAATAGATTTACGCTCTGTAAAGATGTATAACTTTACCTATAGTACACGAATTCCCTAGTTTGTTCAGCATCCATCGATACCATCGTTCACTACCATAGGTAAGCAATCTGGAGAATGTGTCGAAGTCTTTACATTATGTCTTACTCTTGTACTAGCCCAGCGAATGTTATTCCTCACTTCAACCGGGAACACCACTGTCTCAGTGAGTCATTCGTAGTTGTGTCGGCAAGCTTTGTGTCCAACACCGTGGTGAAGGGAGCGGAGCCCCTTCGGACATGCCTACACTGAACATGTCCGCACTCTACGGTCTACCTACGTGCAAGGCTAGTTTTCAATGACTTAATTAGTTAAGGTTGTCCCATATCAGCACATATGGTTGTACGTTTGGATTAGATTAGAGTTGCTGGCATCCGGTACTTAATTGACCCAGGTGAGAATCCCCTCTATCTACTAGTGAGGTACACCCATACACCTCTTCTCAGAATATAATATAACTCGCCCACGTTGAAAACTAGGTTTTGCATTTTTGTTTTATACAAAATAACAAAGGTACACCTTCTGGACATTTTTCATAACTCTCCCAAGCTCAAGTTTTTCATAGTCCTTTTATAGCTTTTATGGAAAAACTATCGCTTTTTTAATCAGTTGTGTGATAATCATGGTTATTAAGGCGGTAAGGCGAGGCGAGGCGACCCACCCCCCTCACACCTTTTAAGCGGTAAGGCGTGAGGCGAGGCGACGCCTTACTCTCGTCCTAAGGCGCTTAGGCAGTGAATAAAATGAGCATTTCAGCAGCACAAGTACCTTGTTGTTGCCAATTCTTGAGGTCATGTAGCACCCATCCCCCCTTTTCAATTGCTCTTCTCCCATGTAGTATTCATCCCCCTTGCAAGTTTCAACATATAGTTTGTTATAAATGTAATAGATACAAATTGTGTTCCAATTTATTGAGTAAATACGGATTGAGTGACATACCTTGTTGGCAATCTCTCCTCTCTTCAATTCTCCCAAACAACAAGCTACATGAGTAATGAACAACAATGCAACATAAGTTCACAATAACAATTAAGTGAATCTGAGAATTAAAATGAGCAACATAACAAATTAACAAGCACAACATAAGCGACATAAGTTTACACAAATAACATAGGTGATAAGTCCACAAGCTTAAAGTAGTCTAATGACATAATAGTAGTTTACAACACGAAAGTAGCATAGTCCAACGCTCTCATCTCTCAGTATCCATCATCAAACTCATTGAGATTCTTTGGTAGCATCCACGCTTTCTCCACCATCTTCTAAAGATTGGGAGTTTCACACAATCGCTCACATCCGCATCATCATGTGGATCTTCTTCCTCATCTTCTTCATTGCCCGAATCCGAGCCTTGCTCTTGCTCATCTAAGCCATCTTCTTCCACCGCCATAGTTGTAGATCTTGCACGCCTTTGGTAGGTCATAGTGTCACCATGACTATTCCTGTTAGCTTGCCTTGCAAGATTGCGACCTTGAAGCGAGCGTGATGCGCCAATGGCTTCATCAACATCATCCCATGTAAGGTCACACTCACGACCACCTTGAGGTGCTACAACCAATGAGTCAGTCCATTCGTTGTCCCAATCAAAATCCTCAATGACCAAAGGGTCATAGTTTTTGCCCGCTTTCTCCCGCCTCATTTGAAACCTTGTTTTCATCTTTCGGTTGTATGCAACAAAGACCAAATCATTCAATCTCTTGTGTAGTAACCGGTTCCTTTTCTTTGTATGCATCTACGAAAGCACAAATGGCAAACAAAGCAAATAAAATGAATAAATAACTTGTTGAAATTAGTAAGCACATATAAGGCATAAGCTACGAATTGAGTAGAAAAAAATAAACACAAAGAAGCTACAAATTGACTCACAAATTCAAAGGTACTCCAATTTCGCTCACAACCAGATGATGATGCACAAAGACTAACAACACGCTTAGCAAACCTTTGTAGGTCAATGGCTCGCCCACCATATGAACGCCACCAATCAACTAGCATGGAAAATACACGCATATTAGCATATATTATTATATTAGGAATTCGGAAAGAAATAAAGTAATAAACATGCTGAAATTAACAACACTTACTAGGGCTTCTTGACTCTAAGTTTTGGATTGCCAATTTGTTTGAAAATACATCTCCTCGTTGGTCCTCATAATGCATGGCTTGTTCATCAATCTTGTTTCGAGTATTCTCATCTTGTACCATTCTTGCAAGCACATCATTAAAGCAACTCCTTAGCTCCCCAACATAGGTATCATCTCCACTCTTTTGGATGGCAAAGAATTTCCACAGGTTCAAATAGAGTGCACCCCATACAATGGATGATCCATTTGTTTCACCCAACGCCGCTCAATAATGTTAATGATCTTTTGAGCAAACGTTGCTTGTTTTGGGTAGAGAAGCTAAGGTTAATCTTCCCTTTGCATGAGCCATTAATGCCGCAACCTCCGCATTGCGGGCTTCTCATCACCATCAACCACCCTAAGCACGATAAGTGAAATGAAGCTCTAAGGCAATCTTCAATTGAATTCGTAACTCCTTAGAGAGCACAATATCCGTCACATGCATGCCGACCTCTGCCTTTGACAATTTGATCTTAGTCCATGATTCACTCACAAATAGACACTTCAAAGCATCCTTGTGCTTGTGCATGCTCTTCAAAGTAAGGAAGGTTGTGGCAAACCGAGTGGCAATGGGTCTCACAAGATCCATCCCACTGCCTTCTCCTCATTGCACTAAGAAGCCTATCATGCCTATAAATGAATGTGGTGACACGCCTAGCACGTGCAATAGGCTTCTTAAATTCCTTCAACCGCAATGTCTTCTAACATAAGGTCCAAACAATGTGCAAGACAAGGACTCCAAAACAGTGTAGGAATCCTCTCCATTAGAAGCTTGCTCACGCCTTGTAGTTAGCACCATTATCGGTGACAACTTGAACAACCTTGTCTTTCCAATGGCCTCAATTCTCTTCTCTAGCAAATTAGCTATCATAGTTGCATCATGTTGTTCACTTGATGCATCAACGGACTCAAGAAGTAAGTCCCTCCGGCCGTTGACAAGGAAGTTGATCAAGTGGCGCCCCTCCTATCGGACCATCCATCCGACATAAGTGTGCAACCATATTGCTTCCACGCCCGCCGTGCTCCTCCCTTAAAGTACTTGTCTCCTTGACGCACTCTCAAGCAATGGCTCCTCACCATGGAAACTAGGAGGCTTATACCCGAACCGCATCGCACATCGCCTCACAAGCAATCTCAAAGCGCCTTGAGTTTGCGGCATTAAATGGTATGCCACACTCATAGAACCATAATGCCCATTGCTTATTCACATAATGCCTGTCTTCCTTGGTCCTTGTCTTTGGCCTCCATGGTGCTTTGAAAAGATCCGAACGTCTTTGATCTACGACATCTTGGTGTTCTCCAAGCATACCAAAGAATCGACTTGGTCTCCTTGTCTTTGCCTTTGCATTGACCTTGAATGAAAAGGCGAAGATGCCTTCTTTTGGCGGTGTCCACGAACTTGGCTTCACAATGGAGTCTTGGTCTTGGGACCCAATGCCATGTGCTACCACCTCCACATCTTGACCTCCCCTTCATCATCATCATCATCGTCTAGGAAAATTGGCCTACTTCTCTTGTTTTTTTCAAATAATCTCCCATCTCTTTCCGATTTACGTGGTAGTATTGGGACATATTACCACATCCGAATAACCACCCGCAAGATGCTCCTTCACCTTTTGATCCTCATGTACTTGGGGTGTTACAAAGGATACACATCACCTTATCTCGATTGCCAATTTCCCGCCAATAGCCATATTTCCATCCGGATCATTAGACTTCGCCTCCGCTTTGGATCGGTCTTTGGATCATACCGGCCTCGGATGATGCAATACTTGCACTTGCGCTTGCACTTGTTATTTTTTTGCTTCGCAAAGACAAAGATAGAATCATAAACATTACAAGTCACCAAGAATCGCCAGCTCAACACATTGCAATTCATGAAGCAACAAGCTCAAGCCTGATTCAAATTGCTTCACGATCGATTTACTCGATGCATGCGTTGGCGTCGCTGACCGACTCCGCGCTCCGCAAAGATAAAGCGATCGCGGTCGCCGCCACATGAGCGACGGCTGGGATCGCACATGTGTCGTGGACTCGCTACGACTACCGATGCCTTCCTTCTCCTCGCTGAGGCGCCCCCCTCCTTCTCCTCCGCTGACGCAGACGCATCGCCGGCGCGAATCCTTGACCCGGCGGTCCGGCCTTCTCCGCCCCCTCCTCCCGGCCTCCCTTCCATATGTCCGAGGAGTCCGGGTCGGCACGGGAGAGGACGCGAGGACGGAGAGAGGGAGGAGGGAGGGGAGCCGGGAGGCCAAGAGGAGGAGAGCAGAGCGAAACAGAGGTACCGAGCAGAGAGGAGGAGAGGAGGGTGTACCTTGTCGCCTTGCTAGGCGACGGCGACGGGAGATGGGCGGCGAGACAAAGAATGGGCGAGATGGGTGACGCCGAGAGAGCGGCGGCCGGCGAGATGGGCGCCGCCGCCACACGCCCGGCCTTCCAGTGAGTCTTTCTTGTTTCTTGGCGATTCGGCTTTCCCTTCTCCACTTTCCTTCTCTCTCTCTCGGTTTAGTTGCCTAGGGTTCTCTTGGCAACTTGATTTAGTCGCGCGCCAAGGCCTCCTCCTCGCCAAGCGTCGCCTTGAGCCCTCCCGACGACATTGCCCGCCTCAGCGACGCCTTCCGGACGCCATGGTACTAAGGCGGACGCCATACTTGCGCAAGACAAGGTGAGCCGACGCCTTGACCCACCCCCACGCCTTCTCGCCTAGGCGACGCCTAGGCGTCGCCTTCCGGACGCCTTAATAACCATGGTGATAATCGCACTCAAAACTCCCAATTGACATTATATATTGTCTGACTCGTAACCTAATGGCTACAATAGTACGGGATCAATATTTCAAGGAGATATATATGCATTGAATAGGATTTACAACTATCGACTTCCCAAACATAGCATTTTGATATCAAACATACACGCATGAATAATACATCTTTCAAAACAAAGTACAATAATTAAAATAGTGGGATCAACATAATCAAAGGAGGTGCTTGATGGTTGGTCGTCGAATATTTCGCTCGAACAATCGACGTCTATTCCAAAAAGAGCCAGAAACGAATTAAATAATGCAAAATAATTTCAACAGTAACCAAATCCAATTATATTCTGGAAGATCTTGATTTTAGATGAATTTAGAAACAAAATTAATTCAATTTGGATTTTTTACGCAAAAGTTCTTACGGTTTTAGTTTGGTTTGGTTTGAAAATTCTAGAAAAAGAAAAGGGAGAGAATTCTCTCTCTAATAGGAGGGACCTGTTGCCTTTTCGTTTCCCTTTTGATTTATTTTCGATTTGGAAATACACTAGTGTATGACAGGTGGGCCCTATGTATTATCTTATCTTTTCTTTTATTTTCCTAAAGGAAATCATTTACTGACTAGTGAGACCCAGCTGTCGGTGACTCTGCTCACGCCAAAGGTCCATGCGCTGTGTTTGGCCCACGGCCATGTGCGCTGTGCACTTAATGGCGGCGGGACCCGCTTGTCAGTGACTCATGGTGAAAACAAGTTTTAAATAAACTTTGTTAATTGTTTGCGGCCCCACGCGTCATTGAAACACCACAACAATTAATCAACAGCTAATCATTGCTTTGTCTAAACGACAGGGATTTGGGTTTTAATTACGCTGCTACAGTGTTTGTTCGTTTCCGACAAAACAGAGAAGCGCTCGGGCGCTGGCTTCCTGTGCTTGTCGCTGGCGGGGTCCACGACGGCGCCGGGGAAAGCCCAACATGGGTTCCCACGAGGTAGGTGGTCCTAGGAGTACTGGTGGCGAGGGCTATGGTGGCCCGTAGCAGCGGTGCGGCGCTACGGCTTCAAGCCAACTACAAAACCAGCAGCACCCTAAGCTAACTAGTGCGCTCACGAGCTACCATGAGGCATTAGGAGCTCACCGGTAGCGAAGGAAGGGCTCGGGGAAGCTTGGAGAAGGGCTAGCGACGATGACTAGTGGCGGCGAGGGGAACTCCTCACGGTGGCGGGGACCTGAGAGAGAAGAAGAGCCGTGAGTGGCCGGGGAGGTACAAGTGAGGTGAGGGAGTGCTGGTGGGGAGAGCAATTGGGACGGAGCACACCGGACGAGGCGCGGTGGTGGAATTGTTGCTTACGGTCGGTGACGAAGAAGTGATGGCTTCGGCGAGTTCCTGTGAATAAAAAGTAGAATCAGTTGAGGGGAAAAGGTTCTGGTTCTCTAGAACATGTTATGACGTAGGTAGTGGGAAGGAAAACCCTCGGGGACGGTGGTTGTGTGATGGCGGTGCGGCGGCCCGACGCGGCACTTGCGCCTTCCTTGCGTTTGCGCTTGGTGGAAGAGGATTGGAGGGAGGGGAATTGTAGGAAAGTGGGAATGACGAGAAGGGGGGTATCCAGTGAGCTCTGGATGGCTTTATATAGCCAGGAGGGCGGAGGACTCGCGAGGAAACCAGAGTACATCCTGGCGGCGTTGTGCTCGGTTGCGTGACGCACGGGCATGGGCAGGGATGGGCATTGCCGAGAGGGTGAGGGACTTGACCGGGTTAGGTAAGGGCACAGACAATGCTGGCGAGGGCATGGGGGCGGAGAAGAAACCAGGGCATGGTCGAAACGGTGGGTGTGCGGTGAAGAGCTCGCGAGTGTGCACTGGCGAGGGGGTGAGCGAGGTGGACGATGAAGTCTGGCGGGTGGGGTCCACCTGTTAGCAAGAGGGAGAGTAAAAGAGTTAGGGTTTTTGGTTTACATGCTGAGTTGTTTGCTGAATTTTTATTCTGAGCAAACGAAGCCAAAATTTTATGAAACTTTTTGTGAGGGCTCTTGACTTAGAGTAGTTGCTTAGGTACATTTCTCAAGAATTTATCTTGTCTGTGATTTTCTCCAATAATCTTACGAGTTCCTGTTCTTATGATTGCATTTGTTATTCTTAATAGAAATTTACATAAGTTGTTTAATAGTTTTCCCCCGAGCAATATTTGGCCAAATTAATTCTCTCAACTATTATTTTTATTTTGTTTTATCCAATTTCTTTTAAGTGCATGTTTGTTTGTATTTCATGATTTGCTTTTAAACAAAAGTTCAAAATCATGCATGGTTGGTTACATAAATGTAATATGCTCAAAATATATTTTCTCAATGCATTTCTATTATATATTCTCAAAATGTGAATTTTGGGATGTTACAGTTTCCATGCGGCAGAATGAAACATTGAAACCTGTGATTGATGAGAGTTCTGTATTTGATGGAGTTTTCCTATATTCAGCAGGATCAAGATCAGCAAAAATACTCCGGAATGAAACAATGTGAAAGGTGTGGTCGGAGTGGCTGATCCCACTAGACCAATTGCTGCAAGTAATTCAGTCAGAAATAAAAAAGGATGTCAGCCAGGTTGCAGATCAGATCATGTGCTCATTAAAACTTGTCCAGCTAGTACTGTACCTCTGTGATGAGTTGGTGGAGGAAAAGAAGAAAGATTACTAACGTTTTCGGTTTTCACTCATGCTCACAGTACTGACTGCTGAATTGCGTTGGTGAGGAAAATATTGAAGTTATTGATGTTTTCAGCTGGAATTAAAGTTTAAAGGACATTTGTGGCATATAGTCGTCATTCGCAGTTAATTCTTTCGTTCAGGGATTCTGCTCTTTCTGTGAAGTATTTGTACAGTGTTGGTTTCTAGTGTGTTTATGCGAAAAAGGGTGAAATGCTAGTATTACGAATCTTCAGTGGTTTGTCGATGTGGAAGTGGCTACAATTATCAACACGTGCTAAAATATGGTATCTAGATACCTTCCGTCTGAAATTATCTTATGTTTTACGATCTCGTTTTGAGTCTCACTCTGCTCTTCATCATCTCGTGGCAGTAGGAAGATGAACACACTGCCTTTTTGTTGTGAGTTATATAGATGCAACTGTATGTAACCATGCTAGGAAGTTAATAACTTATGATATAGACTACTTTGGATAGGTCTAGGCTTTTGCTATGTGCAAATCATGCAGAGTCTGATGTATGCTTGCCTTGCTTCCAATGCGTGAGCTCATGCCTTTCCAACCATTACACCAATGCGTTTAGGATAAAAGCTCAAGGATGTGTTTACTTGAATAAAATACATTTAGATTTTTATGATATTGGCATGTATACTAATAATAATATGGTTGAAACCTTGTCAGGTGGGTTCTTAATTTTGGATTCTAGGAGAACTTTGGATGAGCAGCATAGCAGAGCCCTGGAGGATATGTTGGCACTGAGATTCAGGTATGGCAAAGACATGCTATTGCGGCTCCAAAAAAAAGACATGCTATTGCTGAAATCGTAACACAAAATGTATTCATTATACACAATGACAAATGTATTTTGATAACTCTGGAATTCAGTATACCAGTATGTTACGACATTGCTAATTTGTTATGTCCAACATTACCACAAGTCTACAATACAATTTTGTCCAAACAAAAACTCTCTTTTACTTTTAGTCCCACATCGAGAGGCAAGAGCAGGGCGACAGCATGAGCAGCCTAACAAAACATGGGCAAGCATGAAGCAACTCATATCTTTCTCGGCCTTTTTGGCTGATGATCAAGTGTTACATATAAGTTAATATCTGATACGTTTGTCATCCGTCCACGGGGGCCTTGAGCTTAGGATCTTGGGTGGCGGACGGACTGTGGTAAGCGGTGGTGGCAGCAGGGTGGCGAGGCAGAGAGCACCACCGCTGCCGCGAGAATGGCAGCGTGCATTGGGCGAGCCGAGAGCGGCTAGCGATGATCCCTGAAGTCGAGTTAGGTTTTGGGGTGGCGATGATGGCGATGGTTGAGGAGGGCATCTCGCCTCTTGCAGGAGGCATTACCGGCAATGATACATGGAGGGCAGCGCCAGCCGGCAGCAGAGATGGCGGTATGGCGTGTGGCGAGGGTAGGCAGTGACGTTAAGTCTTAATCGCACGTGTGGAGATGGGCGCCAATATCCGCCGGTGATTCTTACGGTGCATGACGCTTGCATTGTTGAGACGATTGGTGCAGAATAAACCGCGAAAGTTAGTTCTATAGTATCAAAAGGTATATGTTGTAGGGGTGATCCTACCGGCCACAACGTTCAAGCGAAGCAACCGTTAGAACCCGGAGGACCCTGAAGCCCCGTGAGGCCTGGAGCAGTAAGACCTCCAAGCCACCCCTGGGGCGGAGCCGAAGCATACCCGGAGGGCCCCAAAGCCCCGCGAGGCCCGGAGCAGCAAGACCTCCGGGCCACCCCCGGGGCGGAGCCGAAGCATACCCGGAGGGCTCCGAAGCCCCGCGAGTCCCAGAGTAGAGAGACCCCCAGGGCGAACCCGAAGCCCCTGCTACCAATCCTAGACCGGAGGCACTGTCAGGGTGGACCGGGTCCAGGAGCGCCTACCATGGACCAAAGCCTAGGCGTAGGGGCGGGAAATGTCCCTGCAACCCCTACGAATACAATATCATTGTAGGATCAGAAGAGTAATGTACAAAACCCTCACAGGGAACTATAAATAGGGGGTCACCCCCCTCTGAGGGGAGAGAAAAAACAAGTACGAATTCTTAAGCAATAACAGTTTCTCGTTCTTGTCGTTGGCTAGTCTCCTCTCACGAGGATCCCCGGGAGCCCTCGTGAGTCTCTCCGAGGTTCCCTTTCATCAGATAGCTCGTTTTGCTACTATAGTTGGCGCGTCAGTGTGGGGACCGACGCCGAACGCATACCCAAGTACAAGAATGGCACCAAGAGCCGCCTTGCACACGCACGTCGGGAGTGGCGGGCAGAACCGAGCCACCCAAATACCGAGGACTAAGCGGAGTAGAACCTCCGTGTCAGCGGAGGCCGCTTTCGCCAAGAGGAAATCGAGCACTCCACACAGGACACCGTGGCTGGCGAGGTGCCCCCTGTTTCTCAAAGTCGATCAACAATCGCTTGCTCGGCCCACTTGGGGCGCAGCAATGAGCTCACGATCTACTCAATAGGAGTGGCGGATCTCGTCGGGAACTACTCGACCTCCGGCAATGGGGAGGGGGCGGCCCGCCATCGCCCATGCGGCGCCGCGCCACTGAGCTGGGCGCTGCCGCCGGGGTCCTCTGCCGCCGCTCCCGAGCCGATACATCGGGAGATCGGCCACCACCTTGAGCGCTGGTCGAGGCGGGCGGCCTGCCCCGGGCTTCAAGATGCCATAGATCCGACCATTCGAAGGGTCGACGGACCCCGCTGAGTTCCTCCGCGTCTACGAAACCGCCATCGAGGCCGACGGGGGGGATGACACCACGAAAGCAAAAATCTTGACCCTAGCTCTGAGGGGGATAGCGTTAACATGGTTCTTTACCATCCCCCCGCGCTCCGTGTATGCGTGGGAACAACTGCGGGACATGGTGCGCAACAGCTTCCAAGGAAACTACGCCGAACCAAAGGACGCGAGGGACTTATTCGCCATGAAACAGACCCCGGGCGAGCCCCTCCGCAACTTCTCCAGAAGGTTTGCGGAGGTCAAATGCCAGTGAAGGGGGTCAACGAGACAACGGTGATCAACGCCGTAACTTGCGGACTCCAGAAGGGGCCCCCTGGCAGAGCGTCTCGCCCGCAAACCCGTCCACTCAGTGGCAGAGCTCTTCGACAAAATGGAAGAGTACGCCGGGCGGAGGAAGACAGCATACGGCGGGGAGGTGCCTCGGGCCGCCTCACGCCGTGTGCCGCCTGATGGAGTCGAGGAGGCCAGGAAGAAGTAGCAGCGCGCCGATCAGCGGAGTCGGATACAGCGCCAAGAGGCGGAACGTGTACAACTTTGAAGGGCAGCAGCAGCCAGGACCCCGTGCGGGGCGCGGCCGAGGGCGCGGTTGCGGCAGACAAGACGGAACACGGCTGTTTTGCGACCTTCATGGCGAAGGGTACCACACAACGCTACAATGCCGAACCCCCCGGGACGGCCAGGAGAGGCCACTCTTATTTTGCGACCTACACGGCGAAGGCTCCCACACCACCCCCGTTGTCGCACGATCGCTACCATGCAAGAATACATGGGCGCGATCGCCCACAGGCCAAATGGCGGGAGGCGCGGACCCGCTTTCGCCCCGCCCGAGGCCTCGCATCGAAGGAACATAGGCAGAGCAGCGGCAGAGGATCATCAACATGATCATGGGCGGTTCATCATCAGGCCTCTTGTCAAAAAGGCAGCGGCGGGCATACGCACGCCAAATACACCATGTGACGACGTGCACAACTTCTAGCCCACCACACTACGCCGAAGTACCAATCACCTTCGGCCCTGAAGACGCCAAGGGCGTGTACTTCCCTCACCAAGACCCCCTGGTCATCTCGGCAAGCATCGCGGACTTCAAGGTGTGCTGTGTCCTAGTGGATGGAGGAAGCTCCGTGGACCTATTGTTCGCGGAAGCCTTCGACAAGATGATGATCCCGAGGGACCATTGTCGCCACGTGCATCCTCCTCGTGAGGCGGTGGAAGGCCATGAATAAAGACAGAGGCGGTCGATTTAGTTGTCACCTTTGGTGATGGCTACGCCACCCGCACCGAAGTCATCACATTTGATGTGGTCCAAATGTCGTATCAATACAACGCTATTCTGGGACGGGCCACGTTAAATGCATTCGGCGCCATAGCGCACCACAACTTTCTATGCATGAAGATCCCCACTCACGAAGGGGTAGTCACGGTGAGGGGAGATCAAGATCTACCAAGGCAGACGGAGCTCGAAGCATTATCCCCCGCCCGCCATGTTCACACAGTGGGAACAGGCGCCGCACAGCTAAGTGGTACCCCGGCAAGATGGGCGCCGAAGGCCAAGCCCGAAGGCCAGCTCCTACAGGTCCCCATCGTCGAAGATGAACCAGGCAAGACGGTGGCCCTCAGCGTCGAACTATCAACTGGGGCCTGCGAAGATATCTTCGCTTAGGGCCCCGAGGACATCCCAGGGGTCCCACGGGAAGTTGCTGAGTACCGATTGACATTACGAAGCAACGCCGTGCCCAAGAAGCAGAAGTTGCGCCGCATGTCAGTTGAGCGCCTGGAAGCCGCAAAAAGGAGGTCGTTAGGCTCTTGAAGGCTGGGGTAATCAGGGAGATTAAACACTCCGAATGGCTAGCCAACTCAGTCCTCGTGCGGAAGGGGGAAGGAGACTGGTGTATGTGCATCGACTTCACCGACCGCAACAAGGCTACACCCAAAGATGATTTCCCCCTACCCCGCATCGATCAACTGGTGGACGCCACCTCAGGCTGCGAATTAATGTGCTTCCTCGACGCCTACTCCGGTTACCACCAAGTATTCATGGCAAAGGAGGATTAGCTTAAGACAGCATTCATCACCCCATCGGCACATACTGTTACACTCGCATGCCCTTCGGCTTGAAGAACGCGAGAGCCACGTTTAGCCGACTCGTCAACAAAGTCCTGGCCGACCAGCTCGGTCGGAATGTTGAGGCCTATGTTGACGATGTGGTAGTTAAGAGCAAGCTTCGTGATTCCCACGTATCCGACCTCCAAGAAACATTCGCCAACCTCAGGGCGAAGGGGATAATGCTCAACCCAAAAAAGTGCGCCTTCGGTGTCCAAGTCGGAAAACTACTTGGCTTCCTGGTGTCGCAAAGGGGCATCGAGGCAAACTCGGAGAAGATCAAAGCTATCCAGGAGATGGCACCCCCCGCACGGCCCACGAGGTACAGAAACTCACGGGCTGCCTTGTGGCACTTAGCAGATTCTTGTCCTTTCGGCGGGCAATTCTGCTGTTCTTCAAAAGCGCTCCACGGAGCGAGCCCTTGATTGGACCCAAGATTGCCAAGCGTTCCAAACACTCAAAAGAATACCTCGCCAGGCTCCCTAGCCTGGCGAGCCCGACCGGAGGGGCAACCCTCTTGCTCTACCTCGCAGCCTCTTCGGCTGCCGTCAGCGCGGTCCTCGTTCAAGATGAAGGAACTCAGCGCCTAGTCTACTAGTGTCTGAGGCTTGGCAAGGCGCCAGAACCCGGTACACAGAGCTGGAAAAGCTAGCCTACGCTCTCCTCATGGCCTCTCGCAAGCTTCGGCATTATTTTCTGGCCCACGCCATTGTCATTCCCACATCCTACCCACTGGCCTTGATGTTGAGGAACAAGGACGCATCCGGTCGCATAGGCAAGTGGGCAGCCGAGTTGGCTCCGTTCGACGTTACCTTCACTGCACGTGCAACAATAAAATCGCAGGCGCTCGCAGACTTCGTCGCCGAATGGACCCCGCAACAAGCAGACCAAGCGCCAGGCCAGGTTGAGGCACCTTGGGTGATTACCACTGATGGGTCGTGGTGCGCTGCGGGGCCGGCGCCGCCGCCATCTTGACCACGCCAGACGGCCGCACAATCTCGTACGCCGCGCGCCTAGACTTCCCGACAACAAACAACGCCTCCGAATACGAGGCTATACTGCTCGGTTTACGGAAGGCCAAAACATTGGGTGCGAAGCGCATAATAATCAAAAGCGATTCCCGCCTCGTTGCAGGACACTTCGATAAATCATTCATAGCGAGGGACCCGGAGATGTCCAGGTACCTAGCGGCGGTCCGGGCTGAAGGAAAAAACTTCCACGACATCACCGTCCAAAGCATCCCGCGCAACTCCAATGACGCGGTCGACAGGCTGGCCAAGATAGCAAGCACCAATGAAAACCCCCCACCGGATGTATTATACTCTAGGCTGCAGGAACCATCAACGCCCCGGCACCACCGGTGAACCCGGCGATGGGCGTGTACAGGGGCGCCACCGCCCGAGAGTCGCGGTCGGTTCGGCAGATCAGTGCAACGGACTGGCGGGACCCTATCCGAAGCTTCCTTGAAGGAAAAGAGCCCGACTAAGCAGCCGAGGCAACCTGCCTAAGGCACCGAACTCGCAACTACTGTATCATCGGTGGCCAGCTATACAAGGGAGGTGTCTGCGCCCCATTGCTACGGTGCATCTCCCAGGCCGAGGGGCAATCTTTTTTAAGAGAAATACACGAGGGACTCTGCGGAGCACACCAAGCATCACGGAGCCTCGTGGGAAAAACTTTTCGCCAAGGTTTTTCTTGGCCTCACGCGCTCGGGACGTCTGAGAACAGTGCAAGATCGCCGGGGTGCCAATGGGCGACCATCGGTCAAGGCCCCACCTACATAATTCTGACCACTTGCTCCAATATGGCCCTTCTCGCGATGGGGCCTCGATACCATCGGCCCCTACCTCACAGCCAAGGGCAGCCTGCGCTTCACATTCGTCGCCATCGAGTACTTCTCCAGATGGGTGGAGGCTGAACCAGTGGCCAAAATCACGACCTCGGCGGCGCAACGGTTCGTTTGGAGGAACATTGTGTGTCGATATGGGGTGCCCCGAGACATAGTCACCGACAACGGCACCCAGTTTGATTCCGCGGCCTTCAGAGTTTTCTGCCAGAGCATCGGCACCAATATATGCTTCGCATCTGTCGGCCACCCCGAGTCGAACGGGGCCGTAGAGCGTGGCAATGGCAATTTACTGGTCGGGCTCTCCAAGCGCCTCGTAGGGCTCCCGAAGGGGTTATGGCTGGAAGAACTCCAGAATGCCTTATGGGCGATCCGCACGTCTCCGACAAGGGCCACAGGCTTCTCCCCCTTTAAGCTTCTCTTCGGGGACGAGGCGGTGACCCCAGCCGAAATCACAGGAAGGTCTCTCCGGGCAACCGAAGGTGGAAGCGCAGAGGATCACGGGGTCTCAGTAGATCTCCTAGAAGAGCACCGCGTCGAAGCAATCTCAACAATGGCAAAGTACATGTTGAGACACAGTTGATCCTAGAGTTAGCTATTACAGACCGTGTGCGGGAAGCACGGCAGAGTGAGCGGCTATTGCAGGGGGTCAGGAAGCGTTTGGATGAGGGCAAAGTGGGGGATTTTAGCATGGATGATTCTGGTGCTTTGAGGTTTAAAGGCCGCCTTTGTGTGCAGCAAAAAGCGGAGATCAAAGATGATATCTTGAGGGAGGCTCATCGCACTGCGTACACTGTTCATCCTGGTGAGACTAAGATGTATCGCGATCTGAAATAGAATTTCTGGTGGAAAATAATGAAGGTGTACATTTCTAATTATGTGGCTTCTTGTGGTGTTTGTCAGCAAGTGAAAGCCGAGCATAAGCGCCCTGCAGGGTTGTTGCAGCCTCTGGAGGTTCCCTAGTGGCCTTGGGATGATATCTCTATGGATTTTGTGGTGGCGTTACCTCGTTCGCCACGAGGGAAGGATATTGTTTGGGTAGTAGTGGATCATTTCAGCAAGTCTGCACACTTTATTCCTATCCGAACGACAAGTTCAGCAAGCGATCTTGCTCCTATTTATGTGTGTGAGATTGTGAGACTGCATGGTGTGCCAAAGACCATCATTTCGAACAAGGACGCGAGTTTGTCTCCAAATTCTGGGAGAGTCTGCAGAGTGCGTTGGGCACACAGCTTCGTCTTAGTACAGCCTTTCATCCTCAGATAGATGGGCAGTCAGAGCGTACTATTCAGACTTTGGAAGATATGTTGAGGACTTGCGTTCTGTCTTGGAAGGGTAGTTAGGAGGACCAGTTGTCACTTGTAGAATTTGCTTATAACAATAGCTACCATTCCAGTATTAGAGCCGCACCATTCGAGGTTCTGTATATGCGAAAATGCAAATCACCACTTTGTTGGGATGCAGTGGGTGAGAAGGCAGTTTTGGGTCTGGACTGGATTCAGAAGACCGTTGAGCGCATGGCCATGGTGAGGCAGAATCTGTTAGTAGCTCAGAGTAGACAGAAATGATATGCAGATGTGAGGAGGAGTGACTTGGAGTTTACGGTGGGTGACCAGGTGCTCTTGAGAGTGTCTCCCACTAAAGGCATTGTTTGATTCGGTACCAAAGGGAAGCTTAGCCCGAGGTACGTTGGACTGTTCCTGATTATTGCAAGAATTGAGAAGTTAGCCTACCGCTTGGACCCTCCTGAGACCATGTGCAGAGTTCACAATGTGTTTTACGTCTAGATGCTGAGAAAGTTTTTGAGAGACCCAGAGCATAAAATTTCATTGGAGCCGCTGACTATTGAGCAAGAACTCACAATTGAGTTGTGTCTGGTGCGTATTCTGGAGAGGTTGTAGGACTGTAAAGGCGACTAGAGGGGGTGAATAGACGCTTTCTCAATTTTTTTGCCTTAATCAAATTCAACACGCACTTTTCTCCTCTAGCTATGAAAGCTAAGAAGATCAGTAAATGCACAGAGGAAGCCTTGTGCTGAATCCAATTTCATCCTTAACCACAAGATTCAGCAATGTAGAATTGATCTCACTGGACCGGTCTGACCGTCGACAAAATGGCGGTCTGAAAAGCTAGCGGTCCGACCGGCGGCCAACTGGCGTTCGAATGGCTGGCGGTCTGACCGCCGGTATAAAATCGGTCGGACCGATTTAGTCCAGTAGCACTGCGCAATGCCCAAATCCAAAACGAAAATTGGCCCAACTTTTGATTCAACCGATGAAACTTGACTAAATTTGGAGCACACCTCCCTAAGGATATCTAAGACCTATTTCTAGCGACGATCGTCCAGATCCACTTCAAAGAATCGATCTCTTTAGGTTTTACCAAAGAAGTGTTCAAAACCTAGAAATATGAAAATCTTGATCCAAAACTTGCTTGTGGGGGATTGATGATCTAGATGATTCTAGGAGTATCCCCACACATCATAGCAAGGTAAAATCGGTCAAGAGACCAAGCATAAACAACCGAATCAAGGAAGCACCAAAATCATCAAAAGAGAGAAGAAAACGAATGAGACTTCATACTTGAACAAACATCCATAGATTGATTGATTCAAGATGTTGCTTGTCAAAGCTACTCCCTTAAGGAGGACAACAAATATTTTCTCTCTAAACCCTAGCCTCTCCTCTCCTCTCCAAACCCTAGAAAACTTAGGTTTTTGCTAAATGAGTGCTTGGGGGGGTTTTTTCCAGCTCCCCCTTCTATTTATAGGGTGGCTAGGGTTTCTCTCATGGGCTCCCATTATGGCCCAACACAAATGGGATACACACACATCTGTTGAAGCAATCGCCCGTTTCACCACGTGTAGGTTGATCAGCGGCTCTCATCAAGTCGGCAAGTCTCTCCCATTCGAATCCCATCGGAACCTCCAAGGCACTTGCACCGACCCCTGCGCCGCTTGATCCAACGGTACCGCAACGAATCGCCTGCTCGATCCATCTTGTCCATTCTGCACCATGCTTGTATCAGACGACCTCACTCGGCATCCATGATCGTTCTGGACCTCAGCTCTCCAAGTTTAGTCCCGATCCTCCTCACCGTTGACGTCGTTGACCTGTAAGCCACTTGCACAGCAATAGACAAAGAAATCGTCTCTGGGAACAAGTTCTTCACAACTTGACCCACATTAGCTCAACAATGCAATATGCAACATTGAAGCATTGAAACTCATACATTAAACACAACAAAAACATAACAATGCTAAAATGGCCGAAGTCCAAGTGGAAGCCGGTCGGACCTCCCTACCAAGCCGGTCGGACCGATTTCCCAGCGGTCGGACCGATTCCATAACGGCGGTCGAACCGTCCCAAACGACTTAGCCAAATGTGGATATCGTGAGGATATGTGCACGATCTCAGGATGATGAGCCAATTGGCAATGGCGTTGTTGGTTTGCAAAATCTCGCGTTTTCGGGTTTGCTTTATCTTTGTCGGACCACAAGCGGATCGCCGGCGTTGCATGGGCGGTCGGATCGCCTGTGGACTGGTCGGATCGCCATGGTGGTGGGTCGGACCGGCTGACCTAAATTTGGATTTTGGGGCTAATCCAAAAATAGGTTGTGTAGGCAAGTGAGGGGAGTCTCCTGGATGTGGTCCCATCATTTTTGGAGCTCCCAGTCAAAAGTTCTATTCGTTTGAAAATTCCAGAAGGTTTGAATTTTGAGTTGAAAATTTGGCTAAGTCTTTGGACCCGTCCGACCGCCGTTGTGGGAGCGGTCCGATCGGCATGAATCGGTCGGACCGCCACGTATGGTGATCGAGACCGCAATGGCTTTAAGGTTAGCCAAGTGTTGCATTGAGTTGGTTTTGATTGTGTTATTATATGAACTTCAATGCTTTATTGTTGTATATTGCATTGCGGAACTAACGTGGGTCAAGTTGTGAAGAACTTGTTCCCTAAGCGGTTTGTTTGTCTATTGTTTGTGCGGTGGCTTGCGCAGTCAACGACGTCAGCGGTGAGTGGATCGGGACTACGCTTGGAGAGCCGAGGTCCGTAACGATCGATATCTGGGAGGTCGTGTGACACAAGCATGGTGCGAGATGGACAAGATGGATCGAACGGGTGGTTCGACATACCGTTGGATCAGGCGGTGCAGATATCGGTGCGAGTCTCTGGGAGGTTCCGATGGGATTCGGACAAGAGAGGCTTGGCGACGCGATGAGAACCGCTGATCAACCTACACGTGGTGAAGCAGGCGATTGCTTCAAGAGTTATTTGTGTGGGTCCCATGTGTAAGTGACCCCAAAAGGAAACCCTAGCTCTCTAGTATAAATAGGAAGGGGGGAGATGGAAAACCAAGCCAAGCATTCATTTTAGCCCCTTCTTCCTTTTCTAGGGTTTGGAGGAGAGGAGAGAACTAGGGTTTGGAGTGTGCTCCTTGTTGAGCTCTTGCCTTCCTTGTTGGAGAGGCTTTGTAAGCATCTTGTGTACTTGAACAATCTTGTGATGCTCAATTGAAAGATCGTTTGCTCCTTTTGTGTTCTTCTCCCTTTGGATGATTTTGGTGCTTCCTTGATTCAAAGGTTCATACTTGGTCTCTTGGCCTAATTTATCTTGCTTTGATGTGTGGGATTACTCCTAGAGTCATCTAGATCATCAACCCCCCACAAGCAAGTCTTGAATCAAGATTTTCATATTTCTAGGGTTTGTGCACTTCTTTGGTAAAATCTCGAGAGATCGATTCTGCGAAGTGGATCTGACGGATCGTCGCTAGAAATAGGTCTCTAATATCATTAGGGAGGTGTGCTCGAAATTTGGTCAAGTTTTATTGGTTGAAACAAAAGTTGGATCAAATTTCGTTTTGGATTTGGGTGGAGTTTTTCATCTTCGACTCTACCGGTCCGACCGACTTCAACGGCGGTCCGACCGCCGTGTATTCGAGCCATTGGCTTGCGGGTCGAACCGCTGGCCCACCGGTCCGACCGCTAGTTAGTTGTCGGCCGATCGGACCATTGGTTGACCGTCGGTCCGAGCCGCCTGTGGTAGCGGTCGGACCGCAAATGATCCCAAGAAGGAGCAGTGAGTTCTTTTCTCGGTTGTGTCGTGTGGTTGAGGGTTTATCAAATCCAACACAAGGCTTCCGTTGTGTGCTTCTCGATCTTCTTAGCTTTCATAGCTAAAGGAGTAAAGTTCGTGTTGGTTTTGATTTAGGCGAGAAAGTTTTGAAAGCGCCTATTCACCCCTAGTCGCCTTCAGGTCCTACAAGTGGTATCGAGCCGGTTAGCTCTTCTCATAGATCTTAACAGGTCTTTGGAGCCATGGCGATCGACAAGTACTCAACCAAGCCACACATTTTGAAGGAGTTGACTTTGCATCTTTGGAAGGCTCGTATGCAAGCATATATCGAGGCTCAAGGGCACGCTATTTGGCTAAAGGTGAAAAATCCTTATGTCGTACACCGATGACGATACGATCACTCCGGATGTGGAGGCCAACAAAGAAGGCTCGGAATTATTTGATCCAAGGCCTTAGTCGATCCGAGTTTGAGCGTGTTGCTCACTTGCGGTCGCTCACGAGATCTGGCGGACTCTTTGTGACTATCATGAAGGGTCCATCGCGATCAAGGAAGTGAGACAGAACCACCAAGAAAGTATACTCAAAGATCGAACAAAGGCAGGGTGAGTCTTTGGATGAGCTGGGGAAGATTCTCTAAGATTCTTCATGATCTCCGTATTTGTTGACTGGTATTTCGAGTGCGAGAATGCACGCCACACGGGTGCTCTTGATGTGAAGGTGCGGGAATGAAGATCACTTCCATCAATGACAACATCTTGTCATGAGTGAGCTTACCATGGATAAGCTTTACTCGAGGTTGAAGACGCATGAGATTGACTTTATCTCGCGTCTCCCAAGACAGAGTCGATGGCATTAGTGGTCGATAAATCCAAGGGTTGTTCTTGAGTCTCTTGATTGTAGCTCATCCGGTTTTTCATTATCGCTTTACATTCTTTAAGTGATGAGCAACTAGAGCTCGCCGAGGATGACTTAGCCTCCTTTCCACCAAATTCACAAGAGCGTATAACAAGGTGAGGAATAGGAGGAGAAGTGGACCTATCACATGCTTGAATGTGGTGAGCCAAACCACATTCGCTCCAGTGCCCCAAGCTAAAGGGCAAGGAGGAGAAGGAGACACGAAGACATCCCGGAGAGGATGCTAAACCCAAGAAGACAAACTATCGAAAGTTTGTCGGTAGGGTCCTGCCGCTCTTGAGAATGTAAATATGAGCGATGTGGACTCGGAAACGGAGGACGACGAGAGTGACTCTTGTGGCAAGAAGAAGGCGCATGACTTCACCGGCATGTGTTTCATGGCCAAGAACAGCCACGACAGCGACTCCTCCAACAATGAGGATCCTTTTAGTGATCCTGATGAGGTATGCCCTTCTATTGTCGACATGAAAAGGGCGTTGGTGCTTCTTGAGCGAAATTGCATAAGCAAGTAAAAATGATTAAGAAGGTGACATTATGATTGATAATTTGAACCTAGAAGTGGTTAGGCTAAAATCTATTAATCTCGATGATTTTGTGAATCTGCACTAGCTTGCTTAATGACTTGACAAGCTTGAAATCTGCTCATTCCTCCGTCACCAATCAACTTAAAGATGCTCTCGATGAACTAGAATCTCTCAAGTCTAGTTCTGCTTGCTTAGATGCCATTTCACTTGATGTGACTGCCATGGAAGCTATCCCTTTAACTTGCTCAAATTGTGCTTTGCTTGAATTAAAACTGGATAGCTCCTTAAAAGAATTGCAAAAATTTGATGCTAGTCATACATGCTCTCATTGTAAGAATAATAAGATTAAGATGCAAGAGATGAAAGAAATGCTAGTTTACTCTAGAGTTGCATCTTGTGAAAATTGTCCCAAGCTTACAATTGAGATTGAAGCCTTAAACAAGACCCTTGAAGAAAAGGCTAAAATTGAAAGATCCATGTCTTTTACTGCTTCTAAGAAAGTTATTGATTCTAACTCTTGTGCTTTAAATGCTGAAGTTGAAACCATGATTAATCAGATTCAAGAGGCATTTAGAGTCAAATTTAAGGAGCAGTTGAATAGGATTAGAGAATCCTATTGTGTGTCTTGTGAGGCCTTCAAGGTGGAAGTGACCCTTCTTAAGAGCAAGAGTAATGAGGTAATCAAGTCTAGCAAATGCACAAGATGTGAGGGTTTAATGAAAGAGAATGATTACCTCAAGGTGACTCTTGAGAAGTTTTCTAGTGGGAAAAAGAAACTCAACATGATTCTTGATCAATCCAAAGTGAGTGTGAAAAATAGTGGTCTAGGTTTCAATCCCCTAGAGCATTCAAAGAAAAACCCACCTAGGATTGCTAGAGTTGTGAAGAATGGTTTGTTTGAGCTAGAACCAACTAAGCCATCCGGGGTTGTTTTCAAATCCACGGGTTTTGCTCAAACTCTTTCTGGCAAGAAAGGTGCTTTCACTCATTCTGTACAGACCTCTCAAAAGGTCCAGTACCATTGCACCTTCTGCAAGAAAGAAGGCTATACTGTTGAGTTCTGCTTCCGGAGAGCAAAGCTTGAGAGAAAAGAGAGGATGAACGTTCTAAGATCCATTAGAGGAGTCCCTTCTCCAGGTGTAGTCTCTAGAGCTAGGCAGCCTGTTTATCGCACCACACATAGGCCTAGATTTGTAGAGAACTTTGTAGACTCTTTTGGTGGGTCTAGGCAGCATGTTGGATTAGGACATCGTGAGGAGAGACCACGGGTAGCACCTAGACAGGGGGAGTATCGATCTTTTGGTAGATCATTTCGGAGAGGTCTAGGTGGTTCTCATGTGCATTCTTGTGATTTTATTCCTGATCATGTTTCTGCTACTTCTCTGCTGCTCCTAGACATCGTGCTTCTCGAAGATCGATCCTCGATCATTTATCACTAACCCAAAGATCGAGGCTCTGATGTTTTCGATTGTGCTTTTAGGTCCGCTCGTGCGAGGAAGGAGGACATATGGCTTGTTGACTCGGTGTTCTCGACATATGGTGGAGATTCTAGATGGTTCTCCTCCTCACACGTGCATCCGCAATGAATTGATTACATTTGGGGATGCTTCTACGGACCGTGGATCGCAAAGGGCTTTGTGCTTGCGTCAACGACAAGTTCATGCTAAAAGACGTCGCTTTGGTAAGTAAGTCGAGGTATAATCTTCTATCTGCTTCTCACCGCTTGATGAGGGTCTAGAAGTGAGGTTTAAGAGAGGTGAGTGCAGAGTTCTAGATTCCTCGGGTGAGCTTGTTTTTGAGATCTCCATTTGAGAAGATCTTACGTGCAAATTTCAGATTTCTTACATTTCAGTCCTAGGTGTCTTGTAGCCTCCGATTCTCATGACCTTGTTTTGTGGCATCGTAGACTTGGGCATATAGGTTTTGATCATTTGTCTAGAGTCGGTTGCAAGGACTTGATTAGAGGTTTGCCTAGGTTGAAGGTGTTAGAGATCTTGTGTGCTCACCAGTAGACATGGTAAGATGGTGTCCGCTTCCCACCCACCTCTTACTTTGGTAATGGTGATGGACTGGACAACTTCTTCACTTAGATCTGCTTGGTCCTTCTAGAGTTCATCATTTGGTGGGAAATGGTATGTCTTTGGTGGTTGTGGATGATTACTCCGGTATTCATGGGTTTATTTTCTTGCTTCTAAGGACGAAGCATTTGGATTCTTTAGAGATTTGGTCCTTAGAATTCTTTGTTGATATACTGGAGCTTTGAGAGCCATTAGGAGTGACAATGGGATGAGTTCAAGAATTCTTCTTTTTCTACCTTCCAGACCGATAGGGAATTGAGCATCGCTTTTCTTCTCCTAGAGTTCCTCAATGAGAATGGTGTTGTAGAAAGGAAGAACAGAACCCTTGTAGAGATGGCTTGACCATGCTAGATGAGCATTCTACTCCTAGGAGATTTTAATGAGGCGATCTCTCTCGCTTGTTATATTTCCAACAGGGTTTTCTTGAGATCGTGGTTGGAAAGACTTCTTATGAGCTTAGATTTGGTCATTCTCCCAAAGTCTCTCATTTCAAGATCTTTGGTTGCAAGTGCTTCATTCTTAAACATGGCAATCTTGATAAATTTGAGTCTAGATGTTTTGATGGCATATTTCTTGGATATCCTGCTCATTCTCGTGGCTATCGTGTTTTTAATGTTGACACTAACAAAATTGTTGAGACTTGCGAAGTCACTTTTGATGAGGCTAGTCCTGGTACTAGACCCGATGCTTGGTACACGAGTTCACGAAATTCAAGGAAGCATTTTCGTCGATGATGACTCGAGGATGAAGAACCAAACCATCCTCCGGCTACTCGAGAGGGTGGAGAGCACGCTACCACTACGTCGGTTTCAAATTGAGCGACCTCCTCCTATCCCCACCGACGATCTGAGTGGCTCTGTTCCTACCTCCACAACTCATGAGGTAGAGGCCACGTCTGCACCAGGAGCACCACTTCACATACAGCGACAACATCCACCGGCGGATGATTGGGGATCTTCAAGAGCGAGTCACTCGCTCGTGTTTATTTCTCCGATTCTCATGCACATTCGCTTTTGTCGCTTCTTTGAACCCCGAGATATCACCCATGCTTTATCCGATGCCTCTTGGGTCAATGCCATGCATGAAGAGCTTGAAAATTTGAAAGAAACAAAGTCCGATTTTTAGTTGAGCGACCTTCCGATTCTCATGTTATTGGAACAAAATGGGTTTTTAAAAATAAGCAAAGTGAGGATGGATTGGTTGTTCTTAATAAGGCTAGACTTGTAGCTCAAGGTTATTCCTGTAGAGGGCTTAGACTTTGAGGAGACCTTTGCTCCAAAGAGCTAGATTGGAGGCCATTCGCATTCTTTTAGCATTTGCAACATCCAAAGGTTTCAAGCTTTTTCAAATGGATGTTAAAAGTGCTTTCTTGAATGGCTTCATAGAAGAAGAGGTCTTTGTCAAGCAACCTCCGGTTTTGAAAATCAAAATTCCCAAATCATGTTTTTAAACTCTCTAAAGCCTCAGATGGATTGAAACAAGCTCCTAGAGCTTGGTATGACAGCTTAAGAGTTTCTTGCTTGAAAATGATTTCAAAATGGGAATGGTTGATAAAACCTTGTTCACTCTCGTGCATGGCGTTGATTTCTTGTTGGTTGATTTATGTGGATGATATTATTTTGGTGGTTCTTCTCATGCTTTGGTGTCTAGATTTTCGATTCGATGAGCGTGAGTTTGAGATGAGCATGATGGGAGAGTGACATTCTTCCTTGGTCTTCAAATCAAGCAATTGAAAGAAGGAACTTTCGTTCACGAGTAAGTATACAAAGGACCTTCTTGGCGCTTCAATATGGGAAGCGAGAGGCCAATGTCTACTCCCATTGCTACAACCACCGTCTTTGGACCACGATGAGGATGGAGAGTCCGTGGACCGTAAGAGTACCGCAGATGATTGGCTCCATCCTCTATCTTACGTCGAGGCGGACATACAATTCACCGTATGTCCATGCGCTCGATTTCGAGCTTCCTCGTGCTTCTCATCGTCAAGCGAAGACGTCGCATATTCGGTATCTTCAAGATACGCTTGACTTTGGACTCGGTATTCTTCTTCTTGGCTCTTTCAATTCGAGCATTTTACGATCTTGATTTCACGGGTGTAGAGTTGATAGGAAGAGTACTACGGCACTTGTCATTTCTTGGGCACATCTCTTGTTTCTTGGTCTTCTAGAAAAAGCAGGTCTTACATTGCCTGATCCGAGGCCGAGTATGTAGCTGCCGCCGATGGTCGCTCTCGTGTTCTCTGGATTTTATCCACGCCATGGGACTATGGGTTATCTTTGGGAAGTGTTCCTCTTTTCTGTGACAACACTTCTGCCATTAATATTGCCAAAAACCCAGTGCAACATTCCAGGACTAAACACATTGACATTCGATTTCATTTTCTGAGAGACCATGTTGAGAAAGGTGATGTTGTGCTTCACTTTGTAGAGTCTGAGCAACAGTTTGCAGATATTTTCACTAAGGCTCTTGACTCTTCGCGTTTTTTGTCGCTTATGGGAGAGTTAGGGTTATTAGTCCTATTGGGCTGTTTTGAGGGGGAAGTTGCTCTTTTTGCATTCATTGTATCATAATGCATGTTTCAATTCATTTGTCTTGCATTGTATAATAAAATTAGTGGAGCTTTGATTATTATCCTTGTATGACTTGATTTCATCTTCTATACCTTGTCATATCAAGTGATAGTCTGCTAGACTTCTTTTATGGCTCTTCGTGTTTAGCTTAGCTTTTGCCTTGCTAGCTTTATATCTGTGAGCAATTTGAATCAAATCATGTCTTGTTGGATCTTGTGACTAGTTTTGCTCTAGTGATCCTCTTATGACTCTCGCCATGTCTTACAGTTGAATTGAGTCTTGAACTTATTTCGAGTTGAAAATGAGCTTTTATCTTATTAAGTCAAGCAAATGAAAAATAAGATTTTATGTGCGAAAAAACTGATCTCACCAATCCTTTCTCATGAGACGGCTTGCCATTGCACTAGGCATGAACTCAGGGGGAGTTTTGGATGACCTAGATCATTCTTTTAAGCTTATCGCTTGAGATGATCGCAGCAAGGCTTGAGATCTAGCACAGCAAAAAGGGGAGAAAAAGAAAATTTGCCCAAGAGGGCTAAGTGCTTGAGTTTTGCTTCAAAAGAATTCTCTTAATGCTCAAAATACCTCAATTCTTGTTTTGAGTCTCTTTCTACTTATAGACATGGCTTGACTCATTTTTGGTTGCTTGGAGTGAATCTATGATATTGAGCAACATTCCATGATTTTAATTCATTAATCTCGATTGTCGCTATCTTGGTTTTAGCTTTGCAGTACATGTTCTGCCATGATTGAATATAGCGTCTACTCTTTATATGGCTTGGTATAATACTTGTATTGTCTTCTTGCATAATGGTCATGGCTCCTTTTTACTAAAGTTCAAAAATAAATTCATTCCTTCATGCTCTTTCTTTTTCATGCATCTTGATGAATTCATTGTCAAAGGGGGAGAGAGATTGTGAAGAAAATGATGTTGGAGCTTTTGGTTTCATACTCAAGGTTTAATATAAAAGAACTTCATAAAATAAAAATTTTGAACCTTTTGAAAATTTGTGATCATAGTGAGTTAAGTCTTGTGGTTCTATTGTCTTTTCCTGATTTCATTTGCAATTGAAAAATACTCACAATGATCAAAGGTCAAATAGAAAAATTGCCTTTCATTTGGACCTATGTGAGATTTTTGGCTACTTTCTGGAAATTGAATCCTTTGGTGCTTTCATTGCCTTATCTCACTTGCCTATACTATTCTGAAGCCAGCTTGGTCGGTTCCTAAGTTTTTTTTCCTGCTTATGGATCAAGTTGTGCCTTTATGCGAAAACGGCGAATTTTTACTTTTCATTTCGAAAAACCACATTTTCTTGAAAATTGCCAATGTGTTCATCAAGGGGGAGATTGTGGATATCGTGAGGATATGTGCACGATCTCAGGATGATGAGTCAATTGGCAATGGCGTTGTTGGTTTGCAAAATCTCGCGTTTTCGGGTTTGCTTTATCTTTGTCGGACACAGGCGATCGACCGGCGTTAAGGGCGATCGGACCGCTGGTGGCTGATCGGATCGGCGATGGTGGCTTCGGACGGCTCGACCTAAATTTGGATTTTGGGGCTAATCCAAAAATAGGTTGTGTAGGCAAGTGAGGAGTCTCCGGATGTGGTCCCATCATTTTGGAGCTCAGTCAAAAGTTCTATTCGCTTGAAAATTCGGAAGGTTTGAATTTTGAGTTGAAAATTTGGCTAAGTCTTTTGACCGGCCACGTAAGGGCTGGGCCGACCGGCAATGGCTTTAAGGTTAGCCAAGTGTTGCATTGAGTTGGTTTTGATTGTGTTATTATATGAACTTCAATGCTTTATTGTTGTATATTGCATTGCGGAACTAACGTGGGTCAAGTTGTGAAGAACTTGTTCCCGGAAACGGTTTGTTTGTCTATTGTCGCGGTGGCTTGCAGTCAACGACGTCAACGGTGAGTGGATCGACTACGCTTGGAGAGCCGAGGTCCGAACGATCGCGATAATGGGTAGGTCGTGTGACACAAGCATGGTGCAGGATGGACAAGACGGATCGAACGGGTGGTTCGATACAGCTGGTTGGATCAGGCGGTGCGGATATCGGTGCGAGTCTCTGGGAGGTTCCGATGGGATTCGGACAAGAGAGGCTTGGCGACGCGATGAGAACCGCTGATCAACCTACACGTGGTGAAGCAGGCGATTGCTTCAAGAGTTATTTGTGTGTGGGTCCCATGTGTAAGTGACCCCAAAAAGGAAACCCTAGCTCTCTAGTATAAATAGGAAGGGGGGAGATGGAAAACCAAGCCAAGCATTCATTTTAGCCCCTTCTTCCTTTTCTAGGGTTTGGAGGAGAGGAGAGGAGAACTAGGGTTTGGAGTGTGCTCCTTGTTGAGCTCTTGCCCTCCTTGTTGGAGAGGCTTTGTAAGCATCTTGTGTACTTGAACAATCTTGTGATGCTCAATTGAAAGATCGTTTGCTCCCTTTTGTGTTCTTCTCCCTTTTGGATGATTTTGGTGCTTCCTTGATTCAAAGGTTCATACTTGGTCTCTTGGCCTAATTTATCTTGCTTTGATGTGTGGGATTACTCCTAGAGTCATCTAGATCATCAACCCCCCACAAGCAAGTCTTGAATCAAGATTTTCATATTTCTAGGGTTTGTGCACTTCTTTGGTAAAATCTCGAGAGATCGATTCTGCGAAGTGGATCTGACGGATCGTCGCTAGAAATAGGTCTCTAATATCATTAGGGAGGTGTGCTCGAAATTTGGTCAAGTTTTATTGGTTGAAACAAAAGTTGGATCAAATTTCGTTTTGGAGTTGGGTGGAGTTTTTGAAGATGGACTCTACCGGTCCGACCGGACTTCAACGGCGGTCCGACCGCTGGTGTATTCGATCACCGGCTTGCCGGGTCGAATCGTTGATCCACCGGTCGACCGCTAGTTAGTTGCGGTCGGATCATGGTTGACCGTCGGTCCGACCGCCCGTGGTAGCCGGTCAGACCGCCAGTCCCCAGTAAGGAACAGTGAGTTCTTTTCTCCGGTTGTGTCGTGTGGTTGAGGGGTTCATCAAATCCAACACAAGGCTTCCGTTGTGTGCTTACTGATCTTCTTAGCTTTCATAGCTAAAGGAGTAAAGTTCGTGTTGGTTTTTTATTTAGGCGAGAAAGTTTTGAAAGCGCCTATTCACCCCCCCCAGTCGCCTTTCCGGTCCTACACCAAATTTCAACTTGAAAATCCGCAAGCTCTCTGGAATTTTTCAATTGATAGAACTTTTGACTGGGAGCTCCAAAAATTATGTAACCACATCCAGTAGACTCCCCTCTCATGCCTACACAACCTATTTTTGGCCTAGCCCCATACTCCATCATCAACTGTGGCCGGTCGGACCGGCAAGCATTGCCGGTCGGACTGCCACACGGCCGGTCAGACCGGCAGCTTGGCCGGTCGGACCGCCAATGACCTGACAGCATTGAAGTTTTCCGAAAACGCGAGATTCGTCAAACCATCAACACCATTGCCAATTGACTGATCACTCTAAGATCATGCATATATCCCCACGATATCCACAATCTACCCCTTGATGAACACATTGTCAATTTACCAGAAAATGTAGTTTAGTGGTTTGAAAAATAAAATACTCGCAGTTTTCGCGCAAAGGCACAACTTGGTCCATAAGCAAAAGAAAGCCTAGGAAACGACCAAGCTGGCTTCAGAATAGCATAGGCAAGCGAGATAGGGCAAAGAGAGCACAAAAAGTTTCAATTTCCAGAAAGTAGCCAAAAATCTCACTTCGGTCCATATGAAAGAACAAATGTTCTATTTGACCTTTGATCATTCTGAGTCTTCTAGATTTGCAAATGTAATCAGAAAAGGCAATAAAAGCAAGAGAATCCACTCACAATGATAACCAATTTACAGAAAATTCATTTCCCTTTATGACTCCAAAAAGCTCTAAAAAACCATATTTTCCTAAAAAAACCACATTTTCTCTAATCTTTCTTCCCCTTTGACTATGAATTCATTAAGATGCAAGGAAAAAGTTAGAGCATGAAGGAATGGCTAGTTTTTTTTTGTTTTTGAACTTTAGCAAAAGGAGCCATGAAGATTATCCTTGAAGACAGTACAAGTATTACACCAAGCCATATTAAGTGAAGAAACTATGTTCAATCATGGCAAATCATGTACTGCAAAGCTAAGACCAAAATAGCAATAATCTGAGATAAAAATGAATTGATACCATGATAAGTTGCTAAATATCATAGTTTCACCAAGTTATCCAAAAATGAGTCAAGCCATGTCTATAAGTAAAATGAAGATCAGAAACCAGAAACAGATACATTTTGAGCATTAAGAGTTCAAATATGAAGCAATTTAATCAAGCACTTAGCATTTTGAGCATTTTGTTGAAAATGATTTTTTTAATAGCATTGTGTTAGATCTCAAGCCTTGCTGCGACCATCTCAAGCATGAAGCTTAAAAGAATGGTCTAGGTCATCCAAAACTCTCCCTGAGTTCATGCCTAGTGCAATGGCAAGCAGTCTCATGAGAAAGAATTGGTGAGATCTGTTCTTTCGCACATAAAAACTCATTCTTCGTTGCTTGACTTAAGAATTAAAAAAGCTCATTTTACAGCTCAAACTCAGTTCAAAACTCAATTTAACCTATATGACATGGCATGAATCATGAGAGGATCACTAAAGCAAAACTAGTCACAAGATCCAACAAAACATGATTTGATCCAATTTGCTCACAGATATAAAGCTGGCATGGCAAAAGCTAGGCTAAACAAGAAGAGCCATAAAAGAAATCTAGCAGACTAGCACAAGACATGGCATGGTATAAAGTATGAAAACATGCCATATAAGGATAATAATCAAAGCTCCACAAGTTTATAATACAATGCGAGATATTCAAATTTTAAAATGCATTATGATACAATGAATGCAAAAAGTGCAAACTCCCTCAAAACAGTTTAATAGGACTAATAACCCTAACTCTCCCATAAAGTAGCAAAGCGAGAAGAATCAAGCGCTTTAGTGAAAATATCGCAAGTCGTTGCTCGACTCTACAAAGTGAAGCACAACATCACCCTTCTCAACATGGTCTCTAAGAAAATGATATCGAATATCAATGTGTTTAGTCCTTGAATGTTGCAATTGGGTTTTTGGCAATGTTTATGGCGTATGTTGTCACGTAAAAGAGGAACACTTCCCAAAAATAACCCATAGTCATGGCGTGGATAAGATCCAGAGAACCTAAGAGCAACCACCGGGCCGGCTACATATTCGGCCTACGGTGTGGTGTGTAATAGAAGACTGTTTTTTAAAAGACCAAGAAACAAGGGATGTGCCTAAGAAATGACAAGTGCCAGAAGTACTCTTCCTATCCACTCTACACCCAGCAAAATCAGCATCAGAAAATGCTCGAATAGAGAGAGTGGAAGAAGAAGAATACCAGAGTCCAAAGTCAAGAGTATCTTGAAGGTACCTGAAGATACGACATACTGCTTGACGATGAGAAGCACGAGGGGAAGTCTGAAAGCGAGCGCACAGACATACAACAAATTATATGTCCGGCCTCGACGCTGTGAGGTAGAGGAGGGAACCAATCATGTTGCGGTACTCCTTCTGGTCCACGGGCTCTCCATCCTCATCAGGGTCCAGCACGGTGGTTGTGGCAATGTGTGTAGACATTGGCCTACTGCTTCCCATATTAAAGCGCCGAAGAAGGTCCATTGTATACTTACTCTGGTGGATGAAGGTGCCTTCTTTCAGTTGTTTAACTTGAAGACCAATGAAGAATGTCAACTCTCCCATCATGCTCATCTCGAACTCACTACTCATAGAATCTGAAAATCTGGACACCAAAGTATGAGAAGAACCACCGAATATGATATCATCCACAACCACAAGCACATACCATTTCCCACCAGTTGACTGAACTCTAGAAGGACCAACAGTGTCTAAGTCTGAGAACATGCCTGGTTACTTGATCATCACTAAGGTAAGAGGTGGATGGGAAGCGAGACACCATCTTACCATGTCTCTGTGGCGAGCACACAAGATCTCTAATGACCTTGACCTAGGCAAACCTCTAATTAAATCCTTGCAACTGACTCTAGACAGATCAAAGCCTATATGCCCAAGTCTACGATGCCACAAAACAAGATCATGAGAATCAGAGGCTACAAGACATCTAGGACTGGGAGCAGAAGAAATACTGAAATTTGCACAAAAAGATATTCTCAAATCTGGAGATCTCAAAGACAAGCTCACCCGAGGAATCTAGAACTCTACACTCACCACTTTTAAACCTCACTTCTAGACCCTCATCAAGCAGTTGAGAAACAGATAGAAGATGATACCTCAGCTTACTTACCAAAGCGACGTCTTTAAGCATGAACTTGTTGTTGACGCGCACAATGCCCTTGGCTGTCACGGTCCCGATAGAAGCATCCCCAAAAGTAAGCAATTCATTGCCGGATGCACGTGTGAGGGAGGAGAACCATCTAGAATCTCCGGTCATATATCGAGAACACCCGGAGTCAACAAGCCATATGTCCTCCTTCCTCGCACGACGGACCTAAAAAGCACAAGTAGAAAACATCTGTGCCTCGGTACTGGGGTTAGTGATAAAAGATCTAGGAATTCAGTACTGAGATGCACGATGCCTGGGAACAACAGTAGAAGCAGCAGAAAAATGATCAGGAACAAAATCATAAGAATGCACACGAGAGCCACCTAGACCTCTCCGAAACGATCTACCAAAAGATCGATACTCCCCCTGTCTAAATGCTACCCGTGGTCTCTCCTCATGATATCCTAAACCAGATCGCTGCCTTGACCCACCAAAAGAGTCAACAAAATTCTCTACAAACCTAGGCCTATATGTAGTACGAAAAACAGGTTGCCTGGCTCTAGAGACTATAGCAGGTGAAGGGACTCCTCTAATGGTTCTCAAAGCGTTCATCCTCTCTTTTCTCTCAATCTTTGCTCTCCGGAAGCAGAACTCAACAGTGTGGCCATCTTTCTTGCAGAAAGTGCAATGGTAGTTGAGCTTTTGAGGGGTCTGTACTGGTGAAACAGAAGCACCTTTCTTGCTAGAAAGAGTTTGAGCAAAACCTGCAGATTTGAAAACAACCTTGGATGGCTTAGGAGGTTCTACCTCAAACAGAACACTTTTCACAACTCTTGTAATCTTAGGTGGGTGATTCTTGGAATGCTCTAGGGGATTAAAACCTAAGCTACTATTTTTCGCACTCACTTTGGATTGGTCAAGAATCATGTTGAGTTTCTTTTTCCCACTAGAAAACCTCTCAAGAGTCACTTTGAGGTAATCATTCTCTTTGGCTAAATCCTCACATCTAGTGCACTTTCTTGACTTGATTGCATCATCATGCTTACTCTTAAGAAGAGCTACTTCCACTTTCAAAGCCTTACAAGACACACAATAGGAATCCTTAATCCTATTCAACTGCTCCTTAAATTTAACTCTAAAAGCCTCTTGTATCTTACCAACAATTGTTTCAACTTCAGCATTCAAGACACTGGTAGAGTCAATAACTTTCTTAGATGCAGTAAAAGACATGGATTTTTCAATTTTAGCTTTTTCTTCTAGAGTCTTGTTTAGAGCTTCAATCTCACTTGTGAGCTTGGGACAATTTTCACATGAAGCAGATCTAGAGTACATAACCATTTCTGTCATCTGTTGCATTTTAATCCTATTATTCTTACAATGAGAGCAAGTGTGACTAGCATCAAATTTTTGCAATTCCTTCAAGGCACTATCCAATTTTAATTCAAGCAAAGCACAGTTTGAGCAAGTTAAAGGGATAGCATCCAATGCAGTCACATCAAGAGAAATATCATCCATGCAAACAGAACTAGACTTGAGAGATTCTAGTTCATCAAGAGCATCTTTTAATTGATTCACTACAGAGGAATGATCATATTTTAAGCTTGTCAATTCTTTAAGCAAGCAAGAGCAGGAATCACAAATATCATCAAATTAATATATTTGAGCCTAACAACTTCTAGGTTCAAATTATCAATCATAGTGTCCTGTTTCTTAATCAATTTTGCTTGCTTATTTAATTTCTGTTCAGCAAGCACCAAAGCCCTTTTCATATAAGCAAGCGAAGAGCATACCTCATCGGGATCACTAAAAGGATCATCGTTGTTGGAGGAGTCAGTGTCGTGGCTGTTCTTGGCCATGAAACACATGCCTGTGAAGTACGAGCCTTCTTCTTGCCATGGGAGTCACTCTCGACGTCCTCCGTCTCCGAGTCCACATCGCTCATGTTCACATTCTCAAGAGCGGCAAGGACCCGGCTGACAAACTTGCGATAGTTTGTCTTCCTAGGTTTCGCATCCCTCGCTTGAGGATGCATTCGTCACTCCTTCTCCTGCTTGCCCTTCAGCTTGGGGCACCTGGAGCGAATGTGGTTTGGCTCACCACATTCAAAGCATGTGATAGGTCTACCTCTCCTCCTGTTTCTCACCTTGTTGTAAGCTCTCGTGAATTTAGTGGATATGAGGGCTAAATCATTTTCAGGTAGTTTCTCAAGTTGCTCATCGCTCTAAGAATGCAAAGCTGATAAATAAAAACCCGATGAGCTAACATCCAAAGAATCAGAAGAGCTACCCTTAGATGGGTCGACCACTAAAGCCATCGACTCTGTCTTGGGGAGACGCGAGATAAAATCAATCTCATGTGTCTTCAACCTCGAGTATAGCTTATCCATGGTAAGCTCACTCCTAATAGTGTTGTCATTTATAGATGTGATTTTCATCCCCCAGACTTTCACATCAAGAGCACTTAAAAGCTGGCGTGCATTTTCTGACTCAGAAAAAACAAGGTCAACAGCGTGGAGATCATGAAGAATCTTAGAAAATATTCCCCACAGCTCATCTAAGGACTCACCAGGTCTTTGCTCGATCTTGGAGTAAATTTTCTTGAGCTGGTTCTGTCTCACTTCCTTGATCGCAGTGGAGCCCTCGTGATAATCACAGAGAGTCCCCCAGATCTCATGAGCAGACCGCAAATGAGCGACACGCTCAACCTCCGATCAACTAAGGCCTTGGATCATAAAATTCCGAGCCTTGCTGTTGGCCTCCACATCTGGATTGATCACATCGTCATCGGCTGGCACGACATAAGGATTTTTTACCTTAAGCCAAATTGCGTGCCCTTGAGCCTCGATGTAGGCCTACATTCGTGCCTTCCAATAAGCAAAATCAACTCCATAAAAAATATATGGTTTGGTTGAATACTTGTCAGTCGCCATGGCTCCAAAGACCAGTTAAGATCTATGAGAAGAGCTAACCGGGCTCTGATACGACTTGTAGGACTGTAAAGGCGACTAGAGGGGGGGTGAATGGACGCTTTCTCAATTTTTCGCCTTAATCAAATTCAGCACGCACTTCTCTCCTCTAGCTATGAAAGCTAAGAAGATCAGTAAATGCACAGAGGAAGCCTTGTGCTGAATCCAAGTTCACCCTTAACCACAAGATTCAACAATGTAGAATTGATCTCACTGGACCGGTCTGACCGTCGGCAAAATGGCGGTCCAAAAGTGGCGATCCGAATGGTCAAGTGATGCAAAAGGTATAATATCGGTCGCACCGATTTAGTCCAGTAGCACTGCGCAATGCCCCAATCCAAAACAAAAATTGGCCCAACTTTTGATTCAACCGATGAAACTTGACCAAATTTGGAGCACACCTCCCTAAGCATATCTGAGACCTATTTCTAGCGATGATCGTCCAGATCCACTTCAAAGAATCGATCTCTTTAGGTTTTATCAAAGAAGTGTTCAAAACCTAGAAATATGAAAATCTTGATCCAAAACTTGCTTGTGGGGGATTGATGCTCTAGATGATTCTAGGATTATTCCCACACATCATAGCAAGGTAAAATCGGTCAAGAGACCAAGCATAAACAACCGGATCAAGGAAGCACCAAAATCATCAAAAGAGAGAAGAAAACGAATGAGACTTCATCCTTGAACAAACATCAATAGATTGATTTATTCAAGATGTTGCTTGTCAAAGCCACTCGCTCAAGGAGGACAAGAGCTCAATCAAAGAGCACACCAAAGATTTTCTCTCTAAACCCTAGCCTCTCCTCTCCTCTCCAAACCCTAGAAAACTTAGGTTTTTGCTAAATGAGTGCTTGGGTGATTTTTTCCATCTCCCCCCTTCTATTTATAGGGTGGCTAGGGTTTCTCTCATGGGATCCCATTATGGCCCAACATAAATGGGAAACACACACACACATCTGTTGAAGCAATTGCCCGTTTCACCACGTGTAGGTTGATCAGCGGCTCTCATCATGTCGGCAAGTCTCTCCCGTCCGAATCTCATCGGAACCTCCAAGGCACTTGCACCGACCCCCGCGCCGCTTGATCCAACCAGCTGCAACGAACTGCCCGTTCGATCCATCTTGTCCATTCTGCACCATGCTTGAGTCACACGACCTCGTCCGGCATCCATGATCGTTTTGGACCTCAGCTCTATAAGCTTAGTTCCGATCCTCCTCACTGTTGACGTCGTTGACTTGCAAGCCACCTGCACAGCAATAGACAAACAAATCGTCTCCGGGAACAAGTTCTTCACAACGAATGCAATATGTAACAATAAATCATTGAAACTCATGCATTAAACACAACGAAAACACAACAATGCCAAAATGACCGAAGTCCAAGTGAAAGCCGGTCGGACTGATTCCATAACGGCGGTCGGAGCGCCCCAAACGACTTAGCCAAATTTCAACTTGGAAATCCGCAAGCTCTCTGGAATTTTTCAATTGATAGAACTTTTGACTGGGAGCTCCAAAAATTATGTGACCACATCCAGGAAACTCCCCTCTCATGCCTACACAACCTATTTTTGGCCTAGCCCCAAACTCCATCATCAACTGTGGCCGGTCACACTTGGGCCCCTCCTGTGTCGCGGCCCTGGCCCAAGTTGTCGAATAAAAGCAAAAATCCCCCTTTCTTTTCAGGTATTTTCTCTTCTTTTACTGCCTTTTCTTCTCCCGGCTGAATTCCTAATTACCCGATTAACTTCCGGGGTATTACAGTTGCCTCCAATTAGGGGCATTGAACATCAGATTGACTTGATCCCAGGAGCTTCCCTACCCAACCGCGCGCCGTACCGAACCAACCCGGAGGAGACTAAGGATATTGAACGTCAAGTGCAAGACTTGCTTGACAAAGGGTACATACGCGAGAGCCTTAGTCCATGTGTTGTTCATGTACTTTTGGTTCCAAAGAAAGATGGGTCATAGGTATATGTGTTGATTGTAGAGATATCAATAATATTATCATTAGATATCGTCATCATATTCCTAGGTTAGACAACATGCTTGATGAATTAAGTGGATCTATTTTGTTTTCTAAAGTTGACTTGCGTAGTGGATTTCACCAAATTCGCATAAAATTAGGAGATGAATGGAAAACAACATTCAAACTAAGTTTGATTTAAATGAGTGGTTAGTGATGCTTTCGGTTTAACTAATACACCTAGTACTTTTATGAGATTGATAAACAAAGTTTTGCGTACTCTCATTGGTAAATTAGTGGTGGTATATTTTGATGACATATTTATATATAGCAAGTCACTTGAGGAACATCTTGATCATTTACGTGTTGTTTTTCATGCTCTACGCGATGCACGTTTATTTGTTAACCTTGAGAAGTAAACCTTTTGCACCGATCGAGTATCGTTTCTTGGCTATGTTGTTACTCCACAGGGCATTGAACTTGATCAAGCCAAGATCGATGCTATAAAGAGTTGGCCGACTCACAAGTATGATGTTTTCATGGACTTGCTGGATTTTATCAACACTTCGTTAAGGATTTCAGTACCATTGTCGCACCATTAAATGAGCTCACAAGAAATGCGCTCCTTTCCATTGGGGCCCTGCACAAGAACAATCATTCAACCTTCTGAAAGAGAAGCTCACAAATGTGCCACTTCTCTAACTTCCTTATTTCAGTAAGACTTTTGAGCTTGAATGTGATACTAGTGGAATTGAACTTGGAGGTGTGTTACTACAAGAAGGTAAACATGTTGCTTCTTTTAGTGAAAAATTGAGTGGGCCTAGTTTGAACTATTCTACTTATGATAAGGAATTATTTGCTCTCATTAGAACTTTAGAAACATGGCAGTATTATTTATGGCCTAAAGAGTTTGTTATACACTCAGATCATAAATCTTTAAAGCACATTCGTAGTCAAAGTAAACTGAACCATAGACATGCTAAATGGGTCGAGTTTATTGAATCGTTTCCATATGTTATCAGACACAAGAAAGGGAATGAGAATGTTATTGCTGATACTTTGTCTAGGCGTTATACCATGTTGTCTCAACTTGATTGTAGAATTTTTGGTGTGGAAACCATTAAAGAACTTTATGCTCAAAATGATACTTTTACAGATGCCATGTTAAATCTGTGTTAAGCAATGGATTCTTGTTTAGAGCTAATAAGCTATGTATTCTAGCTAGCTCCGTTCGTCTTTTATTGCTACAGGAGGCGCATGACGGAGGATTGATGGGACACTTTGGTGTCAAGAAGATAGAGAATATTCTGGCCGAGCACTTCTATTGACCCTGAATGACGCGGGAAGTTGAGTGCTATGTATCTCGCTGCACTACATGTTATAAAGCTAAGTCCCAACTTAATCGACATAGTTTATATATTCCTCTTCCTATGCCTAGTGTTTCTTGGGAGGATATTTCAATGGAATTTATTTTATGACTACCTAGAACAAATAAGGGGGGAGATAGTGTTTTTGTTGTTATGGATAAATTTTCTAAAATAGCACATTTTGTACCTTGTTATAAGAGCGATGATGCTACAAATGTTGCTGATTTGTTTTTTAGAGAGATCATTCGACTACATGGAGTGCCTAATACCATTGTTTCAGATCAGGATGCGAAGTTTTTTAGTCGCTTTTGGTGCACGCTTTGGGCGAAATTGGGGACCAAGTAGCTGTTTTCTATTACTTGTCACCCCCAAATGGATGAACAAACTGAAGTTGTCAACCGCACGTTATCAACTGTATTGAGGGTTGTTTTGAAGAAGAATTTGAAGATGTGGAAAGAATGTCTACCTCATGTAGAGTTTGCTTACAATAGATCGATGCATTCTACCACAAAGATAAGCCCTTTTCAGGTAGCATATGGCTTTAATCCTCGTGCTCCTATTGATTTATTACCTATTTCTACTTCTGAAAAGGTAAATTTAGATGCTAAGATGCGTGCTGAATTTGTCCTTAAAATGCATGAAACTACTAAAGAAAATATAAAGTGCATGAATGCTAAGTATAAGGTTGTTGGTAGTCAAGGTAGAAAGAGTTTAACTTTTGAACCTAGTGCTATCGTATGGTTAAATTGGCACAAAGATAGATTTCCTGAATTGAGAAAGTCTAAGTTGATGCCTAGAGCTGATGGTTCATTCAAGGTGTTAGCTAAGATTAATGATAATGCATATAAGTTTGATCTGCCTGCAGAGTTCGGGGTTAGTCCCACATTTAATATTGCAGATTTGAAGCTATATTTGGGTGAAGTAGATGAGCTTGAGTTGAGGATGACTCAAATGCAAGAAGGGGAGGATGATGATGACATTACTTCCATGCATACACCCAACACTCCACATAATAGAGCTGAACCTATGCACTTGCAAAGTTCAATCACCAGAGCCCGTGCACGTCAATTGAACTACCAAGTAACTTCATTTCTAGGAGTACATTTTGTTTCTAATAAGAATATGCTGCTACTGTTACATCCCAAATGTGGATTTGTGTTTCAAATGTATAAAAATGAGGAGAAATTTAAACTTTTCTCACACCTGTATGTTTTTGATCAGTTCCATGATTCTTGTACAGGGATTGTGGAAAAATCAAAATCAAAATCCTCAATTGACTCCAATAAAAAAACCTCCTTGGCAAAGATCTTGTGTCAAATCCATGTGAATATTTTTCTCAAGTTCTAGGGAGGCTTGGTAACACCTCTGAATTATTTCATGATTTTTAGAAATTATTTGATAATTTTGGAGGCAAGTCAAACCAAGTCAAGGCTTGGTCAAACCCTAATTCACACATTCTGGAATTTCTTGAGATAAATGTAGTGCATAAAAGTCTCTGGAAATTTTATGTAAGGCTTATCCTGCAGTCAGCAGCACCCTGTTAAAATTTCATGATTTTTGGAGCTTGTTTGCTACCTTAAGAAAATTCCCCAAAAATCAGCTGTATAATTCAAACCCAAGCTGGTTTTCACTATTCCTTTGGCGCGAGTCAGACTCGGGCTCGAGCCAAGTGACTTGGTTCAGTCAACTAACTGCACCCGGCGCAGTCGCTTGGGCGCGAGTCTCATGGATTGTTGGATCTGAGATCAACGACTCATATGCGTGTGAACGTTCGGACCATCCGAACATTTCGATCAACGAGAGTCGTTGGATCTTAGATCAACGGCCTGGATTGAAGTGAACGTTCGGACCGGCCGATCGTCCCGTTCAATTGAACCGTCCGATTTGGAGATAACGGCCTGGATTGGAGTGAACGTTCAAACCGTTCCAATCGTCCCATCTCATTTGAATTGTTCGATTTAGATCCAACGATGGTCACATCGTCTCCTTTCTCGAGTCTGAGTAAGAGTGCGGTTGAGTCGAAGCCATGGCGTGCACAGAACTGGAGCAGCGTTGGGTCACCTCGATGACCACCTTTAAACGGCTTTCTCTGTTCGAATTAATTGCCCGTCCTGCACCGCCCTCAAAAGTCCATTCCTCAACTGCTCCCGTCGCTCTCAAGTGCTCTCATGGCAGGTTTGACCGAGAGGGTTTATTGCCGTTGCTCTCTGCCATTTCCTCTATTTAAGCTCCATTGCTTCCCCTTTGGCTTCCTTTAGCATCTTCGCAACTCTAGAAGGCACTTCAGTGGTTGTTTGAGCTGCATTCATCCGAAACCATTTCGGCCGCCATTACCAAGCTTCAAGCTCACGGTGAAGGCGGTACCACAGTGGCTCTCCCTTTCCAATTCTTGCTCCCTCTGCTCCCTCTTTATTCACTCAAGCGTAATCCTCACTTAATTTCTCTTATCTTTCTCAGGGCTTGGCTGAATTTGGATTTTCTTTGTTACGGCCGAAGTTCATCCCCTTTCTTCTTCCTTAGCACCGGAGCAGCTCCAACCTTCTCTGTGCCTCTCCCGTGCTCAGGTAGCTCCACATTAGTCCCGAGAAGCTTGGCACTTGCTTAATTGGACCGCAGCGGAGCTTCTTTGTATTTTTCGTTTTTCGGCCATTTTTGTCACCTTTGTAAACTCTGGCTTGTCGACGTTCTAGACCGCCGCAGCCGCAATTTTTGGTCCCATTGTATGCGCAAAGCTATTGCAGACCCATTTTGAGCCTTTGCTCGCACCGCCGTGACCAGAGTCGCCGGCGGTGAGCCTCCTTTCGCCGTCGAGTTTTGTCGATTGAACTGGGCGCGAACATTTTGAACGTGGTTCGCTGTGGACCGTCGATCTTTAGATCTACGATCCACAATCGCGTGAACGTTCGGACCATCCGAATGCGGCGATCCATGTGTACCGTAGGATTTTAGATCAACGGCTCAGATTCGAGTGAACGTTCGGACCATCCGAACGTCTCGATCCACATGGACCGTTGGATCTATAAATCCAACGGTGAACGTATGAGCCGCGCGCGCGCTGTGCTCTGCGCGCGTGGGCTATTGGATTTCGGATCTACGGCTCAGGCTCGCGTGAACGTTCGGACCGGTCGAAGGTTCCTTCGTTGTGAGCCGTCCATCTCAAGATCAACGATCCATGTTCGTCCCCGTCGTTTTAATTTCGGATTTTCCTGAGAGGGATTCTTTGTTAACAAAAAAATGCAATTAACTTGTAAAATGCATAACTTTTTTCATTTTAATTCCATTTCGGTTGATTCAAATTTTGTTAGTTATGTTTTTAACTAAACTTTAATCTAAAAATGATTCTAACCTCATTTTAGCTCCAGAAATTTTTGCGAAGATTTTAGTTGCAATAAATAGTAGCATTTGTGATTTATAAGGCTGAGCAGATTTGTTTTGCTCATATCTTTTGCATTAACAATCCAAATCAATTGGTTCTTATTGCTAAATTCCTTATAAATCATGCTCTTGCTATTGTAAAAATTTTAAAGCATTCGGGGAAACTTTGATGTTGAGTCTTTGTGTTTCTTCGTTCTTATCGGTTCTTTTTCGCTTTCTCGTTAGGTTCCGAAGAGCACATTGATAACCTGAGTGATCCTCCGCAACATCTTGTGCAATGACAACTGTGCAAGCAGTTTGATCATGTTAATCCCAGTATTTTTCAAGTCTAATATATTGTTTGCAAACTGTATGTATGCATTGCTATGTTGTGTTAAATTATCATTAGTGGATCCTATAGTTGCATAATCTGTAGGAATGGATTATCCTCTACTACCATGAGCCTAGGTTATTTGCTGTGATTTGAGTTCGTTTGATGAGCTCTTGTCACTTAGTAGATTGCGAAATGAGATTGCTTAGAAGTGCTTAGTTTCGGTAGTAATGGGCGATCATCTATTTAGTCGATGATCTTGATCACACATCTATTTATTATTCCATTATGTCCAGTGTTGGGTTACGGGTAGGCTACGATAGCATAAAACAAAATTTTACCGCGCAACCAAAGGAACCTCCGCAAGTAATAGATCACGAGATTACCGCTAGGCAGCGACGACGTAGCGAAGTAGAGTCGATGTAGCGAGTTGATGCAGTCGTAGTCATACTTCACGATGCGTCTCCTTCGAGTAGTTGTATTCTCCCCGCGTCTGCTCCTCTGAGTGGTCGTACCGGTTGTGCCACTCCTCCTCCTGCTCTGGTGATTATCACGAGTTGTGGATCGTCCTAGTGCTGATGCTTCGCAACAACACCTCCGAGGTATCCACACGTCGGGGCGAGGACACCACGTATTCTTTGTGCTAGCAGCGGCAACGTGGTTGAGGGAGGCGTGGCTATTAGGGTTTCGGGAGTTCTTCCAAAAGACAACAATCGTCTCCTGACCCTATGCCATCGCCCCTCTTTATATAGGCATCCATGATGGGTCTCATACTCGAGGCCCATTAGGAACTTGAGTCCTATACGATTTGGATCACCATTCAAATCAAATCCCAGCCCTTTAAGTGTGTGACCCTACAGGTTCTTGTGTAATTGGTTTGTGACTCGGAAACTCTTTTCCGACCACTAGTCGTCAGCGGTACCTAGCAGCACATAACGATTCCCAATCACCCAAAGAATACATCGGACAAACCTTAATGTAATGTGATCTATGTCAAGGTCCATATCACTAACGACCAGCTCGTATCTATATACGACCAGTTCAGATCACTTAGTGATAATGTTCGATCACCCTACGACCAGTTCGTATCTCCATACGACCAGTTCGTATTTGATCGACCTTGAAGACTTTCTCGTGTATACTCCCTTTGCCTCACGATATCTGGTTGAACTCCAGGTGAGAAGTTGTTTCATCCATGGGTATTCAATTCTTTCTCGATCAAGTGTCGATAACTTCATGTGGGCGACACCGTCCACTAGTGGCATGGCCATGCACTTTCTTTATCCGATCTGCGAGGGGCCGAGACATCTCTCTGTTATGTTAGGAGGGCAAATCACATATCCAGACCAGTCATATCCCTCGCATGTTTCATAGCACACCAAAGCTACCTTTATAGCTACCCGATTCACGGAGTAGTGTTTGGTAACCCCTAAGAGTGCTATTACACATGTAGGGAACCATGCTGATCTCAGGTCTAGGGATTATACATCTGTAGTATTCTGAAATAATTAAATAAATAAATATTAACGTCTTTAAGGGCCTGTGTGTAATTAAATAAAATAGTACACATAGAAATAGAATTTGAAATTTTAGAGCTATATAAATGGATTGTGGATTTTCTAGAAACCCTAGTCTTTTTCCTTCTTTTGTTTAATCCACCGCCGTCACCAGCAATTTTTCCTGATGTGCGCGTCGCCTCCTGTAGCGTGGTGGCTGGCTGTGTGGGCCGCCTAATCTGCGGCGTCGCCTCCTGCGCGTGGGCTGCTGCTGCCGATCGGCGTGTCGTGCTCTGCTGCCGGCGCTGCCGCCGCGTGGAGGTTGGCTGCGTTCTTTACACTTCTTATTGCCGAGCCGATTGATCGCTGCGTTCTTTGCGTTCTTTGCACTGCATGACTGCCGAGCCGATTGATCGCCTGCGCGCCGAGCCGAGCGGAGCCCTGCCGCGTGGAGACTGCCGACGGCTGATTTTCCAGCCGAGCCCCTGCTTCCGCGTGGAGGGATTTAGGTGGAAGTTAACATCTCGGTTTTGTTGTGAGTAACGATCTATAATTTTGTTACCTCTATATTTTACTAATTTAGTTAGAGATTAGAATTGAGATTAATTAGAGGTTTTAGAATTTTTAGTAAAATGGCCGACTAATGAATCTGTTTAGCCTGCTGTCCGTTGTACGGTTTATTCGGATACCTTAATGGCAAATTTTGGAAATGTCATCTACTAGTTAATTGTAGATAATTTCGATATCTTTCTATAGCATATTTTATCATGTCAATCGGACGAGTATAATTCGAGTTATGATTTTCGGAAGACCGCTGTTTTTGCGGTTGTCGTCTTTCGGCGCTGTTTTGGTAGACTGTAGATTAAAAATAGTAAATAGCCTAATTAGAGTTTTTGATCTACATGAAAGATGTAGATAATTTTCCAATGGTTCTGTAGAATCTGAGAACGCGAATTTTGGTTGAGTAAAACAAAAGTTATGAATTTAGTAAGACTGCTGTTCCGAAGCGGACAGATCGGTTTGCTGGGCTAAAAACGGAGGGTTAGATGATTTAATTAGAAGACTTCGTAATCTAAGAAAATGTGGAGAATTTTATGAAGAATCCAGAATGGGGTGGTTTGTTGTGATCGGACTTTTGAGTCAAAAGTTACGCTCTTTTTAGTAACCGGACAGCTACGGGTAACTATTCGGTACCGGCGTAACATGGTATATTTGGGGACGTGTAGGAGCGAAGTATATTGATTGCTATTCTTGTTGCTGTAGCTTGTATTGAAATTTGTGTATTTAATGTAGGAGAGGCGTCGTACTTGTTGCCATCTGCTAGCCAAATTGTGCGTCGCAACTAGTAAAGGCAAGTGCATGGTAGACATCGATCAATGATGATCACTGTGATTCTTTATCTTCTATTACCATTATTGTTGTGCTTTTATTTGGTTTAATTGCAAACAAATAATTGGTATGATTATATCTTTGTTGACAAGCATGATGGAAAGTTGGATATGATGTTTATGATGGAGTTTTGCATATTCATACATAAGCATCTTTGCATATGAGCAGGTGATCATGAATGATCACAACTCCACGGGAGTGGAGGAGGTCCCGATCCTTATGGAGGAACGGGCTTGAGAGTGAATGTTGTCATGAGCATTCACTCATGCTATACCGTATCTGTGAAAGAAGTGCATGTGGACATGTAGATTAGATTTGCATTGATACATGAGATTAATGGATGTGAATCAAATAGAAGTACATGTAACGATAATGAAGTTATTGAATGCTGTTGATTTATTATTGTTCGTTGTTTATGGATGTGTTTGCTGAGTCGTGGACTCACCCTTGCTCTATTGTTGTCTTTAGGTGATCTTCGAGGATCACGTGGCGAGGCGAGTAGAGCACATGGACAACACATGATCATTTGCCATAAGAATCTTTTCATTCACAATTGGATTACTCTTGGACATGTTAGAGGTTGAATAAAGTTTAGGACATCGTTTGGACTAGACTATTTGCTTTATTGATTTGGATTCATTGGTTGATGCTATTTTGGATTATTTACCTGGTTATAATTTCCATTGCTTATTTATTATCGTTTGAACCATAATTATGCATGTCCTTCTTGTGGTCCATTGATATGATTATCATTGTTTCATTGCTGAAATTTTTATAGTGTGTCGATAATTATTAGTTTAAAGTGTAGTGTGGTGGCATTCTAGGCTCAGTGTTGGGCTGGGGTGTTACAACATCAACATTACTTGAGACCAACTAATGACACATAGATTCATAACAATCTCAATAGTGTCTCAATGATGGGTCTATCCAGCGCCATGTTCTCTAGCATGTGCTCACATTATTGATTCGATATCCTTATATCTATGACCGGTGAAACGTGGTCATCAATCAATACATGTGCTGGTCGTGGAGTCACGGTTGTTCCGACCAGTGACATTCGACCAGGGATACATTTAGAATAATATCATATAAGTTAATGAGTTTCACCAACAAGTCACATACTCATTGATCTATAACTGATGATTTATTCAAGGAACATGATAACATATTATCCAAAATCATGAACATAAGGAAATATAATCACCTTTATGATTGCCTCTAGGGCATATTTCCAACATCCAACACTTGTGCTTTGTTACTTTGTAAAGTCAAAAACTGAAAATAAAATCGTTTTAGACTTGGGCACAATGGTATGTTGGTGTGATATGTTGGTGTGAATGGAATTGTGCCTAAGTCATCAAGGACCGAGTTACTTATGTCACTAAGCCAAGCGCTTTTGCATGCTAACCACACGAGAGGGATATGGGACCTCTCTTGACTTTGTACTTTGGCGTGTGTTAGCTCCGAGTCGCAGGAGGGGGTTGTGTGTGTTGTGTGAAAAAGGATCTGTGTTCTTGTGTTGGGTGTGCGATGGTGGAGATTAGGGTAGACTCTCCACCTCGAGGGCATCGTAGTTGTCAAGGCTTTACCGCGATGGGTAGTTGACCGAGGCTTTACGATGACTCGACATAACGTATGGGTTTCTATCCATACGGGCGACTCGCAATTAATACATAATATTGGAAATATCTCGAAGGACTTAGCTGTGCCGGCATACCAAAGGAAGTATGCTAATCATGTGGCAAAAAGGTGGTCTGACGTGTGGGTATATTGGTACACCCCTGCAGGAATAAAACTATTCGAATAGTCTCGTCCTAGGTTATGGACATGCTTGGTAAGGTCGTGCAAGAACTAGACTACAACCTTTTAATTCAAATTTGAAAGGGTTGGCATGAATGGGTAATTCATGCTATTGTTGTGTTGACTATGGATTTAGTCACTTCCAGGATTGTTGTTGTCCTCTATCTATGGCATTATTGTTGTCATTTACTGTCATTTGAACATTAAAAACAGATTTGTCTACTTGCTTTAAATGTACTACACTAATGCAAATAAAGATTACTTTGTGCCGAAAATGAAACATACAGCCTCCACTTAAATAAGCTTGCATGTAGCATATGTATAGGTCTGCTATTCTACACGTAAGTCTTGCGGAGTACAATTTTTGTACTCATTTGATTTGCTTAACTATTTGTTACAGAGGAGGAAGGTGAGCCCCAAGGGCCTCACTTTTGTCAGATGTGCTGCGGGTTTGACAACTAGCTTGGCGGCCCGGTCGGTTGCCTTTTGGGTTAAAGGCACACTGATTGGCTCTTTTGTTTATGGCCATCTTATGGCTCTTTTGCTTCCGCTGTTTATTTTTGTATTTACATGTATTTGGCCGATCGGCCTCTCTTTTGTAATAACTATCTTTTATTTGGCTTATCTTCTAGTTTATTGCTGTGCTTCGGTTCTATGTGAATGAATGGAATTGATGCATGACTTTTTATAAAGAGGTGTGTATACTGCATTTCTGGAAAGTATACATGTCTCAAAGACACGGGTTATTTTATTTGTGATGCTAGGGTCAATTGGTGACTAAGTATTACAAGCCTAATAATCCGGGGTCCTCACAGCTACCTAATGCATGTGATGTTCTTTTAATCAGGAACTTAGGAGCTGATCATATAGGGAAGTATGTGCAATCCAATTCGGCTTTCGGAGACAGCACCGACTTCAAATGTGCATAACTTTTGCATACAGAGTCCCTTGGAGGTCCACGAGTACTTGATGGAAAGCTTATCTCGGCCTCTTTCTAACGGATCTATCCCACCTCTAAATTCCTTTTGAGCGCACCACAATTGCCAAAACAATCGGCACTATTTCGAGGCCGAGTCAAAGGATCTTGTGCCACCTCCACTTGGGCACGAGCCTTGTAACCCTAAGGCGTGTGCCTACTTCCTAGCCACCACCTGGTGATCTCCCCATATAGGAGTCACCGCCTCCCTTTGCTAGAACTCAAATTTTATTTATGTTTAGTTTGCCTTTGTTGTAACTTGTACCTTCTGTATATGTCGACTAGACCACCAGGTCAAGATCCTTATTTGGAATCCCACCATATCAGTACTTTCATCAATTTTTGTAATACATCATATTGCATTACACCTTGTTTTTTCGTGCTTCTTGATGTATATGCGTGCGATCTTTGTGATCAGGTTATCCGGGTATTTGTGCACGGTTGATAACGACTTATCGAGCAGTTCAGTGATTGCGTGGTTTCGGGCCTTGCGAGTTTGTAGCCAGGATCGTGAGAGTTGAGCCACTTCTACCATATTAATCTTCTCATTGAAACATCGGGCTAGATCAGGACATCTGTGGTTCATCAACTTGCTACCACTGCCAAGAGAAGGAGCACTTCACTAACAAGTGTCCTCAGAAGCATCTTCTAGGTGCACCCAAGATGGGAGTTCCAAGTGCTAGCAACACCACTGTTGTTAAGAAGCTGAATTAGTTCGTGAAGGGTAGAGTGAACCACATCACCGTCAATGAAGCTCAGTTTGCACCGGATGCAGTTCTTGATATGTTCCTTGTCAACTAAGTACCAGCATCAGTTTTATTTGATTAAGGAGTTTTGCATTCTTTGTTTCAAATAAATTTGTGGGAAAATATGGATTATCTACCTCTTCCTTAGTTAACCCTATGATAATCTACTCCCAAGCTCGGAATTGAGGACTAGTTACATGTACCCAAATCTCATTTTGGAGATACCAGGACTATCTTTCTTGACCGACTTAATAGTCTTGCACTCCCAAGGATTAGATGCGATCCTTGGAATGGATTAGTTAGCCAAGAATCGGGGACAGATAGTTGTGCAAATAGATCTATCACCCTTACCAATGATCAAGGGATTAAAGTGTCAGAGGAAGCTCCATTCTTACCAGTCTTAAAGAAGTAAAGTTAGAAGAAATCTCAGTGGTACGAGAATACCTGGATGTGTTTCCTGATAAATTACCCTGCATACCACCAGATGGGGACATTATATTCTAAATTGACTTAGTCCCAGGGACGGCTCCCATTTCAAAGAGAACTTACAGGATACCCGCTAATGAGCTAGTAGAACTGAAGAAGCAGGTCGAAGAATTATAGAGCAAGGGATATATCCAGCCCAATTCATCACCTTGGGGAGCACCAGTATTGTTCATCAAAAAGAAAGATAACAGTATGAGAATGTGTGTGGATTACAGATCACTCAATGAGGTCACAATCAAGAACAAGTATCCGTTACCTAGGATCGAAGAACTCTTTGATCAGTTGAAAGGAGCAAGTGTCTTCTTGAAGATCGATCTGAGATTCGGATATCATCAGTTGAAGATCATACTAGAAGATGTTCCCAAGACTACTTTCACCACCAAATATGGGTTGTATGAGTTTACATTGATGTCGTTTGGACTGATGAATGCCCCAACTTACTTCATGAATATGATGAATAAAGTATTCATGGAATTCTTGGATAAGTTCATGGTTGTTTTCATCGATCACATTCTCATCTACTCCAAGGATGAGTTAGAGCATGAAAAGCATCTCAGAAAGGTGCGGGAGAAACCTAGAAAGCATCAGCTCTATGCCAAGTTCATCAAAAGTGAATTTTGGCAAAGTCAAGTGGCTTTCCTCGGGCATATTGTATCAGCAGGAGGTGTAGCAGTAGATCCCACCAAGGTTGAAGTTGTAATGGATTGGAAGCAACCTATGTCTGTCACGGAAGTGACAAGTTTTCTTGGATTAGTGCGATATTACCGTAGATTCATCGAAGGATTCTCCAAGACAACTAGACCTATGACTCAGCTTTTGAAAAGGGAGAAGAAGTTTGAATGGACAGATCCTTGCGAGCAAAGTTTCCAAGAGTTGAAGTAAAGGCTAGTTTCCTCTCCAGTTCTAGTTTTACTTGACATCCATAAGGACTTTGAGGTTTTTTGTGACGCCTCTCGTTAAGGTTTTGGATGTATGCTTATGCAGGAAGGCAAAGTGGTAGCCTACGCATCCCGTCAATTGAGATCTTATGAAGGGAATTACCAAGCGCATGATTTGGAGTTAGCACCAATTGTGCATCGTTTGAATATCTAGGATATTATCTCATTGGTAATCACTGCGAGATTTTCATGGACCATAAGAGTCTGAAATACATCTTTAACTAGTCGAAACTCAATTTGAGGCAAAGGAGATGGTTGAAATTGATAAAACATTATGACCGTGGAATCATTATCATCCCGGAAAGACAAACGTAGCGGCAGTTGCCCTAAGCAGAAAAGGGTATTGCAATACTATATTGGTACAAGAAAGTCAACCAAGATTGTACGAAGAATTGAGGATCTTAACCCAGAGATTGTCAGCCAGGGCTGTGTGAACACTTTAGAGGTCCAACCGACCATTCAAACTCAGATCAGAGAGAATCAAAAAGAAGATGATGACATTAAGGAAACCAAGAAGAACAAGAGAAGAGGTAAGGCTCTAATTTTCTGAGGATGAGCAGGGTACAGTTTGGTTCAGGACCCGCATTTGTGTACCTAACCAGCAGGGTAGAAAACAGTTGATTCTTCAAGAAGCCTATGAATCTTCATACTTCATTCATCCCGACAACACCAAAATGTACTAGGATCTGAAGGAAAAATATTGGTGGGTCGGCATGAAGCGAGAAATTACTGAGTTTGTAGCACATTGCGATGTATGCCAAAGAGTTAAAGTAGAACATCATAGAACCGCTGGATTGTTGTAGCCGTTGCCAATTCCAGAATGAAAGTGGGAGGAAATCGGCATGGACTTTATCACTGGACTACCTAGGACCCAATCAGGATATGATTCCATCTGGGTTGTGATTGACCGTTTGACTAATGTAGCACATTTTATTCCAGTCAAGACCAAGTATGGAGGCAACAAGCTGACAGAATTGTATATGGCCAGAATCATTTGTCTGCATGGAGTACCCAAGAAGGTAATATCGTGAGGTTACTTAATTCACATCAATATTTTTCAAGAGTTTACATGAAGCCTTGGGAATGTGACTCAATTTCAGTACAACATATCACCCCCCAAATAGATGGCCAAACAGAACATGTGAACCAGATCTTAGAAGATATGTTACGAGCTTGTGCCTTGGATTCTGGAAATAGTTGGGATCAAAATCTTCCCTATGTAGAATTTTCATACAACAACAGCTATCAAGTAAGTTTGCAGATGTCACCATTTGAAGCACTTTATGGTTGAAAGTGTAGAACCCCTCTTCTTTGGAATCAAGTAGGCGAGCATCGGTTCTTTGGACCTGAATTAATCAAGGATGCTGAGGACAGGGTAAAAGTGATAAAAGGAAAGATTGAGAGTGGCTCAATCCCAATAAAAGAGTTATGTTGATAACCATCGAAGGGATTTAACCTTTGAAGCAGGTGATTTTGTTTACCTTAGAGTAACTCCACTCAGAGGAGTGAAAAAGTTTCGAACCAAAGGAAAACTTGCACCCAGATTTGTGGGAGCATACAAGATTTTGGAAGAAAAAAAAGGCGAAGTAAACTTGTCGATTAGAGCTACTGCATCTCCTGTAATATCACGAAAGTCAATTAGAGAGAATTTTATTCAATTTCGAATTTCTCCCAAAAATGAAGTATTCAACAAGCGATTATTATAATTAAAAAGGGGTTTTTGGCGAAATTTTGACAATTTGGGCCATCGGTTGCAACCCAAAAGGCCCAAGAGGGGGGAGGCCAGCCACAAGGGGGGGGAGGCGCCACTTCTCCTCCTCCCAACCCTAGCCGCCCCACTCCTCCTCTCCCCACCCCAAGCCACCACCCTCTCCCCCATCTTGGTGCCCCCTGCTGCCACCCCTCTCTGGTGGTGGTGCTCCTCCTCCCCTGAAGACGAGTGCTCTTGCCAATCCTTCTCCCCAGGCGTCGGGTATTGCGGGTTGTGGCTGGCCAAGGGAAGGAAGAAGAGAGAAGGGGGATCATCTTCCCCAAGCCTCGTTCATCGTCTTCCTGGGTTCTACAAGGGTAACGAGGTGTTTCCCTTGCTGTTTGATGCTTATTTGTTGCGAATTCGACTAGATTGATTGGATCGAATTGCTGCCTGTAGATGTCACTACTACAAAACAGGTCATAGAAGACGCCTCATCACAGACGGTTCTAAGATGAACCGTCTGTGATATGTAGCTATCACAGACGGTTCTAGAGAACCGTCTGTGATATGTAGATATCATAGACGGTTCTAACCACGAATCGTATGTGATACCGAGAATATCATAGATGGTTCGTGGTTAGAACTGTCTATGATTTTAGATTTACCATAACTTGGATTTTTACCATGGTAAAACCCTAAAATCACATACGGTTTTATACAAAAACCGTCTGTGATGAGACGCTTATCACAGACGGTTTGTGATACGAACCGTGTGTGATATGTCATCACCGACGGTTTTTGTATAAAACCGTATGTGATACTTTTGTTTCGTTGGGCGGGAAAACGAAAATTTGCACTTAATGGGTGGGCTGCCGAAAATCTCTCTATTTTAACAGAGTCCTTCATCTGCTCCTTTGCCATCTCCATCTCCTCCTCTGCCATTTCTCCTCTGCCATCTCCGTCTCGCCCTGACCTTGCTCTCCGGCCTCCCCCGAGCTCGTCGCCCGCGGCCTCCTCCACCTCGCCCCAGCCTCGTCGTCGCCGGCCTCCCACGACCTCGTCGCCCCCGGCCTCCTCTACTTCGTCGCCCCGTCCTCCCCTGAGTTCGTCCCCCGCGGCCTCCTCCACCTCACCCTGGCCTCATCGTCGCTGGCCTCCCATGACCTCATCACCCCAGTCTCCCACGACCTCACTCTCTCTACTCCCCCCTTTTGCTCTGTGATGTGGATTACTACTGTGATGTGTTAGTGCTCTGTGAATGGATTGAGTTGATGCTACTGTGATGTGGGTGATGCATATCGTGTTGTTTTTAGTGCTCTGTGAATGGATTGAGTTGATGCTACTATGATGCTACTGTGATGCTATGGCTATTGTGGGAAAGCTAGCGAAAAGTTCAATCTGAAAATCAATATCATATTCATTCGCGAGGCTCGGGAGGCTCCAGACGAAGTGAAAATCCGTTTTTGTTTTTTCCCATAGAAAAAACTATCACAGACGGTTCTAAATAAGAACCGTCTGTGACAGTTACTATCACAGAGGGTTCTTGTTTAGAACCATCTGTAAAAATAGACTATCACAGATGGTTCAAAAACCGTCTGTGATGATGGTTTAGAACCGTCTATGATGAGCTTTTGTGTAGTAGTGTGTTGATTCGTCCGATGAGGTTGCGCGGACGATTTTAAGTCCTTAGAGGCCGAATTGGAGGTTTCCACGTCCTAGAGATTTGTAGCCAATGTTCTTGGCTTTCCATAGCCACCAAGATCACAAGATTCTGATCTACGGTTTCAAAGTTATGATATAATATTTCCACGCTGTCCTGACTGCCTGTCGAGAATGAACTGTCTAGTTGTTTTTTCAAAATATGAATAAGTTAATGGCAGATTCACAGTTTTCACCCCACTAGGTTATTGTAGAAAATTTTATAATCTTTAAATATTGATAAATATCACCCCAATCGGAGTTGTAGGTTAAAATTTGTGTTATATTATTTACTGATGTTCCTTTCATCTAGACATAACCCATCGTGTATTTTCATCCACTGTTTGCCAATTTAGTTTGGCCAAATTAGGTGATCTTGTCTACTAGAATTTTGTAGATAGGTTCGTTAAGTTTCCATAGGATCTGTCCTCACCTCGTTCCGAGTCCCAGATTAATAAATATGAATTTTGCCGTGCTGCTGTCCAGACTCGTTCCGGCAATTGAGTTGCCTGTTTTCAGAATTAATACTACTAGTTAACTCTAAGGTTTTCAGGAATGTGTTGTAGAGTGGTGCCGCTAGAATTTTATACCATGTCGTTCTTATTTCAAGTACGTACTTGTGTAGGCAAGCGTGGCGTCGAATTTTAGGAGCAACTTTGTTGCCTCCTAGCGCGTCACAACGCAGAAGGTAGGTACTTTGTAATCCTTTATTGTTGAATGATGAGTGTTGGTGTTTATACTGTTATTTGTATGTACCATGATTACATTTCATGTTTTGTTCCTTTCAAATGTGTTATTACCATGATTAAAGTAGTTCTCATTCATTGTTCATATTTCATAACATGCACCTCTTGTCATGTTCCATCCACGGGAGTGGATTTTAAAGACCCATCAATTCCAGTATGGGCACGTAAGACCCACCATTCCAATGTGGGCAGAGTTGGACACCCGTATGAAACGTTCTTCATACGGGATTTGGATCCCCGTATTTGGTTAAATCTGGGCTCAAGTGGAAACCGACGGGTGTGCCACTAGCTATATCGATATCAGCATGTGTGCAGTCCATTCCTTCCATTACATCCATTCATTCCATTCATTCATATATTCCTTTGGTGTTATGTTCATAATCTTTAATGATGTTGACTTGTTCATATGTGTTGTATGACCATTACTTGCTGATTCTCGGACTCATTCTTGCTTTTGTTGTTTATTTTAGGTGATCCTTGATGATGGCATTTGGGAGAGAGTAGACATGCACTATTCATTCACTTCACCTTAATCAAGTTTCAATAACATGATTTGGTTATTGTCTTTCATTCGTTAATTGATGGTGTAATACATAAAGTTAGATGTGGTTGATATTTCTCTCCATGAGATATTTATTTAAATCTTGCTTGTGGTCCTTGATCATCCCCTTATTATACTCAATTGGATTTAGTCTTTATTCACGCAATGATTCTATTGTATGATGATCCTTTATGCCTTTAGATGAGTTATTGTTTAAAATACTTCTGAATTATGGTTGTATGTTAGATCCTTTAGGTAACATTTTGGTTTCCGAATAGCCAGGGTGTTACACTCCCTTTAGTTCATGATGTCTTCCATGTCTCCCAACTGAAGAAATGTCTTGAGTCCCGACCAAGCGACGCCGCTAGAAAGCATCGATCTTGGGAGGATCTCACGTATGTGGAACACCAGATCAAGATCCTTGACATTGCAAAACGCATTCACGAGAAGAATGGTCGTCCATTCTTGCAAGGTTGATGGAGCAATCACTTCAAAGAGGAAGCTACCTAGAGAAAGAAGAATAATTGAAAGCCGAGTACCCCAACCTTTTGCTAGCTAGTCCGAATCTAGAATTGAGATTCCCTTTAAGAGGGATAGGTTTATAACATCCCAAATTTTAATTTCTAGTTAAAAATAAAATTTAAATATTTTCTTTGAATTTTCTGGATTTTAAAAATATTTCCGCTATTTATTTTAAAGGAAAAATAATTTATTTGCAAAACTAAATACCAATGTTAAGTTGGAAATATTTTAGTTAAGTCCAAAATAACTCTAGAAATTTCTGTAAATTTTTTTAGAACTTTTGCACTCTATTTGCTATTTTCTAAAAGCCTAATTATTTTATTCCAATTTCTGAAATCATTAAATCAAAGGAAATGTGGAAAATGCTTTTGGGCCGAATCTCTCCGGCTCATTCCTATTTTCCACGAGCACCCGGCCTCGCGTGACAGCCATCTCTCCTTCTCCCTATTTATCTTCCGCTCTCTCTGACATTGGGTCACTATAACAGCCCAAATTTTCAAGTTTCAGTTGAAAATAAAACTTTATTTATTTTTGTGGATTTTCTGAAAATTTTAAAAGCTTTTCCTTAATTATTTGAAAGCCAAAGTAATTTATTTGCAAAATCTATTACCAATTATAAGTTAGAATTATTTTATTTAAATCCAGAATGCCTCAGAGAATTTCTGTGAATTTTCTCATAATTTTTTGATTTTATTTGCTATTTTTCTAAAGCCTTTTTGAATTTCTGGAATTAAATTAATTGGAAAAGGAATTAAAATCACGTGCACAGTGTTGGGCCGACTCCCGGCCCACTCCTGTTTCGGCCTCCGCTTGGCCCAGCCGCATGCGCGCTCTCTCAACCGCACCTCCACGCGTCGCGCATCAGCGCCTGCGCCGCCTCCATCGCAGCCGTCGCTCGCGCGTCGTCGCCTCAGGCCGTCCGATCAAGATCCAACCGTCGTCACTCCTCCCGACCAATTTCGCTCGCGCGTTGTCGCCTCAGGTCGTCCGATCAAAATCCAACGGTCACCGCTTCGCCCGACCAGTTTCGCCCGCGCGTCATTACCTCAGGCCCTTCGATCAAAATCCAACGGTCGTCACTATTCCCGACCAGTTCCTCCCACCACCACACGGGCCCCATCGCTACAGCGTCGTCTCCCTCCCCGCTTTCTTCTCCTCGCGCCCGCTCCCGACACTGCCACCATTAACGCTTGCACCGAGCTCCTTCTCCACCGTGATTTCCTCCCCATTCTCTTGCCCAATCACGCGCATTGAAATCGCCATTTAACCCTCGTCCGTTTCCGGCCGTTTTCCCCTTCTTTACTCGCCGTTCACTGCCGCCATCAACGCTGACGAAAAACGGCCGCCGCTTCCTCCCGCGCACGATCTTGGCCCCCGGTCCTTGCCCTTGCCCTATAAAAGGACGCACCAGGACCACCTTCTCCACGTCATTCCATCCCCCCAATCCCTTGCGCCTCTAACCCTCTCTGTCGCTCGTAATTTGTAGTTTCTCCCCGGTGGCCGAAGCTCGGGGAATCGTCGTTTCCGGAACTGGCAGGGTCTCCTCGACGACATCGACCACTCCCTCAGCATCACTGCATCGTCGCCTACCTCGTGCACACCTCCGCTTCGCCAGGAGATCACTGGGCTCCACTTCCGCCGTCAACCGAAAACCGCCGCCGCCAAACCTTGTCGCCGACGACCATTCTGCCACGCCCACTCGTTTTCTCGGTAAGCACCAGACTCAGTGAGTCACGCTAAGTACTTTGCACACCCCCTTGAGCCTCGCCGTGGCGCGTAGCGCCGGCGAGGGCGTTGCCGGAGCACCGCTGGACTCGGGCTTGCGTGGCGTGCCCACGTCAGCACCACTTGGCGCCTTGTCAGCACCAGATCAGCGCCCTCTGTCCACATCACCGCCTATGTGGTCGCACGCGTCAGCCCTATCACACACCCTGCACTGTAGCGTGCACCGGGTCCATCATGGACCTTGGCAAGACCATGGACCCAGTCCGTGAACCTCCGGGCCCACCTGTCAGCGAAACAAAATAATTTTTTTTCTGTTGAAAAATAATTCAGCCGGTAATTTAAAACGGCCGCTAACGTCAGCTTGCGCATTAAATAGATTTTCCTTCAGAAATTTTGTGTATATCATGGGAATATGCTCCTGATCTTAGGGTGATGTGACAATTGGCAATGGCGTTAAAGGTTTATCGTTTCACATCTTGACATCTTTGTCGAGTCTCAAGCGGATCCGCCGGTCGAAGCGGTCGTCGAGCCAAACCATAAAGCGATCCGGCCAAGCCACCCCTGGCGGTCCGACCGGCCATAGCGGCGGTCGGACCGACCAATGTCTAAATGTGGTATTTTGAGCTGGGCCAAAAATACAGGTTGCAGGCAACAAAGGGGATTCTATTGCACTTGGTCTCATAATTTTTGGAGTCTCCAGTCAAAAGCTCTATTCGTTTGAAAATTCCAATAGGTTTCGGATTTTCAGGGGCTAAATTTGGCTAAGTCCCAACTGGCGGTCAGACCGACCAATAGGTGGCGGTCAGACTAGCCAGGGTGGGCGGTCAGACCGGCCACAGTGGCGGTCTGACCAGTTTTCACTTGGATCGTCGTCCTTCGTGGCGGCGATGTTTGGTTGCTAGGTCAAAGTCATGAGTTTCAGTGCATATGTGTTGCATGATGAATGTTTTGACTAATATGGGTCAATTTGTGAAGAACTTGTTCCTGGATTCGATTTACTTGTCTATTGGTGTGCATGTTACTTGGTGGTCAACGACGGTCAACGGCGAGGATGATCGGGACTAGGCTTGGAGAGCTGAGGTCCAGAACGATCAACGATACCAGGTGAGGTCAATGAACTCAAGCGTGGTGCAAGATGGACAAGGGTGACCTATTGGCCAACCCGCGGCGCAAGATGGCGCAAGGTGAAGCTGATTAGATCAAGAGGCGATAAAGACGACGCTTTAAAATGCGTACGTGTGTGACCCATTTGTTTTGGGCCTTAACGGGAGCCCAATTGAGTCAAACTTCTAGAAGGTCTAAGCCTCCACTATAAATAGAGGAGGGAGGTGGCTGCACCTCCTCCTCGTCTCTTTTATTATCGAAACCCTAATTTGCTTAGGGAGAGGTTTTGTGGAGGCTACGGTTCTAGAGAGTTTTGATTTGATTTCATGCTCATAGATTGAGCTTTGTCGTCTATTGATGGAGTGGCTGTAAACCAAAATCATATCAAATCAATCCAAGGAAAGTTTGATCATATTTTGTCTCTTCGCTTTCCTTCTCTCTATTTGATGATTTTGAGTTTTTCTTTGATCCGTGAGTTTTTGCTTGATTTCTTCACGTGATCTACCTTGCTGTGACATGTGAGAACATATCTAGGATCATGTTGATCATCAATCACCCACGAGCAAGATTTTGGATCTAGTTTTCGTTTTGACTCGGTTTTGAACCTTCCTCCTCTCAAACGGAAAAGGATCGTAACTCTTCCAAGAATTTTCACAATCTTCCATTGGAATAGGTTCATGACATCATAGAGAAGGTGTGTTCCAAGTTTTATCGAGTTGGGAGTTGTAGATCAAAAGTTACATCTATTTGCAATTTCGCTCGTCGGGCTGTTTTGATCTATTCTTCAGGTCGGCGGTCAGACCGCCAGGGTTCAGCGGTCAGACCGCCATTGATATTTTCAGTCGCTTTAATAAAGTGATTAATCAGATGAAAGCTGTTGGTATTGAATATTCTCGGTCTGAAAATGTCACCCACCTCTTGGCTGCAATCAACACTATAGAGTGGGAGATAAAGGCTACTGCCATTGAGGGAAACATCAACCTCTTTGATCTAACTTTGGAGCTGCTCTATAGCAAGCTCAAGACTCATGAGATCAAGAGGATTGATCATCGCAAGAAAGAAAAACATGGCTTTGGTAGCAGACCCTCTCAAGAGAGCTTCTGATGGGTCTTCTGAGTCTTCTTTTGGATTTTCGCTAGATGGTTTATCTGCAATCCATGAAGAGGAGTTTAAGAGTCTCCCTGAGGCTGAGTTTGTCCTCGTAGTCAAAAAGGTCACACGGGCCTATAACAATATGCGAAACAGAAATAGAGGAGGTCCCGTGACTTGCTATGAGTGTGGTGAGCTTAATCATATCCGGGCAAATTGCCCCAAGTTGAAAGGTAAGAACAACCATAAGGAGGGAAAGCGAGCTTGGAAGAAGCCTCAATTGAACAAATCAAGGTATGATGCTACCAAGCCGACGAATGCCGCTCACCAGGTTCTTGCCGCTTTTGGGGATCAATCCTTAAGCGATGTGGACTCCGGGAGCAAGGATGACAAGTAGGAGGAGATCCCTCAAGACAAGAAGAAGGGGAAGGCTAAGGACTTCACCGGCTTGTGCTTCATGGCCGACTCCGTTGACGACGACAACGATGAGGTACCTCCCTCCTATGATGTCCTTTTTGATAGATGTGAAACTATTTTTGAGAAACTCATGAGTCAGGATAAGGCTTTAGAGTTTATCATGGCCAAGAACAAGAACTTAGATTCACAAGTAGATAGTTTGACTTTAGAACTTACAAATGCTAAAACTCTTGAATCTGATGAATGTTCATCCTACCAGGCTCTGCACTCAGAATTTGCTAAACTGTAATCTGCTCATGATATTGCTTTGCAACAACTTGAAAATACTAGGGTGAGCTAGTTGAGGTTAAATCTGCTCTATGAGAAAAATGCTTAGACTCTAGCAAGTTGGTTGCTTTTGGAATGGTTGATTCTAACCTTTGCACTTTCTGCTTAGAACGCGAACATGAAGTCAAAGATATCTTAGAAGCAGCTAGAGCTAAATATACTAAGCTTAATGACAGTATTGAGTCTGCTACATGTGCTTCATGTCCAGCTCTTAAACTTAAAGCTGCTTTATATAAGGAGAAATATGCTATAGCCATTAAGGGTAAAACATGTGAATCATGTGTTAATCTTGAAGAAGAAAATGCTTATCTTAAGAATACATTAGAAAAATTCTCGAAAGGTAAGAAACAATTAAACATGATTCTGGACAAATCTAAAACTCCTTATAAGAAGCAAGGATTATGATACATCTCTGTTCAAAATAATTCTAACCCAAAAGTTACTCAAGTCTTGGAAAATGGGTTAGTTGAATTCAAAATCCAACCTACAAAAACTATTTTTAAATCTGCAGGTGTTGCCCAACCATCTGTTAAGTCAAAGGGTGTTCTCCTAGTGGTATCAAGTACCATTGCACCTATTGCAAAAAGGATGTGCATTTGGTTGAGTTCTGTTGGCGTAGTTTGAAAAATGATAAGAAAAATTTTGCTAGAATTTCATCCAATCAACCTAGAGCTTTTATGAGACATGGTAGCATAGAAAAGAATAAACCTGGTTTAGAATTTGTGTCACATGCTCATCATCATGCTTCTAGACAGGATAACTCTCATGTCAATTTAACCATTGCTCCTAACAGAACTTCAAACAGAGTCAAGGATAGCACTTCTGCTTCGCATACTACTCGCAGACGTGTGTCTCAGTACTGGGTTCCTAAGTCTTGTTTAACTAACCCCAGTATTGAGACACATCGTTCTTCTGTGCCTTGATTTTCAGGATTACCGCGGAAAAATGAAGGACATGTGGTTCGTCGACTCCGGCTCTTCACGCCACATGATCGGAGACTCAAGATGGTTCACCTCCTTCACGCGGTCGACGGTTGATTGGAGATGATAAACAAGGGCAGATTGAAGGAATGAGATCGATCAGGGTGAACGACAGTTTCATCCTCAAGGACGTCGCCCTTGTGGACAAGCTAAGGTTTAATTTGCTTTATGTTTCTCAACTTCTTGATGATGTCTATGAGACTAGATTTAAGAAAAATAGTTGTTGGGTGCTTGATTCAACTGGTGAGTTTGTTTTTGGGATTACTAGAGTTGCTAGGATCTTTGGAGCTGATTTTTCTGAATCTCTTGCTGGTTCTCTCAAATGCTTGATTTCATCTTCTTCTTCCGAGTTCTGGCTTTGGCACCGTCGTTTGGGGCACATTGGTTTTGATCATCTGACGCGAGTTATCGACCTTGAGCTCATGAGAGGTTTACCTAAACTCAAAGCCGTCAAAGATGCTTTATGTGCGCCCTGTAGGCATGGCAAGCAAGTTGCCGCCTCACACCCTTCAGTGACTATGGTCATGATTGACTGACCGGGACAGTTGCTTCATATGGATATTGTTGGTCCTGCTAGGGTTCGGTCAGTTGGTGGAAAATGGTACATTCTTGTCATAGTCGATGATTTTTCTAGATACACTTGGGTGTTCTTTCTTGCTTCGAAGGATGAAGCTTTTGATCATTATCATGATCTTGTTCTTCGTTTGGCTTCTGAACTTCCGGGTGCCTTGAGAGCGATCCGCAGTGACAATGGCACGGAGTTCAAGAATGCCTCTTTTGGTTCTTTTTGTGTTGAGCATGGAATTGAGCATCAGTTATCTTCTCCACACGTCCCTCAACAAAATGACGTTGTGGAAAGGAAGAACAGTACCCTAGTCGAGATGGCTAGGACGATGCTAGAGGAGTATAGCACAGAGGAGATTTTGGGCGAAGAAGTCGTTGCTCTTCGCTTGCCATATTGCAAATCGTGTCTTTTTAGACCATCTTTGGGCAAGACATCTTATGATCTTCGATTTTGTAGAAAACCCTCATCTCGCACTTTGAGTCTTTGGATCCAAGTGTTTTATTCTCAAGACAGGAAACCTATATAAATTTGAGTCAAGAACTTTTGATGATTTATTTCTGGTTTTCTGGTTTTTAATGTTGAAACTAACCTTGCTCAGGAGACATGCAATGTCACTTTTGATGAGACTAGCACTGGAGCTAGATCAGATATTTCAGGTGATACACAGGTGACACAGAGCATATTTATAGAGGAAGATGATGAAGTACTCGATGATGTTCTTCCACCTGCTGTTGTTGATGCTCCTATTCCAGCACAAGAACCTGATGTGGCTACTTCGCCTTCAGATGAGGCTCTTGCTGCATCTTCACCATCAGTAGTACCTGCGGAGATCGAAGAGATGGTTTCCTCTCCGGGTGCACCACTTCACATTCAAAGACAGCACCCTCCGGATCAGATGATAGGTAATCTCCATGAGCGAGTCACTCGCTCCAGGTATAATGATCCAAACCTCTACTCTCATTCTGCTTTTGTTGCTTCTTTTGAACCCCGCGATATTTCACATGCTTTATCGGATTCTAGCTGGGTCAATGCCATGCATGAGAAGTTAGAGAATTTTGATAGGAATAAGGTTTGGAACCTAGTAGAACCTCCTAGTGGCCATAATGTTATAGGAACCTGCTGGGTTTTCAAAAACAAATAAAATGAGGATGGTTCTGTGATAAGAAATAAGGCTTGGTTGGTAGCTAAGGGTTTTAGCCAAGTTGAGGGGTTAGATTTTGATGAGACCTTTGCTTCTGTTGCTAGACAAGAAGCCATTCGCATTCTGCTTGCATTTGCTACATCTAAGTGCTTTAAATTATATCAGATGGATGTTAAAAGTGCTTTTTAAATGGTTTCATAGAGGAGTAAGTTCATGTCTGGCAACCCCCAGGCTTTGAGAATGCCAAGAACCCACATCATGTGTTCACTAGAGCCTGGTGTGATAGACTTAAGACCTTCTTGCTTAAGAATGATTTTGAAATGGGTAAGGTAGACAAAACTTTGTTCATTCTTAGGCGTGGTAATGACTTCCTGCTTGCTCAGATTTACGTTGATGATATTATCTTTGGTGGTTCTTCTAATGCTCTTGTTTCCAGTTTTTCTGAGGCTATGTCCAGGGAATTTGAGATGAGTATGATGGGAGAGCTCAATTACTTCTTGGGGTTTCAAATCAAGCAATGCAAGGAAGGGATCTTCATCCATCAGACGAAGTACACTAAGGACCTGCTCAAACGCTTCGACATGGTTGACTGCAGGTCGATCGCCACTCCTATGGCGACTTCGACTGTTTTAGATCCAGATGAGGAAGGAGAAGCCGTGGATCAACGTGAGTACCACAACATGATCGGCTCCCTCCTGTACCTGACGGCCTCAAGACCGAACATCCACTTCACGGTCTGCCTCTGATACGGGGTAGCCCGATCTTCTCGAGTAGAACCGTTGATAAATAGCGCTTGATGACTAATAACGCTCAGCTGTACACCACGCGCCCGATTGCGGACTTGCGGCTCTATGGATATTCGCCAACACGCTTTGGTTGATCGCCGCTAGACCACGAGCGGAGATCGCCAAGCCCTCAATTCCCAGCGGAAAAGCAAACTTGACCTTAAAAAGCAGAACGAACAATTGATAGCCTAATTCTCTCTCAGAAGTCCTCGCATGAACTCTGTTTTGAAAGAACAAGCAATAACTTGTGTTCTATTCTTATGCATAAACATGGTCTGCCTTACAATGGGGGGTCTACCCCTCAATATATAGCCTCGCCTCAAGACTATTCAACACTAAATTTTCCATATGGTACTATTCATACACGCAACTATTCATGGGCCGGTTTATTGTAGCACGATTACTGTTCATGGGCCTAATTCTGTACGCGATTCGATCACGTGGCCTTGTGGCGAGTCTTGTAATGCGATTCTTTGTTCAAGCGACAACATGCGATTCTTCATTCACGCTTGATTCTTGTAGCAAATTATTGTTCACAACCCGGGTGATTTGCGCTTCCTTCCTGGTTCCTCCACGTGGGCTGTTGTGTTTCACTGTTTAGGTTTTGATCCCTCGCTTGGCCGCATGGACCTTAGCCTTCTCCTCTTTGGCCGAATGGGACATAGGGCCGCACCTTGACCTTCTCAATTGATAGTCTTCCTTGGATGACGGCAGCATATCCTTGATTTTCGTCCATCGCTGAATCTTCAAACCTGAGCACAAGCAAAACATTGTTTTTAGGTAGTATAAAATTCTCATTAAAATCAGCGACATATTCATTAAGGAACAAGTTCACCTGAGATTATAGTTTCTTGGCACGTGCTCTTGTTATTGGTCCTGTCGGCAACTCGAGGCGTATATCATGAGCATTAGGTGGAGGAGAAGGTGTTGTGGGGATGCCCTCATCAGCCTCTGTGCGAGGTTTCAGGCGTCTCCGAGAGCTTTCCATCGCCAAGCCGTTAAGCGCATATTCAGGTATTTACACTCTACCATCTTGTATAGCATTTGGTATTCCTGTTCTTCGTCTTTGTCCATTCAGGGGTTTTCTGATTCTGATTTTGCGGGCTCTCGGCTAGATAGGAAGAGTACCTCAGGCACTTGTCACTTCCTAGGCACTTCTATTGTCTCTTGGTCTTCTAGGAAGTTGTATTCTGTTGCACAATCCACTGCTGAAGCTGAATGTGTAGCTGCTGCTAGTTGCTGTAGTCAGATTTTATGGATGGTATCCACTCTTAAGGACTATGGGTTAAATTTTGCTAGTGTTCCTCTTTTACGTGATAACATACGCCATTAATATTGCTAAGAACCCTATGCAACACTCTAGGACCAAGCACATAGACATTCGCTTTCACTTCTTTAGAGATCATGTCGAAAAGGGTGATATTGTACTGCACTTCGTGGAGTCCGAGGCTCAACTGGCTGATATCCTCACCAAGCCTTTAGACCCAACAAGGTTTGCCACCTTGAGGAGCGAGTTAGGGGTAATTTATCCTTATGGGTTGGTTTGAGGGCGAGTTCGATCTTTTCTGATCTTACCTTGTTCTTCTGATCTTTCCTTGTTCTTTCGTGAACCTGTTGATATTTTTGAACTTTTTAGGTTTTTAAGCTTTTCTTGCATCTCATTGTATCATATTGCATTCATATGAAAAATCCAAAAAGATGCATTGTAATATAAGAGTGTATGCTTATCTTTAAAGTTGATGAAGCTTTGCCTATTACCCTTTAGAGCTTTAGTATTTCAATTCTTGCTCAATGACATGTCTAGTTCTTTGACTTGCTAGAATTATCATGCTTTCACATATACATCTAAGTCTTTGCTGTATGAGTTGGAACTCTAAAACAACTCGAACTAAAAAATACAATTTACGGATGTTTTAGCTAGTTGCGCAATTAATGCTCATTTTGTGATATTGACCCTGTCAGAATTGCTTTGTTAGCTCTTAAATCTAAAATTGACCATTACTTGAGCTTCTTGTGTTCTTGAGAATCTAAAACTGCTCTTGTGAAACATGAAAAATTAAATTTCAAGATTGTCTTTTGCTTAAACTATGCCAAACTACTCTTACGAGACTGCATGTCAAAGACATGAACTTGGAGATAGTTTGATGATCCACACGATCTCATGGGGATTGCGTGTCAGAACTGACATGAACATCAAGATTTGTCGCCCTGGTAGAAGTTTAGGAAGAGTTTGTGGATGGCTCCTAGTCCAGGATCTTGTCACTAAGTTAGACCATTAGTCACTTCCATATTCAGTGCAAATGAAAAACTGTTGAAAAATGGGCGTTTGAGAAATTTGAGCAAAATGATTCAATACAGGACATGTTTGTCTCTTAATATGGTCATTGTTAGCTTTTTGATCTCACTTTGACATTTTGACATGGCCAGTATCTTTTTAGGATCCGTGTTGATGAACTTGCTAAATTTGAAGCTTTGCTTAAATTAATCAAATTTATTGCTTTATATTGAGCCTTCGTGCTTAGCTTTGATATATATGCCTTATCATGATCTTGCTAGCGCTGTTAGGCTTGATATGTTGTTTGTGCAATATTAGAAATGCTAGCTTGTTCTTTTGGGTAATCTCCAAAGCTTCTTGTAATCAAAAATTGAAAAATACAAAAATGAAGCAACTCCATTGCACTTCATGCATACTCCTTCTTATGCTTACTCTTTCTTATGCTTCTTTCTCCATTCTGCATTTGTTATCTCTGTACAAGAGGAAGGCGTGATTCCTTGATGACTCCATTGTCAAAGGGGGAGAAAATATTTTAATGTTGTATAAGGGGGAGAAGGTATAAAAATGTTTAAAAGGGGGAGAAAATTGGAGAATTTGAAATTTTCTTAAATCTGTGGATCATAGTGAGGGGGCATTTAAATTGCATTCTTATCATCTTATTGCCTTTTCCGAACTTGAATTGCATTTCTTAATCCTCACGATGATCAAAGGTCAATTGAACAATTGTTCCTTCATATGGATCTTAAGTGAGATTTTTCACTCTTTTCTGGAATTTAGAGTTTTATGCTTTCTTTTGCCTTATCTCACTTGCCTATGCTATTCTGATGCCATCTTAGTCATTTCCATTGCTTTCTCTTGCTTATGGATCAAGTTTTGCCTTTATGCGAAAACAAAAGTATTTTACTTTTCAAACCTCAAAATTACATTTTATGGATTATTGCCAACGTGTTCATCAAGGGCGAGATTGTGGATATCATGGGGATATGCTCCTGATCTTAGGATGATGTGATAATTGGCAATGACGTTAAAGGTTTGTCGTTTCACGTGTTTTTGGCAATGTTGGCATCTTTGTCGAGTCTCAGTGATACGATCGGTCGAAGCGGCGGCGGCCGCCATAAAGCGGTCCGACCAAGCCACCTGGCGGTCGAGCCGGCGATGGTAGTAGTCCGGCAAGCCATAGCGGTCGGACCGCCAATGTCTAAATGTGGTATTTTGAGCTGAACCAAAAATAGAGGTTACAGGCAACAGAGGGGATTCTATTGCACTTGGTCTTATAATTTTTGGAGTCTCCAGTCAAAAGTTCTATTCGTTTGAAAATTCCAGTATGTTTCGGATTTTCAGGGGCTAAATTGGCTAAGTCCCAGCGGCGGTCGACCGCCAGCCAGCGGTGGCGATCGGCCGGTTTTCACTTGGATTATGTCGCCCTTCGTGGCGGCGATGTTTGGTTGTTAGGTCAAAGTCATGAGTTTCAGTGCATATGTGTTGCATGATGCATGTTTTGATGAACGTGGGTCAAGTTGTGAAGAACTTGTTCCCGGATTCGATTTGCTTGTCTATTGTTGTGCAGGTTGCTTGGTGGTCAACGACGGTCAACGGCGAGGATGATCGGGACTAGGCTTGGAGAGCTGAGGTCTAGAACGATCGACGATGCCGGGTGAGGTCAATGAACCCAAGCGTGGTGCAAGATGGACAAGGGTGACCTATTGGCCAACCCGCGGCGCAAGATGGCGCAAGATGAAGCTGATTAGGTCAAGAGGGGATAAAGATGGCGCTTTAAAATGCGTGCGTGTGTGACCCGTTTGTTTTGTGCCTTAACGGGAGCCCGATTGAGTCAAACTTCTAGAAGGTCTAAGCCTCCCCTATAAATAGAGGAGGGAGGTGGATGCACCTCTTCCTCGTCTATTTTATAATTGAAATCTTAATTTGCTTAGGGAGAGGTTTTGTGTAGGCTAGGGTTCTAGAGAGTTTTGATTTGATTTTGTGCTCATAGATTGAGCTTTGTCCTCCATTGATGGAGTAGCTGTAAACCAAAATCATATCAAATCAATCCAAGGAAAGTTTGATCATGTTTTGTCTCTTTGCTTTCCTTCTCTCTATTTGATGATTTTGAGTCTTTCTTTGATCCGTGAGTTTTTCCTTTATTTCTTCACGTGATCTAGCTTGATGTGACATGTGGGAACATATCTAGGATTATCTTGATCATCAATCACCCACGAGCAAGATTTTAGATCTAGTTTTTGTTTTGACTCGGTTTTGAACCTTCTCCCCTCAAACGGAAAAAGATCGCAATTCTTCCAAGAATTTTCGTAATATTCATTTGGAATAGGTTCCTGACATCATAGAGAAGGTGTGTTCCAATTTTCATCGAGATTGGAGTTGTAGATCAAAAGTTACATCTATTTGCAACTTCGCTCTTCGGGCTGTTTGATGTGTTCTTCAGGCCGGCAGTCAAACCGCCCAAGGTCATCGGTCCGACCACCAAGGGTCAGCGGGCAGACCGCCATTGACCTAGCGATCCATTGCTTGACACTTAGTTTTCTAGCTTGTGTTGTTTTTCGTTGTTTTGTTTCGGGGGTTATTTTGGATTCAATACTAGTCTTCCGCTGTACTGGTATATTGATCTTCATAGCTTCCATAGCTATTGGAGTAAAATCTTATTGAATCAATTATTTGTGAAAAATAGAGCGTGCTCCTATTCACCCCCCCCCCTTAGTCGCCCTTTCGGTCCAACAAATTTAAATAAGGAAATTCGGAATTTCTGAATTTTGGATTTAATTTAGGTTTTAAACTTCCACGAGCTCGTATTTCTTCATACGAACTCTGATTTATGTGATTCAAATTTTTAAATTTGTATAAAATCAAGATGTATCTAAATAATCCAAAATTATTTCATTTGGAGTTAATTTGATTATTTGTTTGAATTTATTTGTATTTATTTGAATTCTGTTTGAATTTGGATTATTTTCGCGTATAGATTTTGACGACTCCGGAGAGTTTGATCCTGTTGAAGAGGTAGAATATCAAGAATTTGATCAAGGTAAGTTAAACTATTTATCATTTTGATCCTAGTATTTTAAATTATTTAATTCTGTTTTTAAATTACTATGGCATGCATAATTTTCTTCAATTATTTTAAATTCCTGTTTTAAATTCTTAGTTAATAAATTTCTTTGTATAGCCAATTTTGAATATTGAATCATCATTCCCTTGTTACCTTAGTCAAATAAATTTTTTTAAAAAAATATGCTTAGAAACTGCTTAGACCACAAACATTTAATTTTGGGAGAATTTAGCCAAAATAGCAAAATGTGATTAAAAGCCTATGACATTGTTTTGTCATGGTGGACTTTTGCAAATGTCTTTGGAAAATAAAAATGAAAAATTATTTTGTACTTGGGCAAGATGGACCGTTGATGGGTGCAGGTTTATGCACAGGCTCAATCTGGTTAGGGTTGTGGACCAAGGTTTGTTATTGAAAGTTGTCTAAGTTAGTTAAGGATCGGCCTTTGAGCCGTATCTTGCAAATCTCCACCGTACTACTACATGTTCTGTATGGGCAGAACTAGGCTTATTAACCTGTCATACCTCACCAATATATGTGCCATATTTGTTGTGTGGGTGTTGGTTAAACGTTATTCCACTTGGCGCATGAGGGACTCCGCGGTGGTTAGCATAATGGAAGTGAAACCTTAGCGGGCATATTAGTAGTGAGGTAGAACATTAGAAACGCCTTGTGATAATTGCCTAGTCACACGCCCAAGGAAGCGCTCATTGGCCGACACAACGGGCAAATTATCTCATGTGGGTAAAGTTGTACCCCCTGCAGAATGTAAAACTATTCGAATAGCCGTGTCCATGGTCATGGACATGCCGAGCAAAGCCACTCTAAGTTAGACTTTGTTTTTGGTTTTAAAAATGATTCTTGTACAGGATTTCAGGATGGTTAATCCTTGTGGTAAAATTGGGCGGTTAGCCATGTGATAGGAGGGTATCCATCACCATGTTTCATATGGAGGATAACCACTATAAAATTGTCAATTTAAAATTAGATTTTAAGTTAATGTTTAAAAGTGTGCCTTGAAACTTAGTATGATTATTTAAAGTTGAAAATGCTGATTTATGCAAATAAACCCTTATAACCTTCCCTTGTTTACTTATGCATGCATTCTAAATTCTGTATTGGGTGTAATTTGCGACCACGGTAGTTGTGCTCATCCTTGCTAAATATTATTATTCAGGAGAAGATTATTACCCAGAAGGTGAGGATGCAGACGTTTAGGCTACGACTCCAGACGATTGCCCGTGGCGCATCGTGTGGCCTACTACCTTTTGCTTCCGCTATGTTTTTATTTGGCCTCAGGCCCATGCTATAATAAACTTTGTTACTTCATAATAAAACGCTTGATATGATTGTGATATCACTGTTTGTGAGGTGTGTACACTAGAAATCTTGGACTAGTGTGCGACGCGGTGAATTTGGGATCCTTCGTTCTCGGGTTCGGCGGTTGCCGGGACCCAAATATGCAAATCTGGATCCTCTGTGTATTCTCGCACTAGTTCGGGATCACGCTAGTGCACAGATGTCAACATTGATGAAATATCAACTCCATACAATGAAATATTAAATAAGCGAGTAATTTGAATAACAAATAAATGTGGTGACCTTAAGGTAGAGTTTTACAATTATTAAGCCATGCAAGGTGATAATAATGAAATAAGCGCAGCGAAACAAAGTAAACTCAACGGGCTCCCATCAATTTACCACGAGCAGGCCGATGGGATCAAGACCCTAACGATCAACCCTCGTAGAATTCCTCTTCAAAAGTGGTGACGACTCCTCCATACATTGATTGGTTTAGCAAGAGTGAGTACACAACCGTACTCGCAAGTCATACCACATAATGCAATTATATATGATGGCTTATTCCAAAGGAATGGCTTCTGTGGTTATTTTGCAGAAATGCAACATTTGCAATTGAATACAGATAATAGATCGAAACGTAATTGAAAACAAATAAAGAATATTAATTTAACATTTGATTTCACAAAGGACACACAGTCTAATCAAGTAATTCACATAGCTGCACAAGTTACCTCACATAGCTGACCCTTCCCAATTGTTTTATGAAAATCTACCCCTTGTGTGAAATCCCTGAGCATGTCCATATCCGAGGACGCGACTATTGGAATAGATTGATTAAACACTCTGCAGAGCTTGTACACTTTACCCACAAGATGTAACCAACCTGATCACAAAGTGTCCCGCGATGTGACATATCACACCTCCAGCCCATCACACAGCTTAAAATACAACCTGAGTTGTCAATATTAAGACTCCATAACTTACTAAGTTAGGCCCGTCCCACACTAGGAATGTGGTTGTACAGTAAGGCCCAGTTCAATGGTGCACAAAGTTAAGTTCTTAATTGACCAAGGCAGGACTTCCTATTTTTTCCAAATCACAAAGTGTTATAGCACACAACTCCACCAATCACACAGAATCCACCACTTGCCTCAGTCCAAATCTTTTCCTACCCTGTTGATTTAGTGCAACACATGCCATCAACGAGTAATAGCACACAGCACACAGTTTTATCACACAGTTCCATATTCCATTAGTCAAATTCATAATTGTGACTCACATGAAATGATGACTCGTGGCATGGCTAAGCAGTCTACTCGTATCTAACCAACCCACGTTGGTGCTACGATAATACCAACTAATAATGAACCATTCTAGGGGGACAAAAGGGTATGACATACAAATTAACAAGGTGTACATAACAAATTGGTTTATTAACTACAACCAAAATTATTTAAATACATACTTAAATTAAGATGCAATAATTTGAATCAAAGTAATTTGAAAATTTGGGTGCAATAAGGTCAAAGGTATAACTTGCCTTGGAGCAGATCTAGGTCTTGGTCTTGATCTTGAGGTGCTCCTTCTTCTCCAAAATTTACCGAAGTATCAATGTCTACTCGCAAATGAGATAAAAGAAACAAAAATAAATAAATAACAGATGCAAAACAAACTCCAAAAATCAAATAAAATTCACTATTAAATAGATCTTGATTTTATATGAATTTACAAATTTGAATGGGCTCAATTGGAGGTAGGATACAAAAGTTATGGGCTTTGGAAGATTGAAAAACAAATAAAACCCTAATTTGGATTTTTAATGAATTTTCCAAATTATTTTTATAAAGGAAAATCGAATTATTGAACCATGCTTGCGTCAGCCGAGAATTTCTGAAAAAAGAAATAGATTTAAAAGAAATCTGACATGTAGGCCCCACATGTTAGCGGCTGGGCCCACGGTGAACTGGGTTCACCGAGCCAAGTGAGATCTGGCGCGGTGGATGGGCCCGCGTCTTGCGTGTCTTCTTCTTGCACGGCAGACATGTAGGCGACTCTGTGAGCACAATTACTTCTGGCCCTGGTCTTGTGAGCCACGGCGCGGCGGCCTTCGGGACTCGATGGTCACCGGTGATTGGCGGTGACTTCGCCCGTGATGGAGGTACGATGGGTTCTTTGGCGCTATTGCGCGACTGTTGGTGCCCTTACGATGGCTAGCAGCAGCGGTGGCGGCCGGCGGCGAGAAGAAGCGTCGGCAAAGGCTCGGGTTTTGTCGAATGCGCTCGGCGGTGCTCGGCGGCGAGGCGCATGAGGTAGCTCGGACCTTGCTAATCACAATGGTGTGGCGGCGGGGCAAGGGCGCGACAACGGCGCGCAATTCGCCGGAGAAGGAACTCGGCAAGACCCTAGAGCTTGGATTACTGGCGCGCTAGAGCGATCGGGAGACGAGGTGGCGGCCACAGGTTGCGGACGACTGGGCGATCCTAGGGGGGTATTTATAGAACCGGGAGACGCCGGAATTGGAAACCCCCAATTCGAGTCTGAAACGGCCGCGATTTCGAATTCCTTGATTCTCGGGGATATCTGCCGAATTTAGGTTTGATTTCAACGAAATAGGTGCGGAAAACTCGAGGTGTGATTTGGTGGGGTCGTGCGAAGAATCCGCAGCGGATCGCGTTTGTCGGACGAAGCTTGAAGAGCGGCAATGGCGAAGGCGTGGGCGCGAGGAGGAAGAAGGGTCCGTGAGCAGCGACTCTATGGCGGCCTCACTGGCGATGCAGCGAGGCGCGGACGAGCGAGCGAGCAAGATCGGGCGAGACCACGCGGCAACTATCCAACAGAGGAAGGCGGGGTTGGCGCGGCGTCCGTCGAAGCGAGGGCACACGTCGCGCATCCAACGGGGTTAGCGAGCGAGCCGCGGGTGGGTTGGCGCGGTGTTGGGCTGCACAGTGTGTGGCCCAACAACATTCGAGGATTTTAAAATAATTTCTCTTTTAGAAAATCGAGAAAATGCAAATAGCAAAATAGAAAATAGCAAATGATCTTGGAAAAATATAGAAAATATATCCAAGCACATAGAATCCAAATAAAATAAGTTTGGCAATTGTTGATGTTGAGATTAACCCCAATAAACTATTTTGGCATGAAAGTCTATAATATGCTTTTAAATTTAAATTCAAATAAAAATGCAAATGGTGAGATTTTCAACTAGCAACTAATTAGAGGATTTTCAAAGACCAAAAGTTAGGATGTTACAACAGTCCCATCCATCAGACCTTCCTCCTTCCTCTCTTTCTTCCTCATTGCACCCGAAGCTCACAACCACCATTGTTCACCTTTTGAAGCTTCTTCCAAAAACGGGTGAAACAACTTGATTATCTCGCGTGTCGCCGCCATTCTTATCATCTTATCTTTCTGCAATCGTATCAATCTCTTATCCTCGCCGTATCGCCACCGAACTATGTTTTTGTCGTGTTTCTAAAAACAACCTACTTGTGTTGTACGACATCCCCGTCCTTCCCCCGCACTATAAAAGGATGCTCCAAGAACCCTCGCCACCTCATCCCATCCCATAAACCACATCGCCTCTTTCTAGCACTTTGCTAGAATCGAAGTTTGAAGATCGTGATCAAGCTCCTTTCTCTACCAATTAGCATGCCATAGATGCCGCCTGCCATTGTCTACACAGAAGCTTTGTCGTGCCGTGTTCTACCTCAGGCTAACTTAACATCGCCGGATCTTCATTGGAGCACCGCTGATGAGGCCCTAGATGCATCTACTATGGTAGTCAATATCCCTAAGTTGCAAGTGTGTACTAAACCTCAAGTTAAACCTATTATGCATCAATGGAGAAAGAAACAAGAACTAAGTTCGGCAAAGAGCAAGGAGAGGGAGGAAGGCCGACCGGGGAGCTTTAGCAGACATGGGAAGACACAAGAACAAAGGGCTTTGCATGTTGCAAAGTTTACAAGATAATTGGGCCAAGAAAAGATAAAAGAACCAAATTCAAACTCTATTCCGAAATCAATACATTTTCAGCCTAAGAATCCAAAATGGGTTTGGATTGGAGCAATTCCAATTCGGATCTTTCTTTAAAAGAAGTTAATTATAAATTACTTGTAATAGGATAGTTTAATATATTTTCAGCAATTGAGTAGTTTAAATTTTGAATTAAAGGAGTTTGCAAAAGGGGTTACTATTCGGATTACTGTTCACATGTACTATTCTGAGTCAATTACTGTTCATGCTCTGATGCAGAGGCAGTTCTTTGTTCATAGGCTATGTAAATCAAGGGGTAGAGCCCCATTGTAAGCAAGTTAGAGTTGAACAAAATTCAGAAAAGTCACAAGTTCATGTGGCGCAAAATGAATACATATGTTTCGGAAATTCCCATCTAGCGTTTTGTGATTGCGTGAATATTGGAGGGAGGTTATTCTTCCAAGATCCGTGATTCCTTGTGGATCATCTCACCAATTCGTAGCATCCTCAATTGTTCACGGTTTGGTGTTGTTCTTCGGGTTTGATTTTGTTTCCTCTCTTCGGATTGATTCAACATCAACCAAGTATTACTTGCTTTGGAGATACACTTGTTCTTCCATTTTGCCGAATCAAAAAAGAGGAAAGCGGGAGTTTTGCTTCAATCAGAATTGAAATACATGTACCGTGAAAGATTGGGCCACCTTACGCATCAACACACGTTGATCCGTATCATCTTGGTATCAGAGCGTGGTTGATCATGGTACGTGGAATTTTTTTTTCTTGGTACTTTGAGGTTTATCATTATGTCAAGAACTAGCCAGCATGGTTCTAATGGTGGATTGGAAAAGGAGCCTTTGTACGGTGATACACTATTACCGGACGTACGTGCTCAATTTGATGCTACTACTGGCTATTTTCTTCGTCGCGAGAAGGTGTTACGCCATCAACTTGAAGCCCAAATCCAAGGGGTACAAAATACATTGAACGATCGTCTCAACGCGAACGAACAACGTATGATGGAAGGTTTCGACAACCTGAACCTTGCTATCTGTCGCCTAGAGGAGAGGCTACCACCGCCACAAGGAGCTAATGTACCAGTACTACCCCAACCACAACATGGACGTGCGCAACGTGTTGTACGCTATGCTAGAGATGACTTCTATGTTGCTGATTCGGAGGAGGCCATTTTCGATGATCGTGGAAGACAAGAACGACGTCCACGATGTGAGGACTTTGATCGTCGAGGTGCTGGACATGGTGGACGTCATAATGGAGGTGATGAACGTGAAGATGACGGTGTTTGGAGAATCAGAATCACCATACCGGAGTTCAAGGGCAGATCTGATCCGGAGGCTTATTTGGAGTGGGAGATACATGTCAATCAAATTTTTGACAACCACCACTACTCCGAAGAGAAGAAGGTTCATGTTGCCTCGATTGAGTTCACGAATATGCTATTATTTGGTGGGACCAATTGAATCGCGGCGGAAGCGTCCTACAACTTGGGAAGTAATGAAACAAGCTATGCAGGAACGATTCGTGCCGGCATACTATACAAGGACATTGCATACAAAGCTACGACGACTTACTTAGGGTGCTAAGACGGTGAGCGAGTACTATCAAGAGATGCAAGTGCTCATGATCCGTACAAGTGTGCGTGAGTCGGCGAAAGCGACCATGACACGTTTCTTCGTGGGGCTGAATGAAGATGTGCGGAACCGTGTTGATTTAATGCAATACAACACCGTGCAAGAATTACTTCATCAAGCGGAGCGTGCTGAACAATGGGTGAAAGATAGTCAAGCAAGGGGTGGTCGAACCACTCATAGCACTTGGAGATGTGCAACTTTGCATGACAGAGATGCGGGATCAACTCCTAAACCAGTTGCATCTACTATACCGGTTCGGAGTACATTCAAGGATGCTTCGAAGCCTCTTAGTGTTGCAGGCAAAGAAGCCTCACATGCTGATTCTAGTGCATTCTCTACGGCTAGAACTAGCAACATTGAATGCTTTAAATGTAAGGGCCGAGGTCATATGAAAAAGGATTGTCCAAACATGAAGACGGTGTTGCTTACACATGATGGCTATGCAACGGAGAGCGACAATGATAAATCTGAACCTTTTGATGAATATGAAAAGCTAGAGCCAATCATTTGTTATCCAGAACAAGGTATTAGCTTGATGGCTCAAACGGTGCAGTGTTATAACACCGTTATTGTAAGGAAAGGACAGCGACATCATATCTTTCAAACCGATTGCAAGATCAAAGAAAAGGTGTGCAAGTTGATTATTAACAACGGGAGTTCAACCAACATGATTGGCAAGAATGTGGTGGAATCACTCTCATTGTCCACATGGAGGCATCCTAAACCATATTACATCCAATGGCTCAACAACGTCGGCAAAGTCAAGATCACACATAAGGTGAGAGTGCCACTTACTATTGATGGCTATGTCAATAAAGTGGAGTGTGATGTGGTATATATGCATGCTGGTCAAATTCTATTGGAACGTCCATGGCAATTTGATCTGAATGCTACACATCAAGGACGATCCAACCGATATACTTTCATGCACAAGGAGAATTCCATGCTTTGCTGTCAAAGACTAATGAAGAAATCATGAGTGATTTGGTTGTAGTTACAAGAAAAAGGTTGTAAAGACTACACCAAAATCGAGGACAGTTGTGCTTCAAGAAGGGGAGGATGATGAGGCCCTAGATGCATCTACTATGGTAGTCAATATCCCTAAGTTACAAGTGTGTACTAAACCTCAAGTTGAGCCTATTATGCATCAATGGAGAAATAAAAAGAATTAGGTTTAGCAAAGAGCAAGGAGAGGGAGGAAGACCGACCGGGGAGCTTTAGCAGACATGGGAAGACACAAGAACAAAAGGCTTTGCATGTTGCAAAGTTTACAAGAGAATTGGGCCAAGAAAAGATAAAAGAACCAAATTCAAACTCTATTCAGAAATCAATACATTTTCAATTTAAGAATCCAAAATGGGTTTGGATTGGAGCAATTCCAATTCGGATCTTTCTTTAAAAGAAGTTAATTATAAATTACTTGTAATAGGATAGTTTAATCTATTTTCAGCAATTAGAGTAGTTTAAATTTCGAATTAAAGGAGTGTGCAATAGGGATTACTATTCGGGTTACTATTCACATGTACTATTCTGAGTCAATTACTGTTCATGCTCTGATGCAGGGCGGTTCTTTGTTCATAGGCTATATAAATCAAGGGTAGAGCCCCATTGTAAGCAAGTTAGAGTTGAACAAAATTCAGAAAAGTCACAAGTTCATGTGGCGCAAAATGAATACATATGTTTCGTAAATTCCCATCTAGGGTTTTGTGATTGCGTGAATATTGGAGGGAGGTTGTTCTTCCAAGATCTGTGATTCCTTGTGGATCATCTCACCAATTCGTAGCATCCTCAATTGCTCACGGCTTGGTGTTGTTCTTCGGGTTTGATTTTGTTTCCTCTCTTCGGATTGATTCAACATCAACCAAGTATTACTTGCTTTGGAGATTCACTTGTTCTTCCATTTTGCCGAATCAAGAAAGAGGAAAGCGGGAGTTTTGGTTCAATCAGAATTGAAATACAAGTACCGTGAAAGATTGGGTCACCTTACGCATCAACACACGTTGATCCGTATCAACCGCGCTGCCACAAGACCGCACCACATCGTCGCCATTCTCCTCATCACCGGCAACACCGTCGCACCCTCTCACTGCAAAGGTGTGCAATAGGTTGGCCATAACGCCCTCTCTCGTTGGTTCCCTCACCGGCCAATTCACCACCTTTCGCGGAACCCTCGGTTCCCATGCGCCACTTGCCGTCGGGAGCTAACGAGGTTGCCCACGTGGCGCCACATGGCACCCACCGATGCCACATCACCTTCTTTTGCACAGTAAGTGCCAACATGGTAGCCCACGCCAGCACATCCAAAAAATCTATTTAGTATTATGAAAACCCAGTCCACCATGAACTTTGACTTTTCGTGGGCCTGGTCCATACACCATGGACCCACATGTCAGAGAGATAAATAGGATTTTTAGTAGAAAAATAATCCAGCCAAAAAAGAAATTCTTTTATTGACGTCAAACATGTCATAAATAGGTTTTCTTTAGTAAAATAATTGGTAATTCCATACAATCGAATTTAATTAATTTCTTTAGGGCTTAATTTCCAAGGACTCGTTCTCCTTCATACAAGTGATTTCTAACGATTCAAATTTCTAAATTTATATAAAATCAAGATCTAGCTATCTATAATGAAATTATTTAACTTGGAGTTCATTTGAATTTATTTGAATTTTGTTTGAATTTAGTTTATTTTAGTGTTTAGATTTTGACAACTCAGGAGAGCTTGAATCTTTTGATGAATTTGATCAACAATCATTTGAGCAATGCAAGTTATACATTCTTTGATCATATTTGTGCCCAGTATTTAAAATTATTTAAATTTTGTTTTAAACTATTATTGTGTGCTATTTATATTCCCGAAATTGAAATTCCTATTTTAAATTTCTAGTTAGTTCCTTTACCTTTGTACAACCAATATTGAATTTGAATTTGACGTTCCCATGTCACCTTAGAGGCAAATCTGGTTGGTACATTAGTATGACTCGAACATGTTGAAAAATTATGCCTAGTCAATGCTTAGACCAAAAAACATGAATTTGGGGAATTTAGCCAAAATATTCAAATATGATTTAAAATTAAGATTATAGTATTTTTACCATAAAAAATTTAGAAAATATTTTGACACGAAAAATAAAATAAAACTAGTTTTGACTTGGGTGAATTGGATGGTTGGTGGGTGCAAGTTTATGCACAAACTCAATTCAGTGAATGATTGTGACCCAAGGATTGTTTTGGAAGTCGCCCAGTCAATTAAATACCTGTCTATAAGCTGCGGATTGTTAAGTCATAATCGTACCACCACAAGTCTGGTGTGAGACAGACTTGGCTAACTAAACTATATTATTTTACCGTAGTTGTGTCATTCAGAGGTGTGGGTGTCGTGAAGACTTATTTTTAATACGCACATGGCGCAAGAGGGGGTTATCATTTAGCGTGAAATCTACGGTAACGAAATCTTAATGGGCATAATTACGTTGAAATAGTGTAGGATAAAGTCCTCGTGATATTTGCTTAGTCTCACGCCTTCGGAAGCGTGTCTTGGCTGACATGAAAATTAAACTATCTCTTGTGGGTAAAGTTTTACTATCTCTGCAGAGTGTCAATCTATTCGAATAGCCGCATCCGCGATCATGGACACGCTGAACAAAGCCTTTCGTGGATTAGACTTGGTTTTGGTTTTAAATTAATTTTAAACTCAGGAGTTTTTGGATATTTTATCCAATTGGGAAAATTGGGCAGAAAGCCTGGTGTAAGGGTTAATCCTTCATCATTTGTGTGTGGAGGTTTATCCTACACTTAAGAATTAGTGAATCAAAAATAAAAGTTTCACTTTTAGTTATTAGTTAAAACTACTTTGGAACTTAGTAGATGTATTTAAACTTGAAAATGTTGCTTTGTGCAAAACTACCATATAAGCATTCCTTTAATAATATCCTATATGCATTATCTTTGTTATTGGATGTAATTTGCGGAGTACATTTTTGTGCTCACCCTTCCTTAATAAGTTGTTATTCAGAGGAGGAGTTCTACATTGACGGTGAGGACTTGGAGAACTAGGCCGCACCCCAGACAATTGCCTACGACATATCGTGTGGCCTGCTTATTTACTTATACTTTCCACTGTATCTTTTTATTTGGCCTTATGCCAATTTGTAATAAACTCTGATTATTATTCCATAAAATGCATGATATGGATTTGCTATCAATTTTGTTTGACTGTGTACACTAGCTGTTCCTAAACTAGTGTATGAGACACACAGAATCTGGGATCCTTCGTTCCCTGGTTCGATACCCACCTTGAGACATTACTGAGATTGTTCTGGTTTTATGTGTCATCAGTTGGTCTCAAGCAATGATGATATATAATCCTTTGACCTGAGATCAGTATGGTTTCATATATATGTGATAGTACACTTAGGGGTTGGCACACACTACTTCGCAACTAGGTAGTTATAAAGGTAGCTTTCGGGTATGCTACAAGACATGTAGAGGGATGTGACTGGTTGGATATGGGATTTACCCCTCCTAACATAACAGGAGAGATACCTCTAGGCCTCTCGATGTGGTTGGATAAAGAAAGCGCAGAGCCGTGCCACTAGTGGTCGAAGAGTTGACCATATGAAGTTATATGTCACTTGATCGAGAAAGTATTGAATAGTCCATGGATGATAAAATATCTCACCTGGACTTCAACCAGATATCGTGAGGAAAGGGGATAATATGCATGCAAGTCATTCAGTCCGACCAGATACGAATTGGTCGCATGGAGATTCAGACCGGTCTTTTACTAGTCGAACATGATAATTAACTTGTCGTAAGGAGCTACAAACAGGTCGTGACTAAATATAAATTGGTCGTATAGAGATACGAGCTAGTCGTAAGTGGTAAAGACCTAGTCACAAATCATATTGCATAAGGTTCGTCTGATATAATATTTATGTGTGCTCGGGAATCGTTATGTCCTGCTAGGAACCGCTAATGACTCGTGGTTGGAAAATAGTTTCCGAGTCGCAAGCAAATATGCAATAACCTATAGGGTCACACACTTAACAGGTTGGAACAAACGAGTTCGGATAGGATCCATTATGGGCTATTTTATAAGGGAATGCATATGGTTGCTAGTACGGAAGAGTTGTTCCACCAAAACCCTAGCCGCCATCTTCCCGAAGGCTCTATAGTGCGTTGGTGCTAGCACATCGGCGTCTGGCGTTCCACCTGGATGTGTAGATACAGTAGAAGGCGCTGCGGTTGGCGTTGTCTTGATCGAGGGCGGTCCACAACCTACGCAAGGAAGGTCATTGGTTGCCAGAGGAGACAATCGTTGCCGAGGATATTGGATAATTGACTACGACCACTACATCGATACGCTCGATGTTGGATCAGACTGCTCCAACTCTTCTTCCACTGCACTGCGCGTTTAGTGGTAACGATCTATGATATCTTGCTTACATGACTTCCTGGATTACATGGTAGATTTTTGAATTACCGGCTAGTGTAGCCTAGCCTACGTATCCTTCACATGGCGCGTTAAGTCGCTTCATTGCATGCCAAGGAGAAAACAAACCTTCCTTTTTTAAACTTCTAAGGAAACATGAGGGTTTCGAGTGGTCTGAGGATGCAAACAAAGCCTTCATTGATGTCAAGAAATGTAACACCCTGGCTATTCGGAAGCCAAGATGCTACCTAAAGATACAACATACAAACCAAATGCGGACTAAGATTCAATAGGCATCTCACCAATTAACAATAACAACGTAATGACGTGTAAAATAAAACAATTCATCAATGTTGAATAATCAAGGAACTAGTCAAATAACGACATGACAAGAAGTCTAAGCGTTACTTATTACAATTCATCTCTCATCAAAGAATAACAAGGTTGAATGCAATATTAAATATATAAAGTAATGATCATGTGAGGCGTCTTTGGACTACTCCCTCCCAAAAGCATCAACATCAGCGTGGATCACCTAAATAACATTGAAAACAAGGGTGAGTCGAAACTCAGCAAATACAATAATCATTTAATCATGGAATATTTGGATTAGATAAAAATTACACGGTCCATGCACCAATCATCAGAATTTTATGAATTTGAATGAAATGAATGTATGCACTAAAAGGAAATGGACTACTCAACTGCTTATACCGGCATAGCGAGTGATACATCCGTCGGTGTTCACTTAAGCCCGCACTTATCAAAGTCCGGGGACCCAAATACCGTACGAAGAATGTTTCATACGGTTGTCCGAAACCGCTCACATTGGAATAGTGGGTCTTACGTGCCCATACTGGAATTGATGGGTATTAGCAAATTCCACTCCCGTGGATGGAAATTGAATAGTATATGAATGGAATGGAATAATTGATATGAATGTCAGTATCTTCACTCACAAGATTTATCAATTTGAAACAAAATAAACATAATGGACGAATATCAAAGACATACACAAAGGTAACACATCATCATGCATACAATTGAAATCAACACATTTTAACATATGGTACTTGCCTTCCGTGATTGGTCGTACTAGGTGGCAAAGATGGCGCGCCTACACTCGCCGCCTCACCGCCTACACCAAAAATAATTAAAATAAGAATAACACGATTCGACGACACTATCGGTGAACTAAAATGACTCCCGGACCACCCGACACAACTCATGGACCTAACGTTGGAACACGTGTTTCCCCTGTTTACTAAAATTCTGGACAGCGGCACGGAAAAATTCGTAACTTAAGATCTGGAACTCGGAATGACCTGACACCTCTGCCAAAAGAAACTTAACAGATAAAGCTTCAGAACACTAGCAGACAAGATTTCCTAATTATGCCCACACATAAGTCTAATCTGCAGTTGAAAGTGCGTGATGGACCTCTGTCCGACAGCAGACCAGTAGCAAAGAACTTAGCATAACTTTTAATATATAAGTCCAAATTGAGTGCTATTTACCAATCTGGAATCATGACAAAATGACCTACAGAAAATGTTTTGGGTGACCGATCTGATTCTGATCCTAACGTGGTCAAATTTCGTTAACAAGTCTACTGATAATTATCGTCGAGGATTTTGAGCGATGCGAAAGAAATTATCATAACTTTTGAACCACGGATCGAATTGGGTGATCTCGGTAGCCATGGAAAGCTAAGAACCTCAGCTACAAAAACTCTAGGAGACTAAAACCCGAGATTCGGCCTCTAAAGACCCACAACTGGCCGTGCAGCAAACTAATCTAATCTGGAAATACTGGAACAGCAATCTGATTCGACCCTATTGATCAAACCCGCATCCAAGGCGAATCAAGCAGTGAGTTAGAACAATTGTTACCCTCGAAGACTTCATTTGGAAGATCTTGATCAATCTCCCAAAGAATCCCCGCCTCTTCCCTCTCCCTTCCTCCCTTTATGGCCGGCCACCTTGGAACCAAGGAGAGGAGTCGGCAAGGAGAAGAACAGGGAGAAGGAGCTTGGAGCCTTGGGAGTCGACGTCGGGGATCACCGGGGACAGCACCCAGGGGTGGAGGAGATGCCAGGGAGAGGAGGAGGCGTTGCTTGGGAGATGGGAAGGTGGAGATGGCGGCTCCCAAGGGGGAGAGGAGGGAGTGGGGGAGGCAGCTAGGGTTGGGCGCCTCCCCCCACCTTGGCCGGGCCCCCTTAGGCCGGCCGCCCCCTCTTGGGCCTCCTGGGCCGCGGCCCGCGTCCCAGGTTGTCAAAATTTTACGAAAATCCCCTCTCTCAACAAGAAATTACATTTCTTTAATTACCTTTTCGTCCCCAGCTTCTTTTAAAATCTTCCGATTCGATTCCAGGATATTACATTCTACCCCCCTTAATAGAATTTGACCTCGAATTCTAACCATCGAAACGAGTACGAGAAAAGAATACCACAGAATTGAAAACAACGTTTAACACATACCAGAATCGAACAAATCTGAATACTGTTCTCGAATGCGGGACTCTAGCTCCCACGTGGCCTCTCTCTCAGTTTGTTGAGACCAAAGAACCTTAATATACTTCAAGGACTTGTTCCTCAGAACCCATTCTGACTCTTCTAAAATTTTCACTGGCCGGGACTCGAAAGTAAGGTCTTACTCAATGTTCAAAGGCTCCAAAGGAATAACATATTCTGGATCTCTCAAGAATTTTCTCAACATCGAAACATAAAATACGTTGTGAACTCCGCGCATAGTCTCAGGGAGATCCAAGCGATAAGCCAGTTTTCCTATTCGTGCCACGATTGGGAATGGCCCAACGTACCTCGGGCTAAGCTTCCCTTTGGTACCAAACCGCACTACGCTCCTGGTAGGCGATACTCTCAACAGAAGCTCTTCCCCCACTTCTAATTCCAAATCTCGCCTTCTGACATTTGCATAGCTCTTCTGTCGGCTCTGAGCAACCAACAGATTCTTCCTGATCTCTGCCACTCTGACCATAGTCTGCTGAACCCAATCGGGACCGAAAACTGCTCGCTCTCCAACAGCATCCCAGCACAACGGGGATCTACACTTCTGCCCATGGAGAACCTCAAACGGGGCAGCTAGAATACTCGCATGATAGCTGTTGTTATATGCGAACTCTGCCAAAGCCAAATGATCTTCCCAACCTCCCTTCCAAGACATCACACATCACCTGAGCATATCCTCCAGAGTCTGTATGGTGCGCTCGGACTGACCATCCGTCTGTGGTTGAAATGTGGTGCTAAGACGAAGCTGTGTGTCCAGTGCACTCTGCAAACTCTCCCAGAACTTGGAGACAAATTTGTCATCTCGATCAGAGACAATAGTTTTAGGAACTCCGTGCAGCCGCACTATCTCTCGCACATCTGAGAGCCAAATCACTTCTTTGAATTAGTAAATGCGGATAGGTATGAAGTGAGCAGACTTACTAAACCGGTCCACTATGACCCATATAGCATCCTTTCCTCGCTGCGTGCGAGGTAAACCAACTACAAAATCCATGGATATGTCATCCCACGGCCATATTGGAACCTCCAAAGGTTGCAGCAACCCTGCTGGTTGCTTATGCTCAGCCTTGACCCGCTGGCAAACCCCACAAGATGCTACAAAATGAGCAATATCAACTTTCATTCTCTTCCACCAGAAATTCTTCTTCAAATCCTTGTACATCTTGGTCTCACCTGGATGCACGGTATACGGAGTTCGATGCGCTTCCTTGGAATTTCATCTTAGGCGTCCTTTAAAACGTAATGCACCGGTCTCATCAACACTGAAGTGGCCTCGCTTGCCCTCAGCAAAACGTTTCCTCACTCATTGGAACATATGATTGTCTTCTTTGTGCTTCCCTTTCGATCGGGAAGGGTGACTCAAGAAGCAAGCGAGTCTCGATGCAGGCGGTACCATAAAGCAAAGGAAATATCCATACGCTCAAAATCAGCAATAAGACAACTGAGAGTAGGAGGTGTCACCTTGCGACTCAAAGCATCTGCTACTACATTAGCCTTACCATGATGATACTGAATAGTGAGATCATAGTCCTTGATCAACTCTAGCCATCTCCTCTATCTTAAGTTCAAGTCCTTCTGGGTAAAGATGTATTTCAGACTCTTGTGATAAGTGAATACATCACAAGATTCGTCGTACAAATAATGGCGTCAGATCTTCAAAGCGTGAACCACTGCAGCAATCTCTAGATCATGAGTAGGATAATTCTGCTCATGTTTCTTCAACTCCCTCGATGCATAAGCAATCACTCTGCCATCCTGCATGAGTACACAGCCAAGTCCAACTATAAACGCATCTGAATAGATGGTGAACCGCTTCCCAGGCTTAGGAAGAGTAAGAATTGGAGCAGTCACCAACCTATCTTTCAAAGTGCAAAAACTGCGCTCATATGCATCAAACCACTGGAACCTAACACCTTTCTGTGTCAGCTGGGACATCGGTCTAGCAATGGTTGAAAAACCCTCCACGAAACGCCGGTAATAGCCAGCTAAACCCAGAAAACTCCTTACTTCCTTGACATTTGTTGGCCTCTTCCACTCTACTACTGTCGAGATCTTGCTAGGATCAATGAAATACCCTCCTGATTAATTACATGGCCCAGAAACCCAACTTCAGAAATCCAGAACTCACACTTCTTCAGCTTGGCATAAAATTGATTCTCCCTTAGAGTCTCAAGTACCAACCTCAGATGTTGGTTGTGATCCTCTTCCGTCTTGGAATAAATCAGGATATCGTCTATGAATACCACAACGAAATCATCAAGGTATTGATGCAGCATACTGTTCATAGCTTTCATGAAAAATGCAGGAGCATTCGTTAGCCCAAAAGACATAACTTTATATTCATAATGACCATACCTCGTAGAGAAAGCTGTCTTCTCAATATCCTGCTCACGAACCCGAATCTGATTATAACCTGATTGGAGGTCAATCTTGGAAAATATTTTAGCCCCCTTCAATTGGTCGAAGAGATCCTCAATGCGGGGCAAAGGATATTTATTCTTCACAGTCGCCTGATTAAGAGAACGATAGTCCACACACATTCGCCAACTGCCATCTTTCTTCTTAGTAAAAAAACAGCGCGCCTTCACAGTAAACGCTACGCTGAATCATACCTTTGGACAGAAGATCGTCCAACTGCTTCTTCAACTCCTCCTGAAAGGGTCGAGCCAAACGATAAGGAGACATTGATATGGGTCGAGTTCCTGGAATAAGATCAATTCGGAACTCCACTTTCCGCACTGGAGGCATTCTTGGAAGCTCCACAGGAAAAACATCGGAAAACTCATTCACAACTGGAATCTCCTCGATCCGCAGTGAAGAGTCAGTCTTCTCATTGAGAGACCAAAGCAACCCAATAGTTGATGCTTGGCGACTAGGAAACAGACTAGCCAACACGAACACTGAATCAGACGGTGCACTACCTTGAAATACCAGCTCTTCACCAGACGGGGCTTGTAAAGTCACCGTCTTCGTAAACAATGAGATCTTGCACGGTATCGGAATAACCAGTCCATACCCAGAATAATATCAAATGGTGAAAACTGAATTACCATCAAGTTGGCGGTGAAAACCTCGTCATCGATAATGATGGAACAGCCAGGACAAGCCATAGAGCTAGAGATAAGGCCCCCTGGAGAGCTGAGTACCACAGACTCAGAAATATTTTGCAAACTCAACCCCGCTCTTCTATCAAACTCCAGGGACAAAAAAGAATAAGTAGCCCCTGAATCAAACAGAATGAAAGCATCATGCGAATCAAGTAGAAGAGTACCTGTCACCACGTCAGGACGGCCCATAGTCTCAGGGGTGGGCATGGCGTAGACTCCCGGTGGTGCAGGAGCAGAAGATGCACCAACACTCGGTGAAGGATAACCAGGAACTGCTGTAGGAGGAATAAAGCGGCGGTCACGGATGGTACGGGGTTCCAGTAGAACCCCGCAGGAGGTGTCGGAGTGAAAGCTGCAGGAGGAACCCACCCTAGAGGAAACTGTGGTGCAGGAACAACTGCTAGGGCCTGAACTGAACCCCGTGGAACACTGGAAGAAGATGATGCAGGGACTGACTCCCATCTAATGATGCTCACTGGGTTCTGTTTGGACACAGATGAATTGTGGCCCTCCCGACCACACTGACGGCATGACCCCTTGAAGGAACATTCTCAAGCTCGATGTCCCTCACCACACCAGAAACGCGTCATACCCTGACCTGGAACAGGGTGCATCGGTGGGGTGGAAGACGAAGAATGTGGCACTGAAGAGGAATGCTTCCACTGCTGCACAGGCCGAGAGTACTGGCCCCCCTGAAACCTCTTGCGAGCAGGTCGTTGAGAAGACCCACCTCCCCCGCCAAAACTCCGCTTCTAACCACTGCCAGAACCACCAGTGGCAATAGGACCACTAGCACCCTGCCTCTGCGAAGAGGGATCTTTCTCCATTTCCATCCCTCTGGCCTGCTCGACCACCGAGCTGAAGTCACGCAGTCCTCTCGCCCCCTGAATTTGGCGATACTCCTGGTTGAGGCCCCGTCGGAACCTCTTAGCCTTCTCTCGATCATCATTTGCCACTGCTGGTACAAAGCACACCATGTTATTGAAACCAGCCTCATACTCAGCTACTGTCATCTTCCCTTGCACAAACGTTAGCAGCGATTGCTCCATCTCCTCAATGAAGGAATCTGGATAGAACTTTGCTCTAAAGTGCTCCACAAAAAACTCCCAAGTGGCTGGCCCCTAAACGGGGGTTCTAGCAGACAGCAATCCTTCCCACCAAATGTTAGCCTAACCTTTCAACTGAAGGCTACAAACCGTGCCTTCTGCACGGAAGTCATCTCTAGAGCCCCAAACTGTCTCTCCACATATCTCAGCCAATCAGCAGCCTGAACTGGAGTACCCACTCCATCGAAGGTGTCCAGACGAAGTGACATCCACTCACGGATACTCATCCTAGTCTCGGGTGGAACCGCTGCAGCAACGGGTTCACCCGCAGTGCAAGCAGAATGGGAATGCCGCTGCAAATCTTTGGCAGAGTTCTTTGGTTCTCCTCGGAGATTCTGAATGAGGTCTGCTGATGCGGCCGGTGGCTCAGTGACCGGGGGTGCAGCTGAGGCAATCTCCTCAGTAGCAGCACTAGCCAACCCTTCTGACGAAGACAAAGAAACAGCCGGACCGCGTCCACGACCACGACCACGGGTCGGTGGACGACCACGGCCTCTACCTCTTGCCATCTAAGAACATCACAACAAACAAAACCAAACATTTAACTTAACAGGAATAGAAGTACAAAGCAATTCATCATGAGAGTAATAAGTGAAAAGAAAACATCAATTAAATGCGGAAGTAACGAATTTCCCAAACCCTCTTACTGTGCACAGTGTGTCAATTTAATAGTTTTGTATTTACCACGAACCTAAAGACGCTCTGATACCAACTGTAACACCTTGGCTATTCGGAAGCCAAGATGCTACCTAAATATACAACATACAAATCAAATGCGGACTAAGATTCAATAGGCATCTTACCAATTAACAATAACAACGTAACGACGTGTAAAATAAAACAATTCATCAATGTTGAATAATCAAGGAACTAGTCAAATAACGGCATGACAAGAAGTCTAAACGTTACTTATTACAGTTCATCTCTCATCAAAGAATAACAAGGTTGAATTCATTATTAAATATATAAAGTAATGATCTGTGTGAAACGTGCTGGACTACTCCCTCCCAAAAGCATCAACATCAGCGTGGATCGCCTAAATAACATTGAAAATAAGGGTGAGTCGAAACTCAGCAAGTACAATAATCATTTAATCATGGCATATTTGGATGAGATAAAAATTACACGGTCCATGCACCAATCATCAGAATTTTATGAATTTGAATGAAATGAATGTATGCACTGAAAGGAAATGGACTACTCAACTGCTTATACCGGTATAGCGAGTGATACACCCGTCGGTGTTCACTTAAGCCCGTACTTATCAAAGTCCGGGGACCCAAATACCGTATGAAGAACGTTTCATACGGTTGTCCGAAACCGCCCACATTGGATGGTGGGTCTTACGTGCCCATACTGGAATTGATGGGTCTTAGCAAATTACACTCCGGTGGACGGAAATTGAATAGTATATGAATGGAATGGAACAATTGATATGAATGTCGGTATCTTCACTCACAAGATTTATTAATTTGAAACGAAATAAACATCACGGATGAATATCAAAGACATACACAAAGGTAACACATCATCATGCATACAATTGAAATCAACACATTTTAACATGTGGTACTTGCCTTCCGCGATTGGTCGTACTAGGTGGCAAAGATGGCGCGCCTACACTCGCCGCCTCACCGCCTACACCAGAAACAACTGAAATAAGAATAACGCGATACGACGAAACTACTGGTGAACTACAATGACTCCCGGACCACCCGACACAACTCATGGACCTAACGTTGGAACACGTGTTTCCCCTGTTTACTAAAATTCTGGACAGCGGCACGGAAAAATTCGTAACTTAAGATATGGAACTCGGAATGACCTGATACCTGTGCCAAAAGAAACTTAACAGATAAAGCTTCAAAACACTAGCAGAAAAGATTTCCTAATTATGCCCACACATAAGTCTAATCTGCAGTTGAAAGTGCCTGACAGACCTCTATCCCGACAGCAGACCAGTAGCAAATAACTTAGCATAACGTTTAATATATAAGTCCGAATTGAGTGCACTTTACCAATCTGGAATCATGACAAAATTACCTACAGAAACTGTTTTGGGTGACCGATCTGATTCTGATCCTAACGTGGTCAAATTTCGTTAACAAGTCTACTGATAATTATCGTCAGGATTTTCAGAACAGTACGAAAGAAATTATCATAACTTTTGAACCACGGATCGGAATTGGGTGATCCCAGTGGCTATGGAAAGCTAAGAACCTCAGCTAATAAACTCTAGGAGACCAAAACCCAAGATTCGGCCTCTAAAGACCTGCAACTGGCCACGCAGCAAACTGATCTAATCTAAAAATGCTGGAACAGCAATCTGATTCGACCCTATTGATCAAACCCGCATCCAAGACAAATCAAACAGCGAGTTAGATCAATTGTTACCATCGAAGACTCGCTGGAAGATTGTGATCTGACGAGGATCTAATAATCCTCATTTTATCTTTTATCTATAATTCTTATTATGGGTAAATATGACGTCACGTAGTCCCCAGAAGTACCCCTTATATTTATAAGGGAGAGGCCTACCAAGTGATTGTAAGTTCTCCTACAATCACCCCCATAGTCGTAAGTCTTACTACGACTATGTCATGGTCATAAGTTCTTCTACGACCACTACCTGGTCGTAAGTCCTTCTACGACCATTACCCATTCGTAAGTTCTGTTACGACTTGTACCTAGTCGTAAGTCCTTCTACGACTATTATCCAATCGTAAGTTCTGCTACGACCTGTACCTAGTCGTAAGTCCTTCTACGACTATTATCCAGTCATAAGTTCTGCTACGACCTGTACCTAGTCGTAAGTCCTGCTACGACCAAGTCAACCACGACCAGCTTATAATCAATAAAACATACAAGCGAGTGGGTCCAATTGATTAAGGAATCCAGACGGTCCACATGCCTTCGTTATTTTACGCGAGAATAGTGCTTAAATACCCCATTACCTCACGAAGATAAGCGCCCAAAGCGGCGTGAAGGAGCCACTACACCGGTAATTATTGCCATCATGCGCCCATTACTGGCTTGATTAGGTGCCTCTTCAGCAGGGGAAAACGGCTACTCCTTCACGACTATATAAAGGCATCAATCAGAAGGAAAAAGGGAGGAAAAACAGCCAATTGAGACAATCAAGGAGAAAGACAAGTATCGTTTCTTTGTAATAGTCTTAGTTTTCGCTTGATTGTTGAGAAATGATCAATACCATACACACAGGAGTAGGGTTGCTATTCTCCCCGGAGAAGGCCTGAACCTGTATAAAAATCCCGTGTCAATCTCTCTGCGTGATTTCATCTCTAGGAGACCCCCCGAATCAATCAATCTTTACGTAAGATCGGTTCTAAAACACCGACAGTTGGCGCCGTCCGTAGGGATCTTCCGGTAATCTCTTGTCAACGTACTCTCTTTTTCCAAATCTCATGCACTCATGGCAGGGGAATGGAGCGAGGAGGCCGGTTTGACTTGGCGGTCTGCAGACGTCGACATGGATGCCGGTTTCGACTACGAGCCAAACGATGCATCCTCTGATGGTGATGTCGCCTCCGGAAATCACTCTCCAGGAGACCATCCCATCGATGGAGTTGAGGAGGGATCCTTATCCCCCACAACGATACGTCCAATAGAGGAGCCAATTCCCTCAAAGGACAAGGGTCAATCCTACCAGAACCGCACCCAGAAGGACTTACAACACGACGAGAGTTTTTCCTCCAAGTGTCCAAGTCCCCTAAGACGGTCGACACGGTGAGACAAGTTACGAGCCACCATTCCAGGACTCCACCAACATCTGGTGATCCTCTCTCTCAGGATAACTCCAGAGGGAGTGGGATCAAGCATGCTTTTCTTGCAAATTCGACCGTCTCTCCGCAGATCTCATTTGCGGATGGAGACAGTTATAACCCAGAGTTCCCCTACCTGGAGGGGGTTACTCCAAGTCGCCAGATGGTGTCTCTCGAATACTCCTCAAGCGGGGAGGCCTCGAGCGCAAGTGAGAATCATCAACGGGAGGTCTTCGTACTTCCCTCATATCAGGGTCAGCCTTATGGAGGCCGAGATAAGAACACTCCCCGAAGATCACGCATTGTGCCCCCTCGTGGTAATGGCAAGGGCACCACCGATAACGGACAGAACCAACACTCTGATGAGCGCGAGGGAAATCCTCGACATTCTCGCACTCCATTGAGAAGGCCTCAAGGATCTGATGAGGAAGATTTTGAGGCCATCCGACGGAGGAAGATTGCAGCCCAGAAGAACCTGCCTGGGCGCATCCAACATCAGTCGAGGGAGGCACAAGAACTCCAGGACATCAAAGACTTGCTCGAAAATCCCACTCAAGAGCTTGCCCGAACGCCAGGGTACGATCTCTTCGCTGAAGAAATTGCGCAAAGGCTTCGAACCATGATGGCAAGACTGGAAGCACCTCGTCGACATCATTCAGGTAGTCGTAGCAATGCGACTTCCTTAGCTACCAGTCAATCAAACATTTCACCACGTAGAAATCGACACGGCCATAAGTCGCATCGATCCCCTACTCGGAGAAATATGTTTCGGTTGACTGATGATCAAGAAGCCCCTCGGAGAGGTGATCGTTCGCCACTCCGACAAGGAAATCCGCAACGGATGGAGTACGAGGAGTATTCCCCTCGTAGAATTGAGACCTACTACAGGACAGGTCAGCCTGTTACTGGGTATTGTGAGACCCTCAATTATTGAAATGTGCCTTATTAAAATTATACTGGTAGCATAATTCTTATTTAAGGAACAGTGCAAATCATTTATTAAGAATCATACTAAAAGCATAATGATAACAAGTAACAATTTCAACATTCAGGTTCTCGGATATATGTCATGCAATATTTCCCAGGATCAGTGAATATTGCACATATATCCTTAAACAACATTGCATCATTCACATACAAGTCATACATTCACATAATTATACATCAATAATTACATCTCCAATTTCGGTTGCTACAGTACCAAAATAAGAACAGATGACCTTGGGTCATTAACAAAAAGAGCAACAGCGGAAACAAAAACATAAAAGCAAAACACCAATGGCCCCATCATCCCGCAGGCTATTGCGTGGAGGCTAGAACTAGCATTACTCGTTAGCGTCACCACCCGACGGCGCTAACGGGCATCTCATAAAGATATCCATCCTCACCTGCAACAAGAGGTCATAAAACCCTGAGTACGAAAGGTACTCAGCAAGTCTTACACAAACTAATAAAAGAAAGTGTTTGATAGAACCTATACAAAGGAATAGAATTTTATATGCATAAGGTTATCAACAGAAGACTTAATTGGTTCAATTTGCATAAAGCGATACATATTAACCTACAATTGCTAAATTTTGACAAAGCGGTTTTAATAATTCAATTTGGACTAAAAATAGTAAGTAATTGAACATAAGCAAAAACAGTATCAATAATAGTCACCGATCATTACCAAACCGAGCATGACACTCCTCATGCCGAAATTAATAATTCCCAAAACCCAAATTAGAGCAAATTCTATACAGGTGACATCAATCCAAGCGTTGTCCGTAACCGTGGACACGGCTATTCGAATAGTTTTAATCCCTGCAGGGGTGTACATCTTTACCCACACGACTTAGTTAGCCCGTAGCCCCTAGGATAATAGCACACTGCCTTTGGTATGCCGGCCGGGTAAACTAAGATTTGGTATTTTTCAACAAGTTGACACTATTGAGTTGGATGACCCATGTGGCCAGATCCCGCTTAAACAACAATCGATAGCATATATTCAACCGAGGCTCACATGTTGTACAGGAATGCCGAGCCCGTCAATTAAATGCAAACTCGTGTTAGCCACACATATTACACATGATCGGGGCCACGAAGGTACGTACATGCGATGTAACACATCTACGCTTACCCTTCTAAGAACATCGATATCGATATAAGCTCCACATGGCATACGACACGCCGAAGACTTAAGCATCTATGCCATATGAAATCAATACACATGTCCTTACTCTCTCGTATCCAACTCAATAATATTAACCCTTTACTTAACCAAGCAGCGCCCATACCTTTGCGTGTGGAAATGCTGTTGAGGGCTTGAATTGGGCCGTCGAGTTCGATCCTTAACCAACCTGGACAAGACATCCACAGTTCCCATTCTCGCACTAGGCACCATCACTAGCATCCACTTGTCCAGATTTGAATTAAGTTTAACAACAAGATTTAGATTCATTTCTGATTTAAATAAACTGAACAAAGAATCAACAAAAATAAAAATGTATTTGTTGTTCCCCAGATTTGACAAGATAAGCCTGCCAAACACTACCGTTCTATAGACTGCATGGCTAAGCAAAATTTAAATTAAGTATTATATCACCACAAACTACCTTAGGTTGAGTGTATGATCAATTCAAGGTAAGCCATAAGTTCTGGTCATAGCTAACTAGGAACAGAGCATAAATAGTTTTTAGAAAATTGCATGCTTGATATCCTTGTATTTTATAAATCTACAGTTCAAAAGATTAGGATCAACATGGTGCAGAGAGGAAGCTTGCCTTGGTAATAATAGATAACCTCTTGTTCAGGTTCTTGTGGCTCAACAAAAGACTCAACAATCTCAGAAGAACCAGTATCTAGAACACAAAAATCCAATGAAAAGCAAGAAAATGGCAAGGAACAATGCATAAAAGAGTTCATGATCAATAGCTCAATGCATAATTAACAATATGCTTAAGGTATACCTTACTCAAGGACACTACCCCATATATAATAGCTACTACCACATGTTATCAGAATTTAATGGGTTAGAAAAGCATTACGAGTTCGGACTTGATTAGTATAGAACTAGAGTTTCAAATTTCTAAAAGCGAAATTTAACTTAACACTTGTACTCTTTACTAGAAGGAATAGAGGCCAACATCTAGTTGCATGCGATCAAGCATGACCGAGTAGTGTGACAAAAGCGAAATGGAAATTGAGTAACCACGTTTTTGAGTTTAAGCAAAATCGAAATTTGGACAGCTAGCAGAGAAAGAATTTAATACTTCATTAGATCATGAGCAAATGATATTGTTGATTATGTCAAAGCTAATGGGTAATATTCAAAGTCTAACTCATCACTTACCATCAGCTAGCAACCAACATCCAATTCGGCTAAAAGCGTACTCTGATGTCGAGGTTTGGCAAACTGAATTTGGACAGGTTGCAAAAGAATGTTTTACTAATTTTTGCAATGAACAAATTAAGGATTTTATTTAGGTTACTAGTTAATGAGTAAATGAAGGACCGAAATGGCAACAGAGGGGGGGGGTGAATGGTGCTTTTAAAATTAATAACTCCCCTTTGCTGTAATTAAATAAGACCTACAAAGTCCTCTGGATATCTTAAGAAGAGTGAAGCAAAATCAGAGAACAAGACGAAGTTTGATCGCTCGAGAAATCGGACGTTCGATTTTACGTGATAGTTCCGCACTCGGAAGTTCGGGGTTCGGTCGCGGAAGTTCCGCTGCTGATAGTTCGCCATGGACAATCGGAAGTTCGATTGTCCCGAAGAAGAAAAACGATCTTTCGGGTTTTCCCAAAAATCCAAAATGCGAAATCTTGAGTGCTCTTCTCGGGTCAAGGTTCACGGACATCATCCTAAACACCATCTTGACCTTATGGGAAGAATCGCAAACAAAGATCCAATAATCAAGCTAAATATGGATTTCTTGAAGAAGGGAAAGAAAGACCAAAACCCAAAATAGACACGATTCTCGATTCTTAGTTCATGAGACTTTGGGAATCCATTAGCAATAACAAAGCGACTCTAGATATCAAGTTTCATGCTATTTCATACGACGAATCAAAAGATACATCAAAACCTTAAATATTCAACATGAGCGGAAAGAGAATAGAGAAAGGCATAGGCAAGTAATCAAAACCTCGAGATTCATTAAGAGAAATCAAAAGATTACAAGGAACCACAGAGGAATGATTACAAGATTTTTGATTCATTCTCTCTCAACAAACTCTCAAAGCAAAACAAACCTTTTGCTAAGGCTAACCTAATTTTCTTTCTCCCAAAATCTAACCCTAACTCGGGGTTCTCCCTATTTATAGCCTTGGCTAATGGGCCTCAACCCATTAAGCCCGCTACACCCGAACGGAACCGCCTCCACTTTTGCCGCTGCGAAATGACCCTTTCGCCCTTGCGCACCTTTCCGAAGCCTCCGTACACCTTGTTGTGCACGACTCGCAACCGCTTCAAGATTCGCGCCGTCTTCGACACATCCCGACCGTTCTGACCTCAACGCCTCCTGCGCCTAGTCCGGTCCACGTGTCTCGCCACGACTCCATCTTGATGCCCTGCAGTCAACACAGACAAAAACACATCACATAGCATTGCACAATAACATAGCATCAACATTTGTATAAGATTCAAACTCATACAAGATCAAAAATCCTCAAAATAATCTTCTCTGCACAGTTCTGGACACAATCGGAAGTTCCGCACTTACCACAGCGGAAGTTCCGATTTCCGGAACATCCGCACTTGTCAGGAATATCGGAAGTTCCGCGCTTAACAAAGCGGAACTTCCGATCTTCGGAACATCCGATTTCCCAGAATTTCAATTCCGATTTCCATCTCTGAGGAACACTCAATGTCAGTAATATCGGACACTCCGCTACCCCATGTGCGGAAGTTCCGATTTCCTTCAGCCGAAACCAAAACCCAGATAAATCGGAAGATCCTATTTCTAACGCCGGTAGTTCCGATTTATCGGAACTTCCGCTCCATACACAGCGGTAGTTCCGATTACTCGACTCGATCGCCCGAAGCAGTCCAAGCGAAAACCTCAACTCTCAATCTAATCAACACACTTGTCAAATACTCATCACTCAGTGGAGGACCTCTCACATGGTCTCTCAATCTCCCCTTGATGAGTATATTGACAATTACCAAAAAGCATAAGATGAGTTTGAGATTACAGTCAACCAAGGTCTAGACAAGAGTAATCTGACACAAGACCAAGTTGACACATAGAAAAAGACTTGAGATGAGATGAAAGAGCAATTTTCGCACAAAACTCAAGGCTTTTCTTCAGAAGGCTTTTTCTCACAATCATTCTCCCCCTTTGGCAATAAAATCATCAGTATGTAGAAAAGGGAGGAAAAGACTATATGATGTTCTTTCTAAGCATTAGGAGCCATGTAGATTATCCAAAATGACTATTAGAGTATTACACCAAGCCATAACACAGAAGAATGCTATCAAGATCATGACAATCGATGTATAAAAGAGCTAAGACAGAAAGTCCATAATCTGATTAATGGTCCAGTTCTTTAGCAGGTCAAATAAGTCAAGATTGAAGTCTAGCTAAAGATATCCAAAGATGATGCAGGCCATGTCAAATAATCTAAGTTGAACCAAGAAGACTCATAATGAACAGTGTAGAATGCTACCAGTTGAAGAGGGACTCATTTTATCCAGAACTTGGTCTCTTTGAAGATAAGCATTTTTAGCACAAGTTTCTTTTTCTGAAGACTTTTTATGATTTTATCTTAGTAAAGCAAGCTCTGGACTAGGTGCCATCCACAACTGCCTCCTAAGCTTCAACCATTTTTTTTATAAACCATGTGCTAGATCCCAAGCCTTATGCGACCACTCCAAGCAACAGACTTAAGGAGATGATCTTAGGTCATCCAAGGCTCCCCCTGAGTTCATGCCTAGTGCAATGGCAAGCCGTCTCATGAGAGAGATTTGGTGAGATCAGTTTTTTCGCACAAAAGAGATCATTTTTGCTTTTGAAGTTTTTAGACCAGTGATTAGAGATAAGTCATGTTTCTTAACAAAGCGACATAGCTTACTCACAAGTTCAAAAGAGATTAGGACTCAACTCACCTACTTGACATGGCGAAAATCATAAAAGGATAGTTTCAACCAGACTAGTCTCAAGAGCTATCATGACAAGATTTTAATTCAAGTTTAGCATTTTTTAAATACCTTAGCATGGCAAAGACTAAACTACACATAAAAAGTCATGATAGATCTAGCAGTTTAGCATAAATCATGGCAAGATGTAAAAGTGAAAGCAGATCATAGGGGATAATAAACAAGGCTCCAATTGATTATCATGCAATGCTTGATGAAAAGTACAAAAATCGATTCCCTTGAGAATGAGATGCATCTTTTAATTGAGGTTGAGTTATGACACCATTAAGAGTATGGAGTAACCAAGAATAACTCCCCAACCAAAGGAACAAAAACGAAACCGATAAGTAAACCAGAAAAGCGGTCCTTTAGAGCATAGAAAAGATATAGAAAACTATCGCTCGACGGACTCTTATCTACCCCATATGATTCTAGGACTATCATTTGGTCTACACAAACACTAAGGAGCAAACAACATCCTGTCTACCCAAGGGTGGCCCGACCCTGCTAGAACCTATAAGAAGTGAGTAAGCTCTACTTAGAGAGGAAGAGACGACTAATAAGCGACATCCTAGAAGCACAAGACAAGAAGTAGTGATCAAAGCAATGTGGCAAGAGAAACACTCTAACCTATCTTTGGAAGGACTTGACCAGAAATGATAAAAGAAATGAAACGAGACAGAGTAAGCGTATAATATAATATAATATAATATAATATAATATAATAGTAGCACAACGCTCCCCCTCACAGCAGTCCGTAAGGACAAACCACCCCAAGCTCTCCCCGCAGAGCTGAAAACCGAGAGCTGTCCAGAGGCTTAGTGAAGATATCACATGGCGGTGCTCACTCTCCACAAACGGAGCACAATGTCACCCTTCTCTACATGGTCTCGAAGAAAGTGATATCGATATCAATATGCTTGGTCGAGAATGTTGCTTTGGGTTCTTGGCAATGCAAATCGCAGACGTGTTATCACGAGAAGAGTGGAGCGCAATCGATAGATAGCCGAAATCCTGCGGTCGAAACCATCCAAAGCACTTGACTACAGCAACTGGCTGCAGCAACGTACTCGGCCTCTGCAGTGGACTGCGCAACACCGGATTGCTTCCTCGACGACCAGGAGACGAGAGAAGTGCCAATGAATTGGCAAGTGCGAAGTGCTCTTCCTATCTATCCTGACCAAGAAAGTGCGCATCGGAGAAGGCTCTAAGAGATAGACAAGAAGAGGAAGAGTACCGGATGCCATAGTCAATGGTAGCTCGAAGGTACCGAAGATGCGCTTCACCGCTTTGACGGTGAGATACTGCGAGGAGAAGCTCAAACCGAGCACAAAGACACACGAGAAAAGTGTATGTCCGGTCTCGAGGCCATGAGGTACAAGAGAGAGCCTATCATGCTCCTGAAATCCTTTTGGTCAGCAGTTCGCCGTCTTCATCCGGATCGAGCATTTGTAGATGCCATTGGGGTTGATCTTGGCTTTCCATCATTCATGTCGAAAGCGCTTGGGAGGTCTCGAGTGTATTTGCCTTGATGAAGAAAGGTACCCTCCGAGTCTGTTTGATTTGGAAGCCAAGGAAGAAACTCAACTCGCCCATCATGCTCATTTCAAACTCGAGCTCATGACATCGAAAAGCGGGAAGCGAGCATGCGAGGAGCCGCCAAAGATAATGTCATCCACGTAGATGCGGACGACGGAAGATCGGTGCCAAGGCGGCGGATGAACAAAGTCTTGTCAATTTTACCCATCTCAAAACCATGGCTCGTGAGATAGGACTTAAGCCTTTCATACCAAGCTCGGGAGCTGCTTGAGTCCATACAAGGCTTTGGAAAGCCTGTAGACATGGTTAGGGTATTTGGGGTTCTCGAAACCAGGAGGCCTGTCGACATAGACTTCTTCCTCAATAAGGCCATTGAGGAAGGCACTCTTGACATCCATTTGGTAAAGCTTGAAACCCTTAGAAGCTGCAAAGGCAAGCAGGATTCTAATGGCTTCAAGTCTAGCTACAGGGGCAAAGGTCTCTTCGAAATCTAGACCCTCAACTTGAGAGTACCCCTGAGCTACCAGCCTAGCCTTGTTTCGAATGACTAACCCATCTTCACTTTGCTTGTTCTTGAACACCCATTTGGTCCCAATGATATTGTGACCTTGAGGGGGCTCAACAAGGGACCAGACCTTGTTCCTTTCAAAGTTTTCCAATTCCTCGTGCATGGCGTTAGTCCATGACTCATCAGAAAGAGCATGACAAACGTCTTTGGGCTCAAACGAGGCAACAAAGGCGAGAATGGAGCAGAATAGAGACATGCCGGTTTTGAGCAGTGACTCGCTCAAAGAGATCTCCAATTATCTGCTCTCGAAGGATGGTCCTTTTGAATGTGTCTTGGAGGTCCGGTGAGATGAAGAAGTGGCCTCTACCTCATTAGCGAGGCGAGATAGGGACAGAGCCACTAGCTGGAAGAAGCGAAGGTAAGGCGATCTCCTCGAGTGCGGTGGAAGAGGGCACCTCAAGAGGAAGAGAAGAAGCTGGATCGGGTAAACAACCCTCATCTCCATCCTCCTCATCGCCCACAAAGATGGACTCGCATCGCTCTAAGGAACTCGAGATATCGAGGCCTAGTCCCTGGCTGGCCTCATCGAAGGTCACCTCACAGGTTTCTAACAATTTACTAGATTCGCAGTTCCAGACTCTATAGGCACGAGAAGAAGTCGAGTAACCCAGAAAGATCCCATCACAAGATCGTGACTCGAACTTATCTAGGTTCCTGGACTTGAATAAAACACTTGCAACCAAACACACGAAAATGCGAGACTGGGTTTCGCCCATATCTCAACTCATAAGAAGTGCGATGCAAGAGTGCCCGAAGAAAAACTCTGTTAGAAACATGACAAGCAGGAGCAATTGCCTCAGCCCAAAACTTCCTAGGTGTAGAGTACTCATCAAGCATCGTCACAGCCATCTCGACCAAGGTGCGGTTCTTCCTCTCCACAGCGCCATTTTGTTGGGGGCGTATGGAGGCGAGGCGGTGCTCTACACTGTCTCACCACAAAACTCTCAAAGTAGGAATTCTTGAACTCGGTGCCATTATCGGTGCGAATTGCTCGTAATGCACCCAGGAGCTCAACAGAAAGCCTACCAAAAGACCACAAAAAGAGTAAGCGTCTCATCCTTGAGGCTAAGAAGAACACCCAAGAATACCTCGAGAAGTCATCGACCACGACAAGTACGTACCACTTCCTCCCCTCGATCGCACTCTATTTGGTCCCATCGTGTCCATATGGGCGATTGACACAGTGCATCTGTCATAGTCATTTATGCGGAGGATGTGAAGCGGCAACCATTTTGCCGTGCGGCAAGGAGCACAAACAAGATCCTTGACCATTTTGAGTTTGGCAAACCACGAATGAGATCGTGGCCGCTAACTCTGGTCGATGATCAAATCCTATATGACCAAGTCTCCTATGCCGAGAAAGACAAATCACGGGATTGAAGCAATTAAACATCGGAGAGGATCACGGAAGATCGAGAAAAATTAGCACGAAAAATCCTCCCATAACGAGAAATCCATAAACTAGACTACAGAAGAATCAAGAATTTTGCAATTGTTTTCTTAAAGCTCACCTCGAAACCGTCATCAGTGGTGAGAGACCGAAAGCGATTATCTGCGACTTACTTACTAAGGCAACAACTTTTAAAATGAAAGAATCATTAATGCTCACAGTACCTTTAGCGATGACGCGCCCAAATGAAGCATCTCAGAAGGTGATCGTCTCATCACCGAGTGCGGGCTAGGAAGAAAACCAACGAGACTCACCGGTCATATGGCGTGAACAACCGAGTCTACAATCCGGACCTTTCCTTCCCGGCCGGCGACCACAGAGTCAAGCAGAGTAAAGTCTCGATCTTGGGGTGAATCAAGAATGATTTTGGCACCCAATCTTGAGTAACACGACGAATGATGAAGTAGTCAAGCAAGGTGACCTCTATCTACCCTACGCTCTCTGTCACTCAACAAGTCAAAGATCTCACTGTTCTTTGGATCCGATCGCTATGGAGGAGCGAGTCGAAGTGCGATAACATCTTGATCTCGCCATGAGTAGCTATCTCGAAAGGAAAAGCGAGATCTACCCTCGGGACGGCGGAGATTTACGACCAAAGGGAGCATGAGGACGAAAATCGAAAACTCGGAAAAACCAAGTCCTCGATCTTGCCCAAAATCATCGATGGAACAAATCTAGACCTCGTGTTGGTTTAGGTGCACTCAAGATCCGGGGACCACGAATGTTCCTAAGAGACTCAACACGATCTCTTCACGCGATCTTGGCGCTGAAGCAATGATCAACTAAATGTCCATCTTTACGATGAAGGTGCAATGATACTTCGCCTTACGAGGGCGAAAGCCGCGGTGGGATCACCTTCTCGTCGAAATCCTTTGAACAAAACCTGCGACTTAAAATTGACTTTCTCGATCCCAGGCTTAGTTTTGATCACACACAGTGCTATGGTTTTGAGCACGACGGTGGATGCTTCCTCATATCCTCTCGGATATCATATCCTAGACCACGATTAAATCGCAAATTTTAGATTTGTCTAGAATGAGATTGAGCTTCTTCTTGCCTCCTACAAACCTCTCGAGAGTGTTCATAAGATCGACACTCCCGAAGAGAGAGGTGCAAGAAGAGCAGGGAAGAAGGGACAGCAGAAGGTAAGGGAGCGAAGAAGAACCAACAACAGAGGAAAGATTGGCTTGTGCACGCATACGGTAGACTTTGGGGACAGATCCTCGCTAGCAGATTGGTTCACGTTACTATGCGTCTCTACCAAACCCTTAGACTTCTTCCCGGCACACACAATACAAGCGAGATGATTGTGTCTCTAGAAGGTCCTTAGTTAGCTTCACACATTTTTCATCCAATGCAACCAAATCACATTTTAGTTTATTACAATGATTGCAAGGTGAGCTAACAAGGTCCTTAGAAGCATCTTGAGCCAATTTATTCTTGTGATCAATCATTTCTTGAAAGCGCTTGAATCTGATTCTAATTCAATGATTAACTTAGGACATTTAAACAAGAGACAATAGGCTCTAGTAGCGCGACTTGAAATTGACAATTTTATGATCTGCCCGTTTTAGGTTCATCTTTAGTTTATTACAATTTTCACAAGTTTCAGGCAGATCAAGCAACATGGTATAAAGACCTCTAAAAGAATTGTCCTTAACCTCACATGAGGTGCAAGCGATAGCCTCATCGGTAGTGGATGAAGGAGGTGCTACCCTACTCATCTCTAATTGACAAGAAGGCTAATGTTCTCTACCTTAATCATGTCAAGTTCGGAGGACACACTATCATGCAAGGTCCTTAATTTTTCCATGTCATCAAGCAAAGCACAGCAAGTGTCACAATCATCACGGGAGGGAGCAGATGTAAGTGAAGTAAGTTCCCGTGATAGTCTAGCTACTTCCTTCTCCAACACGGAACACTTAGCCCTAGACTTAGCATGAAATCTACCTAGCTTAAGAAAAGCATCATTAAATTTGGTCATAAGTGGGACTAACCTCATCGGAGTCGGAGTTCATTTGTCGCTCGATTCGCCCGAGGGCCATGAAGCACATTGGGAGAAGTTGCCGTCGTCCTTGGGATCATGATCGTCCTTCCCATCATCGTCGCTCCACCCCTCCACCTGTTGGTGTCCGGTTAAATCGAGGCGGTGAGGCCAGCGATGGAGCAACTTCTTTGCCTTCCCAAAGTTGCGGAACTTCTTCTTGCCTTGATCAGTCTTTGAGGGCTTCGTGTTGCGGTTCTTGTCGATGTAGTCGTTCTTGCTTGGACCGCCATAGTCACCTTTGCCCTTCCCAAGCTTGGGACGGTTTGCTCGGATGTGGTTGGGGCCACCACACTCGAAACAAATCACAGGACCTCCTCTCTTACCATCCCTCCTCCTCTTGTAAGCATGGGAAAACTTCCGAGCTAGGAGGGCTAGCTGTTCATCCTCAAGTTGCTCTAGCGATCATCGGTTATGTCACGAGAGCGACTAGGGAGAACCGCGTGTCGACTCGAAGAAGATCCGGAGGTGGGATCGGTGACTAAGGCCATCGATCGTGACTTCGACCTTCGAGAGACAATGTCAATCTCGTGAGTCTTGAGGCGAGTAAAGCGCATCAAGAGTCGTGGTCGAGAGGTCCGTGCTATCCTTGATGGTAGTCACTTTCATCTCCCAAACACGAAGATCGAGTGCGAAAGCATCTGTCGGCGTTATCCGAGTCGGGGTATGTAAGACCGACCGCTCGGAGGTTGCTCAAAATCTTATGAAAGCGTGAAAAGCACTCGTCAAGAGATTCACCGACAAGCATCTCAAATTTACTATATTCTCGCTTGAACTGGTCTTGTCGAGCGGTCTTAATCGAGTGGTGCCCTCATGGTATGCATCGAGGTCACCCGGATGTCATAGCGAAATCAAATGAAATACGATCAAACTCATACGCTCAAACCACGAATGATAATGTTCCTTGCCTTAGCATTTGCCTCAACATCGAGCATATTTCCCACATTGATGTTCTCATCGGCAGAACAAACAAACGACCTTCACCTTTCTCCGGATGGCATACCCACGAGCACGGATATACGTTTCCATTCGGCTCTTCGGAAGGGTAATCCGGACCATCAAAGACCGGAGGCTTGGTGGAATACTTGTCCGTTGCCATAGCTCAAGACCGGTTAAGATCTATAAAGAAGAGCTAACCGCTCGATACCAATTGAAGGACGAAATGGCAGCAGAGGGGGTGAATGGTGCTTTTAAAATTAATAACTCCCTTTCTTTGTAATTAAATAAGACCTACAAAGTCTCTCGGATATCTTAAGAAGAGTGAAGCAAAATCGAGAACAAGAACAAAAGTTTCAGATCGCGGAGAAATCGGACGTTCGATTTTACGTGATAGTTCCGCACTCCGGAAGTTCGGGGTTCGGTCATGGAAGTTCCGCTGCGATAGTTTTCGTCATGGACAATCGGAAGTTCGATTGTCTGGAAGAAAAACGAGGCGCTCGGGTTTTCCCAAAAATCCAAAATGCGAAATCTTGAGTGCTCTTCTCGTGTCAAGGTTCACAGGACATCATCCTAAACACCATCTTGACCTTATGGGAAGAATCGCAAACAAAGATCCAATAATCAAGCTAAATATGGATTTCTTGAAGAAGGGAAAGAAAGACCAAAACCCAAAATAGACACGATTCTCGATTCTTAGTTCATGAGACTTTGGGAATCCATTAGCAATAACAAAGCGACTCTAGATATCAAGTTTCATGCTATTTCATCGACGAATCAAAAGATACATCAAAACCTTAAATATTCAACATGAGCGGAAAGAGAATAGAGAAAGGCATAGGCAAGTAATCAAAACCTCGGAGATTCATTAAGAGAAATCAAAAGATTACAAGGAACCACGGAGGAATGATTACAAGATTTTGATTCATTCTCTCTCAACAAACTCTCAAAGCAAAACAAACCTTTTGCTAAGGCTAACCCTAATTTTCTTTCTCCCAAAATCTAACCTAACTCCGTGGTTCTCCCTATTTATAGCCTTGGCTAATGGGCCTCAACCCATTAAGCCCGCTACACCGAACGGAACCGCCTCCACTTTTGCCGCTTTGCGAAATGACCCTTCGCCCCTTGCGCACCTTCCGAAGCCTCCGTACACCTTGTTGTGCACGACTGCAACCGCTTCAAGATTCGCGCGTCTTGACACATCCCGACCGTTCTGACCTCAACGCCTCCTGCGCCTAGTCCGGTCCACGTGTCTCGCCACGACTCCATCTTGATGCCCTGCAGTCAACACAGACAAAAACACATCACATAGCATTGCACAATAACATAGCATCAACATTTGTATAAGATTCAAACTCATACAAGATCAAAAATCCTCAAAATAATCTTCTCTGCACAGTTCTGGACACAATCGGAAGTTCCGCACTTACCACAGCGGAAGTTCCGATTTCCGGAGCATCCGCACTTGTCAGGAATATCGGAAGTTCCGCGCTTAACAAAGCGGAACTTCCGATCTTCGGAACATCCGATTTCCCAGAATTTCAATTCCGATTTCCATCTCTGAGGAACACTCAATGTCAGTAATATCGGACACTCCGCTACCCCATGTGCGGAAGTTCCGATTTCCTTCAGCCGAAACCAAAACCCAGATAAATCGGAAGATCCTATTTCTAACACCGGTAGTTCCGATTTATCGGAACTTCCGCTCCATACATGGTAGTTCCGATTACTCGACTAAAACCCGAAGCAGTCCAAGCGAAAACCTCAACTCTCAATCTAATCAACACACTTGTCAAATACTCATCACTCAGAGTGGAGGACCTCTCACATGGTCTCTCAGTAAAACTTAAAGCCTAGCATACTATTTAGCATCAGTTACTAGTAATCATCAAAATTTGAGGCTTACTAGGAATAGCAAATGTCAGATTTTGAAATCTGAAAATCTGGACAGATTTAAGGATGAAAACTTGATGCTCCATTAGACTATAACAAAAAGGACATACATGATGGATCTACAGCTAGATAAGTACACTACCAGATTAACTTATCACTTAACATCTATTAGCACTAATTAGCAATTTCAGTTCAAACTGAAGTTGCAGTTTTGATTTTGTCAAAACCAAAAGCGACCTGATTCACAAAAGTAAACTTCCTACTACATTTGACTAATAGAAAATAATATTTCAGATTAAGCTACAGCTAAATGAGTATACTTAAAAGTCTAACTCCTCACCAAACATTAGTTAGCACTAACTACCAAGTTTGGTTCAAGCGAAATGCGATTTTGATTGAAAAGCTGAAAGCTGATAGATAGCAAAAGGCGAATCTTGAGCTAAACATCCAGAAGCAAAGTGCTATACCTTAGCTTAGAGTATTCCTAACAAGGTTAGCAAGATAACTCATCTACTACTAGCACCAAGTGATAAGAATTAATGAAATTGCTGCACACACTGCTAGCAACCGAAAATGGACGAGGAAGCGATCAATTTGAAAAGATTACAAATTCAAATTTTCTTTGTGTCTTGCTAGTATAACCGAAAGTGGACAGTGCACAGCCGACCACTAATGACCTCTAGCAATATTTGAAGTCTGCTACTTATTTCACTAAGACCAAAACACTATGTTTGCTAAAGTGGTAGCTAAACAATTAACTAAAGTCTACTTAACAATTATTAGCACTAAGTGATGAGAAATGGAAATCAAGAATCTAGATGTGCATGCTAAGAATCTGGATGTGCATGCTCTTGATTGATTGATAGCAAACAAAGACGAGATAAATTGAAGTTACGGACTGGTTTGGGAACATCAAAAGAAGAAATTGCTACTAATGATTCTCGGGTTCAATTAAGACCTAATTAAATTTGAAAAGTGACAAGAGAAACCTAGAACTTGGAAGCGATATGAAAGACCGAAAGGTTATAAAAACAACTTTTACGCATAAAGATGATCCAAGAATAATTTGCACAAGTGAAAGGCTCTGTGGAGCTCTTGGACCTTAGGATGCTCAAAAACAAAGATTAAAGTGTAATCTTACCAGCTAGAGAAAAAGAAAATGGAGCTAAGGGTTTTGGCCAAAACAGGAAAACTCCCAAGTCCTCTTCTCAGCTTAACCAAAACAGAAAATCCCACTTGATGCTCTACTGGCTCGGTTCACTGAGAGCTACTCCATTTTCCAACGATAAGGAAGAAAGCATGAGCGGCACTTTCCGATCCAAGAATGGCGGGGGCTCAACACTAAAGCTTAGGAAGGTTAAACCTCCAGGCGGATGGAGAGGGTTCTAGAGAGGGATGCGTGGCGACTTGTCAATTTGCTCGCTACTGGATGGTTTGCACTACTCGATCTTGGTATTCCCAGTAGAAAGAAGAGAGAGGAAGAAAGCTGCTACTCGAGTTGCTGTTTGGTCGATGCTGCTCCCCAACCGAAAGAAGGAAGGGAAAAAGTGGCACTCTTCGCGAGAGCCTGCTCTTTGCCCTATCTTTGGTTTTGCTAGAATCGTGAGCATCCAACAGGAGATCACGTGATCGCCACATTTGCCTTTTTCGGCATGGCGGTGATCAACAATAGCAAAGCATTCGGTGATCAAATAGAGAATCGAATGTTCCTAGGGAAGTAAGGGTGGTGATAAGATATTGGCTAGAAAAGAGGATTTTTGATTATAACAACATATCAAGTTTCAAAATAAGCGAGTGATGCTCTGAAGACATCTTATTCTCGTTTATTAAAGCTGAAGACATTACAAACCTACCCCCTTAAGAGAATCTCGTCCGAGATTCGGGCGATTCAAAAGTTGAAAAGGATGAAGCTGAAATGATTCTTCTTCAAGAATAGAAAAAGATTCTAATAACAACATAATGTTGCTATTATATTTCTTTTACAATGCTTTGTTTAACCTTGCCTTTCTTGATTCAAAGGCAATTTTAAGCGACAAAAGATGGGGTGTTCAATCCTCATCGGATCTTCACGCTCCCACGTGGCTTCATCTTACGAATGATTAGCCCTCGAACTTTTAAGAACTTGGCGGTGCGGTTTCTTGTCCTCGTTCCATTTCATCAAGGATACGCACCGGTTGCTTTTGATAGGAAAGATCGGTTGGAGATCAAGATGCTCATAAGTAGTGGCCGGTAGGAACACGAAGGCACTTCTTGGTGAGAAACATGAAAAGTATCATGCCTTTGCCGAGAGAGACGGTAGCTCTAATTGATAAGCTCTGACTCCTCGTTTTGCAATGATTGGAAGGGTCCGATATAACGAGGTGCTAGCTTTCCTTTCACTGAAAGCGATGAGTGCCCTTCATCGGTGATACTTTGAGGTAGACATAATCATCTACTTCAAAACTTAACTCACGTCGACGATGGTCAGCATAGCTCTTCTGACGAGACTGGGCAATTTTCAAACGGTCTCGAATCAAACGAACTTGCTCCTCGGCTTCTATTACTAAGTCGGACCATAAAATGGTCTTTCACGACTTCGGACCAATTCAATGGAGTCCTACAAGCTCTTCCATACAAGGCTTCAAAGGTGACATTTGAATACTTGCTTGATAGCTATTATTGTAGGAAAACTCCACATACGGCAAAGATTTTTCCCGATTCTTGCCATATGATAGCACACGAGCTCTAAGAAGATCTTCCATCACTTGATTCACCCTTTCGGTTTGACCTTTGGTTTGAGGATGATAAGCGATCTTGAAAAAAGTTCATTCCCATTGCTTGATGGAGACAATTCAAAAATGAGAAGTGAATTGAGATCCACGATGCGAAATAATGACTTTGGAACACCGTGGAGACAAACAATCTTAGCAATATATAACTCGCTAATTGCTTGCCATTGAAAGTGGTTTTGACAGAATAAAATGAGCCACTTTCGTTAGGACGATCAATTATCACCCAAATGGCATCAAATCCATTACGAGTTTTGAAGTCCGGTAACAAAATCCATCCGACTTCTTCCCATTTCCATTGTGGAATAGGCAAGGGTGAAGGGTACAGCGGGTTTTAAGTGCTCGGCTTTAACCCTTTGGCAAATATCGCTTTTCGACAACATCTTGAGCAATTTGCCTTTTCATCCGCTCCACCAAAATGTCTTCTTCAAGTCTGGTACATCTTAGTACTTCGGGATGTATAGAAAACTTGGAATTATGAGCTTCTTTGAGAATTAGCTCTCTCAGCGAGAATTTGAAGGTACCACCAAGCGATTGCGATCTGAAGGATACCATGGCATCTTGAGAGAATTCGATGGCTTTACACCTTCAAATTTTCCTTGATTTCCGCCACCTCGGCATCGGTTTTACGAGCTTTGAATCGATCTTGAGGTTGACTTCACTTCAAAGCGACAAGAAATCCATCGCTACCATTTCAAGACTTAAGCGCTGAAAATCAGCACATAAGCTCTTAGCGGAAATTGTTGATAAGCAATTGCAATGTGACTTTACGCTTAGGGCATCGGCCACAACATTGGCTTTGCGGGATGGTAGTGAATACCCATATCGTAGTCCTTGATTAATTCAAGCCATCTTCTTTGTCTCATATTCAGGTCCACTTGGTGAATATATATTTCAAGCTTTTATGATCGGTATATATTTATAGCGATTCGAGAAGGTAATGTCGCCAAATCTTTAATGCATGGACTACGACCGCCAATTCCAAATCATGAGTAGGATAATTCACCTCATGAGGTCATAGCGCTGGATGCATATGCCACAACTCGGCCTTCTTGCATAAGTACGGCCAAGTCCATGGCGAGGCGCATCACAATAGATATCAAAAGTCTTATGGATATCGGAAGAGTGAAACAGGAGCTTGGTCAGGAGCTTTCTCAGAGTCAAAGCTGTTTTCACCTCCAGCGACCAAAAGAATTTGTTCTCCTTCTTTAGAAGGTGGGTCGAGGCCTAGAAATTTTAGAGAAGTTTTCAATGAACCGGCGGTAATAACCCATAAGTCCAAGAAAACTCGAACTTCATGAACATTACGAGGTGCTTCGATCCGGTACATCTTGTATCTTCTTTGGGATCAACCGTAATACCTCCTTGGATAATACATGTCCCAAGAATGCAACTTGTTTGAGCGAAAGCACACTTGCTAAATTTAGCATCGGTGATGCTTGCGAAGTGTATCGGCACAAGTCTCAAATCTTGATCATGCTCTTGGCGGACTTGAATAGATAAGAATGTCGTCAATAAACACAACAACAAACTTATCCAAGAATTCCATGAAACTGAATTCATAAGATTCATAAAATAATTTGGAGCATTGGTTAGGCCAAAGGACATGACGGTATATTCATATAACCCATAGCGAGTAGAGAATGTTGTCTTTGGAATGTCCTCGGCTCTAACCTTGATCGATGATAGCCCGATCGCAAATCAATCTTAGAAAAGACACGGGCTCCGATCAAGCGGTCAAGCAGATCATCGATTCGAGGCAAAGGATATTTGTTTTTGATAGTGACTTCATTTAACAGACGGTAATCCACACACATCAGTAAAGTCTTGTCTTTCTTTTGGACAAAGATGGCGGGCATCCCCATGGTGAGGAACTCGGTCGAATGAATCCTTTGTCAAGCAATTCTCGGTTGTTTCTTCAATTCAAACAACTCATTAGAAGGCATGCGATAAGGTCTTCTCGATATGGGAGCGATGCAGGAACTAGTTCAATCACGAACTCCACTTCCGATCTGGTGGCATCTGGGAAGGTCTTGAGAAAAACATCAGGATATTCACATACTACAGATCGACTCCAAAGTAGGGGTGGTATCCATTTTCATCGCACCCGGATGAGAATGAACCGTTCTAGGCGAAAAATGGTGAAAGGCCATTTTATTAGTAGCGGATATGGTTCGTTGGGCACAATTAATTTGCCCAGATTCTTGGTCAACAGTCCATTCCCAAAATAACATCTATCCCTTGTGAATTTATCACAATCAGTGCGCTTAAAAATCTACCCCTTCAATAATGATATTGACATTAAAGCGATTTGATCGATTAAAAATACCGACCAGGCGAATGAATAATATGTGGTGGATGAAGATGATGCATAACTAAGCGATGTTGAGTAGCAAGCGCCTACTAACAAAAGAATGGGATGCTCGAGTCAAATAAAGCGATGGTTTAACTGGAATTAACTAGGAGCATACCAAGGATAACCTCAGTGCCTCGGCGCTTCTTGGCGATTAATTGATTTACGGCGCGGTAGGCTGGATCGAGCTTAACGGTTGTCTTTGGAGAAGGTGCGGGGCGAACAAGAGTGGAGATGGTGAGCAGTGGCAACCCCTTTGCCTTAGCAAAGCGATTTACAAAATGCCGGACGTCCACAATGATAGCATATCACACCGGCGACATTGATGGTAGCGGTGGTGCTGTGTCCACTAGGTCGGGGACCCCGAGAAGGTGGCGGTGGGCGAAAGGCAAATCTTGGCGCCACAGGTGGAACAAAGTGGCGCCGGAAGGCGAGGCGCCACAGGCGCGGTCGGTGAGCAACTCTTGGATGCAAATTGGGTAACTTTTGGCGCTTAGTGATTCCTCTAAAGCCTTGCTCTTAGTTTGACAATGATGGCTTTGTCCACAAGATGTTGGAAATTTACGAAATCTTGTCTTGCCAAAGCCAAGCGCAACTCTTGGATAGACCATTCATGAAGCGGTTTCGACGGACGAGTGTCCGTCGAAACATCGTCAGGGGCGTACCGAGCAAGAAAATTAAACTCATGAAGGTACTCGGTCACTGATTTTCGCCCTTGCTTGAGAGCGAGAAATTCCTGCTGCTTGAGCATCATCACTCCCTCAGGTATATGGGCCTCGCGAAAGGCCTCCATGAACTCAAGCCAGGTAGGAGTATGTCCGTGGGTTGGATAGCGGATAATTATCCCACCAATTGCTAGCCGGCCCAGTCAACTGGTAGCTAGCATACAGGACCTTCTCCCTTTCAGAACACTGGGCAATGGTCAGCTTCTTTTCAATCTCCCTAAGCCAATCCTCTGCCTCCAAAGGATCACAGGAGCTAGAAGCATTTGGCGGATTAGTCCATTGAAAGTTAGCAAGACTTCCACCGCCCATCTTGAACTCTGCTCTACCGGTGGTGGAGTGGTGGAAGAGGTATTGGCGCAATCTGCTCCAAGATGCGTGTGCGGTCCATGCGGTTGCGCTCAATTTGCATGAGCACATCCGCCATAGTGGGTGGTGGAGGAAGCTCCTCTTCTGTCTACCACCTTGCGGACCATGGGATCGGAAGGGTCCGTCTGCTCCCCGAGTCGAAGAGCAGGGTGGAGAACCTCTCCTCTTGTTGTGTTCGCGATCAGTGGTTGGTCTGTCATCCTGTTGCCATATAATGGTTAACATTATAACAAGGATACACTCGTGCTAACACATACAAGCTTTGGAGAAAGAAATTAATTAAATACTAAACCTAAGCATGCGGTATGTCATGATATGCAACCAATTAACACCAAAAAAGAAAGACAAAATACGGTAAAAGGTGCGGCTTCCATTCCTCATAATGGGTCGGCTACACCAACAAAACAAGACAACAAAACAAACACAACCAAAGCCGATCATAGGCCCCAATTTAATAGAACAGTCATTGGACTCAAAACAATAACAACACCTAAATCAATACCACCAAAACCGTCAAGCAGGAGACTCCCATTTCATGAAATGTCATTGAACAAAGACTATAATGAGACTCAATTACAACCAAAGTGCATCCACTTTATTAACGACCAACAGAAACATGTTATGCCCAAAATGCACAAGTCGGCCGCTACCTCACCAAGTTTTAAAGTACAAGCGTTAGCACACAATATTTATCTGAGACATAGGCTATGCTATTACACACTACTTAATGGACAACTACTAGCCTATTACACAACTAAAGCCGATCACATCCTTGAGTCCTAAACATGGTCTTCTCGGTTAAAATTCACGGAAACTCATTTAGCAAATGAGCCTCGGGTGAACCGGTATCTAAAGGGTTCGATGGGCTAATGAGGCGAGTGGGAGAACCCAACGGCGAGATGATGTCCACCGAGTGAGTAGGCGGCGAGTGCGAGAAATCCGGCGAGACATCACGGCACGACGACCGACCAAAAGCGAGGAACGGTCAGGAACCTCGAAGTCGCAATCCTTGGGGAGTGCAGTGGCGGTGGTGGAATCTCATTGTTGCCATAAAGCGCGTTACGAGGAGCGCGGTTCGTGGCAACACCAAGCCTCAAATACTCACGTGCCTCGTGCAAGCGATGGCGGGTCTCCCATAACTTCGTACGAGGCGGTGATAGGTTTGGTCCATGATACGGACCAACCTCGCTAACTTCAGCGTCGTATGGGTCCTCTCAAGCGTATCTCATCAAGCGTAATCACATCCGATCTAGGGCCTTGTTTTGGGAAGTGCACATAGGGTGGTGAGGCAGCTCAGTCAAGTCATGACGAAGGAGGCTCATCATCCTCTGCGACTTCTGCATGACCATAGACAGCGGAGGTGTGCACATGGATGCGATGGGAACACTACCCACCACACATCTGGCGATCACATTAATGATAGCTTGGTACTCTTCCATACCGGGCCCTCGGTCTCTCGGTAGATGGCGTACTCGGGTGATAAGTGAAATTAGCTCGCCACATCATGTCTCAGTAAAGTGGAAACCCGTCCACATCTTGGTGTGAGTCTCCTTAATCAAATACCGACCACTCATCTACGGATAAAAGACAAGGTAGGTAAGAAAGATCTTAAAAAAATCAAAAGAAAGGTGGATAAAATTGATACTAAAAGAAGATAAGAAGTAAAAGGCGACATGCTTAGATCTTTTAGAAATTAATTATGTTAAAATAGTATCACAGAGACTCACTAAAGGCAACAACCATGCTAATTCTATCCTACAGCAAGCGTATGCTCGATACCAGTATTTGTGAGACCCTCAATTATTGAAATGTGCCTTATTAAAATTATCTTGGTAGCATAATTCTTATTTAAGGAACAATGCAAATCCTTTATTAAGAATCATACTAAAAGCATAATGATAACAAGTAACAATTTCAACATTCGGGTTCTCGGATATATGTCATGCAATATTTCCCGAGGATCGATGAATATTGCACATATATCCTTAAACAACATTGCATCATTCACATACAAGTCATACATTCACATAATTATACATCAATAATTACATCTCAATTTCGGTTGCTATAGACAAAATAAGAACAGATGACCTTGGGTCATTAACAAAAGAACAACAATGAAACAAAAACATAAAAGCAAAACACCAATGGCCCCATCATCCATGAGCTATTGCGTGGAGGCTAGAACTAGCATTACTCGTTAGCGTCACCCGATCGGCGCTAACGGGCATCTCATAAAGATATCCATCCTCACGCAACAAGAGGTCATAAAACCACGAGTGCGAAAGGTACTCGACAAGTCTTACACAAACTAATAAAAGAAAGTGTTTGATAGAACCTATACAAAGGAATAGAATTTTATATGCATAAGGTTATCAACGAGAAGACTTAATTGGTTCAATTTGCATAAAGCGATACATATTAACCTACAATTGCTAAATTTTGACAAAGCGGTTTAATAATTCAATTTGGACTAAAATAGTAAGTAATTGAACATAAGCAAAATTAGTATCAATAATAGTCACGATCATTACCAAACCGAGCATGACACTCCTCATGCGAAATTAATAATTCCCAAAACCCAAATTAGAGCAAATTCTATCTGGTGACATCAATCCAAGCGTTGTCGTGCAGTGGACACGGCTATTCGAATAGTTTTAATCCTGCGAGGGTGTACATCTTTACCCACACGACTTAGTTGGGCGTAGCCCCTAGGATAATAGCACACTTGCCTTTGGTATGCGGTAGGGTAAACTAAGATTTGGTATTTTCAACAAGTTGACACTATTGAGTTGGATGACCCATGTGGCCAGATCCCGCTTAAACAACGATGATAGCATATATTCAGCCGAGGCTCACATGTTATGCAGGAATGCCGAGCCAGTCAATTAAATGCAAACTCGTGTTAGCCACACATATTACACATGATCGGGGCCACGAAGAGTGCGTACATGCGATGTAACACATCTACGCCCTTACCCTTCTAAGAACATCGATATCGATATAAGCTCCACATGGCATACGACACGGCCGAAGACTTAAGCATCTATGCCATATGAAATCAATACACATGTCCTTACTCTCTGTATCCAACTCAATAATATTAACCCTTTACTTAACCAAGCAGCGCCCATACTGCTGCGTGTGGAAATGCGTTGGGGCTTGAATTGGGCCGTCGAGTTCGGTCCTTAATCAACCGGACAAGACATCCACAGTTCCCATTCTCGTGCACTAGGCACCATCACTAGCATCCACTTGTCAGATTTGAATTAAGTTTAACAACAAGATTTAGATTCATTTCAGATTTAAATAAAATGAACAAAGAATCAACAAAAATAAAAATGTATTTGTTGTTCCCGGGTTTGACAAGATAAGCACGCCAAACACTACCGTTCTATGGATTTGCATGGCTAAGCAAAATTGAAATTAAGTATTATATCACCACAAACTACCTTAGGTTGAGTGTATGATCAATTCAAGGTAAGCCATAAGTTACGGTCATAGCTAACTAGGAGCAGAGCATAAATAGTTTTAGAAAATTGCATGCAACAGTATCATCCTTGTATTTTATAAATCTCAGATTCAAAAGATTAGGATCAACATGGTGCGAGAGAGGAAGCTTGCCTTGGTAATAATAGATAACCTCTTGTTCGAGTTCTTGTGGCTCAACAAAAGACTCAACAATCTCGGAAGAACCGATTATCTAGAACACAAAAATCCAATGAATAGCAAGAAAATGGCAAGGAACAATGCATAAAAGAGTTCATGATCAATAGCTCAATGCATAATTAACAATATGCTTAAGTTATACCTTACTCAAGGACACTACCCCATATATAATAGCTACTACCACATGTTATCGAATTTAATGGGTTAGAAAAGCATTACGAGTTCGGACTTGATTAGTATAGAACTAGAGTTTCAAATTTCTAAAGCTGAAATTTAACTTAACACTTGTACTCTTTACTAGAAGGAATAGAGGCCAACATCTAGTTGCATGCGATCGGCATGACCAGAGTAGTGCGACAAAGCGAAATGGAAATTGAGGTAACCACAGTTTGAGTTTAAGCAAAATCGAAATTTGGACAGACTAGCGAGAGAAAGAATTTAATGCTTCATTAGATCATGAGCAAATGATATTGTTGATTATGTCAAAGCTAATGGGTAATATTCAAAGTCTAACTCATCACTTACCATCGACTAGCAACCAACATCCAATTCGGCTAAAGCGTACTCTGATGTCGAGGTTTGGCAAGCCGAATTTGGATAGGTTGCAAAAGAATGTTTTACTAATTTTGCTTTGAACAAATTAATGATTTTATTTAGATTACTAGTTAATGAGTAAAACTTAAAGCCTAGCATACTATTTAGCATCGAGTTACTAGTAATCATCAAAATTTGAGGCTTACTAGGAATAGCAAATGTCGATTTTGAAATCGAAAATGCTGGACAGATTTAAGGATGAAAACTTGATGCTCCATTAGACTATAACAAAAGGACATACATGATGGATCTACAGCTAGATAAGTACACTACAGATTAACTTATCACTTAACATCTATTAGCACTAATTAGCAATTTCGAGATCAAACCAAAGTTGCAGTTTTGATTTTGTCAAAACCGAAAGCGATGCAATTCACAAAAGTAAACTTGCTACTACATTTGACTAATAGAAAATAATATTTCAGATTAAGCTACAGCTAAATGAGTATACTTAAAAGTCTAACTCCTCACCAAACATTAGTTAACACTCAACTACCAAGTTTGGTTCAAGCAATTTGCGATTTTTGATATTAAAGCGAAAGCTGAATAGATAGCAAAAGACAGATGCTGAGCTAAACATCCAGAAGCAAAGTGCTATACCTTAGCTTAGAGTATTCCTAACAAGGTTAGCAAGATAACTCATCTACTACTAGCACCAAGTGATAGGAATTAATGAAATTCTGCACACAAAGCTAGCAACCGAAAATGGACGAGGAAGCGATCAATTTGAAAAGATTCTGAAATTCAAATTTTCTTTGTGTCTTTGCTAGTATAACAGAAAGTGGACAGTGCTGTAGGCTACTAATGACCTCTAGCAATATTTGAAGTCTGCTACTTATTTCACTAAGACCAAAACACTATGTTTGCTAAAGTGGTAGCTAAACAATTAACTAAAGTCTACTTAACAATTATTAGCACTAAGTGATGAGAAATGGAAATCAAGAATCTAGATGTGCATGCTAAGAATCGGATGTGCATGCTTGCGGTTTGGTGATAAAAAGCGACACGAGATAAAATTGAAGTTACGAATTTGGTTTGGGAACATCAAAAGAAGAAATTGCTACTAATGATTCTCGAGGTTCAATTAAGACCTAATTAGGTGAAAAGTGACAAGAGAAACCTAGAACTTGGAAGCGATATGAAAGACCGAAAAGTTATAAAAACAACTTTTACGCATAAAGATGATCCAAGAATAATTTGCACAAGTGAAAGGCTCCTGTAGACTCTTTGGACCTTAGGATGCTCAAAAACAAAGATTAAAGTGTAATCTTACCGGCTAGAGAAAAAGAAAATGGAGCTAAGGGTTTTGGCCAAAGCAGGAAAACTCCCAAGTCCTCTTCTCGACAACCAAAGCAGAAAATCCCACTTGATGCTCTCTTGGCTCGGTTCTTGAGAGCTACTCCATTTTCAGCGATAAGGAAGAAAGCATGAGCGGCACTTTCCGATCAAGAATGGCGGGGCTCAACACTAAAGCTTAGGAAGGTTAAACCTCCAGGCGGATGGAGAGGGTTCTAGAGAAGGGATGCGTGGCGACTTGTCAAGCTGCTACGCTTACTGGATGGTGCACTACTCGATCTTTGGTGTTCCCAGCCGAAAGAAGAGAGGAAGAAAGGCTGCTACTCGAGTTGCTCTTTGGTCGATGCTGCTCCCCAACCGAAAGAAGGAAGGGAAAAGAGTGGCACTCTTCGCGAGAGCTGCTGTGCGCCCTATCTTTGGTTTTTGCTAGAATCGTGAGCATCCAATGAAAGAAGGAGATCACGTGATCGCGGTTGCAATTTTCCGATGGCGGTGATCAACAATCAAGCAAAGCATTCGGTGATCAAATAGAGAATCGAATGTTCCTAGGGAAGTAAGGGTTGGTGATCGGATATTGGCTAGAAAAAGAGGATTTTTGATTATAACAACATATCCAAGTTTCAAAATAAGCAGTGATGCTCTGAAGACATCTTATTCTTGTTTATTAAAGCTGAACATTACAAACCTACCCCCTTAAGAGAATCTCGTCCAGAGATTACGGGCGATTCAAAAGTTGAAAAGGATGAAGTGAAATGATTCTTCTTCAAGAATAGAAAAAGATTCTAATAACAACATAGTGTTGCTATTACATTTCTTTTACATTGCTTTGTTTAACCTTGCCTTTCTTGATTCAAAGGCAATTTTAAGCGACAAAAAGATGGGGTGTTCAATCCTCATCGGATCTTCACGCTCCCACGTGGCTTCATCTTACGAATGATTAGCCCCTTGAACTTTTAAGAACTTGACGGTGCGGTTTCTTGTCCTGCGTTCCATTTCATCAAGAATACGCACCGGTTGCTCTTGATAGGAAAGATCGGTTGGAGATCAAGATGCTCATAAGTAGTGGCCGGTAGGAACACGAAGGCACTTCTTGTGAGAAACATGAAAAGTATCATGCCTTGCTGAGAGAGACTCGGTAGCTCTAATTGATAAGCTCTGACTCCTCGTTTTGCAATGATTGGAAGGGTCCGATATAACGAGGTGCTAGCTTTCCTTTCACACGAAAGCGATGAGTGCCCTTCATCGGTGATACTTTGAGGTAGACATAATCATCTACTTCAAAACTTAACTCACGTCGGCGATGGTCGGCATAGCTCTTACGGCGAGGCGGCAATTTTTGAGCGGTCTCGAATAAAGCGAACTTGCTCCTCGGCTTCTATTACTAAGTCGGACCATAAAATGGTCTTTCACGGACTTCGGACCAATTCAATGGAGTCCTACAAGCTCTTCCATACAAGGCTTCAAAGGTGACATTTGAATACTTGCTTGATAGCTATTATTGTAGGAAAACTCCACATACGGCAAAGATTTTCCAGTTCTTGCCATATGATAGCACACGAGCTCTAAGAAGATCTTCCATCACTTGATTTACCCTTTCGGTTTGACCCTTGGTTTGAGGATGATAAGCGATCTTGAAAGAGTTACATCCCCATGGCTTGATGGAGACAATTCCAAAATGAGATGTGAATTGAGGTCCACGATGCGAGACAATGACTTTTGGAACACCGTGGAGACAAACAATCTTAGCAATATATAACTCGCGCAATTGCTTGCCATTGAAAGTGGTTTTGACAGGAATAAAATGAGCCACTTTAGTTAGGCGATCAATTATCACCCAAATGGCATCAAATCCATTACGAGTTTTGAAGTCGGTAACAAAATCCATACCGACTTCTTCCCATTTCCATTGTGGAATAGGCAAAATTTGAAGGGTACAGCGAGGTTTTAAGTGCTCGGCTTTAACCCTTTGGCAAATATCGCACTCGACAACATCTTGAGCAATTTGCCTTTTCATCGGCTCCACCAAAATGTCTTCTTCAAGTCTGGTACATCTTAGTACTTCGGGATGTATAGAAAACTTGGAATTATGAGCTTCTTTGAGAATTAGCTCTCTCAGCGAGAATTTGAAGGTACCACCAAGCGATTGCGATCTGAAGGATACCACTGGCATCTTGAGAGAATTCGATGGCTTTACGCCTTCAAATTTTCCTTGATTTCCGCCACCTCGGCATCGGTTTTACGAGCTTTGAATCGATCTTGAGGTTGACTTCACTTCAAAGCGACAAGAAATCCATCGCTACCATTTCAAGACTTAAGCTGAAAATCAGCACATAAGCTCTTAGCGAGGAAATTGTTGATAAGCAATTGCAATGTGACTTTACGCTTAGGGCATCGGCCACAACATTGGCTTTGCGGGATGGTAGTGAATACCCATATCGTAGTCCTTGATTAATTCAAGCCATCTTCTTTGTCTCATATTGAGGTCCACTTGGTGAATATATATTTCAAGCTTTTATGATCGGTATATATTTATAGCGATTCAGAGAAGGTAATGTCGCCAAATCTTTAATGCATGGACTACGGCCGCCAATTCCAAATCATGAGTAGGATAATTCACCTCATGAGGTGCATAGCTGCTGGATGCATATGCCACAACTCGGCCTTCTTGCATAAGTACAGCCAAGTCCATGGCGAGGCGCATCACAATAGATATCAAAAGTCTTATGGATATACGGAAGAGTGAAACAGGAGCTTGATCGGGAGCTTTCTCGGGAGGAAAAGCTGTTTTCACCTCCAGCGACCAAAGAATTTGTTCTCCTTCTTTAGAAGGTGGGTCGAGGCCTAGAAATTTTAGAGAAGTTTTCAATGAACCGGCGGTAATAACCCATAAGTCCAAGAAAACTCGAACTTCATGAACATACGAGGTGCTTCGGTCCGGTACATCTTGTATCTTCTTTGGGATCAGCAGTAATACCTCCTTCGGATAATACATGTCCCAAGAATGCAACTTGTTTGAGCGAGAAAGCACACTTGCTAAATTTAGCATACGGTGATGCTTGCGAAGTGTATCGGCACAAGTCTCAAATCTTGATCATGCTCTTGGCGGACTTGAATAGATAAGAATGTCGTCAATAAACACAACAACAAACTTATCCAAGAATTCCATGAAGTGAATTCATAAGATTCATAAAATAATTTGGAGCATTGGTTAGGCCAAAGGACATGACGGTATATTCATATAACCCATAGCGAGTAGAGAATCTTGTCTTTGGAATGTCCTCGGCTCTAACCTTGATCGATGATAGCCGATCGCAAATCAATCTTAGAAAAGACACGGGCTCCGATCAAGCTGGTCAAGCAGATCATCGATTGAGGCAAAGGATATTTGTTTTTGATAGTGACTTCATTTAACAGACGGTAATCCACACACATCAGTAAAGTCTTGTCTTTCTTTTGGACAAAGATGGCGGGCATCCCCATGGTGAGGAACTTCGGTCGAATGAATCCTTTGTCAAGCAATTCTCGATTGTTTCTTCAATTCAAACAACTCATTAGAAGGCATGCGATAAGGTCTTCTCGATATGGGGCGATGCAGGGAACTAGTTCAATCACGAACTCCACTTCCGATCTGGTGGCATCTGGGAAGGTCTTGAGGAAAAACGTCAGGATATTCACATACTACGATGCGACTCCAAAGTAGGGGTGGTATCCATTTTCATCGCACCGGATGAGAATGAACCGTTCTAGGCGAAAAATGGTGAAAGGCCATTTTATTAGTAGCGGATATGGTTCGTTGGGCACAATTAATTTGCCCAGATTCTTGGTCAACAGTCCATTCCCAAAATAACATCTATCCCTTGTGAATTTATCACAATCAGTGCGCCAAAAATCTACCCCTTCAATAATGATATTGACATTAAAGCGATTTGATCGATTAAAAATACCGACCAGGCGAATGAATAATATGTGGTGGATGAAGATGATGCATAACTAAGCGATGTTGAGTAGCAAGCGCCTACTAACAAAAGAATGGGATGCTCGAGTCAAATAAAGCGATGGCGAGCTGGAATTAACTAGGAGCATACCAAGGATAACCCAGTGCCTCGGCGCTTCTTTGATTAATTGATTTACGGCATGGTGGAGGCTGGATCGAGCTTAACGATTGTCTTTGGAGAAGGTGCGGGGCGAACAAGAGTGGAGATGGTGAGCAGTGGCAACCCTTTGCCTTAGCAAGCAGCGATTTACAAAATGCCGGGCGTCCACAATGATAGCATATCACACGGCGACATTGATGGCGGCGGTGGTGCTGTGTCCACTAGGTCGGGACCGCCCGGAAGGTGGCGGTGGGCGAAAGGCAAATCTTGGCGCCACAGGTGGAACCAGTGGCGCCGGAAAAGGCGAGGCGCCACAGACGAGTCCAGTGAGCGACTCTTGGATGCAAATTGGGTAACCTTTTGGCGCTTAGTGATTCCTCTAAAGCCTTGCTCTTAGTTTGACAATGATGGCTTTGTCCACAAGATGTTGGAAATTTCGAAATCTTGTCTTGCCAAAGCCAAGCGCAACTCTTGGATAGACCATTCATGAAGCGGTTTCGACGGCGAGTGTCGTCGAAACATCGTCGGCGTCGAGCAAGAAAATTAAACTCATGAAGGTACTCGGTCAGCGATTTTCGCCCTTGCTTGAGGCGAGAAATTCCTGCTTGCTTGAGCATCATCACTCCCTCGGTATATGGGCCTCGCGAAAGGCCTCCATGAACTCAAGCGGTAGGAGTATGTCCGCGGGTTGGATAGCAGATAATTATCCCACCAATTGCTAGCCGGCCCGATCAAGCTGGTAGCTAGCATACAGGACCTTCTCCCTTCGAACAACTGGGCAATGGTCGACTTCTTTTAATCTCCTTAAGCCAATCCTCTGCCTCCAAAGGATCACAGGAGCTAGAAAGCATTTGGCGGATTAGTCCATTGAAAGTCGACAAGACTTCCTGCCCATCTTGAACTCTGCTCTACCGGTGGTGGAGTGGTGGAAGAGGTATTGGCGCAATCTGCTCCAAGATGCGTGTACGGTCCATGCGGTTGCGCTCAATTTGCATGAGCACATCCGCCATAGTGGGTGGTGGAGGAAGCTCCTCTTCTGTCTACCACCTTGCGGACCATGGGATCGGAAGGGTCCGTCTGCTCCCCACAGTGCGAAGAGGGGTGGAGAACCTCTCCTCTTGTTGTGTTCGCGATCAGTGGTTGGTCTGTCATCCTGTTGCCATATAATGGTTAACATTATAACAAGGATACACTCGTGCTAACACATACAAGCTTTGGAGAAAGAAATTAATTAAATACTAAACCTAAGCATGCGGTATGTCATGATATGCAACCAATTAACACCAAAACAAGACACAAAATACAGTAAAAAAAAAGGTGCGGCTTCCATTCCATGAAATGCCGATCATTTGAACAAAGACTATAAATCAATACCACCAAAGACTCAATTACAACCAAAGAAAAGGAGCATCCACTTTATTACAACGATCCACTTTATTAATGTACCAACAGAAACATGTTATGCCCAAAATGCACAAGTCGGCGCTACCTCACCATGTTTTAAAGTACAAGCGTTAGCACACAATATTTATCTGAGACATAGGCTATGCTATTACACACTACTTAATGGACAACTACTAGCCTATTACACAACTAAAGCCGATCACATCCTTGAGTCCTAAACATGGTCTTCTCGGTTAAAATTCACGGAAACTCATTTAGCAAATGAGCCTCGGGTGAACCGGTATCTAAAGGGTTCGATGGGCTAATGAGGCGAGTGGGAGAACCCAACGGCGGATGATGTCCACGAGTGAGTAGGCGGCGAGTGCGAGGAAATCCGGCGAGACATCACGGCACGGCGACGACCAAAAGCGAGGAACGGTCAGGGAACCTCGGAAGTCGCAATCCTTGGGAGTGCAGTGGCGGTGGTGGAATCTCATTGTTGCCGTAAAGCGCGTTACGAGGAAGCGGTTCGTGGCAACACCAAGCCTCAAATACTCTCACGTGCCTCGTGCAAGCGATGGCGGGTCTCCATAACTTCGTACGAGGCGGTGATAGGTTTGGTCCATGATACGGACCAACCTCGCTAACTTCAGCGTCACGTATGGGTCCTCTCAAAGCGTATCTCATCAAGCGTAATCACATCCGATCTAGGGCCTTGTTTTGGGAAGTGCACATAGGGTGGTGAGGCAGCTCCGTCAAGTCATGACGAAGGAGGCTCATCATCCTCTGCGCGACTTCTGCCATGACCATAGACTCGGAGGTGTACGCACATGGATGCGATGGGAACACTACCCACCACATGTCAGCGATCACATTAATGATAGCTTGGTACTCTTCCATACCGGGCCCTCGGTCTCTCGGTAGATGGCGTACTCTGGTGATAAGTGAAATTAGCTCGCCACATCATGTCTCGAAGTAAAGTGAAACCGTCCACATCTTGGTGCGAGTCTCCTTAATCAAATACCGACCACTCATCTACGGATAAAAGACAAGGTAGGTAAGCGATCTTAAAAAAATCAAAAGAAAGGTGGATAAAATTGATACTAAAAGAAGATAAGAAGTAAAAGACGACATGCTTAGATCTTTTAGAAATTAATTATGTTAAAATAGTATCACAGAGACTCACTAAAGGCAACAACCATGCTAATTCTATCCTACGAGCAAGCGTATGCTCGATACCAGCATTTGTGAGACCCTCAATTATTGAAATGTGCCTTATTAAAATTATCTTGGTAGCATAATTCTTATTTAAGAACAATGCAAATCCTTTATTAAGAATCATACTAAAAGCATAATGATAACAAGTAACAATTTCAACATTCGAGGTTCTCGGATATATGTCATGCAATATTTCCCGGGATCGATGAATATTGCACATATATCCTTAAACAACATTGCATCATTCACATACAAGTCATACATTCACATAATTACATCAATAATTACATCTCCAATTTCGGTTGCTCTGAAACATTAAATAGCAGATGACCTTGGGTCATTAACAAAAAGAACAACAATGAAACAAAAACATAAAAGCAAAACCACCAATGGCCCCATCATCCATGAGGCTATTGCGTGGAGGCTAGAACTAGCATTACTCGTTAGCGTCACCCGATCGGCGCTAACGGGCATCTCATAAAGATATCCATCCTCACGCAACAAGAGGTCATAAAACCACGAGTACGAAAGGTACTCGGCAAGTCTTACACAAACTAATAAAAGAAAGTGTTTGATAGAACCTATACAAAGGAATAGAATTTTATATGCATAAGGTTATCAATGGAAGACTTAATTGGTTCAATTTGCATAAAGCGATACATATTAACCTACAATTGCTAAATTTTGACAAAGCGGTTTTAATAATTCAATTTGGACTAAAAATAGTAAGTAATTGAACATAAGCAAAAGCAGTATCAATAATAGTCACGATCATTACCAAACCGAGCATGACACTCCTCATGCGAAATTAATAATTCCCAAAACCCAAATTAGAGCAAATTCTATCTGGTGACATCAATCCAAGCGTTGTCGTAGCAGTGGACACGGCTATTCGAATAGTTTTAATCCTGCGAGGGTGTACATCTTTACCCACACGACTTAGTTAGCCGTAGCCCCTAGGATAATAGCACACTTGCCTTTGGTATGCCGTAGGGTAAACTAAGATTTGGTATTTTCAACAAGTTGACACTATTGAGTTGGATGACCCATGTGGTGATCCCGCTTAAACAACGGTGATAGCATATATTCAGCCGAGGCTCACATGTTTATGCAGGAATGCCGACCAGTCAATTAAATGCAAACTCGTGTTAGCCACACATATTACACATGATCGGGGCCACGAAGGTGCGTACATGCGATGTAACACATCTCGCCCTTACCCTTCTAAGAACATCGATATCGATATAAGCTCCACATGGCATACGACACGGCCGAAGACTTAAGCATCTATGCCATATGAAATCAATACACATGTCCTTACTCTCCTGTATCCAACTCAATAATATTAACCCTTTACTTAACCAAGCAGCGCCCATACCGCTGCGTGTGGAAATGCGTTGGGGCTTGAATTGGGCCGTCGAGTTCGGTCCTTAATCAACCGGACAAGACATCCACGGTTCCCATTCTCGTGCACTAGGCACCATCACTAGCATCCACTTGTCGATTTGAATTAAGTTTAACAACAAGATTTAGATTCATTTGATTTAAATAAAGCGAACAAAGAATCAACAAAAATAAAAATGTATTTGTTGTTCCCAGGTTTGACAAGATAAGCACGCCAAACACTACCGTTCTATGGTGCATGGCTAAGCAAAATTGAAATTAAGTATTATATCACCACAAACTACCTTAGGTTGAGTGTATGATCAATTCAAGGTAAGCCATAAGTTACGGTCATAGCTAACTAGGAGCGAGCATAAATAGTTTTTAGAAAATTGCATGCTTGATATCCTTGTATTTTATAAATCTGAGTTCAAAAGATTAGGATCAACATGGTGCGAGAGAGGAAGCTTGCCTTGGTAATAATAGATAACCTCTTGTTCGAGTTCTTGTGGCTCAACAAAAGACTCAACAATCTCGGAAGAACCGATTATCTAGAACACAAAAATCCAATGAAAAGCAAGAAAATGGCAAGGAACAATGCATAAAAGAGTTCATGATCAATAGCTCAATGCATAATTAACAATATGCTTAAGGTATACCTTACTCAAGGACACTACCCCATATATAATAGCTACTACCACATGTTATCAGAATTTAATGGGTTAGAAAAGCATTACGAGTTGGACTTGATTAGTATAGAACTAGAGTTTCAAATTTCTAAAACTGAAATTTAACTTAACACTTGTACTCTTTACTAGAAGGAATAGAGGCCAACATCTAGTTGCATGCAGTCAGCATGACCAGTAGTAGCAGCAAAACAGAAATGGAAATTCAGAGTAACCACAGTTTCAGGTTTAAGCAAAATCGAAATTTGGACAGCTAGCAGAGAAAGAATTTAATACTTCATTAGATCATGAGCAAATGATATTGTTGATTATGTCAAAGCTAATGGGTAATATTCAAAGTCTAACTCATCACTTACCATCAGCTAGCAACCAACATCCAATTCGGCTAAAACTGTGCTACAGTATCAGGTTTGGCAAACTGAATTTGGACAGGTTGCAAAAGAATGTTTTACTAATTTTTGCAATGAACAAATTAAGGATTTTATTTAGGTTACTAGTTAATGAGTAAAACTTAAAGCCTAGCATACTATTTAGCATCAGTTACTAGTAATCATCAAAATTTGAGGCTTACTAGGAATAGCAAATGTCAGATTTTGAAATCTGAAAATCTGGACAGATTTAAGGATGAAAACTTGATGCTCCATTAGACTATAACAAAAAGGACATACATGATGGATCTACAGCTAGATAAGTACACTACAGATTAACTTATCACTTAACATCTATTAGCACTAATTAGCAATTTCGATTCAAACCAAAGTTGCAGTTTTGATTTTGTCAAAACCGAAAGCGATGCAATTCACAAAAGTAAACTTGCTACTACATTTGACTAATAGAAAATAATATTTCAGATTAAGCTACAGCTAAATGAGTATACTTAAAGTCTAACTCCTCACCAAACATTAGTTAGCACTAACTACAAGTTTGGTTCAAGCGAAATGCGAGTTTTGATATTAAAGCGAAAGCTGAATAGATAGCAAAATGAGATCTTGAGCTAAACATCCAGAAGCAAAGTGCTATACCTTAGCTTAGAGTATTCCTAACAAGGTTAGCAAGATAACTCATCTACTACTAGCACCAAGTGATAAGAATTAATGAAATTCTTTGCACACAAAGCTAGCAAGCAGAAAATGGGCGAGGAGCGATCGGTGAAAAGATTACGAATTCAAATTTTCTTTGTGTCTTTGCTAGTATAACCGAAAGTGGACAGTGCACAGCCGACCACTAATGACCTCTAGCAATATTTGAAGTCTGCTACTTATTTCACTAAGACCAAAACACTATGTTTGCTAAAGTGGTAGCTAAACAATTAACTAAAGTCTACTTAACAATTATTAGCACTAAGTGATGAGAAATGGAAATCAAGAATCTAGATGTGCATGCTAAGAATGCGGATGTGCGGTTTGGTGATAGCAAGCGACACAAGATAAAATGAAGTTACGGGTGGTTTGGGAACATCAAAAGAAGAAATTGCTACTAATGATTCTCGAGGTTCAATTAAGACCTAATTAATTTGAAAAGTGACAAGAGAAACCTAGAACTTGGAAACGATATGAAAGACCGAAAGGTTATAAAAACAACTTTTCTGCATAAAGATGATCCAAGAATAATTTGCACAAGTGAAAGGCTCCTGTGGGCTACTGGACCTTAGGATGCTCAAAAACAAAGATTAAAGTGTAATCTTACCAGCTAGAGAAAAAGAAAATGGAGCTAAGGGTTTTGGCCAAAACAGGAAAACTCCCAAGTCCTCTTCTCAGCTTAACCAAAACAGAAAATCCCACTTGATGCTCTACTGGCTCGGTTCCTTCGAGAGCTACTCCATTTTCAACGATAAGGAAGAAAGCATGAGCGGCACTTTCCGATCAAGAATGGCAGGGGGCTCAACACTAAAGCTTAGGAAGGTTAAACCTCCAGGGCAGATGGAGAGGGTTCTAGAGAAGGGATGCGTGGCGACTTGTCAATTGCTACGCTACTGGATGGTCGCAGACTACTCGATCTTTGTTGTTCAGTAGAAAGAAGAGAGAGGAAGAAAGGCGCTACTCGAGTTGCTGTTTGGTCGATGCTGCTGCGCCCAACCGAAAAGAAGGAAGGGAAAAGAGTGGCACTCTTCGCAGAGGCTGCTTTGCCCTATCTTTGGTTTTTGCTAGAATCGTGAGCATCCAACGACATCACGTGATCGTGTTTGCAATTTTCGATGGCGGTGATCAACAATAGCAAAGCATTCGGTGATCAAATAGAGAATCGAATGTTCCTAGGGAAGTAAGGGTGGTGATCAGATATTGGCTAGAGAAAGAGGATTTTTTATTATAACAACATATCAAGTTTCAAAATAAGCGGTGATGCTACGAGAAGACATCTTATTACCATTTATTAAAAGCGAAATTTATTCACAGTATCGTCGTATACGATCACCTGGTGACACTAACCCTTCTTTCCTGCAAAGGAGACGTCAAGAAGTTATTACCGGATGCCGGGCATTTTCGCCTGACCTTCGAGCTGTTTGTTGGCCACCTCGTTTTCGACCAGTAAACATGGAGAAGTTTGATGGATCTCAAAATCCCATCGAATTTCTTTAAATCTATACAACAGATGTCCGAGCAGCAGGAGGAGGAGAGCATGTAATGGCAAATTACCTTTCAACTGTGCTTGAAGGATCCGCTCGATCGTGGTTATTAAACCAACCACTCGAGTCGATCTACTCTTGGCAACATCTCTGCGACCTTCTACTGGTGAATTTCCAAGGCACATACAACCGCCCTAGAAAGGAGGACGACTTGCACCGGATGAGACAGAACAACGACGAGACTTTACGCCAATTCATCAAACGCTTTAGTCGGTTAGTAATTCAATTAGGAAGTTTCGACTCATACATTATCGTGGCTTTTAAGCAAGGAGTCCGTAGTAGAAGGATAACAGAGGATATTGCTTTGAATCCTCCCAACACTGTTGCCGAGCTCTTCGAAATGGCTGATCGATATGCGACTGCTTCTGAGGTGGTCGAGTGGAACAACACTATCGATCGAGAAACCAATACTCCTCAAGAGCCAAGTGAAGTTGGTAGAAAAAAGGACAAGAAAGCAAAGAAGTCCAAGAATAAGATAAAGGGTCAAAAACCACAAACCAGTGGTTCCAAGGAGGTCTTGGCTGTGAACGATAAAGAGCCACGAACCACCAAGTCGTACCCTGATCAAGGCAAAGGTAAGCGCCCTGATCGAAAAAACGACAAACCAAGGTGGTGTCCTTTTCATAAAAAGGAAGGACACGACCTTCGCAACTGTCGAGTTTTCCAAAGAAAGCTCGAGGACTACTACAACGGCAAAGAACCACTCCCCACTCTCGAGCAGGTAGGGCATACGAGTGGCCAAAAGTCGTCAGATGATGAAGAGATGCCGTTCCAAGATCCGCAACATACCGTTAAGCACATCTACGGAGGATCATCGACATACGAGTCAAAACGACAACTTAAAGCTGCCGGACGAGAGGTAAACTCTATAGATGCTCCTCTCGTCAATAATTTACCAAAGTGGTCGGAACTTACCATTTCTTTTGAGAAGGGTGACTGCCCGATTACTTCGAATCAATCAGGTCGATATCCGATTGTGGTCGAACCCACCATCAACAATTGTCGGGTCAATCGAGTTTTGATTGATGGTGGCAGTTCCTTGAACATACTGTTTACAAATGCCCTGGACGAGATGCAAGTACCCAGGACAAAGGTAAGACCGGTACGATACTCTTTTCATGGAATTGTACCGGGGTCTTCGGCCAAACCCATTAGCCAAGTTTCTCTTCCTTTAACATTTGGTTCACCAAGTAATTTCAGGACAGAGAAAGTCTCCTTTGATGTGGTCGATTTCGATACGGCATATAACGCCATACTCGGACGACCAACTTTAGCAAAATTCTTAATGGCTACTCATTATGGGTATCAATGTCTTAAGATGCCAGGTCCCAAAGGAGTAATCACAATTCATTGTGAAAAGAAGATGGCGTATAACTGCGACCGTCGATCCCTCGAGATGGTTGGTCAAATACCAACTCGAGAAGAAAGTCAGCCTTCGACTAGCAAGTGAAGCCTAAAGCGCATCAAAGCGAGCGACCAAGTCAAAGAGGTTCCTCCGGGACGCAGAGGAGCCCTCAAGGCTGCTCGCATCGGGAGACTTCCGACCCCAAATAGGAAGACACCCTCAACACCTTCCTCCGAGCTAACGCAGATGTCTTCGCGTGGCAAGCATCCGACATGCCCGGAGTCCCCAGGGAGGTGATCGAGCACAGGCTAGCTTTACGGCCTGATAAAGTACCCGTAAAACAAAAATTACGGAGATTTGCCCCTGATCGACGAGATGCTATTAAATCAGAATTGGATAAGCTACTTAAAGCAGGCTTTATAAGAGAAGTCAACCACCCAGAGTGGTTGGCTAACCCTGTAATGGTTAGGAAGTCAAACGGCAAATGGCGTATGTGCGTAGACTTCACTGATCTTAATAAAGCTTGTCCAAAAGATGATTTTCCTTTACCTCGTATCGATCAGTTGGTTGATTCTACTGCAGGTTGTGAAATATTAAGTTTTTTAGATGCATATTATGGATACCACCAGATCAATATGTGTCTAAACGACGAAGAAAAGACCGCATTCATTACACCATTTGGTACCTTTTGCTATGTCAAAATGCCATTTGGTCTAAAGAATGCCGGTGCTTCTTTTCAACGCTTGATGCAATCAACTTTTTCATCTCAATTTGGCCGGAATCTGGAAGCCTATGTTGATGATCTAGTCGTAAAAAGCATTAAGAAATTTAATCATATCAGCGACCTACAAGAAACATTTGACAACCTCGAAAGCAATTGCTTAAAACTTAATCCAGAAGTGTGTATTGAATTTCTTCAGAAAATTGCTTGGATTCCTAGTATCCGTACAAGGAATCAAGCAAATCTGAAAATAAAGGCCATCCTCCAAATGCCCTCCAGACCACAAAAAGGAAGTCCGAAACTCACTTTGGGTGCATGGCGGCTTTAAGTCGTTTCATCGCACGACTAGGAGAAAAGGACTACCTTTCTTTAAACTTCTCGGAGACATGAAGGTTTTGAGTGGTCGAGCGAGGCAAACGCGCCTTCGAGGATGTCAAGAGGTACCTTTCGAGTGCTCTGTTCGGTTTTCCAAAACCGGAAGAGACGCTCTTAATTTACCTAGGCGCCACGCCACGAGCGAGAACGCGAGATTGGTCGTAGAACGAAAACGATACAACGACCGGTTTACTACGCCGAAGTTTTACATGGGCCTAAGGGCGTTACCCTCAGGTCCAGAAACTTCTATATGCCCTCCTCATGTCTTCGAGGAAACTGCAGCATTATTTTCAAGCGCACAAAATAGCTGTGCCGTCTGAGTTTCCTTTGGGAGAGATCCTCCATAATAAGGAAACAGCGGGACGCATGGCAAAATGGTCAGTCGTACTTGGGGAGTTCGACCTCCATTTCGTGTCCCGAACGGCCATAAAATCCCAGATCTTGGCAGACTTTGTCCCCGAATGGACAAATCCGAACTGTTCGGGGATCCCCGAGACGATTCCCACGACCAGTGGATGATGTCCTTTGATGGGTCACTTACTTTAAGTGACTCGGGGGCTGGGGTGGTCCTGGTATCTCCTACCGGAGAAACCTTAAAGTATGCCATACAATTAAACTTTCAGGCCACTAACAACGTGGCAGAGTACGAAGGTTTGCTAGCTGGCATACGAGCTGCGAAAGCACTCTCGATTCGTCGACTACTCGTGAGAGGAGACTCTCAACTAGTCGTGAATCAAGTCGGAAAGAGTACGGTGCTCTAACTTTACAATGTCTCGGTACTTATCGGAAGTACGTAAGCTAGAAAAGTATTTTTTAGGTTTTGAGGTACAATTCATCCCTCGAAAGGATAATTTCCTCGCATACCAACTTGCTCGGATGGCTTCTTCCCGATCTGCAGTACCAAAAGGAGTTTTCTTGGAGCAACTCCAAAAGCCGTCTCTGGTCGAAGAACCAGAGACACCTCCTATTGAGATGGCCTCACTAGATTACGAGGATACCTGGATGACTCCCATCTACGAGTATCTTCACAAGGGTTTCGTACCCGAGGATGATCTTGAGGCAGATCGTTTATCCCGAAAAGCCAAAATGTATACTTTGGTCGAAGGAGTCCTCTACAAACGAGGAACCCAAGGGGTACTCATGCGATGCATTCCGCAAAACGAAGGACTAACACTCCTTCATGATATACACAGTGGCATCTGTGGGACGCATGCTTCCTACAGAACACTGGTCGGTAAGGCCTTTCGACAAGGTTTCTACTGGTCAACAGCTCTGTACGATGCTAAAGAGGTGGTTAAAAAGTGTGTCCAATGCCAATTTCATAGTAGACAGATACACCAACCAGCTCAAGCATTACAAACAATACCTCTTTCTTGGCCTTTTGCGACCTGGGGTCTCGATATCCTAGGACCGTTTCCCAAAGCTCCATGAGGTTTCGAATTCCTTTTTGTGGCTATTGACACGTTCATAAAATGGATCGAAGCCGAACTCAGAATAGGATAACAACTAAGCAAACAAAAGGTTCATGATGAGATGCGTAATTAGCCGATTTGGAGTTAAGTCGGATAATTACGAACAATAACAAACAATTTGCAAGTGCAAAATTTCGTGAATTTTACGACGAGTTGGGTACCAAGTTATGTTATGCTTCTGTTGCACATCCCCAAAGCAACGGGGCGGTCGAACGTACAAACGGCCAAATAATGCGAGGAATTAAAACCCGAGTCTTCGACCAGCTCGTTAAGCGCTCGGGAGTTTGGGTACAAGAATTACCTTAGTATTATGGGCGGTTAAATGCGACCACTAGTCGAGCGGCAGGAGAAACACCATTTTTCTAGTGTTGGGCGAAGCCATGCTTCCTCCGGAGCTAAAATTGCGGTCGACACGAGTTGAAACCTTCAACAACTCCGACCAGAACAACTTCTGCAGATGACATTAACCTAGTCGAAGAAAGGAGAAACCTGGCCTTAATCCGTTCAGGCGGTCTACCAACAAGCCCTACGCAGATACTACGATCGTAAGGTCACCTCGCAGACCTTCAGTAGGTGACTTGGTGTTGAGGCTCGCCAATCCAAGTCTAACGGAATAAACTTTCTCCCAAGTGGGAAGGTCCTTACGATGGTCGAAGTTACTCGGCCAGAGTCGGCACGACTAGCAATGGAAGACGGACATGTTCTCTCAAATTCTTGGAACATCGACCAGTTACGCAAATTCTATGTGTGACCAACCTCTCAGGCAATAAAGGTCCAGGTTCCTTCTACCTCTTTTGTCTTATTTTTTAGTAGTGCTTTTATAATCTTTCGACTATGATCCAAAAACACCCAGTTTTCTTTACACTGGTCGAAAGGCAAGTAACGTCATCTAGTCGAAACCTCTCCTCTCTGCACATGGTCCTGCCCACTAGAAGGAACTTCCTAGCATCGACTCGTTACTCACTTTTGTTGCCAATACAGAGAGCTCGGGTTCTATCTAGTCGAAATGTTCTCAAAGCCAACTCTTCCCATCTTAGTTTATTTTTTCAGTAATTTTGAAAAATATTCTAAGTAGAGTGCACTTTTTTATATTTATTCAACCACCTTTGGTGTACTCGTTTCATTTTAACTGGTCGAAGGAAGAGACACGCCTAGTCGAAGTCTTTCCTCTCTGCACGTGGTCCTGCCCACTAGAAGGAACTTCCTAGCGTTGCTCAGTCTCCCACTTTTGCTACTAGAAAAGACTTATCAAGTCCATCAGAAAAGGGCGAACGAATTATTAAAGTCCTCTAGACGTTTGCTTAACTCAAGTCGCTGTTCTTGGTTTGATTAAACTAGTCGGAGATGGTAACATCACCTAGTCGAAGCCTTTCCTCTCTGCACGTGGTTCTGCCCACTAGAAGGAACTTCCTAGTGTCGAGTCGTTTCTACTCTTTCGACCAGTGCTTGACAACCATAATAAAAACTATAAGTTAAACAAACCTCTCTCTGTTTTCAGAAACCCTATTTCACACACTATTTACTTAGATTGTCTAAACAAGTTAAGCAAATAGTCGGGGGCTAGGATAAAGTAATTAATTTGACTTCAATTCTTAGTCTTTCATTCGTTAATTATCTTTTGAGTTACTAACTACTCGACAAGATGATTTGCAGGAAACAAGATGGCCTAGGATAAAGTTATTAATTTAACTTCAGTTCTTGGTCTTTCATTCGTTAGTTATCTTTTGGGTTGCTAACTACTCGACAAGATGATTTGCGAGAAACAAGATGGATCATATATATTTCATCAACGGAAACTTATGCATCTCACAAAGTCGTTACACATTACTCTGAAGAGGGAGAGCCCAGTTGCATTTCCTCCGCCACCTTTTTGCCAACTGATTGCATTTCTTCAATCAGACGACTCGCCTTTGATTCAGGGCAGTCGAAGTCGGCTTCGATTGGTTGCACATTAAGGCGGGGGTCATGAGCTTTAAGTTTCGCCAAAGCATAACTTACTGCAGCTTCGACTGCCTCTCTTATGGATTCAGTTTGGTTGCCCTTCAGAGTGGTCACCATTTCTTGCAAGGTTCCGACTTGTTCCCCGATGGTACTTATGTGAGCAGCTATCGTATCTTCTCGAGGAGTTTTTCCCTCAGTATGTAGCTCACCAAGTACATGGTTCAGGAGTGTGATGTTGCCTTGAAGATTAGTCTTCATTGATTCCATCTCCTGTTGGGTACGAGTCGAAGCATCGCGAAGTCTTTTGTTTTCGACCACTTGTTCTGAAAAGAATAAAACCGGTCAAACAAAAATAAACTTCTAGAGGAAGAGAACACAAATATAATTATAGGTAAAAGCATTTCTTACCTACTAGTCGAGAATCCAACTTCTTGACTTCTTCTTTATGGGAAGTAATGGTTTCAGCCTACTTTTTCTACCATGTTCTAACGTCTTCTGCATTCTTCTTGGCAATGCGGACGGACTCGTTATAGATCAGAGTTTTTTCATTTATTTCATCCTCGAGGCTTCTCAATTCGACAGCAATTTCTAAAAAAGAAATTAGCATTAGAAAAGGGAAAATACTCGAAAAGAACGACAGGTAAAGAATTGCTTACCTGTTACTCGAGTTTTCAGTCCCTCGAGTTCCTGATCCTTATTCTTGGAAATACGAGAAAACTCCTGAATGACCAAAGCTTTTTCTCCAACTTCAGTCCGGAGCTTCTTCATCTCATCTTCTTTTTCTGAAAAAAAAATGAGAGTCGAGTAAAGATCAAAGACAAAAGCAGTCTTAAGTTCAGCACTTACTGTTTATTTTTTCCTCGATCTTCTAGTTGCAGAGATGGCTTCTCGAAGTTTCTTCGAGAGGTCTACTACTTCCTCCCTCAACTTTTTCGACTCCTCTTTTTCATAATCAAGCTTAGTCACCAGGTCTTTGTGTCACTTTTTAACCTACAAAGGATAAAAGTGGATATGAATATCGATCAATCGGTTGTAAGTTCTTCTACAACCATTGACACAGTCGTAAGTCTTTCACGACAAAGCCTCGGTCGTAAGCTCTTTCGACCAATACCTTGTCATGAGTTTTTCCATGACAAATCTCGTAAGCACTATATAAGTAGTCAAGTCGAAAGCGACTATGAATATGATGACTTACCATCTCTCCTTTGTATCACGGGGTTTCTCTTTTTCTGTCGTAGCTCTAGAAGTTGTCGATGATACTCACCAACAACGGCAATTTGCTCTAGAGCTTTCGCAAAAGGAAGACAAAGGAGAAGAAAGGAAAGCCACATATATAAGTATCCTAAAAATACTTACATTCATGGTCGACCTAGCAAATGCCGAATAAACCCGACTCGGGGTCTTGACTTGTCTACCCTCGCAACTTGTCCCACCAAACCTTCTCAAGGCGCTCATTGTCAAAGATGTTTCCTCTATTGGGAATATCGTTGGGATGGGGGACTCGGTCGCGAGATCTGAAAGCAGAAGACCCTACGACGGAAGCAGGTCAAAAGAAGTCAGCACAGAAGTTGAAATATTCTTCTTCCTCTGATTCTGTAGCTGCAGCTTCTCTTTGGATACTGGAAGGAACGCCTGCCACGATTTCCTTTCGGTAGCGGTGTATGTGCTCATCACCGCCTTAACGGGAGGCTTCTCTGGTGCCCTCGTTGTCTCTCGACCTCGATGAGTCGTAGCTGCCACTTCAATGGTTGTAGCCGCTACTTCAGTGGACGCAGCCGCTACTTCAACGATCGTAGCTACAACCTCAGCGGTTGTAGGAACCACTTTGGGAGCCACGACTTCATCGGCCACCTGGGCCAAGGATGATCCTTCGACCACCTCCATTGTTACCTCTCCAGCAACTGAAGAAGTGGCAATGGGCTTCTCAACGGAAGCATTCCCGGGGGCTGAAGGAGTCGGACTAAAATAAAGAAAAGCAAATCAGGTTGTGAAAAGGAAAAAGGTAAATGTTGTTCTTACACTTTAGTACATTTTGCATACCTCTGCACCCTGGTCTTAACCAGGAACTTAGGAGCAATCCTCCCAACGGAGGACTTCTTCTTCTCTGCGACCACGCCCGTCGAGGTTCAATAATGGGCCCGGCCACGACCACGTGCAGTCGTAGATTTTGAACAGAACCACATCTCTGGTCTCTCGATTCTCTAGATGGCGAGACCGCCTCGACCACTCCAAGAGCAAAGACTACCCTCAAGCTGCAGTGTCTTTGAGCGACATCGTCCTTCACAAAAGACATAAAATCTTTCGAGATCTCCTTTTCGGTTGCTTAACAAAACTAGGAGTGGCAGAAACTGCGAAAGATTTCTTGTCATAGTAGAAGGGTACCTTAGCCCAGCGGGGTTTGCGCTTAAGAGGTTCAGCTGCTTCGACCTCCTCGGCCCGATAGCTTGACCTCGGCTTCTATTACGGCTACGTCGCGCGAGCTTTGTAGAAGATCCGGTCGAAGACCGAGCTCGAACTTGCTCCTCCATTGTCGCGGATCTCGCAAGTCGGCGTCTCTTGGGACGGAGGAGCCGAGCCTTTGTCTTTCGACAACGCCGCACCAATGGTTATCGGCGCAACTTCCTCGTCGTCGGGCGATTTTCCATGCCTACTTTACGTAAAGCAAAATGTAAAAGAAGAATTACTAACCGTCGTAAGTTTTTCTACGACCCGGTGTCAAGTCGTAAGTTTTTCTCGACATTTTCTTGATCGTAAGATATTCTCGATCACCACTAGTCGTAAGTTCTTCTACGACTATAAAGTCCTAAAGAAAAAATCAACTTTTGATTACCTTTAGGCGCTCTATCTTTTCATTTGCGGGTAAAGCCGCAATGATTTGAGGAATCACCGCTCGGGGTAGCGGAGACTTCTCACAGACGAGTTTGACTCTAGCGTCAATCTCCACCTGTGGAAGATCTGTGTAAACAGATAAGAACATTAGACAACTTTGAGAAAGACCAAACCGAGAGCTAAGTCGGAAGTTCACTTACCCTCGTCATAGTCCCTGGTCGGGTCTCCTCTCCCCGAATATCTCCACATAGGAGATGCTCGTTTCTTCAAGGGGCTAATTCGGCATGTGATGAAATCTGTCACCACATGCCATCCGGTCAACCCTTCTTCCTTCAAGTCCTTGATGGCTTGAATGTAGGGGGCAATCCGACTAATATCTTCAGGAGTCGAATCCCATGAAGATTTCTTCTCGGCAGACTTCCCCACGAAAGAGAGGTTGTCTTCTCAGGTGACTTTCCAGTAAAACCACCTCTTCCTCCATCCCGGCCATGAAGACCGAGTGAAACTCTGAATATACTCCCTCGACTTCAAGTCGTAGAGCTTCAGACCGCAACTTAGGCAATTCCGGTTTGTCGAGCCATCCGTAATAATATTGAAAAAGCTCGAGGTCATGGAATCCCTGTGTACGCCTCGCATAGGTACACGAAGACACTCAGCATAGTAATGGAATTATGACCTAGATTCACTAATTCCACTCCAAAGTGCTCGAGTACCACCGTAAGAAAGGGGTGAGCAGGCAGTCGGAGGCCGCACTCACAGTACACTTGGAAGACGGGGATTTGCCCATTTTCCCCGACGGCGATCTTGCCTAATAGCGGAAGCCATTTCACGAGCCTTCTCGGAATCTTCGGCGTCGACCAAGACTTTAATCTTCGCCGCATCCATCTCCGACTCTTCCCACTCAGAAACTTTCTTGGCCATTTCTCTCAGAAACAAGAAGTTTTGGATTGAAAAAAGATTGCCAGAGAAGGCACGATTGGGTTGGCGGCGGAGAAGACGAAATCGAGTCGGAGGCGGAGAAGGCGAAAACTTGAAGAACAGTGGGAGCGATTTGGGGAAAAGGTAAAAATACAAGTCTAACTCCCGGTAAGTTTTTATAACCGCACGATTACCACCGCTTCGGGAACCGTCTCATCGACAGGTCTGTGGGAGTCGGTTGCAATTCCCTAGATGGTCTGTTCGAGAAAATTAGGCTCGTTTTGTCACCTCAAAGAGAAATTACTTTCTTGACCAAGTCTTTCTAGTCGAATGAAGTATCAATCGGAAAGGATTTTCTTCCGATCGCCCTACTACGACCACTTCATAGTCGTAGGGGTTTTTACGACTATTTGATAATCGTAAGCAACCTTCCTGACCAAGCAAATTCCTGGTCAAAGTAGCACTCAAATGTTGAAGAGTTTTTCCTTCGACCATTATTCTGCGACATTTTCATAGTCGTAAGACCATTTGCAAATCCTTCACCAAGTAAGTTACTTTCACTTGAAGCTGGGGGGCTAGATGACAAGGATCTGATAATCCTCATTTTATTTTTTTATCTATAATTCTTATTATGGGTAAATATGACGTCACATAGTCCCTAGAAGTACCTCTTATATTTATAAGGGAGAGGCCTACCAAGTGATTGTAAGTTCTCCTACAATCACCCCCATAGTCGTAAGTCTTACTACGACTATGTCATGGTCATAAGTTCTTCTACGACCACTACATGGTCGTAAGTCCTTCTACGACCATTACCCATTCGTAAGTTCTGTTACGACCTGTACCTAGTCGTAAGTCCTTCTACGACTATTGTCCAGTCGTAAGTTCTGCTACGACCTGTACCTAGTCGTAAGTCCTTCTACGACTATTATCCAGTCGTAAGTTCTGCTACGACCTGTACCTAGTCGTAAGTCCTTCTATGACTATTATCCAGTCATAAGTTCTGCTATGACCTGTACCTAGTCGTAAGTCCTGCTACGACCAAGTCAACCACAACCAGCTTATAATCAATAAAACCTACAAGCGAGTGGGTCCAATTGATTAAGGAATCCAGACGGTCCACATGCACTATTATTTTGCGCAGTAATAGTGCTTAAATACCCCATTACCTCTGAAAGATAACTGCCAAACGGCGTGAAGGAGCCACTACACCGGTAATTATTGCCATCATGCGCCCATTACTAGCTTGATTAGGCGCCTCTTCAGCAGGGAAAAACGGCTACTCCTTCACGACTATATAAAGGCATCAATCAGAAGGAAAAAGGGAGGAAAAACAACCAATCGAGGACAATCAAGGAGAAAGACAAGTACTGTTCTTTGTAATAGTCTTAGTTTCTGGCTTGATTGTTGATAATACAGTCAATACCATACACACACAGGAGTAGGGTTGTTATTCTCCCCGGAGAAGGCCTGAACCTGTATAAAAATCACGTGTCAATCTCTCTACGTGATTTCATCTCTAGGAGACCCCCCGAATCAAACAATCTTTACGTAAGATCGGTTCTAAAACACCGACATGATCAATCTCCCAAAGTATCCCCGCATCTTCCCTCTCCCTTCCTCCCTTTATGGTCGCCCACCTTGGAACCAAGGAGAGGAGTCGGCAGGGAGAAGGGGCTTGGAGCCTTGGGAGTCGACGTCGGGGATCACCGGGGACAGCACCCAGGGGAGGAGGAGATGCCAGGGAGAGGAGGAGGCGCGGCTTGGGAGAGGGGAAGGTGGTGGTGGCGGCTCCCAAGGGGGGAGAGGAGGGAGTGGGGGAGGCGGCTAGGGTTGGGCGCCTCCCCCCTGGCCAGCCCCCCTTAGGCCGGTCTCCCCCTCTTGGGCCTCCTGGGCCACGGCCCGTAGCCCAGGTTGTCGAAATTTTATGAAAATCCCCTCTCTCAACAAGAAATTACATTTCTTTAATTGCCTTTTCGTCCCCGGCTTCTTTTAAAATCTCCCGATTCGATTCCGAGATATTACAAGAAATACCTTACGACTACTCCATTTTTTATTTTTTTTCATAACCAGATGAACCACTCTTATTGTACTTGGCTTCTACGCCATAAGCAATAAGTGCAGTACTGGTCGTTGAACGTGAAAATACTCAATGACCGGTATACTATGTAAGCGATGTTTTACATGGGCCTAAGGAGCGTTTTCCTTAGATCCAAAAGCTTCTACAAGCCCTCCTCATGTCTTCGAGGAAACTTAGACATTATTTCTAGGCGCACAAGTTAACCATGTCGTCTTAGTTTTCCTTAGGAGAGGTCCTCCAAAACAGAGAAGCAGCTAGGCGCATGGCTAAATGGTCGATCGAACTTGGGGAGTTCGAGATTTTTTTAATAATGTTAATTTTTAAAAATACAAAATAAAATAGTGGAAAGAAACATTTGTTGTTCTAGGCTATTGTCGCCATTTGAACTGGCGACGGGCCTCCTGTCGCTAGTTCAAGTGGCGACAAGGCTCTGTCAGCAGTTGAACTGGCGACAAGAGGCCAGTCGCTACTTTAACTGGCGACAGGAGGCTGAATTTTATTTTATTTTTGTGTGTAGAAATGGGGATAAACATTTATTACTATTTTATTTAAATTTCTATCGTTATTCTTGCATCTGAACCGCCACACAACACCCACCAACTAAACTACCGCCACCAACGGCGCTGCTGGCAAAGAATGGTTATGATTTCAGGAAGAAGGTAAGCTACACATTACAATTTGACGTACGGAATAATAAGAAACAGAATCAGACAGTAAAAAGAAAAACAATATTAGCACAACATATTTGAAAGCAAAACATCATCACATGGTTTCTCAATAAATCACAAAGATGATACATAACTTTCTAGCACAACGTTATCACATAGCTTTTCGATAAATCACAATGATGTTAAACACATTCCAGTAAGACGTCGTCACATAGTTTTTCAAAAAATCATAATGTTGTTACAAACATATTCCAGCAAGACATTGTCAGATAGTTTTTCAACAAATTATAATGACAATACAAAACATTCAGCATAACATATTTCGAGAAGACAAGCCATTCTAGTGGCTGTCGTCCGAACTATCGATCTCTCCTTCATCTTGTGCACTTCTCATAGGGCATTTCTTATAGGTATGCTTGGACTCTCTGCGAATTGAGCACTTCTTCATGCAACGCTCCACTTCTGCTTCGTCCATGTTGTTCCTGATACGTTGTACCTGTTGCCGGCCAACCTTTCCCTTCAGCCTAGCGACATCTGTGGCCCAAATGAGTTGCTCCAAGGTCGGATGGCAAATGAAATGGCCAACCACGTCATAGCCATACATCTTTGCATTCTAGGTCTGCATCACCTCTTCCTTGGTGAAATATCCATAAAGATACTAACTGGGATGTTGTGTCACCATCGAATATGTGGCCATGACATGTGAGTATGGTCTATGCAGAAGAAGAGGTTTTGTTGTACGTGCATACGCAACTAGCCCGACATAGCATACTCGTGGATGATCCTCTCGTGGTTCATCCCGTGGCGTTCTTTCTCCCTGCACATGATCTCTAAGCGAAGCTCCCTTGTGCTCATCTTGAATGCTCGATGCATATCACCCTTCTTTCCCGATGAAGATCATTCAGTCCACACAATTGATGACAGAGGCTTGTCGCCGCTTGAACTACGGTAGCCTAGAACTGTAATTGTTTTTTTACTATTTAATTTTGTTTAATTTTGTTTAATTAATATTATTTAAAAAATCGGGAGTTCAACCTGCATTTCATGTCCCGGACAACTATTAAATCTCATATCTTTGTAGACTTCATTGTTGAATGGTTAAATCCTGAACCAATTCAGGAACCCAAGTATGAATCCATGATCAGTGGACAATTTACTTTCATGGGTCACTAATGCTTAGTGGCTTTGGGGCTCACGTGGTCTTGGTTTCTCCTGCCAGAGATATCTTAAAATATACTATTCAGTTAAACTTTCCTACCACCAACAGTGTGGAGGAGCACGGGGGTTTACTGGCTGGCATCTGAGTAGTGAAAGCACTTGGGATTCATCGACTACTCGTGAAAGGCAATTCTCAGTTAGTCGTGAATCAGGTCAGAAAATAGTACCAATACTCTAATTCTACCATGTCTCAATACCTATCGGAAGTCAGGAAGCTTGAAAAATATTTTTTCAATCTTAAGGCTTAATACATCCCTCGAAAGGATAATTTCCTTGTCGACAAGTTAGCTCGACTAGCTTCTTCCTGATCACACGTTCCACAAGGAGTCTTCTTGGAACAGCTCTAAAAGTCATCTCTAATAAAAAAACCAAAAACTACTCCGAGTGAGGTAGCCTCTCTAGGATACGAAAAATACTTGGATGGATCCCATCTATGAATATCTTCTTAAGGGTACCATACCCGAAGATGATCTCGAGGCTGGTTATCTATCCCAAAAGGCCAAAATATATACTTTTGTCGTAGGGGTCCTGTACAAACGATGAACTCAAGGGGTGCTCGTGTGATGTATATCGCAGAAAGGAGTAGAAATCCTTAATGAAATACACAAAGGTATCTGAAGAACTCATACTTCCTACAGGACTCTGGTCGATAAGGCTTTTTTATAAGGTTTCTACTAACCAACAGTCCTCCACAATGCTAAAGAGCTATTACTAGGGATGGCAATCGGGCGTAGTTGGCATTGGTAGTGCTCGCCCATACCCATACCGCGACCCTGATTTCCCCCACGAGTATGCCCGCGAAAGACAACGGGTGAAGAACCTCGCCCCATACCCGTTGTCTGTAGGTACCTGTCTCCCATGGGTATGCCCGTGTACCCGCGAATAATGTATGTTGAATTGTCAACTAATGAACCAAATGACGATCAGCGCTACTACACACATGCATAGCCCATATAAAAGCAATTCGACCACGCATTACTTGCGAGAAACAAGAGGTTTATACGGCAGCTAATCCAAATACTCGTCAGTTCAGCATGTAGAGCATCCACTGCAGAACAAGTGGCGAGGAAAGTAGGAGGATTTTTCTGTTCTTCAAGTTACAGCCCTTGCTTCTAGCATCGATCGACAACTTGTACTCGACAGCCTCTTGGTACATAGTACTAGTATCGATCTGTCTAAGCAACGAACGACATGTACCGAACCATATGTGGCGCGAAAGCCCAGTCCTAATGCGCAGGCGCAGCTAGCTTTTTTTGGATGGAAAAGAATTGTCTTATGCACGTAACATCATACTTGCACTGTCGCTAACATTGGAAATTCAATAGGCCAACTAGTGTTGAGGCTGTTGAGTCTATTGACTGAGTAGGGTTTTAGTCGTAGTGTTGATTCTTGGCCCGTATGTTAGTTTATGTCACAGGTAGACGGGTAAAACAGGCACAGGTAGAGCTCACCCATGTCCGTATCCGTTTACCCAACAGACAGAAAGTTTCCCCTATTTTCATGCCTATGGGCAAAAAACAATAACCCATGCCTAGCTCCATTAGGGTATTTACCCGCGGACACATGGGTAATCGGACACAATTATCATCCCTAGCTGTTACCAAGTGTGTACAATACTAGTTTCATAGGCAAATATACCAAGCAGCTCAAGCAATACAAACAATACCTTTCTGCCCTCTTGCGACATGGGTTTATATATCCTAGGATCATTCCTAAAGACACCAGGTAGCTTCGAGTACATTTTGTGCCAATTGATACATTCACAAAATGAATCAAAGCTGAACTTGTTTCTGGGGTAATAGCAGAAGTGGCTAAGAAATTTATGATCGAATCATAATTGATAATAGTACTCAATTTTTTAGCAAAAAAATTCAAGAATTTTGCGAATAACTAGGTACCAAATTATGATATGCCTATGTAGCTCATCCAAAAAGCAATGGGTAGTCGAAAAGGCAAATGACCAAATCATGTCAGGAATAAAAACTCGAGTTTTCAACCAACTTCTAAAGCGCTCGAGGGCTTGGGTAAAATAATTACACTCATTACTATAGGCAATTCGCATGACCGCTAGTCAGGCTACAGGCGAAACACTATTTTTCCTTGTTTTTTATGCCAAAGTCATGCTTCCACCAGAACTAAAGATTATATCTACAAGGGTCAAAAAATTCAAAGACCTCGACCAAGAACAACTTTAAGCTGATGACATCAACTTACTCAAAGAAAAGAGGAACCAAGCCTTAATTTGTTCAACAATCTACTAACAGGCCCTATGCAAGTACTATGATCATAAGGTCCAACCTCGTAGTTTCTGTAGATGACTTAGTTCTGAAAAAGATTTAAGCGCAGTCTAATCGGAATAAGCTCCCCCCACTGGGAAGGCCCTTGCACAGTGGTCGAAATCACATGGCCAAGCTCATTATGATTGTTTAATGGTAGATGATAGAGTTCTATCTAATTCATGAAACATCAATCAACTAAGGAAGATGATGAGGACATCCCTACTATGGATACAGCCGCACCTACACATACAACTCATCCACTACAAGGACCTCTTACCCGAGCTCGTGCTCGCCAACTTAATTATCAGGTGAATTCGTTCCTATGTTTATATATTACTGAGAATAAACCGCTACCTAATGCAAGTGATTTAATTGTACTTAGGAACATGGGAACAGATCAAGGAGAGGCTTTTGGAGTCATGGACATGCATGGAAGACATAATGAAGGTCACCACGTCACTTTGTGTCCGTGTCAAGCAAGAGTTCGAGTTGGGCTCGTTCTGGATTCGAATTCGGACTGCTGCGATAGTACTAAGTTCAAACAGTCGTAACTTCTTCATACGGACTCCGTTTGGGGTGATTCTGGACTTCATGGAAAGCTTATCAAGTCTACTTTCCAACGGATCCAAGATCATCATCAAACTCCATCCGAGTCGGCCACAATCATCAAAAGAGTCCACGTCTATTTCTAAGTCCGAGTCAAGCAGTTGCGTCACCTCCACTTGGGCCCATGGGCCTTGTAACCCTAGGGGCGTCGCCCACTTGGCCGCCACCCTGGCCGTCTCCTATATAGGAGCCGCCATCTCCTTTTTCTAGAAGTTGGATTTCGTTTGATTAGTTTCTCCATTGTGAAAACTCTCGTTCTTCGCTTGTGTCGACTAGACCAACCGTAAAGGACCTCTGCGAATCCCACCTTACGAACTCAATCATATATTTGCAATTCAAATTGCTTTTACCTCGTTCTTGCTTGTTCTTCGATTGCTTGCGAGGAATTGATCCTCGTGATCGAGTCAGCGGGTCTTTAGCACGGTTGATAACGACTTAGTGGTTAGTTCACGATTGCTTGGTTACGTGCGTCTTGTGTTCGTAGCTTTCGGATCGTGAGAGTTGACCATCATCAATCGAATTTACCCTCTCACGAAAGATCGGGACAACAGAGTATATCAAGTGGTATCGAGCTACAGTTCATCGGTGAGTCTCGGTTTTCATACCTAGAGTCCGAGAAAATTGCCCAAAAAATCGCATCTACCATCCATACCGAGCCCTTTGAGCCTCGCAATTTTTTCTTTCGATTGCATTACATTGTTGAACTTTTGGTTGCATCGTTGTGTCTTTTGCTGGTCTTAGAGTCTAGTTCCTTTAGAGTTTGAGTTACATTCACGTTTGGTCTCACCGCCGCAGCTTGAGTTCGACGAGACCATCTAGGAGGCTTTGCCCTTGCGATCTCTTTAAAAGGAAACCTTGCCCAATTCGAGACAAAGAAACAAAGCAGTGATGCAAAAAAAAAAAGAGAAAAAATAGAGAGAAAAAAGCAGAAAAAAAACAGAGAGAAGACAAAAAAAAAACGCACATAACTTTTGCATCGACCTCCGATTGGAGTGATTTTCGATCCGTTGGAAAGGGAACGAGAAGATAATTCGAGTATTTTATCAAACGCGCGACGCCCGGACGTCGTGAAAACTTCGACCCAAAAAGCGTCGTTTAGGGCCTCAAAGCGGGCATAAGCGGTATAAACCGAGAAAAATTCAAGTTTCTAATTTGCTCAAAATTGAATGAGCCCTTTGCAATTGATTCTAAGGTTCCCCGAAGGCGGCATCCTTTTCGAGCTTCCAAACTCCGTGTGCGGCGTTCTCGATTCTGTAGCGCGTGTTTTCGTTTGTGTTCTAGGCTCGCGTCTCTAATGCGGTCTAGCCTAGGACCAAAGAACTAACCGGCGTTGAGCGATTTTTCACTTGCATTCATCGAGTCGATTATTGCTAATCCTTGCTACCATATTGAAGCCTTCCGAGCTCCACTTCCTACTAACTCGGCGAGTTACATTCCTTGCAATCGTTGTGCTAATCGCAAGTGAGATTACCACGAACCGACCACCGGTTGTGCCACCTCCTTCTTTGCGTTGGTAAGAGCTTGTAAGAACACAGTAAGGGCATTGTGAGAGAGTGACTTGTGAAACTCAAAGAACCTAGTAGTTCATAGAGATATATACACTGTGATTTGTTCTTTTCTTTGATACTAACAATGGCGGTTCATGGTCACAAGGGAGAATAGCATGCCCAATGTTGAGAATCGCCTCTCACGCCGCACGAAAGACATCATGCAAACAATTTGCACACTTATTGAGTCAACATTCGAGCGTCTTGAGGCGGTTCTAGATCGCACCAATGACGGTCTTCTTTGCGATTGTTACACGTGTGGAGCGACTAGAGAGAGCTCCACCTCCTGCCGCCGCTTTGCGGCGTTGCACCACCACGCCGTAACACATCCGTTGCTAGCTCATTGGCGATGAGATAGAAGATGAAGTGAACCCATATGTTGTCGTACGAGTCCGATGGTGGTTTCAATCCCAACAATGGTCGAGATCATCGGCAGCGACGCGTCAATCGACAAGGTATGCGAAGAGACCCACCACGTGAGGTACATGATCGTAATGATGCACTTGGTAAAATTAAATTCACTATGCCTCCTTTTTTTGGAAAATATGATCCCGATGCTTACCTCACATGGGAGTTAGTCGAGACCAAAAATTTGCTTGCCATGAATTTCACGAAAATAAAAGGTTAGGTTTGCTACTAGTGAGTTCACCGACTTTGCATCTATATGGTGGAATGAATTGTGCCGTAATGAACAAAACATACCTAGAACATGGAATGCTATGAAGAGAGCTATGAGAGCTAGATTTGTGCCTTCATATTATTCTCGTGATTTCTTTGAATAAATTACAACGTTTAAGACAAGGTAGTAATCTGATGAAAACTACTATCAAGAATTGCAAACGGTATGTTACGTTGTGGTTTAGAAGAAATCGAAGATGCTAGAATGGCTAGATTTTTAGGAGGGCTTAAGGGACATTCGTGACATTCTAGATTATAAGGAGTATAATTCTATCACTGTCTGCTCCATCTTGCTTGTAAAGTGAGCGTGAAGTGCGGGGAAGACAGTCTCTCTCTCGGGGCTCTTTTGGAGTTTCTTTTGCGGTAGGCAAAATCAGTGCGATCCATGAGGCAGGCACCATCCTGCTTGTCCTGCAGTGGCCGTCCTCCTCCCCTCGGTCATGGGCGACTAGCAAGCACCACTCCCGAGCCTCCGGCGAAGGAAATCAACTTGTTCAGCAAGCTCGGGGCTCTACCTCGGTTGCTTCCACCGCGAACGCGAGACATACAATGCCATCGCCGCAAAGGCTTGGGCACATAATGAGAGATTGCCCAAATCAGCGGGCACTTCTTGTTAGAGATGATGGTGAGTATACTTCATCCAGTGATATTGATGAAGAACACTCATTGCTTGTAACTGACCCCGCAGGTGAGCAATTTGAACCCGAACATGACGAAGAACGTTTTGGAGGTGAAACAAGTGATAAATTTTTGAGCATAATTGTGAAGCGTGTCCTCGGTGCTCAAATGGAGCGTGAGCAATGTAATCAACGCCACAATCTGTTTCAAACAAAATTTGTGGTCAATGAGCGTTCTTGTCGTGTGATTATTGATGGAGGAAGTTGCAATAATTTGGCTAGCATTGATATGGTGGACAAGCTTGCCTTGATCACACAACAACACCCTCGTCCTTACCACATTCAATGGTTTAATTCATGTGGTAAGCTGAAGGTAACTCGCATTGTCAGAGTAAACTTTTCTATTGGCTCATATCGTGATTTTGCTTTGATTGCGATGTCGTACCTATGCAAGCATGTTCATTCGCTAGGTAGACCATGGCAATATGATAATGACACTTGTGCATCATGGTAGGACTAATCAATATACTCTCATGTCTAAAGGAAAGCGAATCACATTGCTACCCATGTCTCCGAAGCAATTTTAAAAGATGAATTAGAAAGAGTGGAGAGAGATAAAGAGAGTAGCAAAGCGAAAATCAGATTGTAGCTAAGGAACTTGCTTTGCATAAGAAGAAGCAACCTCGTGCTAAGGAAGGTGAAATTAGATTGAATGGTTACATTTTGTTAGCTACCAAGTCCGATATGAGTGAGGTAGAAGTCGGTAATTCGTTGCTATGCTTTGGTGTGCAAAGCAACTTTGTTTTCATTTGAGGATATGCCCCCTCTTTGCCTCCTCTTTGTTACTCACCTTTTGCGGGAGTATGGCGATGTATTTTCAAGTGAGATACCACCGGGCTACCTCCAATTAGGGGCATTGAACATCAGTTGACTTGATCCCGTGAGCTTCACTACCCAACCGTCGCCATACCGTACAAACCCGGAGGAGACTAAGGAGATTGAGCGTCAAGTGCAAGACTTGCTTGACAAAGGGTACGTACGAGAGAGCCTTAGTCCATGTGATGTTCCTGTACTTTTGGTTCCAAAGAAAGATGGTTCGTGGCGTATGTGTGTTGATTGTAGAGCTATCAATAACATTACAATTAGATATCGTCATCCTATTCCTAGGTTAGACGACATGCTTGATGAATTAAGTGGCTCTATTTTATTTTCTAAAGTTGACTTGCGTAGTGGATATCACCAAATTCGCATGAAATTAGGAGATGAATGGAAAACAGCGTTCAAAACTAAGTTCGGTTTGTATGAGTGGTTAGTGATGCCTTTCGGTTTAACTAATGCACCTAGTACTTTCATGAGATTGATGAACGAAGTATTGCGTACTTTCATTGGTAAATTTATGGTGGTTTATTTTGATGATATATTGATATATAGCAAATCGTTAGAGCAACATCGTGACCATTTACGTGTTGTTTTTAATGCTTTACGTGATGCACGTTTATTCGGTAACCTTGAGAAGTGCACCTTTTGCACCGATAGAGTCGCGTTTCTTGGCTATGTTGTTACTCCACAGGGAATTGAAGTTGATCAAGCTAAGGTTGAAGCAATACTGAGTTGGCCGACTCTAACACGGTCACAGTGCGAAGCTTTTAGGACTGGCCGATTTTATCGCCGCCGTGAAGGATTTTAGCACAATCATTTGCACCATTGAATGAGCTCACTAAGAAGGGCGTGCTATTTGTGTGGAGCGCCGCAGAGAGAACGATTCACCACACCGAAAGATAAGTTAACACATGCACCCCTACTCCAACTCCCCGATTTTAATAAAACTTTTGAACTAGAATGTGATGCTAGCGGAATTGGTTTAGGTGGCGTGTTGTTACAAGAAGGTAAACCGATAGCATACTTGGTGAGAAGTTGAGTGGGCCTAGTCTGAACTATTCTACTTATGATAAGGAATTATATGCACTATTTGAACTTTAGAAACTTGGCAACACTATTTATGGCCCAAAGAATTTGTTATACATTACGATCATGAATCTTTAAAGCATATTCAAGTCAAAGTAAACTAAATCGAGACACGCAAGGTGGGTTGAGTTTATTGAGTCTTTTCCTTATATCATAAAACATAAGAAGGAAAGGAGAATGTTATTCTCGATGCTTTGTCTAGGAGATATACCATGCTTTCACAACTTGACTTTAAAATTTTTGGATTAGAGACCATTAAAGAGCAATATGTGCATGATCTTGATTTTACAGATGTCTTGTTGAATTGTAAAGAAGGGAAAGCGTGGAACAAATTTATCATTAATGATGGGTTTGTGTTTGAGCTAACAAGCTATGCATCCCGCCTAGCTCTGTTCGTTTGTTGTTGTTACAGAGGCGCATGGAGGAGGCGGTGATGGGACACTTTGGCGTGAAGAAAGCAGAGGATATACTTGTCGATCATTTCTTTTGGCCAAAGATGAGGCGGAGACGTCGGCGCTATGTTGCTCATTGCACTACATGTCAAAGAGCTAAGTCACGACTTAATCCTCATGGTTTATACATGCCTCTACCTGTTCCTAGCGTTCCATGGGAAGATATTTCGATGGACTTTGTTTTAGGATTGCCTAGAACACAAAAGGGGAGAGATAGCATATTCGTGGTTGTTGATCGATTTTCCAAGATGGCTCATTTTATACCATGTCATAAGAGCAATGATCTTGCCCATATTGTTGATTTATTCTTTCGTGAAGTTGTTCGATTACATGGTGTACCTAATACTATAGTTTCAGATCGTGATGCCAAATTTCTTAGCCATTTTTGGCGAACTTTATGGGCTAAATTGGGGACTAAGCTGTTATTTTCTACTACTTGTCATCCCCAAACCGATGGACAAACGAAGTTGTGAATAGAACATTATCTACAATGCTTAGAAATGTGTTGAAAAGAATTTAAAAATGTGGGAAGAATGCTTGCCTCATATTGAGTTTGCTTATAATCGTTCGTGCATTCTACTACCAAGATGTGCCCTTTTGAGGTTGTTTATGGTTGGAAGACATAAAATCACATGGCCAAGCTCATTATGATTGTTTAATGGTAGATGATAGAGTTCTATCTAATTCATGAAACATCAATCAACTAAGGAAGTTCTATGTATAAACTCTCATGATTTCAATAAAGTTTATGTTTTCTTTGTTCTTTATTGTTTAAAATAATTATTTGATGAGCTACCTCGTTCTTGCTTTCATAATTCTTTCGTCCACTTTAAAACACTTAGTCTTCCTTACCCTCTCACCGAAAGATCGGGACAACAGAGTATATCAGAAGTTCTATGTATAAACTCTCATGATTTCAATAAAGTTTATGTTTTCTTAAACTCTCATGATTTCAATAAAGTTTATGTTTTCTTTGTTCTTTATTGTTTAAAATAATTATTTGATGAGCTAAGCTTTCATAATTCTTTCGTCCACTTTAAAACACTTAGTCTTCCTTACACTGGTCAGAGAACGGTGATGTCACCTAGTCGAAGTCTCTCCTCTCTGCACGTGGTCCTGCCCACTAGAAGGAGATTCCTAACGTCGACCTATCCTGAACTCTTGCTACCAATACAAGGAGATTATGTTTTACAAACGTGCTTGAAAGGATTTGAACAAGCTCTTTTACAACTGTTTTCTTAGTACATTTACTTTAACTAAGCAAACGGTCGGGGGCTAGGGGAAAGTTCTGATTATAACTTTTATTCCTTAGTCTTTACTTTTATTTCACATTTCTATTTTGTCTTATGAGTTACTGACTACTCGAAAAAGACAATCTTTTCGACCAGTTCTTTGGGGTTCTTCTTTAGTGTTGTCGAAGTTAGCCTTAATTGAAAGAAAGTAGAGGATATGATTGTACGCTTTGATTTCTCTGTAGACTGGTAAGCATCTGTCCAGCATGCTGCTTCCTTCTAATACAAACTTAAGTCTTGATCGGAAGTTATACATCATAGATAATGAAGTGCTCACCTACTCATCAGGATCTTTTTCCATCAACTTTTCGAGGACTTAATCCATGGAGCAATCTGGTCTCGACCACTCGAGACCTTATTCCATGAATATACCCCAAGTCGGTGATACCTATAACGACCAGAGAAGGTTACGACAAGTTCTGGTTACGACCATCCTATGGTTGAAAGGTATATTACGACTAGGTCGGATCATGACCATCCTATAGTCGATAAATCCCACAGACATGTGGACTTTATCGACTAGAGGACTATGTACATATGCTCAGCTATACGTGGTAGTTAATACATATGTGCGTATATGTTTCTGACATAATTGTATGCATCTCTCTTCATCTCTAGCAATAACCGCTTGACGAATATGCAAAGAGGATCTCTCACTAACAACAACCAGCATCAATGTGTGTATTCAAGCAACCATCAAGGTGTCTCCTGACACATAGCAACTGTCACCCCTTCAAAAACTTTATAAGGGGCATTGCCGGCAGACAGAGAGAGAATGAAGAACAGAGAGAGGGGAGAGGAACAGAGAGTTCAACACAGACAGAAGCCATTATACTTAGTTTCAGTGGCTTGTTGTGCTTTCTAATCTAATTCAATATAAGAACATAGGAGTACAGTTATTATTCTTTCCGAAGAAGGTATGAACCTATCTAAAAAACCCGTGTCTCTTCTTGCGTAATCTTAAGAGTGGTGTCCCCAAGATTTAACTCACAAATATCGACAGTGATTCATCGACACTTCTTCTTTGCCACCGGCACTTCCTCTCCTCCCTATGTTTGTCTATCGTGCGAGTTGGAAGCAGTCGAGCATATATTGGCCCTCAGTCGCGACAACGTGGCGCGACTAAGGTTACGCGCCTGCCAGTCGCGCAAGTGAAGCATGACTGGGTGACGTGGCTCAACGTCGTCCACTCATCACGCGACTGAGTGTCGACAGACCACAAATCGCTGGCCCACTGCCCAATTGGACCTAATCGTTTGGTAAGCCGGCGACTAAGTGTTATTTCTATAAGAAAAATAAAACATAGGTTATTTTTATAAAATAATAAAAAATAGTTTATTTAGGGTGTATTTGGTTTGTTGAATAGAGTGGTCCTGAACCATCCGGTACGGGAAATGGGCTCGTTCAGGTGTTTGGTTGGTTGAATAGAACCAAACCATTCGAGATGAGATGGTTCAAGAAAAAGTAATATTCCATGTTCATGCTGTATCATCCCATTCGGGAAAAAATCCTGAACCACACGGTTCACTCGATTACACGGCACTTGGTGACGTGGTGGCTTGATTTACGAGTTTTAAATGATCATATTTCCTAAACCGAGTATCCGATTTGCGATCTGATTGAACCGTTGTATTCCTTGTTATTTAATTAACAAAATAAGACCACTCTTGATATATTTTAGTGCAAAAATATCATATGGACCATCCTATCCCACCAACCAAACACCATTTTGAACCATCCAGGACCATCCTATTCCACCAACCAAACAAAATCATGTATCATCATATTCCACCAATCAAACATATCATCTCATCAAGGACGATCTCATCCTACCTGTACTATCTTATCTCATTCAATCTTATCCCACCAACCAAATACACTTTTACCCTTAGAAAGGAAAAAATTCATTTATTCATTCAACTATTTCATGCTTTTCCGCCTACAAATTCACCATTTCGCCAATCCAAGCCAACCCTTGCAGCTGGCCCCCACACCGGGCGCCACGTCATCCCACGCACGGCCCCCGAGGTGGAGGCGTGAGCGGAGATTCCTACAAGAACCCACCGTCCCACCAACACATCAGAGCGACACACACACACACACACACACACACAGCGCCTTTCCAGTCTCCCCTCATCAGTCCTCCCCTTCCCTCCCAAAACCACACAGCGGCGAGGCGCCGCTGCCATGGCCACCGCCGGGGGGGACCCGCCGCCGCCATCCTCCGGTGAGCGCACCTTCTCCCCACCCCCTTCCTGCTCCCCATTCCCTCCCCCTCGCTCTGATCGCGTGGTGGTTCCTCCCGTCCGACGATTTGTTGGGATGTGGGTTTTGGCTTTGTGCATGCTGGAAAGGTGGGATCTTTAGGGGGTTAGGGCTGATGCTGCATTTGCGTTGTTGGGCAAGGGCTGCGATTGGGATTCTTGGGGGTTTGGGATTTAGGGTTTTGTTTGGGTTCAATTGGGGTGATATTCCTTTCCATTTTGGGGGATTGTGTCTTTTGTGTGCACATGAGGCCTCTCACCCTGGCCGCCATTGGAAAATGCTTTTTCCCCCTTCCCTAGTCGTCGCCTAGTCTCCAGGTGTTTGGGGCTTTGTCTCAGTGATCGCCGGGGTTGTCGGCCGGCCTCTGAGGCGCAGTGTTTTCTTGGGGATCACCGGGGCAGGGCTTGCCTCTTTTGGTTGAAATCGCCTGTGCATTCGTTGGGATCGTTGGCTGTAAGCCTTATTTAGCACCTGGGTATGGATATCTCGATTCAGTTGGTCAGGGTTTATATGTGTTGATCAAACATTGGTGCAAATGAAGAAGTTTACAAATAATTTGGGGGTTACTTAATAGGCCCATGCTCCTGGAGAAAAAAAAGGCTGGAATTGAGGACATGTTCTATGCGGAAGGACAACTGTTTGTCCTACCCCTTTTGTTTGGAGTGAGGTAGGTTCCAGGTTGCATTTTTTTCAGTTTGCTTTGGAGGAATACCTCTATAATGTTTGCTAAAACAAAACTCTATTAAGTGTGAGGATGAACACTGGTTGTGATCGGCTCAGTTGTCGTTACCAGTAGGTGGCATTGATCTCACTAGATACACTCTATTCGATGTTGGTTTATTATTTGCAAACGATAGAGAAGGAAAGATGGGAATGTACTTTATGTGGAGGACTGAAATAAAGTTAACAGCTGTGTAAGCAATAATGTGACTATTCTGCATATCACTTACGTATGTTTGGTTGTGGTACATTATGTGTGATGTTCGGCTCCTATTTTCACCATTTGCAAGTCATTTGACTCATATTATGAAAGTGTTGCTTAGGCATGTTAGGGGCTGAAATTGGAGCTGTTTTCAATATTTAGCAACTTTAGTGGGCCTTTCTGCAAGTCTGTATTTTTAGCCTATTCCCCAACCCGAACCTGCTGTTCTTGGACTTGTTTTCTTTCGCTTAAGATCTAGGTTGGGAGAAGAGGGGAGAGGTTGAGTGCCACCAAATCCATCAATCTGACAGTGAAATTTGGGGGATTTGGAGCGTCACCTTGCTTGCTGGCTCCCACATCTTGTAACTACTCATCTTTTTAGTGGATTGCTCATCTCGCTGCTGCCTGTTGTTTCCCTGTTTCCACGTAATTCTTGGTGTCAAACCCTTGATTTGGTATGTCTCTTGCCATATTTGTTCACTGGTTCATGAAATAGCTTTGATATTTGACCACTTTGTCATGTCGATGCTGTATGGTTGATGTCCACATATAGCACACATGTTGTTCTTCGGTATGTTGGATCATAGTTACCGGATTCGCTATAAAACCCCGCGAATCGCGAACTGGATTCGTCTAACCCGAACCGGTTTAGGGTATAGGGTTCGTGTTCGCGGTGGAAGTTAGAAGAAAAAGTGGCGAACTACGAACCCGAATCCTGTACCGCGACTCGAACGAACCGTGTTTCTGGTAACTATGTATTGGATGTGGTCAACGAGTGTTGATTATTGTGGTGAGCTACTTTTAAGTATATTGTTGTTTGGAAGCTTGGATAGTTGATGTGCGTCGGTGTTGAACCAAGTTTGCTGTTGAACCAAGTTTGCTCTTTTGTGCATGCACGCAAGTTGTTCAGTAGAATGCTTGTGAGAATATAGCTCTCATTTGAAGTGTTTCTGATGCCCGTTGCACTCACATTTTACTTTTTTTCCTTTTATATTATGCTGGGTAGTCTGCATGATTGGAAGGCAAGAACAGTATTTGAGTTTGATCTAAGATATTATTTGTTGGAAGAATAATTCATCCCTCATGTTAACGGGGCCCTGCTTTGTATGTGACACGCGTACAGGTCCAAGAAATGTAGTTATACTCATAAAAGATTGTAATACCTCTCATTTGTACTCATAGAGTAGTTATCCCCCAAAGGGTATTTTGGTCATTTGTACAGACCTGAGAGCATATAAATACCCCATGTATCTCTCATTTGGAGGAGGGCTCTCAAGGAAGATAAGAAAGCAACACATTAGGTGAGCCTCCGGGAGGGAATCCTCGAACTCCCGTAGGCGCCACCGACAGGAGTAAGGCGGTCTCTTGGACCCCCGAACCTGTATAAACCCTTGTGTCATTCTTGCTCTTGTGGACGACGGCCCGTAACACGGCCGACGTCTGCCCCCTCACTCGTGTTCAGTTTTTACAGCAACAACATTTGTGTAGGTGATACTGCTTGTGTATGTCTATTAGCTTTGTATGAAACAAGCTTCACTATTTATTATTGAATTTGGATTGTACCAAGTGAAATGCAGAGCTTCACGCCAAAAATAAGGAAGTAAAAATAAAGTTGGCCTGGAGTGGTAAATAATATTACCTGTTTGTTCATTGATTGCACTGCTTCATTAAATAAGTGATGGGTTGGCTTACTGCTTCTTGTTCACTCCATTTTAGGATTTATTATAGCTCTTCTCCACATGAAACTGTTTGCGCTTCTACTTATAATTGCCTCATACACTTTGTAACATTTTTCTTGTTCACCTTCACAGTGAAGACAGCATTATGTTAACTAGAATAATTGAGTTTCATCAGATTAACTTTTGCTATTAGATGTTTGCATAGAGATGGAATTTGTTGAGAAAATATTGCATTGCATATGGGGCTTATACAACACTTGTGCTTTTTATGGAAATATAGAATATCAGCAGAATTACTACTTCCACTGTTGATACAAATTTACTTGCTCTCTCTCTCTCTCTCACACACACACACACACACACACACACACACACACACACACACACTGTTCCAGAATGCAGTAATCAGCTGTGGCAAACCGAAGGTTTAGGCACTGGGCGTTGCTTCCCGGGAGCTGTAATGACACGAAGATGATCGGTAGTAGGGGAAAAAGATAGCACGGGAGGAAGGAAGCTAGAAGATAGAGCACGTAAGAAGATGAGGAAGGAAGCTAGAAGATAGAGCACGTAAGAAGATGGATAATAATCTCTTGTTACTTTCGAGAGCACGCTTGCCTCTTCTTAAATAGATTTGGCTGTTACAATATACTTAACACACACTCATAGTCCAAATCTAACTCTACTGTCTAACTCAACTCAAACTAACCTTTTAACAAATCTTTCCTAAATAGAATTTAAATAACTAACAATCCTAACTTGCGGCAGTTAGCTGTCGTGGTTGCCGCCGCCGTCTCGTATAGACATTTCCCCACATGACATCTCTCCCTCTTCGGCCAACAGCTCGTCCTCGAGCTGAAAAAAGGGGGTATTGATGATGAAACTCTTCTACAGGTTCCCGTGTTGCTTTTGAATCTGGTAGACCTTCCCATTGCTCCAAAATTTGACGAACACCTCGACTCAAACAAGCCCGTACCACATGGCGAGCGGTGGGCGTTACTTTGCCCTGCTAAAGGTCCAGTAGCGCGGATAGTGCTACCGGCGGTTCGCCATGATAAGGTTTCAACAAACTCACATGAAATACATCATGGATACGGGCTCTAGACGATAGCTGTAAACGATATGCTACGTCCCCAATTTTCTCCAAAACCTGATACGACCCATAGTGTCGAGGTGCCAGCTTACGATTGACATGAGGTGCCAGTGATAATGCCTACCGGTGATGGAGCCTAAGCCAGGCCCACTTCCCAACGGAAAACTGCAGCTCCTGGTGTTTGGCATCATAGTGGAGCTTATGGTGGTGTTGTGCCAGAAGAAGACGATCACGAACATCAGCTAACAATTGATCTCGCACCTGAAGGAGGTGCTCTACTGCTGGTAGACGGGCATCCCGCGCAGTATATGGTCAAAGGGAAGGTGGTTCTCGTCCATAGACAATTTTGAAAGGGGTATCTCAAAGAGAAGTCTGGAAAGAAGTATTATAGCAATATTCTGCCCACGGAAGCCAACGAATCCATTGCCGAGGCCGATATCCAGTAATACAGCGAAGATACATAGCAATAATTTTGTTTGTCACCTCGGTTTGTCCATCGGACTGAGGATGAAAAGCTGAATTGAGATTGAGCTTGGTGCCGGACAAACAGAAGAGTTCAGACCAAAAGTTACTCGTGGAGATTGGTGTAATACCCCGGCCTGCTCGTAGTGTGGCCCATGTGGCCCATGAGGAGTTGTGTGGTGGGATTAGTCCCACATTGCTTGTCTCAAGTGAGTTGTAGTAGTATATAATGCCTGTTGGATCCAAACGTAGCACCTCCGGGTTAACCCTTTTACACGAAGCGAGGACGAAAGTGTAAGTGAGGTGCTATGTGTGGGCGGGTCCGCCCCACGGTGGGCTGGGCATTGAGCCGATTTTGGGTCAGGGTGTTACAGATGGTATCAGAGCATCAACCTTTGCTGCACGGGCGCGTGCGGGACAGGGGCGCGGGCATATGGCGCATGGTGCATGTGGGCCCGGAGTGGACACATGGCATGGCATATGTGCCGCACTGGACGACGGACGTGTACCGAGGGGTGGTTCTGGGCATTTGCCGCGTATGCGGTATGCTGTCGAGGGCGTCAACCCTTGAGGGGGGGTGAATGTAATACCCCTGCTCGTAGTGTGGCCCATGTGACCCATGAGGAGTTGTGTGGTGGGATTAGTCCCACATTGCTTGTCTCAAGTGAGTTGTAGTAGTATATAATGCCTGTTGGATCCAAACGTAGCACCTCCGGGTTAACCCTTTTACACGAAGCGAGGACGAAAGTGTAAGTGAGGTGCTATATGTGGGTGGGTCCGCCCCACGGTGGGCTGGGCATTGAGCCGATTTTGGGTCAGGGTGTTACAATTGGATCACGATCACTCACAATAGAGCAGGGAATCGCATGTAAACCTACCACCACGTGAAAAAAACACGAACTTGTCGTATACGAATGAGCAAGAGGAATAAAATGGGCATACTTGGAAAAACGATCAACAACAGTCAAAATAACCGACTTCCCATTAACGCGTGGCAATCTTTCCACAAAATCCAGTCCAATATCATTCCAAATGCGTGAAGGTACCAGCAATGGCTGAAGAAGAGCCACTGTATGCAAATGCTTTGACTTGTTGCATTGACATGTTGCACACGAGTGAACAAAATCCTGTACCAACTGGCTGTCATGGGGTACATGGAAATCAACACGGAGTAAAGTCTTCTGAACACCCTCGTGGCCAGCTGTATGAGCTGAAAGCAGAATTGTCTGGAGCACTGGAGATGACTGCGGAACATGCACCCGATTGTTGTAAAGGACCATGGACTACCTTCCAAGGCGCAACAACACTGCGACAATCTGATCACGTAGCAAAACTAAGTTGGAATCCTAAGCTGCCTCTTGCTGAAGATCATTGAAAAGGTCAAAGTGTGGAGTAGACAGAGCGAAGACGGAACCGTCGTCCTGGTCACGTCTAGACAGGGCATCAGCGATGACGTTTAGATGACCTGGCTTAAATTCCACATGAAAATCATAGCCAAATAACTTGCTCACCCAACGATGCTGAGGAATCGTTGAGAGGCGTTGATCGAGCAAAAATGTAAGGCTATAATGATCTATTCTGATGAGAAACCGACGTCCCCAAAGATAGGGTCGCCAATGGCATACAGCCTGAACCAATTCAATCAGCTCGTGTTCATAAGCCGCGAGATCAGCATGCCGTGATACAAGGGCGCTACTGAAGAAAGCAATAGGCCCATTGTCTTGATGAAGATGTGCACCAATGCCTGAGCAAGAGGCGTCACACTCGACAATGAAATTAGCCCCAAAATCAGGAAGTTGTAGTATCGGTGCGCTGGACAATGCGTCTTGCAACTTGAGGAAGGTGCGGGTGGCATCTTCTATCCAGGAGAACGTCACATTTTTCAGAAGATGCATAAGGGGTTCGACAATGGCGCCAAAACCCTTAACAAATTTATGGTAATACTCTGCCAAGCCGAGGAAGCCACAAAGCGCCCGAACAGAACGAGGTGTTGGCCATGCTCGTATTGCCTGGACCTTTGATTCATCCATGGCCACCGCATCCGCTGAAATTACATGGCCTAAATAAGCCACTGTTCGCTACCCAAAAAGTCACTTGGACCTTTTAAGGAACAATTGATGCAGTCGTAGGAGACAAAGAACCGCTCGGACATCACACCACACTGATGCTCAAGTTCGTCCTTGAGAAGCTATGGATAACGGTATGGTTGGACTGATACTGGCGGAGTCCCGGACAAAAGATGAATATGATGGTTGCGAGCTCTTTCAAGAGGTAATGTCATTGGTTCAGCAAACAACTCAACAAACTTAGATAGCAGAGCTGCCATCATCTCGGCTCCATCGAGTTGGTATGCCCGAGGAACTTTGTTGGTGCGCCCAGACCACGCCATTGCACCATGCGATCGTTGCGCCAGAAAGCCATAGTCAAAGCATCAAAGTTCCATAGGATTGGACCCAGAGTGCGCAGCCATTGAATACCCAACACAATGTCAAAGCCATCCAGTGGAAAAGAGTAGCAATCTAAGTAGAATTCTTCGGTGTCAACCTGCAGAGCCATGGCAGACATAGTCCGACGCTAGGGACTCGATCACCATTAGCAACCAACACGCGCATCCCAGGTCGAGGCTGGACGCGCGCGACGAGCTGCCGCAGGGGTGATAAAATTATGCGTAGACTCTGAATCAAGGAGCGCCAGGAGTGATGCCGTGCCCACCGTCACTTGAAGTTGCATGGTATTGTTCGCGCGCGGCCTAATGCTTGTCAAAGCATATAGCGAGATGCTCGATTCATCCAAACCATCATCACTGTCCTGGAGATCCTCATTGTCGGGGCTGCCACTTGGAGATAATAACAGGAACATACGTTTGCAACGGTGATTAGGAGTGAATTTTTCCTCACAATTGTAACATAAGCCTGTTGCCCGTCGCTACACCATCTCCTCAGTTGTTAGATAGCGGAGGCGCATAGTGCGGCGGGGTTGCTCCAAGCCAGCGCTCGTCTTAGGTGTCGGCAATGCGGGTAGGGCGGGTTGGGCTGTTGTTGTTGTCGCCGCTCGCGCGGGTGTCGTCGCCGGCCGTGTTCGGTGTTGAATTGCCACTTGACCTGTGACCTGAGCTCGTCGTTTGTATGCCCTTGCAAGCGCCATGGCCATCTGAAGACTAGTAGGGTTCTGTAGTTCGACGTCGGTCCGGATAGGTTCCCGGAGACCGGGTGTGAACAACTGAACCTACTGTCTAGGCTGTGGATTGTCAACTCGACAAAGGATGGGTAAGAACCTTTCTTGATATTCTTCGACAGTGTTGACCTATGTCAATTCTTTGAGTTCGCCTAAGGGATTGTGGCGTATTGATGACCCGAACCACAAATTGATGTAGTCTTTGAAGTTACGCCAATTTGGTTCGCATTCGTCCCACTCGAGTTGAAAATACCATTACTACTCGACTCCAATGAGATGGTACGATGCAAGCCATACTTTCTCATTTTTGGGGTCTTCTGTCCTCGAAAAAATTGCTCGCATCTCTGTAGCCATCCAAGGGGATCTTCTTTTCCTTCGTATTTTGGAAAATCTAGCCGATGGAAGCGAGGTGGTCTTTCGGCCATTTGCAAACCTCCTTTGACATGGCTGGAAGCTCCTGAGACCAAACCAGCAGGAGTCGGTGCAAGCCATCACCTTGATTTTCGAGAATAGCGAGGTGATCACCGATCTCTTCAAACTGGTTGCCTTGCCGATCGAAACACTCCTTCATCTACTTCCACTGTGTTGTCACGGTTGCCGTCAAAGTTGCAATCTGTTCGTGGATAGCCTCCATTGCTGCTTGATCGTTTGCCATATGCTCTGTTGCCAGATTGTCATGCCCTGTTCCAGAACGCAGCGAGTAGCTGTGGCAAACGGGAGGTTTATACCCTGGGTGTTGCTTCCCGGAGCCGTAACAACACGAAGATGATCTGTAGCAGGGGAGAAGATAGCGTGGGAGGGAGGAAGCTAGAAGATAGAGCACGGAAGAAGATGGATAATAATGTCTGGTTACTTTCCAGAGCACGCTTGCCTCTTCTTAAATAGATATGGCTGTTACAATATACTCTTAACACAAATTCATAGTCCGAATATTACTCTACCGCCTAACTCAACTCAAACTCACCTTTTAACAAATCTTTCGTAAACCGAATTTAAATAACTAACAATCCTAACTTGCGGCAGTTAGCTGTCCTGGTTGCCGCCACCGTCTCGTATAGACGTTTCCCCACATGACTCTCTCTCTCTCGCCCTCCTGTGATGTGTAATCAATCTTCTGTCTCTGTAGGCATGTATTACCGCAGGCAAAAGAAGGTTTCTGAGCCCAACAGCAGTGTATTTGCACCTGGAGTTGCAACTTATTCCAGTGGTCTTTCACTTCCTGCTGCAAATAGGGTTCGTGGTTGGGAATGTGGCAGTGTTAGCAAGGACTTGAAAGTATTTATGCTCGCAAGGTCCAATTGATCAACTTCCTTTCCACTTTGCATCACCCCACTGGGAGTTCTGTGAAAAGCGGTAAAATGGCAGATGCTAACATGACCAATCGTTCTATGGAGCAAACAGAACAAAAAGAGAGCACACCAATAATAGTTCTTGATTCAGATGATGAGGATGGAGGCACTGCAGATTACAAACAGTCGGCACCGGAGAAAAACAAACAACTGATAACATCTGGATTGGCTCGTACTTTCACGGCATGGGTGCCATCCAAAGGGCACCAAGTAAATGAAACCTTGCATGTTGAAGGAGACCAAAACACACAAATTGTTCCATATGGTCAAAGTGCACCTTTAATGAATCAATTTCCTTCGCAAACCTGGCAACCATCTGTTCAATTTGAAAGAGTTATATTGCAGAAAAGGCCTGAGGAGGAGCGTATTCAAGATCTGGCGGTATGTGACATTCACTTGCAGCTCTTCGACTGAATATTCACTTTTACCTATTGGTACTCTTGTTCCTTGTTCTACACACCTGTACTGACAAACTAGCATATTGCATCAAATCTTTTTATTGTACTTTGTTCTATCTGAAGAGCATTGCCATCTTTGTTTTCGGTGTCATTTATTGTTTTTATGTTCATCCATCTTAAATGTTCAGTACAGCTTGGTTGCATGAAATAGTCCTCTCTTGTAGGGAATGCTGGAATGCAAATGTTTGATGTTTGTTGAATCTATTCCAGTTCTAAGCTGAAAGTATTTCATATTCCAACAGTAACCGATGTTGCTCACTGTAGGCTGCTAGCCATGCTGAGAAGATTGCAGAAACACAAGTTTTCCCTGCTTTTCCTAAGGAGAGAAAACAAAGGAACTTGGACCCCAGCTCCCAGGTAGATGGAGATGCTGCAACTGCCCCAAGAAAAAGAAAAAGAAAAAACGAGCCAAATCCAGCACAAGTTGATTTCCCCTCAGAGGCCTACATGCCTATGGAGGAAGAGGAGAAACCAGAAAAGGAAAGTGATGGTCTTGAGGATCTTTGGAAGGACTTCTCGCTGGCTGTGGAAAGCACAAAGGTGCAAATTTTAATCACAGAATTTTGACTTTTATTGCTGCAGCATTCCAGAACCGTTTCTTTTGCCAGTTGACTGCTAGTTGTGCTTGTAAATACATGCTGCATTATTTGTTATTTTGTTTGAAGATTGAACACTGCTTTGCACAAAGAAATTTTCATGACTAGTGTATTTTGTCTACTAAGCTAGAATGTTAATAAAAGGACATTTATTTGTCATTTTGAAGATTCATATCTATAATTTGCATACTTGCTTCTTAGTTCACCTTTCGTTATCCAATTTGGGTTGTTTGCCATTAATGGTTTATTTATATTTATTGGCCAGCTTGACACACTTGAAGAGGTAGCCAATGAGAAAGAAGGGGATGAAAAAGACGTGGACAATGACTGCAATCATGACATTCGGGTTCACGAAGATCTGGGCCATGTATGCCGTGTCTGTGGTATGATTGTGAGAAGAGCTGACACAATAATTGATTATCAGTGGAAAAAGGTTCGTCATTTGTTTAAGATATGTGATGCTTTTGTAACTCCAGGTTCATTTAGCAACAAAATGTTCTGTATATGCATGTAGTTTTCATTCGGCGAAATTATTTAGTAATAGTCCTCTTTAGCAATGATATCGCTTTATTGAGAAGCTGATACATGAGTTAAGTTGGGGCACACTGTGCAAGACATCGGTTTAGTAACAGATATGGAACCCTTGCGTAAACAATTTTCAATGTTTTAGTGTTTTACATGGTAATCGTGAAGTACTTATGTGTAAGATTTTCGTAGAAGAATAGGCAAATTCAAGTGACCTTAATGTTTACCTCGTATCAGGCTTCAAGGACAAGATCAAATTTCAGTGAATCACGTTCGAGGGATGCTGATGAGATCGACATTGGTGCTATTAGAGTCTCTGAAGATTTCATTGTTTCAGATATTGCCATCCATCCAAGACATGCAAAGCAAATGAGGCCGCATCAGTTGGAAGGATTTAACTTCCTGGTTAAGAATTTAGTCACTGACAAACCTGGAGGTTGCATTCTAGCTCATGCCCCCGGTTCAGGGAAAACATTTATGCTCATAAGTTTCATTCAGAGCTTCCTTGCGAGGTATCCCTCTGCAAGGCCCCTCGTTGTGCTTCCTAAAGGGATATTGGGTACATGGAAGAGGGAATTTCAACAGTGGCAAGTGGAGGACATACCACTGTATGACTTCTATTCTGTTAAGGCCGACAAAAGAGTAGAACAATTGGAAGTCCTCAAGTCTTGGCAAGCCAAGATGAGTATACTCTTTCTTGGATACAAGCAGTTCTCCCGAATCATCTGTGGTGATGGGGGTGGCAACATTGCAGCTGCATGCCGGGACATGCTGCTTATGGTCCCCAACCTATTGATACTGGACGAGGGTCATACACCTAGAAATCGGGAGACTGATGTACTAGAATCACTGAGCAGAGTTCAAACGCCACGCAAAGTGGTCCTTTCAGGTACACTTTTCCAGAATCATGTTGGGGAAGTGTTTAACATCTTGAACCTTGTACACCCAAGGTTTCTCAAGATGGAGTCATCCCGTCCTATATATAGACGTATAATGAGTCAAGTAGCAATATCGGGTAGCAGGGGTTCAAAAGGGGTTGGTGACAGTGCATTCACTGAGTCTGTAGAAGATACCCTGCTGCATGATGACAACTTCACGAGAAAAGCTCATGTTATTAGAAGTCTTAGAGAATTAACAAAAAATGTGCTTCACTACTATAAGGGTGATATCTTGGATGAACTACCTGGCCTAGTAGACTTCAGCGTGTTCTTGAAACTCACTCCCAAGCAGAAAGACATTGTTCACAAGTTAGAAGCCTATGAGAAGTTCAAAAGAAGTGCAATAGGGACTGCAGTGTACATTCATCCTTCTCTGTCAGAAATTTCAGAAGTTGATGCTGTGGATAGGGCTAACAACTTGACAGATGCCTTTGATAGTTTGATTCAGTCTATCAATGTGAGAGATGGGGTGAAGGCCAGATTTTTCCTTAATATCCTGTCCCTTGCTGATTCTGCAGGAGAGAAATTACTTGCCTTTAGTCAATATATACTTCCCATGAAATTTTTGGAAAGGCTGTTGGTTAAGATGAGGGGCTGGCATGTTGGAAGGGAGATTTTTGTGATCTCTGGTGACACTAGTCCAGAAGACAGAGAATTGGCTATGGATCAGTTTAACAGCTCTGCCGATGCAAAAGTCCTGCTCGGTTCTATCAAGGCGTGTGGGGAAGGCATCTCCCTTGTGGGTGCATCGAGAGTCGTCATTCTAGATGTTCACTTGAATCCGTCTGTTACCCGTCAAGCAATTGGGCGTGCGTTCAGGCCTGGGCAGCAGAAGAAAGTGTTTGTATACAGGCTTGTAGCTGCTGATTCTCCAGAGGAAAAGTTTCATGAAACTGCATTCAAGAAAGAAGTCATACCGAAGCTATGGTTTGAATGGAGTGAGCACTGCACTACTGAAGACTTCAAATTGAATCAAGTTGATATTGATGACTCTGAAGATGAATTATTGGAGAGTAATGCAATGCGTCAGGATATCAAGGCTTTGTATAGAAGGTGAATGTTCTCTCTCTCTCTCTCTCTCTCTTTCTCTCTCTCCTGTTTTGCAAGTTAGCAATCTCATCCAGAATTCTCTTTGTAGGTAATCAGCTGGCTAGCTGCTTTACACTATGTACATATTGCAATTGCTGATCTTCTAATATGACCATTGCTCTGAAGTAAGGGGATTTCCTCTAGAATCATTCTTTACATCGTGATACATATACTCCTTGTTCTAATTGATTTTATGATCTTCATCTTTTCTTTAATTGATACCATTTTCTTTATCAGGGTGTTACAGTTGTTCCGTTGTGATGGCAGGCCTGAAGCTGCAAGCTAGAATTTTTCGTTATTCAAGTCGTTTTCCAACCTATGTTTATCGAATGACCTCCTTTGTAATATATGCCCAACTTGGGACAGCTATTAGAGCGCTGATCCTCTTGTCGCATTCCTTGGTCAAGATTTGCAGGATTAACAACTATGGCATTTTCCATTTGTGTGAAACAAAATGACCGGTATTTGGAGGTTACCCTTTGCCCCTCTTTCTAGGGTAAAAAGGGTTTTCTGCGCCAAACAGAATGAAGGTACTCTCTTGACTTGTTTGCGTGCATAATGCCCCCCCAATCCCCCATAGTGAAGGAAGAGTCTGAAGAAAAAAAAACCACAGGTTTGTGCTTGACAAATTTGTTTATCCGAACATGCAATTGTGGCTCCCATGAGATGAGTTTTAAGTCCCAGCAGCGAAACTGTATAGCATGGACTGCTCACTTGTTTAGGTGGAAAAGCATCTGCAGATTCGGCACCCGTTATATGCTGATCGATTATGTTTTTTTTTTTGGGTGCTAAGAGCATAGCCCATGCTATTGCTCTCGTCAGGGGATGTAATACTCGCTTTTTCTGTGCATATGGATATGAGGGATACAAAGTTCGTTTTTTCTTTACATATATTGGATACACACTGTAAGATTGAGTTTGATGAAAATTATTGTCGTTTTCATGCCAGTTACACACTAAGAAGGAATATATCCATGTTGCATATTTGTGTCGTGTGTTTGTGTGAGGAAGCGCTATTTAAAGGGAGAGTGAGCTAAGGAGAAAGGCAAGTCGACATGTTGATAAAAAGTGAAGTGCAGTTGGATTAATTGACAGCCTTCATTCCTTCAACTTGCACGGCGTTCTGAGGACGGGTGGTTGTTGATGTCGATCCATGCAAACTAATCATAAAACTAGTTCTGTGAGTTCATAATTTGCCCTTACAAAAAACAAGTAACATAGTTTCACATATGTTTCGTGCATAAGATAAATGTTTATTCTCTACTTATGACTTTATAATCATGTTTTAGCATGCTTATAATTTTGTTATGTCCGTAAGCGAGACGGAGGCTAGTTTGAGATTTCCAATGTCTTAGTTTTCTCGTGGTGTTCTTGTCTCTATTTCTAGGTCGGCTTGATTATGAGTTTTTTTTTTTCTTTTTGAGAGCAAGTTTTTTTTTTCTTTTTGAGAGCAAGCTTGATATGAGTTTACCACCTGCTTATATGCCTGGAACGTGGCTAAGTGGTCCGCATGCCTTACTAAAGGACCTTTTCACGTAACAGTAGGTGATTGACACGGATCAACCTCCTGTTATGCGTAAGAGTAGCTCGATCTTTCACGGTACAGTAAAGGTCACTAATACTCTGGTACTAGTGTAGTAATATTTTGTCTTTTGTACAATAACAATATGTCTTTCGTGTAGTAATACTTCGCCGGTGGTATAGTAACACGATGTCCTTCGTGCAGTAATACGTTAGTGGTAGTGTAGTAACACGATATCTTTTGTGTAGTAACACGACTTCTGTAGCGTAGTGATAACTTTGATTATGTGGTTGAATCGCACTAAATTAGTAGAAACCAAAGCAGAAGCAATTAATTGTAGCCTCCTAAACCATAAACAAAGGATTGATCGCCAATTAAAAGATTGATTCGTACAAATTCTGTGGGCAACCCTAGATAGAAAAACCTCAAGAACACACGCACGACATGCCCGCCAATACCTCCCGCGATTTTCTTGTATTCTCTTCAATGCAAAAACGTCTCTCCCTTTACAAAGGAGCTGGTCCTCGACTTTTATTCACGCACACACTCAACGCTGACCAAAAGGTTGAACGCGACTCAAACTCGGGCTCCTTTAGAAAACCAACTCAACTCGTTTCGAGGTAGTCTTCACAGCTCCTTTTTGCACAAAAACTTCATATTTGATGTCCTCTTCTAATTTGGGTAGCAAAGAAACAAATTGACCTTTGTGCATAAAAGTGTATATCTATTGGTTCTTCCTTAGTAAGTAGCATTGCGGTCGAATTTCCATAGATGCCCCAACAATAGGTGATACACATGCATAGACACGACATCACACTCCACCCCTGTCATCATAGCCATCAATAGAAAAAGGTACCACCACCTTGTGTGTTATTTTCAGCTTACCAACATTGTGAAGCCATTGCATATAGTGTGGTTTAGAATACCTTCAAGTGGTCAACGATTTTCAGCTTACCAACATTGTGAAGCCATTGCATATAGTGTGGTTTAGAATACCTTCAAGTGGTCAACGAGAGTGCATCAACCACATCCTTGCTGATAACGTTGGTGTAGCTTCCTCCATCAATCACAAGCTTGCATATTTTGCCATTTATATTGCATTCAGTCTGGAACACACCTCGGTGTTGCCCATTCTCCACAATTGTTGTGTCATCACGGTTGATGAGGACATCACTTCTACTGATATGAGCATTCCTCTTCCTTGCTATGAATGATGTGTAAGGTCCAATTACTCGAGCACGTGCTCGTCAACTCAATTATCAGGTAAATTCATTTCTAGGGTTGAGTGTATTATTTAAGAACTTTATGATGCTGCCTAATGGAGATGATTTGCTTGTGCTTAGGAATCTAGGAATGGACAGCAAGGAGTTGGTGTGCATCAAGGAAGAAGAAGGCAATAACAATGACCACAATTCCAGCCAGGACTTCAGGACTTTAAAGCCACCCTAAAGGAGATGAAGAATTTGTGGCCTCCAACTCAAAGAGTTTCAGCCACCCTCTACTTGGTGCTGCGCCACCTTTTGTTAGCCTACAAGGCTTGTATCTGAATCCCCTTAAGGGTTAGTTTGAGTCAAACTTTGTAATATGCTTATTTGGCCCATGTAGCCCATATGGACGGTCACCTAGGGTTTGGGGGTACTGTTCATGTAGCACTATTCATACATGAACAGTGCCACCGCCCCCTCCCTCTTCCTCCTTTACATAGTGGCCGTCATCCCTTAGTTTCAAGGGTTTTTTCTTTTTTAGATTATTCTGCATAGCAGTTTCGTCGCTCGTCGATTTGAGGAAATCCAACTTTGTGAGCTTCATCACTATTCGTAATACAATTTCAGATTGCATCTTCTACTTTCTTGCTTGTGTTCTCGATTCGCATGCAGGAGATAGCCTTCTTGGCGAGGTCAACTGCGTTTGGCACGGTTGATAACCATCTGAACAATGGTGTAGTGATTGCGAGGAGTTCGATCCGTTTTGGTTGGAGCCTTTGGATCATCAACGTCATGATCTCCACAATCGATGTATCACTACCTTTCGGAAGATCGGGCCACAACCACATTAGGTGGTATCAGAGCAAAGGTTGCCCGCTAGGTAATCACAATTTTTCCCCCTTTTAGATTAGTTGCTATCCATCGTCCTAAAAGTCCAAAAAATTAGCTCCACAAAAATAATTTATTCGTCGTGTTCTTCCGCTGTGCCATCACCCTTTGTGCCTTTGCAATTTTCGTTCTTGGATTCGCGTTGTTGAATTTGTGTCCTTTGTCTAAGTCGTGCTGCTTGTTTAGAGTCGTGTTCTTGGTCTCTAGTCGTCAACCTCCGATGCCACGTCGACACCAAACGCCTACCACGCCAACCAAATCGCCCTGCTGCTTATCCCTGCTGTGGCCACCAATTTTCCCTACCACCGCCGTTGCTGCGGCGCTCTAGCACTTTGCTGTCATGGCACTCCAGTACCTTGCTGCCGCTGCACCTCGCACTGCCATGACAGCCAAAGTCCCTGTCATGTCAAACCCTAACCAAGATTGCTTTCGGTTTGTGACAGAGAAAAAAAATAAAAAAAAGAAAGTGGTTGTTTTCGTGCTGCCAGAAGGATTCATCTGACTTCGGCAATACGATAAAAAAATCAAAGTTTAGAGAGATAGTATCTTTTAATTACCTTTATACCCCTGTCTTTTACAAAAAAATTTGTAACCCATATACCCCGCTAGACCCGGAAGAGGATTTGAAGAGTTTTGAGTCAAGGTCACATTCGTACAAAAAAAAAGAGAAGCAATCGGGTTTGCTTGCATCTTTTGAATCATTTGTGTTTGGTCCTTGGTATCAGTCGGCGTCGTGTTAGGGCTAGGGACACTTTTAGACCAGCAACTGTGATAAGTACTTTGGACCCTTATTCAGCTTTGCTAATCGGGTTTCCTTGCTACATATTTTGCCTTTTAAGCTCTACCTACTCTTGATCAGAACAGGTCCCCTTGTAGGACCGGAAAGGCGACTAGGGGGTGAATAGGCGCTTTCAAAACTTTCTCACCTAAATCAAATTCAACACGAACTTTACTCCTTTAGCTATGAAACCTAAGAAGATCAGTAATCACACAGCGGAAGCCTTGTGCTGAATTCGACAAACCCCGACAACCACACGACACAAATGTGGAGACTTAAACTCAAAGGGTTGATTCAGGCACAGCGGTCGGGCCGGCTACCACGGCGGATCGGACCGACGTTCAACCAATGGATCGGCCGGCAACTAACTGGCGGTCGGACCGGTGGACAGCGGTTCGACCCGGCAGGACAGCGTTCTATATATACGGGCGGTCGGACCGCCGTTGAAACACCGGTCGGACCGGTAGAGTCCAGTACTGAAAAATCCTACCCAAATCCAAAACGAAATTTGATCCAACTTTTGATTCAACCAATGAAACTTGACCAAATTTCGAGCACACCTCTCTAATGATATTGGAGACCTATTTCTAGCGACGATCCTTCAGATCCACTTCGCAGAATCGATCTCTCAAGGATTTAACAAAGAAGTGCACAAACCCTAGAAATATGGAAAACTTTGATTCAAGACTTGCTAGTGGGGATTGATGGTCTAGATGATTCAAGGAGTATTCCCACACATCAAAGCAAGATAAAGTGGGTCAAAAGACCAAGTAAAAATCCTTGAATCAAGGAAGCACCAAATTCATTCAAATGAGAGAAGAACACAAAAGGTGAGACAAAAGATCTCACAAGCAAGCATCACAAGATTGATTGATCTCACAAGATGCTTACAAAGCCACTCCAACAAGGAGGACAAGAGCTCACCCAAGGAACATACAATCTCTCCCTCTCTTCCTCTCCAAACCCTAACCCTAGAAAAGCAAGGGGGAAACCAAATGAATGCCTCAAGGGGGTTTTACATCTCCCCCCTTCTATTTATAGGAGAGGACTAGGGTTACACTTTTGGGACCCACTCACCCATGGGACCCACACACAACATCTGTTGAAGCAATCGCCTGCTTCACCACGTGTAGGTTGATCAGCGGTTCTCATCGCGTCGCCAAGCCTCTCTTGTCCGAATCCCATCGGAACCTCCCAGAGACTCGCACCGATATCCGCACCACCTGATCCAACCAGCTGTTCGAACCACCCGTTCGATCCATCTTGCCCATCCTGCACCATGCTTGAGTCACACGACCTCACTCGGTATCCATGATCGTTCTGGACCTCGGCTCTCCAAGCGTAGTCCCGATCCACTCACCGTTGACGTCGTTGACCTGCAAGCCACCTGCACAGCAATAGACAAACAAACCGTTTCCGGGAACAAGTTCTTCACAACTTGACCCACGTTAGCTCCGCAATGCAATATACATCAATAAAGCATTGATAACCAAACATAAACCACAATGAAATCAACTCAATGCAAACTTGGCTAACCTCCAAGTCACTGCCGGTCTGACCGCCCCACAAGGCCGGTCCGACCGATTTCAGGCCGGTCGGACCGCTCCCACAACGGCGGTCAGACCTGTCAAAAAGACTTAGCCAAAATTCTAGCTTGAAAATCCGAAACCTTCTGGAATTTTCAACTCAATAGAACTTTTGACTGGGAGCTCCAAAAATGATGAAACCACACCCAGGAGACTCCCCTCACCTGCCTACACAACCTATTTTTGGATTAGCCCCAAAATCTAACTTTAGGTCAGGCCGGTCCGACTGGCCACCACTGCCGGTCCAGCAGTCCACAGGCGGTCGACCGCCACACCACCGGTCAGACCGCCTGTGGTCTGACAGCAAGAAGCAAACCCCGAAAACGCGAGATTTTGCAAACCAACAAAGCCATTGCCAATTGACTCATCATCCTGAGATCGTGCACATATCCTCACGATATCCACAATCTCCCCCTTGATGAACACATTGGCAATTTCCAAGAAAATGTGGTTTTTCGAAATGAAAAGTAAAAATCGCCGTTTTCGCATAAAGGCACAACTTGGTCCATAAGCAAGAAAAAGCTTAGGAACCGACCAAGCTGGCTTCAGAATAGTACAGGCAAGTGAGATAAGGCAATGAACGCACAAAAGTGTTCAAATTCCAGAAGATGGCCAAAAATCTCACTAAGGTCTATATGAAAGACAATATGTTCTATTTGACCTTTGATCATTGTGAGTCTTCTTGAATTGCAATTCAAATCAGAAAAAGGCAATAGAACCCAGAGACTCAACTCACTATGATCACAAATTTTCAAAAGGTTCACAAATTTTTTTTTGTGTGTGTGTGTTCTTTTATGTATGAAACCTTCTGTAAACCAAAAGCTCCAAAGCAGCATTTTCTTCAATCCTTCTCCCCCTTTGACAATGAATTCATCAAGATGCATAGGACAAGAACGAGCATGAAGAAATGACTTTATTTTTGAAATTTAACAAAAGGAGCCATGACCATTATCTATGTAGACAGTACAAGACATATACCAAGCCATAAAAAGAGTAGAAGCTATATTCAATCATGGCAAAACATGTACTGCAAAGCTACAACCAAAATAGCAGCAATCTGAGATTAAAAGAATTAAAATCATGAAAGGTTGCTCAATATCATAGTTCCACTAAAGGCAACCAAAAATGAGTCAAGCCATGTCTATAAGTAAAAAGAGACTCAACACAAAGACTGAGGCATTTTGAGCAATAAGAGTATTCTTTTGAAGCAAAACTCAAGCACTTAGCATTTTGAGCATTTCCTAAAAGGATTTTTCCTCTGTGCTAGATCTCAAGCCTTGCCGCGACCATCTCAAGCAACAAGCTTAAAAGAGTGGTCTAGGTCATCCAAAACTCCCCCTGAGTTTCATGCTTAGTGCAATGGTAAGCCGTCTCATGAGAAAGGATTGGTGAGATCAGTTTTTTCGCACAGAAAATCTTATTTTTCATTTGCTTGACTTAAGAAGATAAAAATCTCATTTTTCATCTCAAAATAAGTTCAAGACTCAATTCAACCTATTTGACATGGCAAGAATCATAAAAGGATCACTAGAGCAAAGCTAGTCACAAGATCCAACAAGACATGATTCGATTCAATTTGCTCACAGATATAAAGCTAGCAAGGCAAAAGCTGAGCTAAACAAGAAGAGCCATAAAAGAAGTCTAGCATACTATCACTTGATATGACAAGGTATAGAGTATGAAATCAAGCCATACAAGGACAATAATCAAAGCTCCACAGATTTTATTATGCAATGCAAGATATTTGAAGTAAACATGCATTATGATACAATGAAAACAAAAAGAGCAAATTCCCTCAAAACATCCATGCCTCAGTACTGGGATTTGAGATAAAGGATTTGGGTGTCCAGTACTGAGATGGACGAGGTCTGGGAATAGCAAAAGAAGCAGCAGAAAAATGATTAGGCACAAAATCATAAGAATGCCCATAAGCACCACTTGGACCTCTCCAAAACGATCTACCAAAAGACCGATACTCCCCCTGTCTAGGTGCTACCCGTGGTCTATCCTCACGATATCCAAGACCAAACTGCTGCCAGGACCCACCAGAAGAGTCAACAGAGTTCTCTACAAACCTAGGCCTATAAGTGATACGCTGAATAGGCTGCCTGGCTCTAGAGACTACAGCTGAAGAAGAGACTCCTCTAATGGATCTCAAGGTGCTCACTCTCTCTTTCCTCTCAATTTTTGCTCTCCGGAAGCAAAACTCAACCGTGTGGCCCTCTTTCTTGCAGAAGGTGCAATGGTACTTGACCTTTTGAGGGTCCGTCTTGGTGAGACAGAAGCACCTTTCTTGCTAGGAAGAGATTGAGCAGAACCTACAGCTTTAGGAACAACCTTTGAAGTCAATGAAGGTTCTTGCTCAACCAAACCACTTTTCACAACTCTAGCAATCTTTGGTGGAATATTCTTGGAAAGCTCTAGGGACTTAAAACCTAGGCCACTGTTTTTCACACTCACCTTGGATTGGTCTAGAATCAAGTTGAGCTTCTTTTTCCCACTAGAAAACCTCTCAAGAGTCATTTTGAGGTAATCGTTCTCTTTTGCCAAAACTCCACAATTGGAGCACTTTTTAGAATCGATTGCCTCAACATGTTTGCTCTTAAGAAGATCCACTTCCACTTTCAGAGCCTCACAAGACACACAATAGGGCTCTCCAATCCTATTCAACTGCTCCTTAAATTTGACTCTAAAAGCCTCTTGTATCTTACCAATAGCAGTTTCAATTTCAGCATGCAACATACAAGAGGAAGAATCAATAACTTTCTTGGAAGCAGTAAGAGATATAGATCTTTCAATTTTAGCTTTCTCTTCAAGAGTCTTGTTTAAAGCTTCAATCTCAATTGTAAGCTTAGGGCAATTTTCACAAGAGGTAATTCTAGAATAAGCAACCATTTCAGTCATCTCTTGCATTTTAATTCGATTATTCTTACAATGAGAACAAGTGTGACTAGCATCAAATTTTTGCAATTCTTTTAAAGAGCTATCCAGTTTCAATTCTAGCAGAGCACAGTTTGAGCAATTTAAAGGAAGAGCATCTAAAGCAGTCACATCAAGCGGAATGACATTCATGCAAACAGAACTAGACTTGAGAGATTCTAGTTCAGAAAGAGCATTTTTCAATTTATCTTCAACAGAGGAATGAGCATTATTCAAGCTTGACAATTCATTAAGCAAGCTAGAGTATGAATCACAGAAATCATCAGGATTAATGGATTTGAGCCTAACCACTTCTAGGTTCAAATTATCAATCATAGTATCCTGTTTCTTGATCACTTTAGCTTGCTTATGCAATTTTTGTTCAGCAAGCACTAAAGCCCTTTTCATGTCAGGAAGTGAAGGGCATACCTCATCGGGATCACTAAAAGGATCCTCATTTGTTGGAGAAGTCATTTGTCGTGGTGTTCTTAGCCATAAAGCACATGCCGGTGAAATCACGTGCCTTCTTCTTGCCACGGGAGTCACTCTTGTCGTCCTCCGACTCCGAGTCCACATCTTCCATGCTCACATCCTCTAGAGCTTCAAGGACTCGGCTGACAAACTTGCGATAGTTTGTCTTCTTGGACTTAGCATCCCTCGCTTGAGGATGCCTTTGTGACTCCTTCTCCTCCTTGCCCCTCAGCTTGGGGCATCTAGAACGAATGTGGTTGAGCTCACCACACTCAAAACAAGTGACAGGTCCACCTCTCCTCCTACTCCTCACATTGTTGTAGGCTCTCGTGAATTTTGTGGATAGGAGGGCTAAGTCATCTTCAGGTAGTCTCTCAAGTTGCTCATCGCTCAAAGAATGCAAAGCAGACAAAGAAAATCCAGATGAGCTAACATTAAAGGAATCAAACATATCTACCCTCGATTTGTCAACCACTAAAGCCATCGGCTCAGTGTGGGGAGACGCGAGATAAAATCAATCTCATGCGTCTTCAACCTAGAGTAAAGCTTATCCATGGTAAGCTCACTCATGACAGTGTTATCATTGATGGCAGTGATCTTCATCCCCCAGACTTTCACATCTAAAGCACCCAAAAGCTGGTGTGCATTTTCAGACTCAGTAAAAATAAGATCAACAGCACGGAGATCATGAAGAATTTTAGAAAATCTCCCCCACAGCTCATCTAAAGATTCACCAGGTCTTTGCTCGATCTTGGAGTATGCTTTCTTAAGCTGGTTCTGTCTCACTTCCTTGATCGCAGTGGACCCTTCATGATAATCACAAAGAGTCCGCCAGATCTCATGAGCAGACAGCAAATGAGCGACACGCTCAAGCTCCGATCGACTAAGGCCTTGAATCAAAAAATTCCGAGCCCTGCTGTTGTTCTCCACATCTGGAGTGATCAAATGGTCATCGGCGGGCACGACATAAGGGTTTTTCACCTTAAGCCAAATCGCGTGCCCTTGAGCCTCGATGTAGGCCTCCATTCGGGCCTTCCAATAAGCAAAATCAACTCCATCAAAAACATGTGGCCTGATTGAATATCGCTCAGTCGCCATGGCTCCAAAGACCGGTTAAGATCTATAGCAAAGAGCTAACCGGCTCTGATACCACTTGTAGGACCGGAAAGGCGACTAGGGGGGGGGGTGAATAGGCGCTTTCAAAACTTTCTCGCCTAAATCAAATTCAACACGAACTTTACTCCTTTAGCTATGAAAGCTAAGAAGATCGATAAGCACACAATGAAGCCTTGTCTTGAATTCGACAAACCCCGACAACCACACGACACAAATGTGGAGACTTAAACTCAAAGGGTTGATCTGGGCACAGCGGTCGAGCCCGGCTACCACAGGTGATCGGACCGACGTTCAACCAATGATCGGCCGGCAACTAAGCGGCGGTCGGACGGTGGGCGTTCGATTCGACCAGCGGGACGGTGATGCGAATATCTGGCGGTCGGACCGCCGTTGAAACACCGGTCGGGCCGGTAGAGTCCAGTACTGAAAAATCCTACCCAAATCCAAAACGAAATTTGATCCAACTTTTGATTCAACCAATGAAACTTGACCAAATTTCGAGCACACCTCCCTAATGATATTGGAGACCTATTTCTAGCGACGATCCTTCAGATCCACTTCGCAGAATCGATCTCTCAAGGATTTAACAAAGAAGTGCACAAACCCTAGAAATATGGAAAACTTTGATTCAAGACTTGCTAGTGGGGATTGATGGTCTAGATGATTCAAGGAGTATTCCCACACATCAAAGTAAGATAAAGTGGGTCAAAAGACCAAGTAAAAATCCTTGAATCAAGGAAGCACCAAATTCATTCAAATGAGAGAAGAACACAAAAGGGGAGACAAAAGATCTCACAAGCAAGCATCACAAGATTGATTGATCTCACAAGATGCTTACAAAGCCACTCCAACAAGGAGGACAAGAGCTCACCCAAGGAACATACAATCTCTCCCTCTCTTCCTCTCCAAACCCTAACCCTAGAAAAGCAAGGGGGGAAACCAAATGAATGCCTCAAGGGGGTTTAACATCTCCCCCCTTCTATTTATAGGAGAGGACTAGGGTTACACTTTTGGGACCCACTCACCCATGGGACCCACACACAACATCTGTTGAAGCAATCGCCTGCTTCACCACGTGTAGATTGATCAGCGGTTCTCATCGCGTCGCCAAGCCTCTCTTGTCCGAATCCCATCGGAACCTCCCAGAGACTCGCACCGATATCCGCACCACCTGATCCAACCAGCTGTTCCGAACCACCCGTTCGATCCATCTTGCCCATCCTGCACCATGCTTGAGTCACACGACCTCACCCGGTATCCATGATCGTTCTGGACCTCAGCTCTCCAAGCGTAGTCCCGATCCACTCACCGTTGACGTCGTTGACCTGCAAGCCACCTGCACAGCAATAGACAAACAAACCGTTTCTGGGAACAAGTTCTTCACAACTTGACCCACGTTAGCTCCGCAATGCAATATACATCAATAAAGCATTGATAACCAAACATAAACCACAATGAAATCAACTCAATGCAAACTTGGTTAACCTCCAAGTCACTGCCGGTCTGACCGCCCCACAAGGCCGGTCCGATCGATTTCAGGCCGGTCGGACCGCTCCCACAACAATGTCGGACACATCAAAAGACTTAGCCAAAATTCTAGCTTGAAAATCCAAACCTTCGGAATTTTCAACTCAATAGAACTTTTGACTGGGAGCTCCAAAAATGATGAAACCACATCCAGGAGACTCCCCTCACCTGCCTACACAACCTATTTTTGGATTAGCCCCAAAATCCAACTTTAGGTCAGGCCGGTCCGACCGGCCACCACTGCCGGTCCAACCGTCCCACGGGCGGTCTGACCGCCCCACACCACCGGTCAGACCGCCTGTGGTCTGACAGCAAGAAGCAAACCCCGAAAACGCGAGATTTTGCAAACCAACAAAGCCATTGCCAATTGACTCATCATCCTGAGATCGTGCACATATCCTCACGATATCCACACCCCTCTTGCAATCATACCCGCGCTCGACACGGTATCACGAATCAGCCACCAGCTATACCACCTACCGTATTGGTAAGAACACTTGTAAGAGTGTGGTAAGAAGCTTGAGAGTGTGATTCCACCTTCCATCACCTAGTAGTTGATAGGTATAATACCTTTGTGTTGTCTTTTGTTTTCTACTAACCATGACAGGTGACTCATTTAATGAGAAAGAGTGTGTTTTAAAGGGAGAGTTCACGACGCTTTTGAATGTACAACGCACTACCATTAATGAGGACATCGACAGAAAGCTTCAAGCTACTACGACCACATTGCAATATTCAATCAATGATAGTATTGCATCACTCGCTACATGCCTTGAAAGAATGGTGAATCAACCACCTAACAATGGACGTGAGTATGATTACGATACAGCCCAAAATTTTGAGGTGGGAGATGATAATGAGAGGAGAAACCGTGATGACGGCGCTGTTTTTGCTGACCAAGATGCACGTCAATGAAACTGCCTACATCACAACCGTCACGGTATGGGAGGTAATAATTTTTAGCACCACAATGCTCATGTTAATGATGATCTGTTTGCTAAATTTAAATTTGTCATACCATCTTTTGCGGGGGTTTATGATGCTGAAACTTATCTAGATTGGGAGATGACAATTGAACAGAAATTTAATGCCCATCTAGTTCCTGAGGTGCATAGAGTCAGACAACCTACTAGTGAATTTAAAGATTTTGCTATCATTTGGTGGAATCAAGTAGTTAATTCTGGCTTAACACCTAATACATGGGATAGATTGAAGGTAGCTATACATGCTAGATTTGTTCCTCCTGCTTTTAAATGTGATATACGTAAGAAATTACAGCGCTTAGACTAAGGTATTAGATCTGTCGAAAAATATTATCAAGAACTACAAATAGGCATGATGCGTTTTAATGTTATTGAGGATGAGGAGGATAAGATAGCTCGCTTTTATGGGGGCTTAAGGCGTGAAATTTAGGACATAGTTGATTACAAAGAGTATAATGATATCAATAGGTTGTTCCAGCTTACTTGTTTGACAGAAAAGGAATTGCAGGGTAGGCAATAAGGGACAAGGAGCAACTTTGGAAGTACGTCTACATCGAGATTGACACTGGGGCAAGCCAAGACAGCCCCGCCTCCTGTTTTTTTTTATCTATTGCCCCCTTCGTGAGTAGGGCACGTTCAGCAGCACCGCCCCTACCGTCACGCGCACCCGAGATGAGCAAATCTACTAGTGTGCAGGCACCAGCGTAGAGCTCTTCATCGGTTGCTTCCACTGGTCGTACGACGGGGATTGTGTGCCACCGTTGCAAAGGGATGGGCCACGTCATGAAGGATTGTCCAAGTCAGCGAGTGTACATTGCGACAGAAGATGGTGGTTATGTAAGTGTCAGTGATGTTGAGGATGCATATGCTCTTGCAACTAACCTTGCAGGTAATGATGACGATCATGAGGCAGATAGCGATGGTGAGGAAATTTTAGGTATCGCTGCTACGGATAATTATAGGACCATAATTGTGTAGCGAGTATTGAGCACTCAAATAGAGCAAGCGAAGAAGCTACATCGTCATAATTTGTTGCAGATGTTCCTCATCGTCAAGGACTGTTGCGCTCGTGTCAAAATTGATGGTGGGAGCTATAATAACTTGGTGAATTTAAGTTTGGTCAAGAAGCTTGGCTTGACCACACGTGCACATCCTCACTCGTACCACATTCAGTGGCTCAACAATAGCGGTAAGGTGAAGGTAACACAATCTGCGAGTGTATATTTTTCCATTAGTTTATATCATGATGTTGCTGATTTCGACGTAGTGCCTATGCAAACCTGCTCACTTTTATTAGGTCGTCCATAGGAATTTGATACCGATGCAACTCATCATGGTAGAAGTAATAAGTACTCTCTTATGCACAAAGGAAAGAAGATAATTTTGCTACCTTTGATACGTGCTGAAATTGTGAAATGTGATAAAGAGATAGCTGAAAATAAGAGGAAAGAATGTGAACATGAATCTGAAAATCAGCAAGTAGTGAAGAACGTTTTCCCACCTAAGGAGAAGTTGTCACCTAATTCTAGGATGAGGGAATTAAATTAAACAGTTGTGTCATGCTTGCAACCAAATCTGATCTTGCTAAATTTTTTGAGAATGATATGTCATGCTATGCTTTGATATGCAAAGATGCTTTATTTTCACTTGATGATATATCTAGCTCTATATCGTCTGCTCTCACTAACCTTTTGCAGGATATGAGGATGTGTTTCCAGCTAAGATACCCCTAGGGCTACCACCTGTTAGAGGCATTGAACACCAAACTGACTTAATTCTGAGAGCGACTTTTCCAAACCATGCGGTGTATAGGACTGTAGGACCGGAAAGGCGACTAGAGGGGGGGGGGGGTGAATAGACGCTTTAATAATTTTTGACTTTAATCAAATTCAACACGCACTTTTCTTCAATAGCTATGAAAGCTAAGAAGATCAGTAAATGCACAGAGGAAGCCTTGTGTTGAATCCGATTACCCCCTTAAACACAAAATTCAATAATGGAGAATTGATCTCACTAGACCGGTCTGACCGACGGCCAATTGGCGGTCGAACATCTTTGCGATCGACCGACGCAAAATGGCGGTCGAATAGCGATCGACCGATCCGTTGTAGAATCGGTCGGACCGATTCAGTCCAGAACCACTGCAGACCACCCGAAACCAAAACAAGAATTGGTCCAACTTCTGATTCAACCGATGAAACTTGACCAAAATTGGAACACACCTCCCTAAGGATATCTGGAACCTATTCCTAGCGACAATCGTCTAGATCCACATCAAAGAATTGATCTTTTTAGGTTTTACCAAGGGAGTGTACAAAATCTAGCAAAATGAAAAACTTGATCCAAATCTTGCTAGTGAGGGATTGATGATTTAGATGGTCCTAGGAGTATTCCCACACATCATAGCAAGGTAAAAGAGGTCAAGAGACCAACCAAAAACAACCAGATCAAGGAAGAACCAAGATCACCAAAAGAGACAGGAAAACACATGAGACCTCATCTTAGAACAAGCATCCATTGATTGATTCAAGATGTTGCTTACAAAGCCACTCCCACAAGGAGGACAAGAGCTCAATCCAAGAGCACACACACAAATTTCCTCTCCTCTCCTCTCCAAACCCTAACCCTAACTAGGGTTTTTACAAATGAAGTGCTTGGGGGTTTTCCAACTCCCCCTTTCTATTTATAGTAGGGCCTAGGGTTTTGAGATAGAGTTCACTTAATGGGCTCCTGTTAAGGCCCAAAACACATGGGACACAAACACACACATTTCAGTTGAAGCAATCGCCTACTTCACCACGTGTAGGTTGATCAGCGGCTCTCATCATGTCGGCAAGTCTCTCCCGTCCGAATCCCATCGGAACCTCCAAGGCACTTACACCGACTCCCGCGCCGCTTGATCCAACCAGCTGCAACGAACTGCCCGTTCGAACCATCTTGTCCATTCTGCACCATGCTTGAGTCACACGACTCCACCCGGCATCCATGATCGTTCTGGACCTCAGCTCTCCAAGCTTAGTCCCGATCCTCCTCGCCGTTGACGTCGTTGACCTGCAAGCCACCTGCACAGCAATAGACAAAGAAATCGTTTCCTGGAACAAGTTCTTCACAATTTGACCCACATTAGCTCAATCATGCAATATGCAACATTAAAGCATTGAAACTCATGCACTAGACACAATCGAAACACAACAATGCCAAGTTGGTCGAAGAACAAGTGGAAACCGGTCTGACCGCCGTACCGATTTCCAACCGGTCTGACCGATTTTATAACGCCGGTCAGACCTCCCAAAATGACTTAGCCAAAATTCCATCGTGAAAAATCGAAACTCTCTGGAATTTTTATTTGAATAGAACTTTTGACTGGGAGCTCCAAAAATTATGTGACCACATCCAGGAGACTCCCCTCTCGTGCCTACACAACCTATTTTTGGCCTAGCCCCAAACTCCACCAAAGGTTTTGGTCGGTCGGACCGCTGCACATAGTCGGTCGGACTGCCCCACGACCGGTCGGACCGGCGATGCTACGGTCGAACCGATCCACGGGTGGGCTAACCGCCAATGCTGCCGGTCTGACTGCCTGAGGTCTGAACAGCACAGGAGTTTTCCCGAAAACGCGAGATTCGGCAAACCAACAACGTCATTGCCAATTGACTCATCATCCTAAGATCATGCACATATCCCCATGATATCCACAATCTCCCCCCTTGATGAACACATTGGTAATCTCCCAGAAAATGTAGGTTTGTGGTTTGAAAAGTAAAAACTCGCAGTTTTCGCGTAAAGGCACAACTTGGTCCATAAGTAAAAGAAAGTCTAGGAAATGATCAAGCTGGCTTCAGAATAGCAAGGGCAAGTGAGATAAGGCAAAGAGAGCACAAAAAGCTTCAATTTCCAGAGAATAGCCAAAAATCTCACTTAGGTCCATATGAAAGAACAATTGTTCTATGTGACCTTTGATCATTGTGAGCCTTCCAGATTTGCAAATAAAATCAGACAAGACAGTAAAACCAAAAGAACCCACTCACTATGATCACCAATTTCCAGAAATCCATTTCCCCCCTATGACTCCAAAAAGCTCTAAAACAACATTTTTACCAATCTTTCTCCCGCGTTGACAATGAATTCATCAAGGTGCATGGAAGAAGATAGAGCATGAAGGAATGGCTTTGTTTTTGAACTTTAGCAAAAGGAGCTATGAAGATTATTCATGAAGACAATACAAGTATTACACCAAGCAATATTAAGTGAAGAAGCTATATTCAATCATGGCAGAACATGTACAGCAAAGCTAAGACCAAAATAGCAATAATCTGATATTAAATGAATTGATACCATGATAAGTTGCTCAATATCATAGTTTCACCAAGGTATCCAAGAATGAGTCAAGCCATGTCTATAAGTAAAAAGGAGACCAGAAACTAGAAACTGAGGCATTTTGAGCATTAAGAGTTCAGATATGAAGCAATTTATTCAAACACTTAACATTTTGAGCAATTTGCTGAAAATAATTTTTTTAATAGCATTGTGCTAGATCTCAAGCCTTGCCGCGACCATCTCAAGCATGAAGCTTAAAAGAATAGTCTAGGTCGTCCAAAACTCCCCTTGAGTTCAGCCTAGTGCAATAGCAAGCAGTCTCATGAGAAAGAATTGGTGAGATCAGTTTTTTCGCACATAAAAAGTCATTCTACATTTGCTTGACTTAAGAATTAACAAAGCTCATTTTACAGCTCAAGATCAATTCAAGACTCAATTTAACCTATAAGACATGGCATGAATCATGAGAGTATCACTAAAGCAAAACTAGTCACAAGATCCAACAAAACATAATTTGATCCAATTTGCTCACAGATATAAAGCTAGCATGGCAAAAGCTATGGTAAACAAGAAGAGCCATAAAAGAAGTATAGCAGACTATCACTGGACATGGTAAGGTATAAACTATGAAAACAAGCCATACAAGGATAATAATCAAAGCTCCATAAGTTTATATTACAATGCAGGATGTTTGAATTTTAAAAATGCATTATGATACAATGAATGCAAAAAGAGCAAACTCCCCCCTCAAAACAGGCCAAGAGGACTAATAACTCCTAACTCTCCCCGCAAGAAAGCAAAACGAGAAGAATCAATAGCTTTAGTGAAAATATCCGCAACCTGTTGCTCAGATTCAACAAAGTGAAGCACAACATCACCCTTCTCAACATGGTCTCTAAGAAAATGATACCGAATGTCAATGTGCTTAGTCCTAGAATGTTGCACTGAGTTTTTGGCAATGTTTATGGCAGAAGTGTTGTCACAGAAAAGAGGAACACTGCCTAAAGATAACCCATAGTCCCGAAGCATAGATAAGATCTAGAGAACCTGAGAGCAACTACTGGCTGCAGCTACATACTCGGCCTCGGCTGTGGATTGTGCAACAGAAGACTGTTTTGTAGAAGACCAAGAGATAAGAGATGTGCCTAAGAAATGACACGTGCCCGAGGTACTCTTCCTATCCACTCTACACCCCGCAAAGTCAGCATCAGAAAATGCTCGAATAGTGAGAGCAGAAGAAGAAGAATACCAGAGTCCAAAGTCAAGAGTATCTTGGAGATACCTGAAGATGCGACGTACTGCTTGACGATGAGAAGCACGAGGGGAAGCATGAAAGCGAGCGCACAAACATATAGAGAATTGTATGTTCGGCATCGACGCTGTGAGGTAGAGGAGGGAGCCAATCATACTGCGGTACTCGTTCTGGTCCACGGGCTCTCCATCCTCATCAGGGTCCAGCATGGTGGTTGTAGCAATGGGTGTAGACATTGGGCTACTGCTTCTCATGTCGAAGCGTCGAAGAAGGTCCTTTGTGTACTTACTTTGGTGAATGAAGGTACCTTCTTTCAGTTGCTTGAGTTGAAGACCAAGGAAGAATGTCAATTCTCCCATCATACTCATCTCGAACTCCCTGCTCATAGAATCTAAAAATCTGGACACCAAAGCATGAGAGGAACCACCGAATATGATATCATCCACATAAATCTGAACCAATAAGAAACCACTGCCATGCCTGAGAGTGAACAAAGTTTTATCAACCATTCCCATTTTGAAATCATTTTCAAGTAAGAAACTCTTAAGCCTGTGATACCAAGCTCTAGGAGCTTGCTTCAATCCATACAAGGCTTTAGAGAGTTTAAAAACATGGTTTGGGAACTTATAATTTTCAAAACCAGGTGGTTGCTTGACAAAGACCTCTTCTTCTATGAAACCATTTAAGAAAGCACTTTTAACATCCATTTGAAAAAGCTTGAAACCCTTAGATGTTGCAAATGCTAGTAAAATACGAAAGGCTTCCAATCTAGCTGCAGGAGCAAAAGTCTCTTCAAAGTCTAAGCCTTCTACCTGGGAATAACCTTGAGCTACATGTCTAGCCTTATTGCGAACAACCAACCCATCCTCACTTTGCTTATTTTTAAAAATCCATTTTGTCCCAATAACATGAGAATCAGAAGGAGGCTCAACTAAGGTCCAGACTTTGTTTCTTTCAAAATTCTCAAGCTCTTCATGCATGGCATTGACCCAAGAGGCATCAGATAAAGCATGGGTGATATCTCGGGGCTCAAAAGAAGCGACAAAAGCAGAATGTGCATGAGAATCAGGAGAAATAAACCTGGAGCGAGTGACTCGCTCTTGAAGATCCCCAATCATCTGCTCAGGAGGATGCAGTCGCTGAATGTGAAGAGGAGCTCCTAGTGCAGAAGTGGCTTCTACCCCATGAGTTGTGGAGGTAGGAACAGAGCTACTCAGGTTGTCGGTGAAGATAGGAGGAGGCTGCTTAGCTGAAACTAGAGTAGTGAAGCAGGCTCTCCAACCCTCTCAGAAGTGACTGGAGGATGTTCGGGTCCTCATCATCAGAGTCATCATCGACAAAGATGCTTTCTTGAATTTCAGGAACCTGTGTACCTGTAGCATCGGGTCTAGTACCAGGACTAGCCTCATCAAAAGTGACTTCGCAAGTCTCAACAATTTTGTTAGTGTCAAAATTAAACACACGATAGCCACGAGAATGAGCAGGATATCCAAGAAATATGCCATCAGAACATCTATATTCAAATTTATCAAGATTGCCATGTTTAAGAATGAAGCACTTGCAACCAAAATTTTTGAAATGAGAGACTTTGGCCGAATGACCAAATCTAAGCTCAAAGGAAGTCTTCCCAATCACAGATCTCAAGAAAACCCTATTAGACATATAACAAGCAGTAGAGATCGCCTCAGCCCAAAATCTCCTAGGAGTAGAATGCTCATCTAACATGGTCCGAGCCATCTCTACAAGGGTCATGTTCTTCCTCTCTACAACACCATTCTGCTGGGGAACTCTAGGAGAAGAAAACTGGTGCTCAATTCCCCTATCAGAGCAGAAGGTAGAAAAGGAAGAATTCTTGAATTCTGTCCCATTGTCACTCCTAATGGCTCTCAAGGCTCTAGGAATATCAACATCAAGTCTAAGGACTAATTCTCTAAAGAAGCCAAAAGCCTCGTCCTTAGAAACCAGAAAATAAACCCATGAATACCTGGAGAAATCATCCACAATCACCAGCACATACCATTTCCCACCAGCTGACTGAACTCTAGAAGGACCAACAGTGTCTAAGTGCAGAAGCTGTCCTGGTCCATCAGTCATCACCAAGGTAAGAGGTGGATGGGAAGCAGAAACTATCTTACCATGTCTATAGGGCGAGCACACAAGATCTCTAACAGCCTTCAGCCTAGGCAAACCTCTAATCAACTCCTTGCAACTGACTCTAGTCAAGTGGTCAAAACCTATATGCCCAAGTCTACGATGCCACAAGACAAGATCATGAGAATCAGAAGCTACAAGACACTTAGGACCGGAAGCAGAGGAGATACTAAAATTAGCACAAAAGATCTTCTCAAATCTGGAGATATCAAAGACAAGCTCACCCGAGGAATCTAGAACTCTACACTCACCACTTTTGAACCTTACTTCTAGACCCTCATCAAGAAGCTGAGAATCAGATAGCAGATTATACCTCAGCTTACTTACCAAAGCGACGTCCTTAAGCATGAACTTGTTGTTGATGCGCACAGTGCCCTTGGCTGTCACGGTCCTAGTAGAAGCATCTCCAAAGGTAATCAATTCATTGTCGGATGCACGTGTGAGGGAGGAGAACCATCTAGAATCGCTAGTCATGTGTCGAGAACACCCGGAGTCAACAAGCCATATGTCCTCCTTCCTCGCACGACGGACCTAAAAAGCACATGCAGAAAACATCTGTGTCTCAGTACTGGGGTTAGTGATAAAAGATCTAGGAATCCCGTACTGAGTCGCACGATGCCTGGAAACAACAGTAGAAACAGCAGTAAAATGATTAGGAACAAAATGATAAGAATGCACACGAGAACCACCTAGACCTCTCCGAAACGATCTACCAAAAGATCGATACTCCCCCTGTCTAGATGCTACCCGTGGTTTCTCCTCACGATATCCTAAACCAAAATGCTGCCTAGACCCACCAAAAGAGTCAACAAAATTCTCTACAAACCTAGGCCTATGTGTAGTACAAAAAATAGGCTGCCTGGCTCTAGAGACTACAACAGGTGAAGGGACTCCTCTAATGGTTCTCAAAGCATTCATTATCTCTTTTCTCTCAACCTTAGCTCTACGAAAGCACAACACAACAATATGGCCATATTTCTTGTAGAAGGTGCAATGGTACTTGACCTTTTGAGGGGTCTGTACTGATGAAGCAGAAGCACATGTCTTGCTAGAAAGAGTTTGAGCAAAACCTGCAGATTTAAAAACAATCTTAGATGGCTTAGGGGGTTCTACCTCAAACAGGTCACTCTTAACAACTCTTGCAATCTTAGGTGGATGGTTCTTGGAATAATCTAGGGAATTAAAACCTAGGCCACTATTTTTCATACTCGCTTTAGATTGGTCAAGAATCATGCTGAGGTTCTTCTTCCCACTAGAAAACCTCTCAAGAGTCACTTTGAGGTAATCATTCTCTTTGGCTAAATCCTCACATCTAGTGCACTTTCTTGACTTAATTGCCTCATCATGCTTACTCTTAAGAAGAGCCACTTCAACTTTCAAAGCATCACAAGACACACAATATGAATCCTTAATCCTATTCAACTGCCCCTTAAATTTAACTCTAAAAGCCTCTTGTACCTGACCAATAATTGTTTCAACTTCAGCATGCAAGACACAAGAGGTAGAGTCAATAACTTTCTTAGAAGCAGTAAAAGACATGGATTTTTCAATTTTAGCATTTTCTTCTAAAGTCTTGTTTAGAGGTTCTATTTCAATTGTGAGCTTAGGACAATTTTCACATGATGCGGATCTAGAGTACATAACCATTTTTGTCATCTCTTTCATTTTAATCCTATTATTCTTACAACGAGAGCAAGTATGATTAGCATCAAATTTCTGCAATTCTTTCATAGCGCTATCCAATTTTAATTCCAGCAAGGCACAGTTAGAGCAAGATAAAGGGATAGCATCTAAAGCAGTCTCATCAAGAGAAATAGCATTCATGCAAACAGGACTAGACTTGAGAGATTCTATTTCATCCAAAGCATCTTTCAATTGATTCACAACAGAGGAATGAGAAGATTTTAAGCTTGTCAATTCATTAAGCAAGCTAGAGCAGGAATCACAATTATCATCAGGATTAATGGATTTGAGCCTAACAACTTCTAGGTTCAAATTATCAATCATAATGTCCTATTTCTAAACCAATTTAGCTTGCTTATGTATTTTCTTTTCAGCAAGAACCAAAACACGTTTCATATCAGCAAGTGGAGGGCATACCTTATCTGGATCGCTGAAAGGATCATCATCATTGGAGGAGTCGATGTCGTGGCAGTCCTTGGCCATGAAACACATGCCGGTGAAATCCTGTGCCTTCTTCTTGCCACGGGAGTCATCCTCGTCGTCCTCTGTCTCCGAGTCCACATCGCTCATGTTAACATTCTCAAGAGCGGCAAGGACCCGGCTGACAAACTTGTGATAGTTTGTCTTCTTGGGTTTCGCATCCCTGGCTTGAGGATGCCTCCGAGAGTCCTTCTCCTCCTTGCCCTTCAGCTTGGGGCACCTCGAGCGAATGTGGTTTGGCTCACCACACTCAAAGCACGTGATAGAGCCACCTCTCCTTCTGTTCCTCACCTTGTTGTATGCTATCATGAATTTGGTGGATAGGAGGGCTAAATCATCCTCAGGTAATTTAGCAAGTTGCTCATCGCTCAAAGAATGCAAAGCTGATAAATAAAAACCCGATGAGCTAAAATCCAAAGAATCTAAAGAACTACCCTTAGATTGGTCGACCACTAAATCCATCGACTCTGTCTTGGGGAGACGCGAGATAAAATCAATCTCATGCGTCTTCAACCTCGAGTATAGCTTATCCATGGCAAGCTCACTCATGAAAGTATTGTCATTGATGGATGTGATCTTCATCCCCCAGACATTCACATCAAGAGTACCCAAAAGCTGACGTGCACTCTCAGACTCAGAAAAAACAAGGTTAACAGCGCGGAGATCATGAAGAATCTTGGAGAACCTTCCCCACAGCTCATCTAAAGACTCACCAGGCCTTTGCTCGATCTTGGAGTATATTTTCTTGAGCTGGTTCTGTCTCACTTCCTTGATCGCAGTGGAGCCCTCATGATAATCACAGAGAGTCCACCAGATCTCATGAGCAGACCGCAAATGAGCGACACGCTCAAACTCAGATCTACTAAGGCCTTGGATAAAAAATTCTGAGCTTTGATGTTGGCCTCCACATCTGGAGTGATCACATCGCCATCGGCTGCACAACATAAGGGTTTTTAACTTTAAGCCAAATTGCGTGCCCTTGAGCCTCCATGTAGGCCTGCATTCCGGCCTTCCAATAATGGAAATCAACTCCATCAAAAATATATGGTTTGGTTAAATACTTGTCAGTCGCCATGGCTCTAAAGACCGGTTAAGATCTATGAGAAGAGCTAACCGGGCTCTGATACCACTTGTAGGACCAGAAAGGAGACTAGAGGGGGTGAATAGACGCTTTCTTAATTTTTAACTTTAATCAAATTCAACACGCACTTTTCTTCAATAGCTATGAAAGCTAAGAAGATCAGTAAATGCAGAGAGGAAGCCTTGTGCTAAATCCGATTACCCCCTTAAACACAAAATTCAATAATGGAGAATTGATCTCACTGGACCGGTCTGACCGACGGCCAATTGGCGGTCTGAACGCTGGCGGTCTGACCGACGGCAAACTGGCGGTACGAATAGCTGGCGGTCTGACCGCCGTTGTAGAATCGGCCGGACCGATTTAGTCTATAACCACTGCAGACCACCCGAAACCAAAACAAGAATTGGTCCAACTTTTGATTCAACCGATGAAACTTGACCAAAATTGGAACACACCTCCCTAAGGATATCTTGAACCTATTCCTAGCGACGATCGTCCAGATCCACGTCAAAGAATTGATATTTTTAGGTTTTACCAAGGGAGTGTCCAAAACCTAGCAAAATAAAAAACTTGATCCAAATCTTGCTAGTGAGGGATTGATGATTTAGATGGTCCTGGGAATATTCCCACACATCATAGCAAGGTAAAAGAGGTCAAGACACCAACCAAAAATAACCGGATCATGGAAGCACCAAAATCACCAAAAGAGAGAGGAAAACACATGAGACCTCATCTTAGAACAAGCATACATTGATTGATTCAAGATGTTGCTTACAAAGCCACTCCCACAAGGAGGACAAGAGCTCAATCCAAGAGCACACACACAAATTTTCTCTCATCTCCAAACCCTAACCCTAACTAGGGCTTTTACAAATGAAGTGCTTCGGGGTTTTCTAACTCCCCCTTTCTATTTATAGTAGGGCCTAGGGTTTTGAGAGAGTGTCCACTTAATGGGCTCCCGTTAAGGCCCAAAACACACGGGACACAAACACACACATTTCAGTTGAAGCAATCGCCTGCTTCACCACGTGTAGGTTGATCAGCGGCTTTCATCATGTCGGCAAGTCTCTCCCGTCCGAATCCCATCGGAACCTCCAAGGCACTTGCACTGACCCCCGCGCCGCTTGATCCAACCAGCTGCAATGAACTGCCTGTTCGAACCATCTTGTCCATTCTGCACCATGCTTGAGTCACACGACTCCACCCGGCATCCATGATCGTTCTGGACCTCAGCTCTCCAAGCTTAGTCCCGATCCTCCTCGCTGTTGACGTCGTTGACCTGCAAGTCACCTGCACAACAATAGACAAAGAAATCGTTTACAGGAACAAGTTCTTCAAAACTTCACCCACGTTAGCTCAATCACTCAATATGCAACATTAAAGCATTGAAACTCATGCACTAGACACAATCGAAACACAACAATGCCAAGTTGGCCGAAGTAAAACTAGAAACCGGTCTGACCGCCGTACCTGGCCGGTTGGACCAATTTTCAACCGGTCTGACCGATTTTATAACACCGATCAGACCGCCCAAAATGACTTAGCCAAAATTCCATCGTGAAAAACCGAAACTCTCTGGAATTTTCATTTGAATAGAACTTTTGACTGGGAGCTCCAAAAATTATGTGACCACATCAAGGAGACTCCCCTCTCGTGCTTACACAACCTATTTTTGGCCTAGCCCCAAACTCCACCAAAGATTTTGGCCGGTCGGACCGCTGCACATAGTCGGTCGGACTGCCCCACGGCCGGTCAGACCTGCGATGCTGCCGTCGAACCGATCCACGGGCGGTCTGACCGCCAATGCTGCCGGTCTGACCGCCTGAGGTCTGAACAACACAGGAGTTTTCCCGAAAACACGAGATTCGGCAAACCAACGACGTCATTGCCAATTGACTCATCATCTAAGATCATGCACATATCCCCATGATATCCACAAGGACTAATCCAGAGGAGACTAAGGAAATTCAGCTACGAGTCCAAGATTTTTTGGACCGAGGGTATGTACGGGAAAACTTTAGCCCTTGTGTTGTTCCTGTTCTTTTGGTTCCTAAGAAAGACGGTAGTTGGCGTATGTGTGTTGATTGTAGAGCCATTAATAATATCACAATACGGTATTGTCATCCTATTCCTAAGTTAGACGACGTGGTTGATGAGTTGAGTGGTTCTATTCTTTTCACAAAACTTGACTTGCGTAGCGGGTACCACCAGATTAGGATGAAATTGGGAGATGAATGGCAAGCGGTATTTAAAACTAAGTTCTGGCTATATGAGTTGTTAGTGATGCCTTTTGGTTTAACAAATGCACTTATCACTTTTATGCGTTTGATGAACGAAGTTTTGTGTGTTTTCATTGGAAAATTTGTGATGGTTTATTTTGATAATATTCTGATCTATAGCAAGTCATATGAAGAACACCTGGATCATTTCGTGCTATTTTTAATACTTTGAGAGATGCACGTTTGTTTGGTAACATTGAGAAGTGCACCTTTTACACTGATCGAGTCTCTTTTCTTGGTTATGTTGTTACTCCACAGGGCATTGAAGTGGATCAAGCCAAGATCGTCGCTATCCTGAGTTGGCCGCCTCCTAAAACAGTCACATAAGTGTGGAATTTTCTCGAACTCGCTGGTTTCTATCAGCGTTTTGTTCAGAATTTCAACACCCTCAGTACACCGTTGAATGAGCTTACAAAGAATGGTGTTCCTTTTACATGGGGCACCATACAGCAACACTCTTTCAACGCTCTCAAAGATAAGTTGACACACATCCCTTTGCTTCAACTTCCTGATTTCAGCAAGACTTTTGAATTAGAATGTGATGCTAGTGGCATAGGTTTTGGTGGTGTGTTAATTCAAGAAGAAAAACATGTTTCTTACTTTGAAAATATGGCAGCATTATTTATGACCCAAAGAGTTTGTAATACATTTTCATAATGAATCTTTGAAGCGTATTCGAAGTCAAACCAACCTGGGCCGTAGACATGTTAAGTGGGTTGAGTTTATTGAGTCTTTCCCCTATGTTATTAAACATAAAAAGGGTAAAGAAAATGTAATAGATGATGCTTTGTCTAGAAAATATACCATACTTTCACAACTTGACTTCAAAATCTTTGGATTAGAGACAATAAAGGAGCAATATCTTCATGATGCTGATTTTAAAGATGTGTTGCTCAATTATCAAGAGAGAAAGGGTTGGAATAAATTTGTGCTGCATGATGGGTTCGTGTACCGTGCTAACAAGCTATGAATTCCAACTAGCTTCGTTCGTCTTTTGTTGTTACAGGAGGCACATGGAGTAGGACTGATGGGTCAATTTGGCATGAAGAAAACCGAGGACATTCTGACCCACCACTTCTATTGGCCAAAGATCAGGCGTGACGTCGAACGCTTCATTGCCCGTTGCACCACGTGCCAAAAAGCTAAGTCACGACTTAATCCTCATAGTTTATACATGTCTCTTCCTGTTCCAAGCACACCTTAAGAAGATATTTCTATGGACTTTGTTTTAGGACTGCCAAGAACAAAAAAGGGGAGGGATAGTATTTTTGTTGTCGTTGATAGATTCTCTAAGATGGCTCATTTTATACCATGTCATAAAAGTGATGATGCTACAAATATTGTTGATTTGTTCTTTAAGGAAATTGTTCGCTTGCATGGTATTCCGAATACGATAGTTTCAGATCATGATGCTAAATTTCTTAGTCATTTTTGGAGAACTTTGTGGGCTAAGTTGAGGACTAAATTTTTATTTTCCACTACTTGTCAACCCCAAACCGATGGACAAACTGAGGTAGTCAATAGAACATTGTCTATTATTCTTAGGGTTGTGCTTAAAAAAAACATAAAAATATGGGAGGAATGTTTGCCTCATGTGGAATTTGCTTATAATCGCTCGCTGCATTCTACCATAAAGAAGTGCCCTTTTGAGATTGTTTATGGTTTCATACCTCGTGCACCTATTGACTTGTTGCCTCTTCTAGCTTCGGAGAAAGTAAATTTTGATGCGCAACAACATGCTGATTTGATACTTAAGATGTATGAGACAACTAAAGAGAACATTGAGATCATGAATGCTAAATATAAAGTGGCTGGTAGTCAGGGACGCAAGCATGTTAATTACTTTTGAACCTGGTGATCTTATGTGGTTACTGTTGGACCGAAAAGGCGACTATGGGGGGGGTGAATATGAGTACGCTCACTTTTTCACAAATAATTGATTCAATAATATTTCACTCCAGTAGCTATGGAAGCTATGAAGATCAGTATATCAGTACAGCGGAAGACTAATATTGAATCCAATTTAAAATACCTAAGCAATACGACAAAAACAACAAAGATTGAAATAATTCAATGCACTGGCGGTATGACCTCTGGACTTGGGAGGTCTGACCGATTCCCTGGCGGTTTGACCTCTGACCTTGGGCGGTTTGACCGATTCCCTGGCGGTCTGACCTCTGGCTTTGGGCGGTCTGACCGATTTCCTCCAGAACAGAAGAACAGCCCTCAAGATTTGTCGCCCTGGTAGAAGCTTAGGAACGTACTGAAATTTTCAAACCAATAGAACTTTTGACTGGAGACTACAAAAATTATGAGACCAAGTGCAATAGAATCCCCTCTCTTGCCTACACACTCTATTTTTAGCCCAGTTCAATTTTCACCTTCAGAATGGCCGGTCCGATCGCCACCAAAGGTCGGCCGACGCCATGGATCGGTCGGGCCGGCCACCTCGCCGGTCGGACCGATTTCGCCTCGACAAAGATCGAACTTTGTCGAAAATACGTGAAACGATAAACCATAAACGTCATTGCCAGTTGTCACATCATCCTGAGATATAGAGTATATCCCCATGATATCCACAATCTCCCCCCTTGATGAACACAATGGCAATAATCCAGAAAATGTAATTTGGAGGTTTGAAAAGTAAAATACTTTCGTTTTCGCACAAAGGAATAACTTGATCCATAAGCAAGAAAAAGCAATGGAAATGACCAAGCTGGCATCAGAATAGCATAGACAAGTGAGATAAGGTAAAAGAAAGCATAAAAACTTTGATTTCCTGAAAAGAGTCAAAAATCTCACTTAAGGTCCATATGATCATTGTGAGGATTAGTAAATGCAATCCAAGTTCAGAAGAATCAATAAGACAATAAGAATGCAATTCAAAAACTCCCCCTCACTATGATCCTCAAATTTCAGAAAATTTCAAATTCTCAATTTCTCCCCCTTTTATCATTTTTATATATCTTCTCCCTCTTTGCTCAAAAATAATATATTTTCTCCCCCAATATTGAAATATCTTCTCCCCCTTTGACAATGGAGTCATCAAGGAATCACGTCTTCCTCTCATCCAGAGATAACAAATGCAGAATGAAGAAAGAAGCATAAAAAGGAGTATGCATGAAATGCAATGGAGTGGCTTCATATTTTGTATTTTTAAACTTTTGATTACAAGAAGCTTTGGAGATTACCCAAAAGAACAAGCTAGCATCTCTAATATTGCACAAACAACATATCAAGCCTAACAACGCTAGCAAGATCATGATAAGACATATATATCAAAGCTACGCACGAAGGCTCAAAAATAAAGCAATAGATTTGATCAATTTAAGCAAAGCTTCAAATTCAGCAAATTCATCAACAGGGATCCTAAAGTGAAACTAGCCATGTCAAAATGTCAAAGTGAGATCAAAAATCTAACAAAGACCACATTAAGAGTCAATCAGGTCCTGTATTGAATTATTTTGCTCAGATTTCTCAAAAGCCCATTTGTCAACAGTTTTCTCATTTGCACTCAATATTGAAGTTGACTAATGATCTAACTTAGTGACAAGATCATGGACTAAGAGCCATCCACAAACTCATCCTAAGCTTCGACCAGAAGTTGATTAAAGGTATATCTTAGTGAAGAAGATCCTGGACTAGGAGTCATCCACAAACTCTTCCTAAGCTTCTACCAGGGCGACAAATCTTGAGGTTCATGTAATTTCTGACAAGCAGTCTCGTAAGAATAGTTTGACACAATTTAAGCATAAGACAATCTTGATTTTTCATGTTTCACAAGAGCAGTTTTAAAATCTCAAGAACACAAAAAACTCAAGTAATGTCGAACCCGGGAACGAAGGATCCCGAATTCTCTGTGTTCATACACTAGTCCAGGATTTTCAGTGTACACAGTCACAAAAATGTTATCAAAAACATATCCAGCGTATTTATTAATAAGCATAGAGTTTATTACACTTTGGGCCTGGGGCCAAATAAAATATTAAGCGGAAGCAAAATATAATGGTAAGCCACACGATACGCCACATGCAATAAATGCGGAGGTCATTGCCTAATCGCCCTGCTCCTCACCTTCTGGATAGAAGTCTTCTCCTGAATAATAATATTCAGCAAGAGTGAGCACTAAAACTGTGCTCGCAAATTACACCCAATACAGAATTTAGAATGCATGCATAAGTTATTCAAAGGAAGGTTGTAGGGTTTATTTGCGTAAATCAGCCTTTTTGGTTTAAATATTTGTACTAAGTTTCAAGGCACATTTTTATTCCATAGCTAAAATCAGATTTAAAATTGATCATTTTATAGTGGATAACCTCCATATGAAACATGGTGAAGGATACCCTCCTATCACAAGGCTACCCGCCCAATTTTACCACAGGGATTAACCATCCTCAAATTATGTCCAAAGTTATTTTAAAACCAAAAACAAATCTAACTTAGAGTGGCTTTGCTCAGCATGTCCATGACCGTGGACATGGCTATTCGAATAGATTTATACTCTGCAGAGGGGTACAACTTTACCCACACGAGATAATTTGCCCGTTATGTCGGCCATTACACGCTTCCTTAGGCGTGTGACTGGGCAATTATCACAAGGCGTTTCCAATGCATTACCTCAATACCAATATGCCCGCTAAGATTTCACTTCCATTAGGCTAACCACCTGCCGGAAACCCCCTCTTGCGCCAAGTGGGAATAAAGTCTAACCGACACCCACACAACAAAAATGGCATAAACAATAATGAGGTAAGACAAATTATTAAGCCTGGTTTTGCCCATACAGAACATATGGTAGTACGGTGGAGCTTTTGCAAGATGCGGCTCAAAGGCCGGTCCTTAACCTACTTGGGCAACTTTCAATAATAACCCTGGGCCTCAATCCTAACCAGACGAGCCCGTGCATAAACCTGCACCCACCGACGGTCCAATTTTGCCCAAGTACAAACCATTTTATTTATTTAATTTTCAAAGATATTTGCAAAAGTCCACCATGACATAACAATGTCATAGGCTTTTTATCAAATTTTGAAGTCTTGGCTAAATTCTCCCAAAATCAAATATTTCCTGGTCTAAGCATATATTTATTTTTAAATTCATTTGACTAAGGTGACAAGGAATTGGTAATACAGTATTCAAATGTGGCTATACAAAGGAATTGGAATAATTAAGTATTTAAAACAGGAATTTAAAATAATTAAATACAATTATGCATGCAATAATAATTTAAAATGTAAATTAAATAATTTTAAATATTGGGGGCAAAATGGTCAATGGTGTAACTTGCCTTGTTCAAATTCCTGGTATTCTACTTCTTCAATAGGGTCAAGCTCTCCGGAGTCGTCAAAATCTATACGCGAGAATATTCCAAATTCAAACAGAATTCAAATGAACTCAAATAAATTCAAATGAAAATTCAAATTAACTCCAAATTAAATAATTTTGGTTTAGTTAGCTAGATTTTGATTTTATATAAATTTAGAAATTTGAATCACCTAAATCGGAGTTTGAATGAAGAAATACGAGCTTCTGGAAGTTTAAAACCTAAATTAAATCCTAAAAATCAGGATTTCCGAATTCCCGAATTAAATTTCTAAAGAAAATTCCAATTATTGCGCAAGCATGCGTCAGCGGTAATGTTCACAGAGACTGACATGTGGGCCCGAACAGTATGGACTGAGTCCACAGCGAGGCGCAAGTCCACGGTGGACTTGGTGCACGCAATGATCGCGAGGGAGGCTATCTTTGGCGCGGCGTCTTTGTCGGGCGCCACGTACGCCACGCATGCTGGCGAGGTGAGTGGTCTTGGTGTGGCGCTGAGGTGGCTGACCACGTCGGCGCCGGAGAGGGGAGGCGCTCGGGTTCCAATGGTACCGGCGAACGGCGGCGCGGCGAGCTCCGGTGAGGTGCGCAAAATGCTCAGGAGACGATACTGATGCGAGGGCGCTACCTGGTGGCGGCGGAGAGTGGCCGGAAGATCGTCGGCGACGGAGAGAGGCGGCGGCGATGCTCGGTCACGGTGGCGAAGGGGCTCCGGGGATCTTCAGGCGACAAAGAGGGGCGCACGGAAATCGCCGGGAGACACTGAAGTTGATGGTGGCGGAGCCGGTGGAGGAGAGGCACTGGAGGCGGCGCTAGGGCGGCGGAGGAGCTACGGCCACCGAGGGGGAAAACTCCAATTGCCGGCGAGAGAGAGCGAGCGAGGTTACGGGAGTAGGTGGAATGGAATGCGGGAGAGAATGCGCAGCCGGGAGCGGCTTTTATAGGGGCGAAGGAGGCCGGGAGGAGGAGATGGTGTCGGCGAGAATGGCGGCGAGAGAGGTGGGGCGCAAGGCGAAATGAAGGGGGTAAAGCGGGAATGACGCAGCGATAGCAGGCGATTTGAGCAGCAGCGCAAATGCGGGAGTAAAGGGGGAGGGAATCACGGAATTGAAGAACTCCCGAGGTGCGGCAATGGCGGCGTCGCGCGGGGAAGAAGGAGGCGAGGAGGAAGACGACGCTGGTGGGGCCCACCTGTCGGCGAGACAGAGAGAGGGAGAGAGGGTGCGGGATGGATTGATGTCGGCCGTCCGATTTCGATCGGACGGCCCGCGTCCTGCTGCGGGAGAAATGGGTGAGGCAGCGCCGAGTCTTTGGCTGCGGCGCCCAATCTTGTTGCAATGGATTTTTAAATCTTTTTCAATTGATTTAATTTCAGAAATTCAAATAGGCATTAGAAAATAGTAAATAAAGTCCAAAAATTTTGAGAAAATTCACAGAAATTCTATGAGGCATTCTGGACTTAAATAAAATAATTCCAACTTTTAGTTGGTAATAGATTTTGCACATAAATTATTTTAACTTTAAAATACTTAGGGAAAAGCTTTTAAAATTTCTAGAAAATCCACAAAAATAATTAAAGTCTTATTTTCAACTGAAATTGAAATTTTGGGCTGTTACAAACCTACCCCCCTTAAAGGGAATCTCGACCCCGAGATTCAGACTGGGTTAGCAAAGAGGTGGGGATACTCGGCTCTTAAAATTTCTTCTCGCTCCCATGTAGCTTCTTCTTCTGAATGATTGCTCCACTGAACCTTACAAGAACGAATGTCTTTGCTTCTAGTGACGCGCTCTGCCACATCGAGAATCTTGATTGGTTGCTCCACATAGGTGAGATCTTCCTGAAGATCGATGCTCTCGAGCGGTGTTTCTTCTGTTGGTACTCTGAGGCATTTCTTTAACTGGGATACATGGAAAACATTGTGAACGGGCTGACAGAGATGTTGGTAGTTCCAACTGATAAGCAACTTCAACTCTTTTTGCCAAAATCTTATAGGGTCCGACAAATCTGGGTGCGAGTTTTCCTTTAGTCTGAAATCTCTTCACTCCTCGGAGTGGAGTTACCCTGAGATAGACAAAATCTCCCATCTCGAAGGATAGTTCTCTCCGACGATTATCGGCATAACTCTTTTGTTGGGTTTGAGCTACTTTCAGACGTTCTCTTATTGCTTTTACCTTACTTTCAGCTTCTTTTATCAATTCTGGTCCGAAGAATTGGTGTTCTCCTACTTGATCCCAAAGGAGAGGGGTTCTACACTTTCTACCATACAATGCTTCAAATGGCGACATCTGAAGGCTAGCTTGAAAGCTGTTGTTGTAGGAGAATTCTGCATAGGGCAAATTCTTATCCCAACTTCTTCCGTAATCTATAGCACAAGCTCGAAGCATATTTTCTAGGACCCGATTTACGTTCGGTCCGCCATCTGTTTGGGGATGATATCTTTGTCTTTGAAGTTGAGAGTCAGTTCCCAAAGCTTCATGTAGACTCGCCAAAATCTTGATGTGAGCTGCGAACCTCGCGGACACAATTTTCTTGGGTATACCATGTAGACAGACGATCTGGCCATGTACAATTCGCTAACTTCTTGCTTGGTAAGTGGTCTTGATAAGGATAAAATGAGCAACTTTGGTTAATCGATCAATTATCACCCAAATGGAATCACATCTGTTAGGGTCCTAGGAAGTCGGTGATAAAATCCATACCAATCTCCTCCCATTTCCACTCGGGAATTGGTAATGGTTGTAACAATCCGCGAGTCTCGATGTTACGCCTTAACACGCCGACATACATCAGCGTGCAACAAATTCAGCGATCTCTCGCTTCATACTAACCCACCAATACTTTTCCTTCAGATCTGGTACATCTTGGTACTCCGGGATGGATAGAGTAAGGTGATTCATGAGCTTCTTTCGTAATCGGTTATGCGGTTTCATGATGTTTAGGTACACGATGCGGTTGCCAAACCATACTGTGCCTTGCTCGTCTTGAGAAAATCACGGGCTTTGCCTCTTCTCATGTTCTTCATGATTTCTTTGATGTCTTCGTCTTCTAGTGTTTCTCTCGATCGACCTTGTATGGTTGGTTGGACTTCCTTGTGTTGATACTGACCTTGATGACAATTTCGATTCGGATGCTTCAATTCTTCATACAATTACGGTTATTTTCTTGAACTAACATCGTGTTGCAAGATGCCTTCCTACTCGAGCATCGCTACCACGTTGGCTTTACCCGGTGATAATGAATTCCAAGGTCATAATCTTTTATCGGCTCAACCATCTTCTTTGCACGAGATTAAGTTCGATCGGGTGAAGATATATTTGAGACTCTTATGATCATGAAAATCTCACGTGATTACCAATGAGATAATGCCGCTTGATTTTTAAAGCGCACGATTCGCTAACTCTAGATCATGAGTTGGATAATTTCCTTCATGTGGCCTTAAGCGGCGAGATGCATAAGCCACGACCTTTCCTTCTGCATCGGTACACATCCTAGCCCTGGCGGATCGTCCTGAAAACTTCAAAATCCTTACGTATATCCGTAAGACTAGCTTCGTGCAGAGACTAGTCTTTTCTTGACTCTTGGAAACTATGTTCACAAGCACTTGTCCATTCAAATTTCTTTTCCTTCTTGAAGTTGAGTCATGGGTTTGGCGATCTTGGAGAAACTTTCAATGAATCTGCGGTAATATCCACTAATCAGAAAACTTCTCACTACGTGATGACTTGGGTTGCTTCCAATCCATTCTGACTTCAACCTTTGAGGGTCTCGCAACTCCTCCTGCCGACACAATGTGTCCAAGAAAAGCCACTTGAGTGAGCCAAAATTCACTTTTGCTAAATTTGGCATAAAGTTGGTGTTCTCGGAGTTTGTCCAAAATAATTACGAGATGTTTTCATGCTCTTCCACATCTCTTGAGTAGATGAGAATATCATCTATGAATACTACCACAAACTTATCCAAGAATTCCATGAACACTTTGTTCATCATATTCATGAACTAAGAAGGGCATTTGTTAGTCCAAATGACATCTTTGTGAACTCGTCATATCCATATCCGTGGTGAAGGTCGTCTTGAATATCTTCGGTCTGATTTTTAAGCGATGGTAACGACCTCAAATCAATCTTGGAGAAAACATGGCTCCTTTAAGGTGATCAAACAGATCATCTATCCTAGGTAACGGGTACTTGTTTTTGATTGTTACCTCGTTGAGTGATCTATAGTCCACACACATTCTCATACTATTGTCTTTCTTTTTGACAAATAGTACTGGAGCTCCCCAAGGCGAGGAACTCGGTTGAATGTAACCTTTACTCTGTAGTTCTTGATCCGCTTCTTCAACTCTGCTAGATCATTTCTTGGTGATACGTAGGGTCGCCCGAAATTGGAGCGATCCACAGGACTAAGTCAATTAAGAACATTATGTCCCGGTCTGGTGGCATACCAGGTAATTCCTCTGGAAAAATATCTGGATATTCTTGTACCACGGGTATATCTTCCAGTTTTACTTCCTTTAAACTAGTCAAGATAGAACTTCTTCCCGTAGAAGTCTTGGGTCGGAACTCTACTGAAATCCCTTGTTCATTGGTGAGGTTGATAGATCTACTAGCACAATCTATCCTGCCTTGATTTTTGGCAAGCCAGTCCATTCCAAGAATTACGTCCAATCCTTGCGAACGCAAGACTATTAAGTTTGCCGAAAAAGTTACTCCAGAAATTTCCAAGGTAAGATTTGGGCAGAAGAAACTAGCTCTCATTTCTGAGCCCGGGGAATGAATTAACATGGGGTTAACTAAGGGGGAGGTAGATAACCCATACTTTTCCACAAACTTATTTGACACAAAAGAATGCGAAGCTCCGGAATCAAATAAAGCGATCTTTGATCTTGAGTTGACAAGGAACGTACCAAGAACAACATCTGGTGCTGCATAGGCTTCCTCTGCGGTGACATGATTCACACGTCCCTTCATGAACTGACCAGCTGGTCTTGAGGGACCGCCGGAGACTGAAGCTCCGGGAGTTGGCTTGACAGGGGTGGCAGTCTGCTGCTTCTTGGGACACTTATTTGCATAGTGACCCAGCTCGTTGCAGTGAAAGCAAGTGATTCCTGCTATGGAAATAGCTGGCTCTTGCTGGAACTGACCTCCAGATGAACTACTACGGAATCCGGGAGTATTTGGGCACGGACCCGGAGCTGGAACTCTTGGTGTAGTAGACTGGAATCTTCCACGCTGAGGTGGCTGAGACTGAGAGAAACGAGGCTTGGGCAGTCCTCCTGAGTTAAACTTCTGAGCGGCCGTCCTCCGCTTACGGTTCTCCATTTCTTGATGTTTGCCTTCCTGGCGTATGGCCTTATTTACCAACTGCTGAAAGTCGGTGAAATCCTGAGAAATCAAACGAACAGAGAGTTCGTCGTTCAACCCTTCCAGAAATCACTCCTGCCTGTCTTCATCTCTGACTACATCCTCGGGAGCATAGCGAGCAAGTTGGTTGAACTTATGCAGATACTCGCTGACTGAACAGTTTCCTTGGCGAAGCGAGCGAAACTCCTTCTTTTTCAAGGTAATCATGCCAGATGGAATGTGAGATCGGCGGAAGGCTTGAATGAAACCCTCCCAAGTGATTTATTGGGCATTAGCATGGGACATGCTGAAGTTATCCCACCATTCTGATGCGGGACCAATCAACTGATGAGAGGCAAACAATACTTTCTCACGATCTATGCATTGAGAAATATCCAGCTTCTTTCCAATGGCCCTGAGCCAATCATCTGCGTCCATGGGTTCCGTGCTACTAGAAAACGTTGGTGGACGCATCCTCATGAACTCTGACAAGGTCACTCTTGCGGGAGGTGGAGGAGCATGATAAGTCACGTATTTGGAGTACTCTGGTTCTTTGTGGAGGCGGGCTAGCAATTCAATCAGATGAGTCTGATTGGCCATCATTTGGCGCCAGTCAGGGGCTTCAGTTGGAGGAGGTGGTGGCTGTTGAACTGGATTTTCTTGATAATCAGCATTCTCATTTTCTTGCCCTCTGGCACTGACACTTCCAGTGCGGGTGGTCACCATCTGATGGACTCTTCACAGATTAGACAAGATAGACATGAATTTCTAAGGGGTATATGTCTAAAATAGCCCAAAATCAACAAACACAAGGCAAGAACACTTCGGCAAAATAATTTATTTTATTTTATTAATTCATTATGGCTACCACAAAGGTATAGTAGCTCATAATTCGCAACTAAAGGAAAATTTAAGGACAAATCTATGGGGTTACTGGGGTATAATCTGGCTCACTAGAACTAGCCTCGCCTTCCTTGTAATAGGCCAATTCTTTTTCTGCAGTCTTCAACTTTTCTTCTGCGTCTTGTAATTTCACTTGTATGAGAGACAGCTCATCTAGTGTATTCCCGTAGGCATAATCCATGGCTCTGGCCAGATCCACCTGATGTGTGAGATCGGGACTGTCTTCATCTTTAGTTGAGCGGAAGGCACTGTCATGCCGGGTTGGGATGTGCATTGGGTAATAGTGGAACCCAGTGCCGTTGAGGCGGTGATCGTAGATGTAGCGAAGTCGGCGGGTGGCTTCCCTGGCTGCATCCTGGATGCCTTCGGCGAAGGTGTCTCGTCGCATTGGGGCATCGAAGATATGGAAGTCTGTATTTGGCGATAGATTGGAGTAGAGGATCACCTCTACTCTCCACCGATCCTGATTTCCCACCTTATACTTATATCCTTGATACGTCGGTCTTTCTTCAAAGTCCAAGTGCTGCATGATCTTTCAGAGAACGGCGGCCCAATGACCAGCAAAGACTCCATGGGAAATGGCATTCGGAACTTCAGCCATCTACAATTTTTGAGAAGGAGATGAGTTAATAAATATTTTCCAAGAGAAAAGTTGAGAAATGACTCCAGAAGACCAAGTTATTTTTAATTTTCAAAATAAATCCTTAAAGGTTGGATTTCCTTCTAGGTCACGACCTACAGTCGATATGGCTCTTGTAACATCCCAAATCTGGATTTGTGTTTCAAATGTAAGAAAATCAGGAGAAATTAAAACTTTTCTTGCATCTTGAAGACTTGGTCATTTTGGTAATTCTTTTCAAAAGAATTATGGAGAATCCAATTTAAATTCTCTTTTGACTCTAATCAAAAACCCTCCTTGGCAAAGGTCTTTTGCCAAATCCTTGGAAATCTTTTCCCTGAGTTTTTGGGAGGCTTGGCAACACCTCTGAATTATCTCATGATTTTTAGAAATTATTTGATAATTTTTGGAGGCAAGTCAAACTGGTCAAACCCTATTTTCCTCTCTTCTGGAATTTCTGGAGAATGATTCAGTGCATGAAAATCTCTAAATATTTTATGGGAGGTTCCTCCTGCTGTCAGCAAGCTCCAGTTAAAATTTCATAAATTTTGGAGTTTGTTTGCTACCTCAAATAATTCCTCAAAAATCAGATGTTTAAAATTCAAATTCTAACTGGTTTGCACTGTTCCTCGGGTTCGAACAGACTCGGGCTCGAGCCACTTGACTCGGTCGAGTCGACTAAACGCACCGACGCGGTCGCTCGGGCGCGCGCGTTGTGAGCCGTTGGATCGGCATCGAGCAGTCTGGATCAACCGAACGACGGAACCGTTGTAATCCACGCGATCTAACTCAGCCGTTCGATTTCAATCCGACGGTCAGCGCGTCGTCTCCTTCCTCCGGTCAGCGCGCGCGTCAGCGTCGACCATGGCGTGCAGAGGGAAAAAGTCGCGGCGTGCCGTCCCTTCCCGGCCGCTTTAAGCGGCTCTTTCATGCGCATTTAATGCTCGTCGTGCTCCTCCTCAGCGCCCCTCTCCAAGCGCTCCGTCGCTCTCTCGCGCTCAAACGGCCGGGTTGACCCGAGCGAGTTCTCGCCGTTGCTCTCGGCCATCCTCGGCAATTTAAGCTCCTTTGGTTCTCCCTTAGCTTCCTTTAGCACCTCCTCAACTCTAGCCAGCACTCACAAGCCCGCTGGAGCCGCAGACCCTCGGGAAGCCTTCGGCCGCCATTGTCGGTTTTGGGGCTTCGGTGAAGTCGGTGCCGCACGGGCTTTCTTCTTCAAGCCTTCACTCCCTCTGCTCCCCCTCTACTCACTGAAGCTTAACCCTCACTCAATTCGGTTCAATTTGTCCAGGGACGAGCTGAATTCGGATTTCCCCAATTTCAGCCGAAACCAGCGTTCCTCCTCGCCCGGGCAGCTTCGACTCTCCTCGGCGCATCCATTGCGCTCGGTAGCTCCTCTTTAGTCCCTAGTGGCATGGCTTTGCTCCCTTGAACCGCGGTGAGCTTATCGCCGTTTCGTTTTGGTCATTTTTCGGCCACTTCGGTTCCCTCCGGCTTGCCGACGTTCTGGTCCACCGCAGCCAACGCCATTGGTACCCTTAGGTGCGCAATGACATTTGGGACTCATTTTAGGCGTTTGCTCGCACCACCGCGGCCAGAGCCGCCGGCGGCGAGCCGTTCTTCCCCGTCGTTTGCTTTGCCGGACGAAAACAGGACGGAGTTTGAACGTGCGTCAATGTGGACCGTCGATCCTAAGATCTGCGGCTCGGGATCGCGCCGAAGATTTGAATTTGTCGCGCGCCTCGGTCTGTGATCCGTTGGATCCAAGATCAACGGTGCCGATCGGAATGAACGTTCGGACCACCGAACGCTCTGGGCCACGTGAACCGTTGGATCCAGATCCAACGGTTGACGTTTAGGTTTCAGCTGGCGCGGCGCTTCTGCGTCGTCGTATTGGGGACGCGGACCGTCGGATCCAAGATCGACGCTCCTCGTTCGTCCACGTCATTTCTAATTTCTGATTTTCCCGAAAGGATTTATTTATCAACTGAAAAATATGATAACTTGTAAAATGCATAACTAATTCATTTCAAATCCTTTTCGGTTGATTCAAATTTTGTTGGTTATGTTTTTAACTATACTTTAATTTAAAAATGTTTCCAAACTCAGTATAGCTCCAGAAAATTTTGCTAATAAATAGTAGCATTTTTGATTTATAAAAGCTAAGCAAAATTGTTTTGGCCATATCTTTTGCATTAAGAATCCAAATCAATTGGTTCTTGTTGCTAAATTCATTATAAATCATGACCTTGATACTGTAAAATTTTCAGAATTTTTGGAGAAAGTTCACTGTTGAGTCTTTGCGTTTTATTCGCTCTTATCGTTTGTTTCTCGCTTTTCGTTAGGATCCGAAGAGCTCGTTGACAATATTATTGATCCTCAGCAGCACCTTGACCCACAGCAAGCAGGCAAGCAGTTTGATCATGTCAATCCCATTATTTTTCAAGTCTAATATATTGATTTTAACTTGTATGTATGCATTGCTATTTGTTGTTAAATTATGGTTAGTATCCTATAGTTGCATAATCTGTAGGACTTGTGTATCCTCTACTACCATGAGCCTAGGTTATTTGCTATGATTTGAGTTCGATGGATGAGCTCTTGTCATTTAGTAGAGTACGAATGGAAGTTGCCTAGAAATGCTTAGTTTTCGGTAGCAATGGGCGATCATCGATTTTAGTCGATGATCTTGATCACACATCTAAATATTACTCCTTTATGTCTAGCACTTGTGCTTTGTTATTTTGTAAAGTAAAAATCTGAAAATGAAACATTGTTTTAGACTTGGGCAAGTGGTTGGATGGTGGGTTATTGGGTTTGTGGATGTCTTGCCTAAGTCAACAAGGACCGAACATCTTGTGTCACACTCTTCAAGCATTTTTGCGTGCTAACCACGCGAGAGGGATATGGGACCTCTCTTGACTAAGTACTTTGGCGTGTGTTATCTCCGAGTCGCAGGAGGGGGTTGTGTGTGTTGTGTGAAAAAGGATATGTGTTCTTGTGTTGGGTGTGTGGTGGTGGAGATTAGGGTAGGCTCTCCACCTCGAGGAGCATTGTAGTTGTCAAGGCTTTACTGCGACGGGTAGTTGACCGAGGCTTTACAATGACTCGACACAACGTATGGGTTTCTATCCATACGGCGGCTCGTAGTTAATGCACAATATTGGAAATGTCTCGTAGGACTTAGTGTCTTAGGCATACCAAAGGAAGTATGCTAATCTAGTGGCAAAAGGCGATGCGGCATGTGGGTACATTGGTACACCCCTGCAGGGATAAAACTATTCGAATAGCCTCGTCCTAGGTTATGGACACGCTTGGTTAGGTTTTGCAAGAGTTAGACTACAACCTTTTAAATTAAAATTTGACATGGTTGGTATGAATGGGTAATTCATGCTATTGTTGTGGTGACTAATGGTTTAGTCACTTCCAGGACTGTTGTTGTTCTCTACCTACTGTTATATTGTTGTCATTTACGATTATTGGAACATTAAAAACAGATTTGTCAACTTGCTTTTAAATGTATTACATTATTGCAAATGGAAACTTGCTTTATGCTAAAATGAAACATACAGCCTCCACTTCAATAAGCTTGCATGTAGTATTTGTACAGGTTTGTTATTCCACATGTAAGTCTTGCGAGTACATTCAAAGTACTCACCGGCTTTTGCCGGCTGCTTTTGTTTGCAGGGGAGGAAGGTGAGCCCCAAGGGCCTCACTTTTGTGAGCTGTGCTGTGGATTTAACGACTAGCTTGGCGGTCCGGTCGGTTGCCTTGTGGGTTAAAGGCACACTGATTGGCTCTTTTGGTTTATGGCCATCTTATGGCACTTTTGCTTCCGCTGTTAAACTTCTTTATGTATATGTCGTTTGGCCGGTCGGCCTCTCTTTTGTAATAACTATCCTTTATTTATGTTATCTTCTGGTTTGTTGTTTTTGCTTCGGTTCTATGTGGATGCATGGAATTGATGCATAAATTTTGTAAAGAGGTGTATATCAGACTGGGAAGTATACATGTCTCGAGTCTCGGATTATCTGATTTGTGATGCTAGGACCAAATGGATGGTTAAGCATTACAAGCCGGATAAACCGGGGTCTCACAGCTCTCATACCACTTTTGTCAAATCCGGGAACGAAGGAACTCGAATTCTCTGTGTTCATACACTAGTCCAGGATTTCCAGTATACACAGTCACAAAAATGTTATCACAAACATATCCAGCGTATTTATTAATAAGCATAGAGTTTATTACACTTTGGGCCTGGGGCCAAATAAAACATTAAGCGGAAGCAAAATATAATGGTAAGCCACACGATACGCCACAGGCAATCGTCTGGAGGTCGCTGCCTAATCGTCCTGCTCCTCACCTTCTGGATAGAAGTCTTCTCCTGAATAATAATATTGAGAAGAGTGAGCACTACAAGCGTGCTCGCAAATTACACCAATCTGTAATTTAGAATGCATGCATAAGTTATTCAAAGGAAGGTTGTAGGGTTTATTTGCGTAAATCAGCCTTTTTGGTTTAAATATTTGTACTAAGTTTCAAGGCACATTTTTATTCCATAGCTAAAATCAGATTTAAAATTGATCATTTTATAGTGGATAACCTCCATATGAAACATGGTGAAGGATACCCTCCTATCACAAGGCTACCCGCCCAATTTTACCACAGGGATTAACCATCCTCAAATTATGTCCAAAGTTATTTTAAAACCAAAAACAAATCTAACTTAGAGTGGCTTTGCTCAGCATGTCCATGACCGTGGACACGGCTATTCGAATAGATTTATACTCTGCAGAGGGGTACAACTTTACCCACACGAGATAATTTGCTCGTTATGTCGGCCATTACACGCTTCCTTAGGCGTGTGACTGGGCAATTATCACAAGGCTTTTCCAATGCATCACCTCAATACCAATATGCCCGCTAAGGTTTCACTTCCATTAGGCTAACCACCTGCCGGAAACCCCCTCTTGCGCCAAGTGGGAATAAAGTCTAACCGACACCCATACAACAAAAATGGCATAAACAATAATGAGGTAAGACAAATTATTAAGCACGGTTACGCCCATCTGAGAACATATGGTAGTACGGTGGAGCTTTTGCAAAATGCGCCTCAAAGGCCGGTCCTTAACCTACTTGGGCAACTTTCAATAATAACCCTGGGCCTCAATCCTAACCAGACGAGCCCGTGCATAAACCTGCACCCACCGACGGTCCAATTTTGCCCAAGTACAAACCATTTTATTTATTTAATTTTCAAAGATATTTGCAAAAGTCCACCATGACATAACAATGTCATAGGCTTTTTATCAAATTTTGAAGTCTTGGCTAAATTCTCCCAAAATCAAATATTTCCTGGTCTAAGCATATATTTATTTTTAAATTCATTTGACTAAGGTGACAAGGAATTGGTAATACAGTATTCAAATGTGGCTATACAAAGGAATTGGAATAATTAAGTATTTAAAACAGGAATTTAAAATAATTAAATACAATTATGCATGCAATAATAATTTAAAACAGAAATTAAATAATTTTAAATATTGGGGGCAAAATGGTCAATGGTGTAACTTGCCTTGTTCAAATTCCTGGTATTCTACTTCTTCAATAGGGTCAAGCTCTCAGAGTCGTCAAAATCTATACGAGAATATTCCAAATTCAAGCGAATTCAAATGAACTCAAATAAATTCAAATTAACTCCAAATTAAATAATTTTGGTTTAGTTAGCTAGATTTTGATTTTATATAAATTTAGAAATTTGAATCACCTAAATCGGAGTTTGAATGAAGAAATACGAGCTTCTGGAAGTTTAAAACCTAAATTAAATCCTAAAAATCAGGATTTCCGAATTCCCGAATTAAATTTCTAAAGAAAATTCCAATTATTGCGCAAGCATGCGTTAGCTGGTCTGCTCACGAGAGATCGACATGTGGGCCCGAACAGTATGGATCGAGTCCATCATGAGGCGCAAGTCCACGGTGGACTTGGTGCCTGTGATCTGAGGAGGCTGTCTTTGGCGCGGCGTCTTGTCTTTGGCGGCGCCACGTGGTCGCCACGCATGCGGCGGGGTGAGGTGGTCTTTGGTGTGGCCGAGGTGGTGACCACGTCGGCCGCCGGAGAGGAGGCGCTTCGGGTTCCAATGGTGCCGTGAGCAGCGGCTTGGCGAGCTCCGGTGAGTCGCAAAATGCTCGAGGCGATCTCGATGTGAGGGCGCTACACGTGGTGGCGGAGAGTGGCCGGAAGATCGTCGGCGACGAGAGAGGCGGCGATGCTCGATCCACAGTGGCGAAGGGCTCCGGGATCTTGAGCGACAAAGAGGGCGCACGAAAATCGCCGGAGACACTGAAGTTGATGGTGGCGAGCCGGTGGAGGAGAGGCTTTGGAGGCGGCGCTAGGGCGGCGGAGGAGCTACGCCACCGAGGGGAAAACTCAATTGCTTGCGAGAGAGAGCGAGCGAGGTTACTGGAGTAGGTGGAATGGAATGCGGGAGAGAATGCGCAATGGGAGCGGCTTTATAGGCGAAGGAGGCGGGAGGAGGAGATGGTGTCTGGCGATAATGGCGGTGGCGAGAGAGGTGGGGCGCACGAAGCGAAATGAAGGGGTAAAGCGGGAATGAGCAGCTGGCAGCAGGCGACGAAGCGCGCAAATGCGGGAGTAAAGGGAGGAATCGCGAATTGAAGAACTCCCGAGGTGCGGCAATGGCGGCGTCGCGCGGGGAAGAAGGAGGCGAGGAGGAAGACGATGCTGGTGGGGCCCACCTGTCGGCGAGACAGAGAGAGAGAAAGGGGGCGCGGGATGGATTGATGTCGGCCGTCCGATTTCGATCGGACGGCCCGCGTCACTGCTGAGGAGAAATGGGCGAGAGCGCCAGATCTTTGGGGCTGCCCCCGATCTTTATTGCAATGGATTTTAAATCTTTTTCAATTGATTTAATTTCAGAAATTCAAATAGGCATTAGAAAATAGTAAATAAAGTCCAAAAATTTTGAGAAAATTCACAGAAATTCTATGAGGCATTCTGGACTTAAATAAAATAATTCCAACTTTTAGTTGGTAATAGATTTTGCACATAAATTATTTTAACTTTAAAATACTTAGGGAAAAGCTTTCAAAATTTCCAGAAAATCCACAAAAATAATTAAAGCCTTATTTTCAACTGAAATTGAAATTTTGGGCTGTTACAGGTCAATTTTAGATTCAAGAGCTAACAAAGCAATTCTGACAGGGCCAATGTCACAAAAGGAGCACTAATTGCGCAACTAGCTAAAACATCCACAAATTGCACTTTTTAGTTCGAGTTGTTTTAGAGTTCTAGCTCATACAGGAAAGACTTATCTGTATATGTGAAAGTATGATAATTCTAGCAAGTCAAAGAACAAGATATGGCACTGAGCAAGAATTGAAATACTAAAGCTCCAAAGGGTAATAGGCAAAGCTTCATCAATTTTAAAAGATAAGCAGAAAATCTTATATTACAATGCATCTTTTTGGATTGTTCATACCACTTGTTGTATTTTTCGTATGAATGCAATATGATACAATGAGATGCAATAAAAAGCCTAAAAACCTAAAAAATTCAAAAAGATCAGTAAGTTCAGAAAAAAAAAGAAAAGATCAAAAGAACGAGGTATGATCAGAAAAGATCGAACTACCCTCAAGCCAACCCATAGGGATAAATTACCCCTAACTCGCTTCTCAAGGTGGCAAACCTAGTTGGGTCTAAAGGCTTGGTGAGGATATCAGCCAGTTGAGCCTCGAACTTTACAAAGTGTAGAACAATATCGCCTTTCTCGACATGGTCACTACGGAAGTGATAGCGAATATCTATGTGCTTGGTCCTAGAGTGTTGCGCAGAGTTCTTAGCAATATTAATGGCAGAAGTGTTATCACAGAAAAGAGGAACACTCACAAAATTTAACCTATAATCCTTAAGAGTGGTTACCATCCACAAAATCTGACTACAGCAACTAGCAGTAGCTACATATTCAGCTTCTACACTCACAATGGCAGAAGTGTTATCACAGAAGACTGCTTCCTAGAAGACTAAGATACAAGAGAAGTGCCTAGAAAGTGACAAGTGCCTGAGGTACTCTTCCTATCAAGCCGACAGCCCGCAAAATTAGAATAAAAAAACCCCCGAATGGACAAAGATGAAGAACATGAATGCCAAATACCATACAGAAGGGTAGAGTGTAAATACCTGAATATGCGCTTAACAACTTGGCGATGGGAAGTCCTCGGAGACGCCTGAAACCTCGCACAAAGCCAGACCGTGAAGTGGATGTTCGGTCTAAAGGCCGTTAGGTACAGAAGGGAACCGATCATGCTGCGGTACTCGCGTTGATCCACGGCTTCTCCTTCTTTATCTGGATCCAAAACAGTCGAAGTTGCCATGTGATTGGAGATTGGCTTGCAGTCACCCATGTCAAAACGTTTGAGCATGTCCTTAGTGTACTTCGTCTGATGGATAAAGACCCCTTCCTTGCATTGCCTGATTTGAAGCCCCAAAAAGTAATTGAGCTCTCCCATCATACTCATCTCAAATTTCCTGGACATAGTCTCAGAAAAGCTGGAAACAAGAGCATTAGAAGAACCACCAAAGATAATGTCATCAACGTAAATTTGAGCAAGCAAGAAGTCATTACCACGCCTAAGAATGAACAAAGTCTTGTCTACCTTACCCATCTCAAAGTCATTCTTATGCAAGAAGGTCTTATGTCTATCATACCAGGCTCTAGGGGCTTGCTTAAGACCATACAAGGCTTTGGATAGCTTGAACACATGATTTGGGTACTTGGGATTCTCAAAGCCCAGGGGTTGCCTAACATAAACTTCCTCCTCAATGAAAACATTTAAAAAGGCACTTTTAGCATCCATCTGATATAATCTAAAACCCTTAGATGCAGCAAATGCAAGCAGAATGCGAATGGCTTCTAGTCTAGCAACAGGAGCAAAAGTCTCATCAAAATCCAACCCCTCAACTTGCTAAAGCCCTAGCTACCAACCTAGCCTTGTTTCTAGTTACAGAACCATCCTCATTTTGTTTGTTTTTTAAAACCCAGCGGGTTCCTATAACATTATGACCACTAGGAGGTTCTACTAGGTTCTAAACTTTATTTCTCTCAAAATTCTCTAACTCCTCATGCATGGCATTAACCCAGCTAGAATCTGATAAAGCATGTGATATATCGCGGGGTTCGAAAGACGCAACAAAAGTAGAATGAGAGTAGAGGTTTGGATCATTATACGTGGAGCGGGTGACTCGCTCATGGAGATTACCTATTATCTGATCCGGAGGGTGCTGCCTTTGAATGTTAAGTGGTGCACCCGGAGAGAAAAACATCTCTTTGACTTCCACAGGTACTGCTGATGATGAAGATGCAGCAGTAGCCTCATCTGAAGGCGAAGTTGTCACAACATGGTCTTGTGCTGGAATAGGAGCGTCAACTGCAGCAGGTGGAAGAACATCATCGAGTCCTTCATCATCTTCCTCTATAAATATGCTCTCTGTCACCTGTATATCTCCTGAAATATCTGATCTAGCTCCAGGGCTAGTCTCATCAAAAGTGACATTGCATGTCTCCTGAATAAGGTTAGTTTCAGCATTAAAAACCCGAAAACCCCTCGGATGTGCCGGATAACCCAGAAATAAACTATCAAAAGTTCTAGACTCAAATTTATCTAGGTTACCTGTCTTGACAATGAAACACTTGGATCCAAAGACTCGAAAGTTTGAGGCAGAGGGTTTTCTACCAAATCGAAGCTCATAAGCAGTCTTGCCCAAAGAAGGTCTCACAAAGACACGATTAGCAATATGGCAAGCAGTAGCAACAGCTTCGGCCCAAAATCTCCTCGGTGTGCTATACTCATCTAGCATCGTCCTAGCCATCTCGACCAGGGTTCTGTTCTTCCTTTTCACAACGCCATTTTGTTGAGGGATATGTGGAGAAGAGAACTGATGCTCAATACCATGCTCAGCATAAAAAGAAGCAAATGAGGCATTCTTGAACTCCATGCCATTGTCACTGCAGATCGCTCTCAAGGCACCCGGAAGTTCAGAAGCCAAACGAAGAACCAGATCATGATAAAACTCAAAAGCTTCATCCTTCGAAGCAAGAAAGAACACCCAAGTATATCTAGAAAAATCATCGACTATGACAAGAATGTACCATTTTCCACCAACTGACCAAACTCTAGCAGGACCAACAGTATCCATATGAAGCAACTGTCCCGGTCCGTCCGTCATGACCATAGTCACTGAAGGGTGTGAGGTGGCAACTTGTTTGCCATGCCTACAGGGCGCACAAACAGCATTTTTGACGGCTTTGAGTTTAGGCAAACCTCTCATAAGCTCAAGGTTGCTAACTCGCGTCAGATGATCAAAACCAATGTGCCCCAAACGACGGTGCCAAAGCCAAAACTCGGAAGAAGAAGAAGATGAAATCAAGTATTTGAGAGAACCAGCAAGAGATTCAGAAAAGTCAGCTCCAAAAATCCTAGCAACTCTAGTAATTCTAAAAACAAGCTCACGAGTTGAATCAAGCACCCGACAAGTATTTTTCTTAAATATAGTCTCATAGCCATCATCAAGAAGTTGATACACAGAAAGCAAATTAAACCTTAGCTTGTCCCCAAGGGCGACGTCCTTGAGAATGAAACTGTCGTTCACCCTGATCGATCCCGTTCCTTCAATTCACCCTTGTTTATCATCTCCAAAGGTGATGAAATCATCACCTGTCGACCGAGTGAAAGAGGTGAACAATCTTGAGTCTCCGGTCACGTGGCGTGAACTCGACAAACCACGTGTCCTTCCTCTTTCCGCGGTAATCCTGAAAATCAAGGAACATAAGAACAATGTGTCTCAATACTGGGGTAAGTTAAACAAGACTTAGGAACCCAGTACTGAGACACACGTCTGCGAGTAGTATGCAAAGCAGAAGTGCTATCCTTGATTTTATTTAAGGTTCTGTTATGAGCAATGATTAAAGTAACATGAGAGTTATCCTGTCTAGGAACATGATGATGAGCATGTGATACAAATCCTAAACCTGGTTTCTTCTTTTCTATGTTACCATGTCTCATAGAAGCTGTAGGTTGATTAGATGAAGTTCTAGCAAAGATTTTCTTATCATTTTTCAACCTACGCCAACAAAACTCAATCAAATGCCCATCCTTTTTACAATAGAATCAATGATACTTTATGAAAGGTAATGGGTAGGCTACACTAGCGCAAATTAATAAAAATTCTACTCGTAAACCAAGATCACTGCAGTTATAGATCACGGTCTTACCACTAGACGCCAAGAAAGCGAAACCGATGCAAAGACATCGAGGCGGAGTAGTCGTACTAAGTTGATGCAGCACGTCAGGGCAGAGTAGTCGTACTACTTCCTCGTCCTCGTCGTGGCGTCCCACGTACAACACCGTTCTTGCGGTTCGTCCAAACGCTACAGATGCAGCGCCTCCAAAGGTATCCACACGTACGGGATGAAGCGACGCACGCCGGACTGCTAGATCCGCGCGAGCGACTAGGGCGTGGGAGAGGTGGCGGCCAGGGTTTGAGGATGTCACGAAAAACTTCTCTTCATCCTGTGAGCACTTGCCCTCCTTTTATAGACGTCCTTACAATGGGCTTCTACTAATAGAGGCCCATTAGGACTCAATGCCCACTCTAATTCGGATCTAATCCAAATTAAGCTTCAGCCCCTTAAGTGTGTGACCCTCTAGGTTCACGTATGTTTAGACATGACACGAGTATACATACTTGGTCAATAGTTGGTAGCGGCCTCAAGCAAGACGTCCCAACTCCTAAACGTACACAAAGATCATATCGGACGAACCAATACAATGTTATGTACATGCCAATCCCTTTGCCTCACGATATTCGGTCGAGCTCCAAGCTGACCACTCTTTCTCGATCTTGTGATCCGGAATCCCTTACTAGGTTAACTCTTAACCTTAAGTAGCATGGCCATGCATTTCTGGATCCGATCACTCGAGGGGCCCAGAGATATCTCTCTCAGGTAGAGAGGGGTAAATCCCATCTTGGTGACCATGCCTCGCAAACATGCTTCATGACAAACCGAAAACTACCTTTATAACTACCCAGTTACGGAGTAGCGTTTGATAGCCCCTAAGTAGGTCGATTCACATCTCAAGTACATGCGACAATCTTAGGTCTAAGGACAAGGCGTACACATTGTGTAGAGAGAACCATAAGTATAATTGTTATGTCTCATGTTGGGTCGGTCCAACCCCATGTTCTAAACATGTGTCCACATTATTGGTTTGACATCTCCATGTCTATGACCTGTGAAACATAGACATCAACCGATACATGTGCTAATCCACTATTCATGTGTGTCCTCACATGAACTCCGACTAGGGACAACTTTAGAATAACCATACAAGTAAAGAGTTTCACAAACAAGTCACATACTTGTTAATCAACACAAAGGCAATATTCAAGGAACATTTTTAAATCATGGATACAATGAAATATCATCATCACTATGATTGCCTCTAGGGCATATTTCCAACAGTCTCCCACTTGCACTAGAGTCAATCTAGAAGATATCTAATACCCATAGCTCTTGTGTGTGCCTCATGCTTAGGCTGTGGGAGAGGCTTCGTCAAAGGATCTGAAATATTCAAATCCGTGTGTATTTTGCATATCTTTAAATCTCCTCGATTGAGGATCTCTCGAATGAGATGAAACCGCCGCAGTATGTGTTTGTTCTTTTGGTGATTCCTCGGCTCCTTGGCTTGCGCAATGGCCCCACTTGTTATCTGAGAAAGATCCATAGGATCGCACGCACTAGGAACCACACTTAGTTCAGTTATGAACTTCCTTATCCAAACGCCTTCCTTTGCTGCTTCAGAAGCCGCAATGTACTCGGCCTCCGTTGTAGAGTCAGCAACAGTCTCCTGCTTGGAACTCTTCCAACTGACCGCACCATCGTTCAAAATGAAGACAAAACCCGATTGCGATTTGTAATCGTCTTTGTCGGTTTGGAAGCTTGCATCGGTGTAACCATTTACAACGAGCTCTTCCTCACCTCCGTAGACTAGGAACACATCCTTAGTTCTTCTCAAATACTTGAGGATGTTTTTAAGCGCTGTCCAGTGACTCTCACCGGGATCAGCTTCGTATCTGCTCGTAACACTTAGAGCATAGGAAACATCTGGGCGAGTACATATCATAGCATACATGATAGATCCAATGGCCGAAGCATATGGAATCTTACTCATGCGATCTCGCTCATCAGTTGTCGAAGGACACTGAGTCTTGCCAAGATTTATGCCATGAGACATGGGCAAGAATGTGAGGACCCCGGATTATTGGGCTTGTAATGCTTAGTCACCAATTGACCCTAGCATCACAAACGAAATAACCCGTGTCTTCAAGACATGTATACTTCCCAGAAATGTAGTATACACACCTCTTTACAAAATTCATGCATCAATTCCATTCATTCACATAGAACCGAAGCAAAGCAACAACCAGAAGATAACATAAATAAAGGATAGTTATTACAAAAGAGAGGTCGACCGGCCAAATGACAAATACATAAAGAAATTGAACAGCGGAAGCAAAAGTGCCATAAGATGGCCATAAACCAAAAGAGCCAATCAGTGTGCCTTTAACCCACAAGGCAACCGACCGGACCGCCAAGCTAGTCGTCGAATCCACAGCACATCTCACAAAAGTGAGGCCCTAGGGGCTCACCTTCCTCCTCTGCAACAAATAGTTAAGCAAAGCAAATGAGTACAAAAATTGTACTCCGCAAGACTTACGTGAAGAGTAACAGACCTATACATATACTACATGCAAGCTTATTTAAGTGGAGGCTGTATGTTTTATTTTTCCAGCACAAAGCAATCTTTATTTGCAATAATGTAGTGCAATTAAAAAGCAAGTTAACAAATCTGTTTTTAATGTTCAAATAATCGTAAACGACAACAATATAACAGTAGATAGAAGACAACAATGATCCTGGAAGTGACCAAACCATTAGCCACCACAACAAGAGCATGAATTACCCATTCATACTAACCATGTCAAATTTTAGTTTAAAAAGGTTGTAGTCTAACTCTTGCAAAACCTAACCAAGCGTGTCCATAACCTAGGACGAGGCTATTCGAATAGTTTTATACCCTGCAGGGGTGTACCAATGTACCCACACGCTAGACCGCCTTTTTGCCAAGCTATTAAGCACACTTCCTTAGGTATGCCAGCACGGCTAAATCCTACGAGACATTTCCAATATTATGCATTAACTACGAGCCGCCCGTATGGATAGAAACCCATACGTTGTGTCGGAGTCATTGTAAAGCCTCGGTCAACTACCTGTCTCAGGTAAAGCCTTGGACAACTACAATGCTCCTCGAGGTGGAGAGCCTACCCGGAATCTCCACCACCGCACACCCAACACAAGAACACAAATCCTTTTTCACACAACACACACAACCCCCGCCTGCGACTCGGAGATAACACACGCCAAAGTACTAAGTCAAGAGAGGTCCCATATCCCTCTAGCGTGGTTGGCACGCAAAAATGCATGGAGAGAATGACACAAGATGTTCGGTCCTTGTTGACTTAGGCAAGACATCCACAAACCCAATAACCCACCATCCAACCACTTGCCCAAGTCTAAAACAATGTTTCATTTTCAGATTTCGACTTTACAAAATAACAAAGCACAAGTGCTAGACATAAAGGATTAATATTTAGATGTGTGATCAAGATCATCGACTAAAATCGATGATCGCCCATTACTACCGAAACTAAGCATTTCTAAGCAATTTCCATTCGTAATCTACTAAGTGACAAGAGCTCATCCATCGAACTCAAATCAGAGCAAATATCCTAGGCTCATGGTAGTAGAGGATAAACAATTCCTACAGATTATGCAACTATAGGATACTAACCATAATTTAACAACAAAATAGCAATGCATACATACAAGTTGAAATCAATATATTAGACTTGAAAAATAATAGGATTAACATGATCAAACTGCTTGCCTATTTGCTGTGGGTCAAGATGTTGCTGAGGATCAATTATATTATCAACGTGCTCTTCGGATCCTAACGAGAAAGCGAAAAATAACCGATAAGAACGAAGAAAACACAAAGACCCAACAGTAAACTTTCTCCAAAAATTCTAAAATTTTTAAAGTAGCAAGGTACTGATTTATAAAGAATTTACCAACAAGAACCAATTGATTTCGATTCTTAATGCCAAAGATATGACCAAATCAATTTTGCTCAGCTTTTATAAATCAAAAATGCTACTATTCATTAGCAAAATTTTCTGGAGCTATACTGGGGTTGGAAACATTTTTAGATTAAAGTTTAGTTAAAAAAAATGACCAACAAAATTTGAATCTCCCGAAAAGGAATTAAAATGAATTAGTTATGCATTTTATAATTTATCACATTTTTCAGTTGATAAATAAATCCTTTCGGGAAAAACAGAAATTTGAAATGACGTGGGCGCGTGGAGCATTGATCTTGGATCCAACGGTTCACGACCCTGCGCTGACGCGCGCGCGCGCGGCCGAGAAACCCTACTCGTCATCCGTTGGATCTGGATCCAACGATTCACGTGGATCCCAGCGCGCGGGCGGCCGAGAGACCCTACTCGTCAACCGTTGGATCTGGGATCCAACGATTCACGCGGACTCGAATCGGGACCGTTGATCTTGGATCCAACGGGTCACAACCGAGACGCGCGATGAATTCAAACTTCAGCGCGATCCCGAGCCGTAGATCTTAGGATCGACGGTCCGCATCGACTCAAGTTCAAAATACATCTCTGTTTTCGTCCGGCAAAAATGACAGGGAAGAGCAGCTCGCCGCCGGCGGCTCTGGCCGCGGCGGTGCGAGCAAGTGCCCAAAATGGGTTCCAAACATCATTGCGCACCTAAAGGTACCACTGGATTTGGCTGCGGTGGTCCAAAACGCCGGCAAGCCGGAGGGAACCGAGGAGACCGCAAAGTGACAAAAACGAAAAACGGCAAAGAGCTCAGCTGCGGTTCAAGGGAGTAGGTGCCAGGCCACTAGGGACTAAAGAGGGGTTACCTGAGCGCAAAGGATGCACCGAGAAGAGCCGAAGCTGCCCGGGCGAAGAAGAATGCCGATTTCGGCTGAAATTGGGGGAATCCGAATTCAGTTCGACCCTGAGCAAATTGAACTGAATTGAGTGAGGTTTAAGCTTCAGAGAGTAAAGGGGAAGCAGATGGAGCAAAGACTCAAAGAAGAAAACCCCTGGTGCACCGACTCCACCGGAGCTTCAAAACCGACAATGGCGGCCGAAGGCTTCTCGAAGATCTGCGGCTCCAGCGGGCTGGTGAGTGCTAGCTAGAGTTGCGGAGGTGCTAAAGGAAGCTAAGGGAGAAACAATGGAGCTTAAATAGCCGAGGATGGCCGAGAGCAACGGCGATATCCCGCTCGGGTCAACCTGGCCATTTGAGCGCGAGAGAGCGACGGGAGCAGTTGGAGAGTGGACGCCTGAGGGAGGAGCACGACGGGCATTAAATGCGCGCAGAGATAGCCGTTTAAAGGCGACCGTGGAGTGGACTGGACGCCGCGGCTTTTCTCCTCTGCGCACGCCATGGCTGGGCTCACGCGCGCGCGGACGGAGGAAGGAGACGACTCGTCGATCGTCGGATTGAAATCGAACGGCTGAGTTAGATCGGGTGGATTAAAACGATCCCATCGTTCGGCTGGTCGAGGACCGTTCGATGCCGATCCAACGGCTGAGTTAGATCGGATGGATTAAAATGATTCCATCGTTCGGCTGGTCGAGGACCGTTCGATGCCGATCCAACGGCTGAGTTAGATCGGGTGGATTAAAACGATTCCATCGTTCGGCTGGTCGAGGACCGTTCGATGCCGATCCAAAGGCTCACGACCCGCGCACCCGATCGACCGCGCCGGTGTGATTAGTTGACTTGACCGAGTCCAGTGGCTCGAGCCCGAGTCTGGTTCGAACCCGAGGAACAGTGCAAACCAGTTAGAATTTGAATTTTAAACATCAGATTTTTGAGGAATTATTTGAGGTATCAAACAAACTCTAAAATTTATGAAATTTTAACTGGAGCTTGCTGACAGCAGGAGGAACCTCCTATAAAATTTTCTGAGATTTTCATGCAGTGAAACTTTCTCCAGAAATTCCAGAAGAGGAGAAATACGGTTTGACCAAATTTGACTTGCCTCCAAAAATTATCAAATAATTTCTAAGAATCATGAGATAATTCAGAGGTGTTGCCAAGCCTCCCTAGAACTCAGGGAAAAGATTTCAAAGGGTTTGGCACAAGATCTATGCCACAAAGGTTTTTGATTAGAGTCAAAAGGAGATTTGATTTTGATTTCCCATAATTCTTTTTGAAAGAATTACAGAAATGACCAGGGCTTCAAGATGCAAGAAAAGTTTTAATTTCTTCTTATTTTCTTACATTTGAAACACAAATCCATTTTTGGGACGTTACAAAACCTCCCCCCCTTACAAAAATCTCGTCCCGAGATTTGGGTCAATCGGTAAAGAAAGATGGATAGTCTGCACGGAGACGATCTTCGCTTTCCCAAGTAGCCTCATCCTCATAATGGTTCGACCACTGAACTTTAAGGAATCTGATGGTTTTATTCCTTGTTCTTTGTTCAGCCTCATCGAGTATGCGAACAGGGTGCTCGCGATAGGTCAAATCCTCTTGGACATCGAGGGTTTCCAACGGAGCTTTCTCAGTTGGAACTCGGAGGCACTTCTTTAGTTGGGACACATGGAACACATCATGTACCCCTTCAAGTGCAGGTGGCAATTCCAACTTATAGGCAACAGCTCCTTTCTTCTCGATAACACGGTAAGGACCGACATATCGAGGAGCTAACTTGCCCTTGACGCCGAAACGCTGATGGCCCTTCAAAGGAGATACTTTGAGATAAACAAAGTCCTCAGGCTCAAAGCTCAATTCACGACGACGGCGGTCCGCATAGCTCTTTTGCCTGGACTGTGTTGTGCGTAAACGATCACGAATAAGCTGGACTTGACTCTCGGCTTCATTGATCGAGTCCGGGCCAAAGAAAGGTCTTTCGCCGGTCTCAGACCAATTCAACAGGGTTCTGCACTTTCTCCCGTATAAGGCCTCGAAAGGTGATATGCCGAGACTGGCTTGAAAACTGTTGTTGTAGGAAAACTCGGCAAATGGCAAGCATTTCTCCCAATTCTTTCCATAGGAGAGGACACAAGCACGAAGCATGTCTTCCAACACTTGGTTGACCCTCTCGGTCTGACCATCAGTTTGGGGGTGGTATGCTGTGCTAAAGGTAAGACGGGTTCCCATAGCCTCTTGCAAACACTTCCAAAACCTGGCGGTGAAAAGTGCACCGCGATCCGAAACGATCGTCTTCGGTACACCATGCAAGCAGACGATACGGGAAATATAGAGGTCCGCGAGTAGACTCACACTAAGGTTTGTCCGTACTGGCAGAAAATGGGCTACTTTTGTCAATCGATCGATGACAACCCAGATGGAATCCTTGCCCTTGGATGTTCGGGGCAGACCGGTGATAAAATCCATCCCGATCGAATCCCACTTCCATTCAGGAATAGGCAAAGGCTGAAGCAGTCCTGCTGGACGCTGATGCTCGGCCTTGACACGACGACACATGTCGCACTCGGCAACGAACTTCGCAATCTCCCTCTTCATTTGGGTCCACCAAAATCCCTAACGGAGATCATGATACATCTTTGTGGCCCCGGGATGAATAGACAAAGGCGAATCATGGGCTTCGCGGAGAATTAAATTCTGCAATTCCATGTCCTTTGGAACCACAAGGCGTTGCCCGAACCTCACAACACCATGCTCATCCTCAGAGAAGCACTTGGTTGTTCTGTTCTTGACATTTTCCTTGATGCGGCTCACTCCAGCATCCGATCGCTGAGCGACCTTAATCCGATCCACCAAGGTTGGTTGCACAACTAAGGCAGCGAGGGAACCATGCTCAACCAATCCCAAGTTGAGACGCTGAAACTCCTCCAGAAGGGTGGGTTGACGTTCCTGGAGCAACAAGACATTGCGATGCACTTTGCGACTGAGCGCATCGGCAACGACATTAGCCTTGCCCGGATGATAGTGAATACCCATGTCATAGTCCGTGATCAACTCCAACCATCTCTTTTGCCTGAGGTTCAGATCTGGTTAGGTGAACAAATACTTTAAGCTTTTGTGATCCGAATAAACTTCGCAACGATTACCGATTAGGTAATGTCGCCAAATCTTAAGTGCATGAATCACAGCAGCCAATTCCAAGTCATGGGTAGGATAGTTGAGTTCATGAGGTCTCAATTGCCTTGATGCATAGGCCACTACCTTGCCTTCTTGCATAAGGACACAACCGAGCCCTCGACGAGAAGCATCGCAAAAGATATCGAAGCTTTGATGAATGTCGGGAAGAACGAGGACGGGAGCGGTGGTCAAACGCTTCTTAAGTACTTGGAAGCTTTCCTCACAAGCATCGGACCACAAGAACTTCTTATCCTTCTTGAGCAACTCCGTCATCGGCTTCGCGATCTTGGAGAAGTTCTCGATAAAACGGCGATAATATCCCGCTAAACCAAGAAAACTCCGCACTTCGGTTACCGAGGTGGGCTGACACCATGAAAGAACATCGCTGACCTTACTAGGATCAACGGCTACGCCTCCTGTCGAAAGAACATGACCCAAGAAGGCCACTTCCTTCAACCAGAATGCGCACTTGCTGAACTTTACAAACAGCTGGTGCTCACGAAGCTTGCCTAACACAAGCCTCAGATGCTCATCATGTTCCTCGTCATTCTTGGAATAGATGAGAATATCATCGATGAAGACCACGACAAACTTATCCAAATACTCTATGAATACTGAATTCATGAGGTTCATGAACAAGGCAGGAGCATTGGTTAAGCCAAATGACATGACGGTGTACTCAAACAAGCCGTAGCGAGTAGAGAAAGCCGTCTTTGGAATATCTTCAGGTCGTATCCGAACTTGATGATATCCCACCCTCAAATCAATCTTGGAGAATACTCGAGCTCCAGTTAATTGATCAAAGAGATCATCAATGCGGGGCAATGGATACTTGTTCTTTACCGTTACCTCATTAAGCGGACGGTAATCAACGCACATGCGCAAAGTACTGTCCTTCTTCTTCACGAAGATTGCAGGACAACCCCACGGAGACGAGCTAGGGCCGATGAAACCTTTTTCTTGCAGCTCACTAAGTTGCTTCTTCAATTCCACCAACTCGTTCGGTGGCATCCGATAATGCCTCTTTGAAATCGGGGCGGTACCGGGAACCAACTCAATGACAAACTCGAGGTCTCGAACTGGTGGCATCCCAGGAAGATCTTCAGGAAAGACATCAATGAAGTCACGAACTGTGGGGACTTCACTAATATCTTGAGCGGGCTTCGCTTCAAGCGCGAAAAGATGCGGACCTAGCGCCTTCGGTAAAAGCTTAACCCGCCGCCTCAAGGACTAGATAGAGATACACACTTCTGGGCACAATCGATTTGTCCCTTATGGTGAGACAACCAATCCATACCAAGAATTACATCTAGACTTGCCGAATGGAGGAGCATGAGATTTGCTAAGAATCCTACTCCGTCAATTTCAATTGGGACATCCCTACACTCAGAGTCAGCTCTCAAGTCCGAACCAGGAGAGCGAATGAGCAACGGGACCAACAATGGAGTAATGAGGAGCTCACTAATAGCAGCAAAAGACTCAGAAATAAAAGAATGAGATGCTCCTTGATGAGGACATCGACCATAAGGATACAACCACTGCTTCAACCTGCTGCACTGCATCCTCTACTTCCTTTACTTCACCAACATCTTCTCCAATTGGACTTTCGGCTAATGCAATGCCATATTACCCAATTAGATCGAGCTACGTCTACATGCCATGGTGCTACGTCTACATACCATGGTACTATGTGTACATGCCATGGTGCTACTACATGTGCCAAGCAGGAGTTCAAGTGGATACATTTTGGTCGATCGTTCGGAATCACCGACAAAGACCAACTTAAAACAGATATAACTTTTGCAAACGGAGTCCGATTCGGGTATTCTTGGGCTTGTTGGAAAGGTAACGACGATATATTTCCAACGGATCTAGCCTCACCTCCAAATTCTTTCTGTAGACTTCGGAATCGTCAAAAGAAGGTGCTATATCACTAATTTGGGCCGATTTGGGCCTTGTAATCGTACCGGAATTGGCCCATATACCGCGGGCCCACCTGGGGGTGTGATTACTGTTCATGTGAACAGTAATTCGTGCCTTTAGTCCCACCCCTCTATTTCTTTTAGATTTGTGGCTCCTCATCCCCTATTTAAGGAGGACGCACCCCCTCTAGTTTCCTTGGATTTTGTTTAGTTAAAAGTTAGCCTTGTTGCAACTTCGTGTATTGGCTTGTGTCGACTAGACCAACCATAATACTGCTTTTCGAAATCCCAATTTTAATATTTCAATCTTTATTTGCAATTTCAGATTGCTTTATCTTGTTCTTGTGTGCTTCTTCGGTGTATGCAGGAATCGACCTTCGTGGTCGTCAACGGGTATTCGTGCATGGTTGATAACGACTTGTCGATCGATTCGGCGATTGCGTGGTTTCGAGCCTTGCGTGTTCATAGCCAGGATGTCAGAGTTGAGCGACGCCTACCGGACTTATCGTTCTCATCGAAAGATCGGGCCAACAAATCAAACCTTAGGGTTCATCAAGTGGTATCAGAGCTACAATTCTTCGGTGAGAGTTTCCTGTTTTCTAGTAGTAGATTCGTTTTTTCATACCTAGAGTCCAGAAAATTGCCAAAAGAAAAAATTCGCATCTATCATCCATACCAAGCCCTTTGAGCCTTTGCAATTTTTTTCTTTTCAGTTTGCTTGTTGAATATTTAGTTACATTGTCGTGTCTAGTTGCTGATCTTTAGTTCTAGTTATTGTCTAGTTCGTCGTTTTCAAGATTGCTTCTCGTGTTTTTCCTTTGCGTCGCTTAATCATTCTTTTAGGGTTCTTAGTTTTTGCATCTAAAACAGAAAATTCGTGGGATAGAACTCCTCTAATCTGCACCAAAAAAAAGAGAGAGAACACTTTGCTGTATTCGTGACTTGTGGAAAACCCTAGAGCCGGCAAAAAAAATAGAAGGAGAAAGAGGCCGCCACACAAAACAAAAGCCGTGGTAGAAAAAAAAAGAAAAAAAGCAAGCTTACACCAAAATCAGTGAAAACTGGTGGAGCCCTTCTACATATAGCCACAAGTTTGCATAAAAAATTTCTGCAAGATTAGCCCACGGAATAAAAAGATATAGCAATTTAAAGATTGAAACCGAGTCGGTTTCCAGTCCGAGTACGATTCCGTTTCCGAGAGACCTTCAGTAAAACCGGCATAACTTTTGCATATGGTATCCGATTTGGACGTTCTTGGACTCGTTGGAAAGCTAACAACGGGGCGCATACTTTCCACTTAATGCACATGTCTCCCACTAGGGAACCCAAAATCGGTCATTTTCGGCTCCGAATTCGCGTCACAAGTTTTTTGTTTCGGTTTTTGCCGTTTCTTTTAGTCTTCCCATCAGAGTTTGGGGTTTGTCTCAACTGCAAAGTTGTAGATCTCATCGAAACCTTTCAAACGAGTATATATAAGCCATATAAAACTTTTCTTTTTCATCTCTTGAGACTAACTATTGTTTTCTGCTTAAACTAAAGGGCTGTTTACGCTGCACGTTATTCCGTTTTTGTGCTCTACATCGTGTGAACCATCTTGTGCCCTACAAAGAAGTTTGAGTAGTTGGTTAGCGTCTCTCCTAGCACTTGTTGTAAGGTTTTCCATTGCTTACATCAAGTCACATTTATCTTTGCGTGTGCGTACATACACATCTCTTAGTGGGGCTTTGATTAGCTAAACTTTGATTAGACTAGGATCAGCACTTGTGACTAGTACTTTGAACTGCTTTTCAACTTTGCATGCTGAATTGAATAATTGCTATTACTTTGCTACATACTAGCCTTCCGAGCTCCACTTCCTACTAACTCAAAGAAAGCCGTTCCTCGCAATCGTTGGGCTGATCACAAGTGAGAGTATCACGAACCAGCCACCGGTTGTACCACTTCCTTGCTGCATTGGTAAGAACTGGTAAGAACTGGGTATAAGCTTGAGTGTGAGCGACTTGTGAAACTCCAGAATCTAGTAGTTCATAGGGACATATACACTGTGATTGGTTCTTTGTTTTCTACTAACAATGACAGGATCACATGGATCTACACATGGTGTAGACAATAACGACCACTCTTTGGGGCATACTGGTGAGGGATCTTTCACACCTCGCACGAGAGAGCTCGTGCGGCACATTGAGCACTCGCTCGGTGAGAGTGTTCGCGATGCCTTGGATAAGATCAATGACAATCTCGTGGCGCTCCACACACGCGTTGCGCTCCTCGAGCGTCAGCCACTTGCTGACAACAGGACCCATGATCATGAGCCAAGAGTGGAGGACCCTCCTGCACGCCGCACACCACCTCCTGCTCGCCGCACACCACCTGCGGTCCGCCCTTGGGCAGATGAGGTGGAAGAAGATGTGAACAATTACACTGCTGATACGGAAACAGATGGAGCCAATATGCACAATGATCGTAACTATCGTCGGCTTCGTCATAATCGTCAAGGTATGGGACAAAATCAACGTGAGGTACGTGACCATAATAATGCATTTGGTAAAATTAAATTCACTATGCCTTCTTTTGCTGGAAAATATGATCCTGATGCTTATTTCACATGGGAGCTTACCGTAGAACAAAAAATTGCTTGTCATGAATTCCCTGAAGATAAGAAAGTTAGAGCTGCTACTAGTGAGTTTTCTGATTTTGCATCTATTTGGTGGAGTGAATATGGTCGTACTCATCGGGACATACCTAAACATGGAATGCTTTGAAAAATATAATATAATATAATATAATACAATAGTAGCACAACGCTCCCCCTCACAAAGCAATTCGTAAGGACAAACCACCCCAAGCTCTCCCCAGGTTGAAACCGAGAGCCCTCCGGAGGCTTAGTGAAGATATCTCATGGCGGTGCTCACTCTCCACAAACCGAGCACAATGTCACCCTTCTCTACATGGTCTCAAGAATTGCAAACCGATTTATATGCTGTGGTCCGAGAATGTTGCACTGATTTCTTGAATTGCAAATTACTGCGTTTATTGCGTTGTGGTTTAGATGGCCCGAAATCCTGCAGGTCGAGACCATCCAAAGCACTTGACTACAAAGAATCGGTCTGCGACAGAACGTGCTCGGCCTCGCAGTGGATCGCGCAACACCGGATTGCTTCCTCGGCGCACAGAGAGGCGAGAGAAGTGCCAATGAATTGGCAAGTGCGGTGCTCTTCCTATCTATCCTACCAATAAATCGATCGGAGAAGAGCAATGAGACATAGATTTGTACCTTCATATTATTCTCGTGATTTGGTCAATAAATTACAACGCTTAAGACAAGGTAGTAGTTCTCAGAGCAATGAGACATAGATTTGTACCTTCATAGTCCAAGACTCGTCGGATAGAGCATGACAAACATCTTTAGGCTCAAATGAGGCGAAGAAGGCGAATGGAGCGAGAGAGAGATAAGCCGCTTTTGATCGTGTGACACGCTCGAAGAGGTCTCAATGATCTGCTTCAAGGATGGTCCTTTTGAATGTGTCTTGGAGGTCCACGGGAGATGAAGAAGTGGCCTCTACCTCATTAGCGATGAGATAGGGACAGAGCCACTAGCTTCGTAAGAAAGCGAAGGTAAGGGTGATCTCCTCGAGGTGCGGTGGAAGAAGGCACCTCAAGAGGAGGAGGAAGAACTGGATCGGGTATACAACCATCATCTCCGTCTTCCTCTTCGTCCACAAAGATGGACTCAGCACTCTAAAGAACACGAGATATCGTGCCTAGTCCCCTGGTGGCCTCATCGAAGGTCACCTCACAGTCTCTAACAACTTACTAGACTCGCGAGCCGGACTCTATAGGCACGAGAAGAAGTCGAGTAACCGAGAAAGATCCCATCACAAGATCGTGACTCGAACTTATCTAGGTTCCTGCACTTGAGAATAAAACACTTGCAACCAAACACACGAAAATGCGAGGGCTGGTTTTCGCCCATATCTCAACTCATAAGAATGCGATGCAAGATGCTTAGAAACATGACAAGCGGTAGCAATTGCCTCATTAAAACTTCCTAGGTGTGAGTACTCATCAAGCAGCCATCTTTGCGGTTCTTCCTCTACCATTTTGTTGAGGGACGATCAGGCGGTGCTCTATGCCTCACCAAAAACTCTCAAAGTAGGAATTCTTGAACTCGGTGCCATTATCGGTCGAATTGCTCGTAATGCACCGGGAGCTCAGCAGTAAAGCCTACTAAAAGACCACGAAAAGAGTAAGCGTCTCATCCTTGAGGCTAAGAAAACACCCAAGAATACCTCGAGAAGTCATCGACCACGACAAGCACGTACTCAATAAAGCGGGTTCTGTGTCCATATGGGCGATTGACACAGTGCATTTTCTTGAAACCGCTAGATCTGATTCTAGTTCGTGATTAACTTAGGACGTTTAAACAAGAAACAATAGGCTCTAGTAGCGCGACTTGGAATTCAACAATTTTGTGATCCGCCTGCTTTAGGTTCATCTTGAGATTATTACAATTTTCACAAGTTTCAGGCAGATCAAGTAACATGGTATAAAGACCTCTAAACGAATTGTCCTTAACCTCACATGAGGTGCAAGCAGTAGCCTCAATAGTAGTGGATGAAGGAGGTGCTACCCTACTCATCTCTAATTCACAAGAAGACTAATGTTCTCTACCTTAATCATGTCAAGTTCGGAGGACACACTATCATGCAAGGTCCTTAGTTTTCCATGTCATCAAGCAAAGCACAAGCAAGTGTCACAATCATCACGGGAGGGAGCGGATGTAAGTAAAGTAAGCTCCCGTGATAGTCTAGCTACTTCCTTCTCCAACACAGAACACTTAGCCCTAGACTTAGCATGAAATCTACCTAGCTTAAGAAAAGCATCATTAAGCTGGTCATAAGTGGGACTAACCTCATCGGAGTCGGAGTACTCATTTGTCGCTCGATTCGCCTCGAGGGCCATGAAGCACATGCCGAGAAGTTGCCGTCGTCCTTGGGATCATGATCGTCCTTCCCATCATCGTTACTCCACCCTCCACCTCGCTGGTGTCGGTTAAATCGAGGCGTGAGGACGCGATGGAACAGCCTTCTTTGCCTTCCCAAAGTTGCGGAACTTCTTCTTGCCTTGATCAGGTGCTGAGGGCTTCGTGTTGCGGTTCTTGTCGATGTAGTCGTTCTTGCTTGGACCGCCATAGTCACCTTTGCCCTTCCCAAGCTTGGGACAGTTTGCTCGGATGTGGTTGGGGCCACCACACTCGAAACAAATCACATGACCTCCTCTTTTACCATCCCTCCTCCTCTTGTAAGCATGAGAAAACTTCCGAGCTAGGAGGGCTAGCTGTTCATCCTCAAGCTGCTCTAACTGATCATCAGTTATGTCACAGAGAGCAGCTAGGGAGAACCCACGTATCGACTCAGAAGAAGATCCAGAAGTGGGATCAGTGACTAAAGCCATCGACTGTGACTTCGACCTTCGAGAGACAATGTCAATCTCGTGAGTCTTGAGACGCGAGTAAAGCGCATCAAGAGTCAGGGTCGAGAGGTCCGTGCTATCTTTGATGGTAGTCACTTTCATCTCCCAAACACGAAGATCAAGTGCAGAAAGCATCTGTCGAGCGTTATCCGAGTCGGGTATGTAAGACCGACCTCGGAGGTTGCTCAAGATCTTGTGAAAACGCGAAAAGCACTCGTCTAAAGATTCACCAGCAAGCATTTCAAATTTACTGTACTCACGCTTGAACTGGTCTTGTCGAACCGTCTTAATCTGAGTGGTGCCCTCATGGTATGCATCGAGGGTCACCCAGATGTCATAGCGTAAATCAAATGAGAAATACGATCAAACTCATACGCTTAAACCACGAATGATTATGTTCCTTGCCTTAGCATTTGCCTCAACATCGGCCATGTTTCCAGCATTGATGTTCTCATCGGCAGGAACAGCAAATCTAACCTTCACCTTTCTCCAGATGGCATACCCTTGAGCCTAGATGTAAGTTTCCATTCGGCTCTTCCAGAAGGGGTAATCCAGACCATCAAAAACTGGAGGCTTGGTGGAATACTTGTCCGTTGCCATGGCTCAACCGACCGGTTAAGATCTATCAAGAAGAGCTAACCTGGCTCTGATACCAATTGAAGGACCGAAATGGCAACAGAGGGGGGGTGAATGGTGCTTTTTAACAAAAATAATACTCCCCTTCAATGTATTCAAAATCAGCCTACAAATATCTCTGAAGATCTAAAGAAGGTAAATGAAGAAAGATCAAATAACAAAAACAAGTTTCAGGCTGTTCTTCTCGAAATCGGAAGTTCCGGTCAATAGATTGCGGAAGTTCCGCTATGTAGTTCCGCGAGTTGTATATCGCGAAGTTCCGCTTGCGGTATTTCACGCATACAATCTAAGCTCGATTATCCCGATCAAGAATGTAACGCTCGGTTTTTGCCCAAAATTCAAACTACTTAATCTTGAGTGCTCTTCTCGGGTCAAGTTTTACGGGACATCATCCTAAACCTCATCTTGACCTTATGGAGAAGAATCGCAACCAAAGATTCAATAATCGAACCAAAACGGATTTCTTGAAGAAGGGCAAGAAAGACAAAACCAATGATAAGTTTAGATTCTCGATTCTTAGAGCATGAAACTTTGAGGAAGTAATAGCAATACCAAAACGATTCTAGATATGAAGTTTCATGCTATTTCATAAAACGAAACAAAAGATATACAAAACCCTAGATATTCAACATGAACAGAGAGAGAGAGTTGCAAAATCAAGTAATCGAAACCTCAGATTTCATTGGATTGAAATATGGATTACAAAGGTAACACAAAGAGGAATGATTACAATAGGTTTCAGTTCATCAACTCCACAAACTCAAAAAGCAAAACACACCCTTTTGATGGAGCTAACCCTAATTTCTACTCCAAAAAGTCTAACCCTAACCTGTGGTTCTCCCTATTTATAGCCTTTGCTAATGGGCCTCCAACCCATTAAGCCCGCTACACCCGAACGGAACCGCCTCCACTTTTGCCGCTTTGCGAAAATACCCTTTCGCCCCTTGCGCACCTTCTGGAAGCCTTCCGTACACCTTGTTGTGCACGACTCGCAACCGCTTCAAGATTCACGCCATCTTCGACACATCCCGACCGTTCTGACCTCAACGCCTCCTGCGCCTAGTCCGGTCCACGTGTCTCGCCACGACTCCATCTTGATGCCCTGCAGTCAACACAGACAAAAACACATCACATAGCATTGCACAATATCATAGCATCAATATTTGTATAAGTCTCAAACTCATACAAAATCAAAAACACAATTCAACCTTCTCTGCACAGTTCTGGACACAATCGGAAGTTCCGCACTTACCACAGCGGAAGTTCCGATTTCCGGAACATCCGCACTTGTCAGAATTATCGGAAGTTCCGTGCTTACCACTGCGGAACTTCCGATCTTCGGAACATCCGCACGCCCAAAAATTCTATTCCGATTTTCGTCTCAGAGGAATCTCAATACCAGTATTATCGGACACTCCGCTACCCCATGCGGAAGTTCCGATTTTCTTCACCAAACCAAAACCTGTAAATCGGAAGTTCCTTTTCCAACACCGGTAGTTCTGATTAATCGAACTTCCGCTCCATACACAAATGTAGTTCCGATTTCCGACTTCACCCGAAGCAATCAAGCCAAAAAACCTCAACTCTCAATCTAATCGACACACTTGTCAAATACTCATCACTCAGAGTGGAGGACCTCTCACATGGTCTCTCAAGGTTTAAACCGAGAAATTCAGGACATACTTGATTATAAAGAATACAATTCTATCACTCGTTTGTTCCATCTTGCTTGCAAAGCTGAAAGAGAAGTGCATGGTCGACAGTCTCGCCCTAGGGCAAATTTTGGAGGATCTTTTGCAGGTCGGCCAAATCAGCAACAACACGTGGCACCCTTCTCAAGTCGTGTGCCCCCTTCTACCCCTTCCACTCCTGTGCATGTCCCTAATGCATGCAAATCAACAAAGGTACAGTCCCTACAAAAAGTGTTTCGTCCGTTGCTTCGACAGGGCGATCTAGAGATGTACAATGTCACCGTTGCAAAGGATTTGGGCACTTGATGCGTGATTGCCCAAGTCAGCGAACTTTACTTATTAAGGACAATGGTGAGTACACTTCAGCTAGCGATATTGAGGAAGAACAAGTTTTAGTTGCAACTAACAATGCAGGTGATGAAACTGAGGAAGAACATATAAGCCATGAGGCCTCTGACATGTACCAAAGCTTAGTTGTCCAGCGTGTGCTAAGTGCCCAAATGGAGCTTGCTGAACAAAATCAACGTCATATTTTGTTTCAATCCAAGTTCGTCATCAAGGAACGTTCATGTAGAGTCATCATTGATGGCGGAAGTTGCAACAACCTTGCTAGCATAGACATGGTCGAGAAGCTTGGCTTGACCACAACATCACACCCTCATCCTTACTACATTCAATGGCTGAATTCTTATGGTAAGTTGAAGGTGACTAAACTTGTGCGCGTACATTTTTCTATTGGATCATATCATGACTATGTTGATTGTGATGTCGTACCTATGCAAGCATGCTCATTATTATTAGGTAGACCTTGGCAATATGATAGATATACTAAACATCATGGTACATATAATCATTATACTTTCACATATAAAGAAAGAAAAATCACTTTACTTCCAATGTCTCCTGCTGCCATATTACAGGATGAATTAGAAAGATATGAGAGAACAAGTACGGAGAACACAAAAGATGATTATAAGATTATAGCTCCAAGTGAAATTAAATTGAAAGCTCCTGTTATGTTAGCTACAAAATCTAATTGCATTGATATGGAAAAACATGAATCTGAATGTCATACTATGATTTGCAAAGAATATCAGTGTCCATTAGAAGAAGTGCATGTTTCTTTGCCTCCTGTTGCTACTAATCTTTTGCAGGAGAGTGATGACTTGGGGAAAACGAATGAGTCGAGGACGACTCAAATTCAAGAAAGGGAGGATGATGAGGACATCGACCCTAAGGATACAACCACTGCTTCAACCTGCTGCACTGCATCCTCTACTTCCTTTACTTCACCAACATCTTCTCCAATTGGACTTTCGGCTAATGCAATGCCATATTACCCAATTAGATCGAGCTACGCCTACATGCCATGGTGCTACGTCTACATACCATGGTACTATGTGTACATGCCATGGTGCTACTACATGTGCCAAGCAGGAGTTCAAGTTGGATACATTTTGGTCAGATCAGTTCGGAATCAGCCTGACAGCACCAACTTAAAACAGATATAACTTTTGCAAACGGAGTCCGATTCGGGTGTTCTTGGGCTTGTTGGAAAGCTAACGACGATATCTTTCCAACGGATCCAGCCTCACCTCCAAATTCCTTCTGTAGACTTCGGACTCATCAAAAGAAGGTGCTATATCACTAATTTGGGCCGATTTGGGCCTTGTAATCGTACCGGAATTGGCCCATATGCCGCCGGCCCACCTGGGGGCGTGATTACTGTTCATGTGAACAGTAATTCATGCCTTTAGTCCCACCCCTCTATTTCTTTTAGATTTGTGGCTCCTCATCTCCTATTTAAGGAGGACGCACCCCCTCTAGTTTCCTTGGATTTTGTTTAGTTAAAAGTTAGCCTTGTTGCAACTTCGTGTATTGGCTTGTGTCGACTAGACCAACCATAATACCGCTTTTCGAAATCCCAATTTTAATATTTCAATCTTTATTTGCAATTTCAGATTGCTTTATCTTGTTCTTGCGTGCTTCTTGGTGTATGCGGAATCGACCTTCGTGGTCGTCAACCGGTATTCGTGCATGGTTGATAACGACTTGTCGATCAGTTCAGCGATTGCGTGGTTTCGAGCCTTGCGTGTTCATAGCCAGGATCGTCAGAGTTGAGCGACGCCTACCGGACTTATCGTTCTCATCGAAAGATCGGGCCAACAAATCAAACCTTAGGGTTCATCAAGCTCCTAAATCAAACAAAACAGTAGCAGAATGAGAGTTAACAGAAAGTGTACCCAGCACGACGTCGGGTGTCTCCTGTGCCTCCTCCGCTGAGATGAGGTTGACGCGACCACTACCCACGCCTTGGGTAGCAGGGACTAACTTCAGGTCCTGAGAAGAACCACCTCCTTGCCCGCGTCCTCCATTAGGACGAGGGGCTGCTCCTGTCTTCTTAGGGCATTGGTTCGCATAATGCCCCTTCTGGTTGCAGGCGAAGCAAGTGACTCCGGCAGCTGGGTTGCGGGGGCCACCCTACTAACTCGCAGGTGCACGTGATTGGGACACGGCCTGCGAAGGACGAAGAACAGTCCGACGGCCTTGGTGTCGGGTCACGACGCGACCCGAGACCGACGAAGTGGGGATAGCTGGCCCTAGAAGACTTGTGGGCCTCCCACTTACGCTTGTGGGAATCCACAAGCGCTCTCCCTGAGTGCTCAGCGACGATGGCCTTGTCCACCAAGGTCTGGAAATCAGGGAAGTTGACGATAGATAGCTTGTCCTGAAGCTCCTCAGACAAACCATCCTTGAACTTCTCTTGCTTGGCCTCATCAGTAGCCACCACTTCCGGAGCATAACGAGCCAAATGGTTGAACTCGTACAGATACTCCGTAACTGAGAAACGTCCTTGTCTGAGCGACAAGAACTCCTTCTTCTTTAGCCTCATCAGGCCGGAAAGAATGTGATTCCGACGGAAGGCAGTGCGGAACTCCTCCCAGGTAACGGTGTGGCCGTCAGGCTGCATGGCGAGAAAGCTCTCCCACCAAGACAAAGCTGCACCCTCCAGCTGGTGCGATGCGAACAGCACCTTCTCGTGCTCCGCATCTGCGCTATATGGCTTCGCTCAACCGCACGGCCAATAAATCGCATCAAGCGAGTACTCGGACACGGAGATCGGGGTGGGTGCGAAGAAACTCCGCGAGTCCCCCACGCGGCTGGTGCCCACTCCCTTGCCCGGATCCTGAAGCACCGGTAAGGGCGGAGGTGTTGCACGCAATGACGTCCAGAAGAACCCTCCTGTCTTCTGCCCGGTTGCGCTCAATTTGAAGAAGGACCTCGGCCATGGTCGGAGGAGGAAGTTCCTCGTCCGGACCAGCTGACTGGCCTTGGCCGCTACGAGTGCATCCGGCCATCATGTTACAAGAAACTTGGGTTAAAACTAAACCCGACAAACAAAGCCGAAAGGAAGCAAAAATCTAATGACTAGAGAAATGGAATATCACCCCAAATCGAAGGCCAAAAACAGCAAGTGTATAAACTTAAACATGCTTATAAAAAACTCGAAAACAGTAAGGAATCACCAAACCAAAGCTCAACTTCCCAATGCAACTAACCCGTATTGAATGAACGAGTAATTGATTGAGAAGATAAAAATCAGAATATAACGTAAGATCTAATACCACTAAAGAGCAAGGTTAAATCAGCGAAATTAGTGTTAGATACATAGCTAACTAGTATCACATCTTACCCTTCTATTCCCACAAGTTTTAGTTGATTAACCTCTCATTTCCTACCCCATTTAGAACCTTTGAGCTTGCTGTCCGGAAATTGAAAGATCGCTGTCCAGGTTTTGCATCCAAGCTTCTAGTCGCAATTTATCCATTCCAGAAACTTCAAAACCTTGTAGAGGGCAGCCAACACTTCAATTTGCCAAACCCATTAGTTCCCAAAACCCGATTAAACGATAACCACTATCTTTGAAGAAAGGAGAGGAAAACAATTTCTAAAATTCAAATTAGAGTAAGATGAGAGGAGAAAGCTAAGATAGGTAATGAGTAAAATCTGACAATTCCTTAGGCTTTCATAATTCATTTGATACTTTGAAAATAAGGTTTTCCAAAATATCCTAAAGACGACCAAACTTGGGTTACTACGGTCAGTATGGCTCTGATACCAAACTCTGTGAGGACCCCGGATTATTGGGCTTGTAATGCTTAGCCACCAATTGACCCTAGCATCACAAACGAAATAACCCGTGTCTTCGAGACATGTATACTTCCCAGAAATGCAGTATACACACCTCTTTACAAAATTCATGCATCAATTCCATTCATTCACATAGAACCGAAGCAAAGCAACAACCAGAAGATAACATAAATAAAGGATAGTTATTACAAAAGAGAGGCCGACGGTCAAATGACATATACATACAGAAATTGAACAGCGGAAGCAAAAGTGCCATAAGATGGCCATAAACCAAACGAGCCAATCAGTGTGCCTTTAACCCACAAGGCAACCGACCGGACCGCCAAGCTAGTCGTCGAAACCACAGACATTTCACAAAAGTGAGGCCCTTGGGGCTCACCTTCCTCCTCTGCAACAAATAGTTAAGCAAAGCAAATGAGTACAAAAATTGTACTCCGCAAGACTTACGTGCAGTGTAACAGACCTATACATATGCTACATGCAAGCTTATTTAAGTGGAGGCCGTATGTTTCATTTTCAGCACAAAGTAATCTTTATTTGCAATAGTATAGTACAGTTAAAAGCAAGTTGACAAATCTGTTTTTAATGTTCAAATAACCGTAAAGACATAATATAACAATAGATAGAAGACAACAACAATCCTGGAAGTGACTAAACCATTAGCCACCACAACAATAGCATGAATTACCCATTCATACCAACCATGTCAAAATTTTAATTTAAAAGGTTGTAGTCTAACTCTTGCAAAACCTAACCAAGCGTGTCCATAACCTAGGACGAGGCTATTCGAATAGTTTTATACCCTGTAGGGGTGTACCAATGTACCGACACGCCAGACCGCCTTTTTGCCAAGCTATTAAGCACACTTCCGTAGGTATGCCGGCACGGCTAAGTCCTACGAGACATTTCCAATATTGTGTATTACCCACGAGCCGCCCGTATGGATAGAAACCCATACGTTGTGTCGGAGTCATTGTAAAGCCTCAGTCAACTACCCGTCTCAGGTAAAGCATTGGACAACTACAATGCTCCTCGAGGTGGAGAGCCTACCCGGAATCTCCACCACCGCACACCCAACACAAGAACATATATCCTTTTTCACACAACACACACAACCCCCTCCTGCGACTCGGAGATAACCCACGCCAAAGTACTAAGTCAAGAGAAGTCCCATGTCCCTCTCGCGTGGTTAGCACGCAAAAATGATTGGAGAGTGTGACACAAGATGTTCGGTCCTTGTTGACTTAGGCAAGACGTCCACAAACCCAATAACCCACCATCCAACCACTTGCCCAAGTCTAAAACAATGTTTCATTTTCAGATTTCGACTTTACAAAATAACAAAGCACAAGTGCTAGACATAAAGGAATAATATTTAGATGTGTGATCAAGATCATCGACTAAAATCGATGATCGCCCATTACTACCGAAACTAAGCATTTCTAAGCAATTTCAATTCGTAATCTACTAAGTGACAAGAGCTCATCCATCGAACTCAAATCAGAGCAAATATCCTAGGCTCATGGTAGTTGGGGATAAACAATTCCTACAGATTATGCAACTATAGGATACTAACCATAATTTAACAACAAAATAGCAATGCATACATACAAGTTGAAATAAACATATTAGACTTGAAAAATAATGGGATTAACATGATCAAACTACTTGCCTGTTTGCTGTGAGTCAAGATGTTGCTGAGGATCAATTATATTATCAACGTGCTCTTCGGATCCTAACGAGAAAGCGAAAAACAACCGATAAGAACGAAGAAAACACAAAGACCCAATAGTAAACTTTCTCCAAAAATTCTGAAATTTTTACAGTAGCAAGGTAATGATTTATAAAGAATTTAGCAACAAGAACCAATTGATTTGGATTCTTAATGCCAAAGATATGACCAAATCAATTTTGCTCAGCTTTTATAAATCAAAAATGCTACTATTCATTAGCAAAATTTTCTAGAGCTATACTGGGGTTGGAAACATTTTTAGATTAAAGTTTAGTTAAAAAAAATGACTAACAAAATTTGAATCTCCGGAAAAGGAATTAAAATGAATTAGTTATGCATTTTATAAATTATCACATTTTTCAGTTGATAAATAAATCCTTTCGGGAAAAACAGAAATTTGAAATGACGTGGACGATCGTGGATCGTTGATCTTGGATCCAACGGTTCACAACCCTGCGCTGTCGCGCGCACGCGCGGCCGAGAAACCCTACTCGTCAACTGTTGGATCTGGATCCAACGATTCACGTGGATCCCAGCGCGCAGGCGGTCGAGAGACCCTACTCGTCAACTGTTGGATCTGGGATCCAACGATTCACGCGACTCGAATCGGGACCGTTGATCTTGGATCCAACGGGTCACGACCGAGACGCGCGATGAATTCAAACTTCAGCGCGATCCCGAGCCGTAGATCTTAGGATCGACGGTCCGCATCGACTCAAGTTCAAAATACGTACCTGTTTTCGTCCGGCAAAAACGACAGGGAAGAGCTTTTCGCCGCCGGCGGCTCTGGCTGCGGCGGTGCGAGCAAGTGCCCAAAATGGGTTCCAAACATCATTGCGCACCTAAAGGTACCACTGGATTTGGCTGCGGTGGTCCAAAACGCCGGCAAGCCGGAGGGAACCGAGGAGACCGCAAAGTGACGAAAACGAAAAATGGCAAAGTGCTCAGCTGCGGTTCAAGGGAGCAGGTACCAGGCCACTAGGGACTAAAGAGGGGTTACCTGAGCGCAAAGGATGCACCGAGAAGAGCCGAAGCTGCCCGGGCGAAGAAGAATGCCGATTTTACCGAAATTGGGGAATCCAATTGATTCGACCTCGAGCAAATTGAACCGAATTGAGTGAGGTTTAAGCTTCAGAGAGTAAAGGGGAAGCAGAGGGAGCAAAGACTCGAAGAAGAAAACCCCTGGTGCACCGACTCCACCGGAGCTTCAAAACCGACAATGGCGGCCTAAGGCTTCTCAAAGATCTGCGGCTCCAGCGGGCTGGTGAGTGCTAGCTAGAGTTGCGGAGGTGCTAAAGGAAGCTAAGGGAGAAACAATGGAGCTTAAATAGCCGAGGATGGCCGAGAGCAACGGCGTTATCCCACTCGAGTCAACCTGGCCATTTGAGCGCAAGAGGGAGACGGGAGCAGTTGGAGAGTGGACGTCTGATGGAGGAGCGCGACGGGCATTAAATGCGCGCAGAGATAGCCATTTAAAGGCGACCGAGGAGTGGACTGGATGCCGCGGCTTTTATCCTCTCGCACGCCATGGCTGGGCTCACGCGCGCGCAGACGGAGGAAGGAGAAGACTTGTCGATCGTCGGATTGAAATCGAACGGTTGAGTTAGATCGGGTGGATTAAAACGATCCCATCGTTCGGCTGGTCGAGAACCGTTCGATGCCGATCCAACGGCTGAGTTAGATCAGGTGGATTAAAACGATTCCATCGTTCGGCTGGTCGAGGACCGTTCGATGCCAAGCATCCCTAGAACTCAGGGAAAAGATTTCAAAGGGTTTGGCACAAGATCTATACCACAAAGGTTTTTTATTAGAGTCAAAAGGAGATTTGATTTTTGATTTTCCATAATTCTTTTTGAAAGAATTACAGAAATGACCAGGGCTTCAAGATGCAAGAAAAGTTTTAATTTCTTCTTATTTTCTTACATTTGAAACACAAATCCATATTTGGGACGTTACAAGTAATATGTCATCTACATATAAGATTAGAAATACGGGCGAGCTCCCACTTGCCTTCTTGTAAACGCAGGATTCTTCTTCGTTTTTTATGAAGCCAAACCCTTTGACCACTTCATCAAAACGAATGTTCCAACTCCGAGATGCTTGCTTCAATCCATAAATGGATTTTTGAAGTTTGCATACTTTTCTAGCATTGATTGGATCGACAAAACCCTCGGGTTGTATCATATATACATCCTCGGTTAAATTTCCATTAAGGAAAGCCATTTTGACATCCATCTGCCAAATATCATAGTCAAAATATGCAGCAATAGCTAGAATGATCCGTATAGATTTAAGCATCGCTACAGGCGAGAAGGTCTCATCGTAGTCAACTCCTTGAACTTGCCGAAAACCTTTTGCGACAAATCAACCTTTATGGATATGAACATTTCCATCCATATCAATCTTCCTTTTATAGATCCATTTGCACTCTATGGTTTTAACACCATCAGGCGGGTCAACCAAGTTCCAAACTTGATTGTCTCCCATGGATGCTATCTCGGATCTCATGGCACTATGCCATTTCTCAGATTCTGGGTCCATCATTGCTTCCGCATAGGTCGTAGGCTCATCATTGTCTAACAATAATATATCTCGCGTATTGCGGAGCCTTTCCAACCTTCGTGGTGGTGGTTCTTCCTTTGCCATGGGTTCCCCAACATGTTCTGCCACGTGGGCATCATTTGTCGAGTCTTCCCCGATTGGTTCATCTTGAACCTCTTCAAGCTGCACCGTTCTTCCACTTGTCTCCTTGTTGAGAAACTCTTTCTCTAGGAAAACACCACTTCGAGCGACAAACACTTTGCCCTCTAGTCGGTTGTAGAAGTAATATCCAAAGGTTTCCTTCGGATATCCCACGAAAATGCATTTATCCGACTTGGGTGTGAGCTTGTCCGACTGCAGTCGCTTGACAAACGCCTCACATCCCCAAATCTTTAGAAAAGACAAACTGTGACTCTTCCCAGTCCTTATCTCATATGGTGTCTTAACTACGGATTTAGATGGTACCCTATTAAGTGTGAAAGCTGCCGTTTCTAGAGCGTAACCCCAAAATAATAATGGTAGATCTGACTGGCTCATCATCGATCGAACCATGTCCAACAAGGTCCGACACGCCGCCGGATACCCGTTTCTTTGAGGCGCTCCGGCGGTGTTAGCTGTGGAACAATTCCGCAACTCTTCAGATGATTGCTAAATTCATGACTCAAAAACTCGCCACCACGATCAGATCGCAGAGCCTTAATTTTCTTGGCACGTTGATTTTCAACTTCAGTCTGGAACTCTTTGAACTTTTCAAAAGTTTCAGACTTATGCTTCATTAAGTAGACATAGCCATATCTACTAAAATCATCAGTGAAAGTTATGAAGTAATGAAATCCACCTCTAGCAGTCGTGCTCATTGGTCCACATACATCAGTATGTATGATTTCCAACAAGTCTGACGCCCTCTCAAAAGAACCTTTGAAAGGTGACTTGGTCATCTTACCAAGCAAACAAGCTTCACATGTCTCGTATGATTCAAAATCAAATGAAGTTAGAAGACCATCATCATGGAGCTTCTTCATGCGCTTTTCACTTATGTGACCCAAACGACAATGCCAAACATAGGTGGGATTCAAATCATTAGGTCGAAGTCTTTTAGCATTTATGTTAAAGATGGGCGCATCATCAAGATTTAAAATAAATAACCCATTCACAATGCGCGCAAAAGCCATAAACATTTCATTTTTAGAGATCAAACAACCATTGTCTTTACTTGCAAATGAATAACCATCTCTCATCAAACATGAGGGGGATAAAATGTTTCGACTCATACTAGGAACATAATAACAATTATTCAATTCCATAATAAATATTGAAGGAAGCTGAAGTTGCATGGTGCCGACGGTCAACGCAGCAACCCTTGCTTTATTTCTGACACGAAAATCAACTTCACCTCTTGCGACTCCTCTACTTCTTATTAGCCCCTGCATCGAGTTGCAAATGTGAGCAACTGATCCGGTATCAAATACCCAAGAGTTAATAGGAGAATCAGCGAGAAAAATGTCTAAAACATTTATGACAAGTGTACCATGGGTGGAAGTCTTACTTCCAGCCTTCTTCTTCTTGCATTCCTCGGAATCCATGTACTTCTTGCAGTTTCTCTTCCAGTGGCCAGTTTCTTTACAAAAGAAGCATACTGTCTCAGCTCCAGGTCCAGCATTAGGCTTAGGTGTTGGCTTCGAGATCATATCTTTAACCTTGCCTTTATTGTTAGCCCATGGCTTCTTACCCTTTTTCTTGAAGCTAGACTTGTTCTGCACAGCCATCACATGGCTAGGGCCTGCACACTTCTTAATGTCACTCTCTGCTGTTTTGAGCATCCCACAAAGCTCATTAAGGCCCTTTTCCACCCCATGCATGTGGTAGTTCGAAATGAAATGTCCATAGCTAGGTGGAAGAGACGCTAAAATAAAATCAGTTGCCAACTCTTGGCCAATTGGAAAACCAAGTTTATCCAAAGTCTGACTGTAACCAACCATTTTGATTACATGTGGGCCTACGGGTGCACCTTCTATTAGCTTGCATTCCAGAAAAGCCTTAGAGACATTGAATCGCTCACCCGTCTGGCACGTATCGAACATGTCCTTAAGCGCCATGATCATATCATACGCCTGGATCCTCAAACCGCTTTTGAAGGTCAGTTCCATGCATGCAAGCATAAGATGACTAATCTCAAGAGAGTCATCACATGCTTTCTTGTAGGCGCTTTAACAAAGAAGCAATGCATTGTTAGCGTGCTCTTCCGGGATTGGGGTGTCGAACGTTTTCCTTTTACCTTACGAGAAAACTTCTCGTGTTACGCCCAAATCAATAGTTTGTTCCATTTAATTTTTCTTTCTCAAGAATCGATCGCAAAGCAAAAGGGTGTCTTGCGGTTGCTAGATGCCATTGATCTACAATAGGAAATGCAAAATACTAAGAAAAATAAAACCATGATAGAGTAAATCAGTATTAAACAAATTTAATAGAATGTACTCCCACTAAAATCAACATCCCTCTATTGATTCTTAGTGATTCAAGATCCGCAATTAACGAGTCTACTAGTGAGCTTTTGCATCACCGCTAGGAGACACGGTAATTCGGTAAGCAACACCTTACTAATCATATCTCTATATGACTCTTGTTGTTGGGTGACATCTCTATGCCCCGGCGCCCAACCTTTATGCCCCAAGGCCCATAACCTTTATGATAACCTTGTTAAGTTCACCAATCCTTATGCATGTAGGTATCCGATACAAACCCATCTAGTCAAGGAAAGTCGATGGTGCCCTAATTTTATAGACCCACCATCAATTTACAAGACATGGGATGGTGCAGAGTTTAGTTGGGAGGGCATATGTTTAACTTAACATTTTGTGAGGGATCGTTATACTTCTACCATTCAAACATGCATAGGAGTAAAACAAACAGGAATAGCATTCACACAGTTGTGACTCAGTATGGCCCATTTTCTCATGGTGATCTCCATCGCCATAGAATCTGTCCACCATGATGATCTCCATCTCCATGGTTAATGTGTGCCATCCCTCCAAGTGATGTGTCCTCCGAGTAGTAATAAAAGCTATTACTCATAACAGCTAGTAATAAAATACATGGATACCAGGAATCATCACAAGTCGGCACGCAGGCCGTTAATACAATACTTTGACAACACAATGGCTCCAGCCGTGTTGCCGAACCCACGACACGCAGGTCATGAAAATATTACAAACATGCATCACATACACATTAGGCCATACTGGTCACATACATCCTGCAAAAACAAGTTATGCATAGAATCGCAATCTACCGGATAGGGGGTCGAGGGGGTTTCCCCCCGCGGGGTTCGAAGGGGCAGCGCCCCTCGCGGTATCTTATTTACTTAGGATTTTGATCGGTAAATCATATTTACCACAAATCAACTATTGTTCCGATTCAACCAATTTGTATTGATCTTTGTGTGCAGCATGCCGTGGTTTGAGAACCGAGACAACTTTTGGCTCATGGAGCCCGATAGCACGATCACGGTACATCGATTATCAATCTAGGTTCCAATTCGACCAATCATATTGATCTTCGCATTCCGCAACCGGTTTTACGTGTCACTGTCTACCCCGATGGCGAATTCGACCGGTAGGGGTATGTTGTTTCACGACCTTAGCAGCATGATCATGGAACATCGATTATCAATCTAGGTTCCGATTTGACCAATCATATTGATCTTCGCATTCCGCAACCGGTTTTACGTGTCACTGTCTACCCCGATGGCGAATCCGACCGGTAGGGGTATGTTGTTTCACGACCTTAGTAGCATGATCACGGAAACCAGATCAATCCAATACCAGAACTATACAATCGATCACATCGATCATACTGACTTACATATCGCCATATGCAAATCACCCGAACCTATAACATGACAGCAACTGCTCTGATACCACTGAAAGGTAATGGGTAGGCTACACTAGCGCAAATTAATAAAAATTCTACCCGTAAACCAAGATCACTGCAGTTATAGATCACGGTCTTGCCACTAGACGCGCAGTGCGAAACCGATGCAAAGACGTCGAGGCGAGTAGTCGTACTAAGTTGATGCAAGACGTCGGGCGAGTAGTCGTACTACTTCCTCGTCCTCGTCGCGGCGTCCCACGTACAGCTCCGTTCTTGCGGTTCGTCCAAACGCTACAGATGCAGCGCCTCCAAAGGTATCCACACGTACGGGATGAAGCGACACACGCCGGACTGCTAGATCCGCGCGAGCGACTAGGGCGTGGGAGAGGTGGCGGCCAGGGTTTGAGGATGTCACGAAAAACTTCTCTTCATCCTGTGAGCACTTGCCCTCCTTTTATAGACGTCCTTACAATGGGCTTCTACTAATAGAGGCCCATTACGACTCAATGCCCACTCTAATTCGGATCCAATCCGAATTAAGCTTCAGCCCCTTAAGTGTGTGACCCTCTAGGTTCACGTATGTTTAGACATGACACGAGTATACATACTTGGTCAATAGTTGGTAGCGGCCTCTAGCAAGACGTCACAACTCCTAAACGTACACAAAGATCATATCGGACGAACCAACACAATATTATGTACATGCCAATCCCTTTGCCTCACGATATTCGGTTGAGCTCCAAGCTGACCACTCTTTCTCGATCTTGTGATCTGGAATCCCTTACTAGGTTAACTCTTAACCTTAAGTAGCATGGCCATGCATTTCTGGATCCGATCACTCGAGGGCCCGAGATATCTCTCTCGGTAGAGAGGGCAAATCCCATCTTGATCGACCATGCCTCGCAAAGATGCTTCATGACAAACCCGAAAACTACCTTTATAACTACCCGCCACGAGTAGCGTTTGATAGCCCCTAAGTAGGTCGATTCACATCTCAAGTACATGCGACAATCTTAGGTCTAAGGACAAGGCGTACACATTGTGTAGAGAGAACCATAAGTATAATTGTTATGTCTCATGTTGGGTCGGTCCAACCCCATGTTCTAAACATGTGTCCACATTATTGGTTTGACATCTCCATGTGTATGACCTGTGAAACATAGTCATCAACCGATACATGTGCTAATCCACTATTCACGTGTGTCCTCACATGAACTCCGACTAGGGACAACTTTAGAACAACCATACAAGTAAAGAGTTTCACAAACAAGTCACATACTTGTTAATCAACACAAAGGTAATATTCAAGGAACATTTATTAAATCATGGATACAACGAAATATCATCATCACTATGATTGCCTCTAGGGCATATTTCCAACACTTTATACCACTAGAAGAAGCACCCTTAGACTTAACAGATGGTTGGGCAACACCTGCAGACTTAAAAATAGTTTTTGCAGGTTGTGTTTTAAATTCAATTAACCCTTTTTCCAAGACTTGAGTAACTTTTGGGTTAGAATTATTTTGAACATGATTGTATCCTAATCCTTGCTTCTTATAAGGAGTTTTAGACTTGTCCAGAATCATGTTTAATTGTTTCTTACCTTTAGAGAATTTTTCTAAGGTATCCTTAAGATAACCATTTTTATCTTTAAGATTAACACATGATTCACGGGTTTTACCTTTAATGACTCTAGCATATTTCTCCTTATATAAAGCAGTTTCAAGTTTAAGGGCTGGACATGAAGCACATGTACAAGACTCAATACTGTCCTTAAGCTTGGCATATTTAGCTCTAGCTGCTTCTAAGATATCTTTGACTTTATGTTCGCGTTCTAAGCAGAAAGTGCAAAGGCTAGAATCAACAGCCCCAGAAACAACTAACTTGCTAGACTCTAAGCATTTATCACATGGAGCATATTTAACCTCAACTAGCTCAGTCCTAGCATTTTTAAGTTGTTGCAACACAATATTATGAGCGGATTGCAATTTAGCAAATTCTAAATGCAAAGCATGGCAAGATGAATATTCATCAAATTCAAGACTCTTAGCATTCTCAAGTTCTAAAGTCAAGTTACCTATTTGAGACTCTAAATCCTTGTTCCTAGCCATAACATATTCTAAAACCTTATCCTGACTCATAAGTTGCTCAAACATAGATTCACATCTATCAGAAAGGACATCATAGGAAGGAGGTACCTCATTGTTGTCGTCATCAACGGAGTCGGCCATGAAGCACAAACCGGTGAAGTCCTTGGCCTTCCTTTCTTTTTGTCTTAAGGGATCTCCTCCTCCTTGTCTTCCTCGCTCTCGGAGTCCACATCGCTTAAGGATTGATCCTCAAAAGCGGCAAGCACCCGGTGAGCGGCCTTCGTCAGCTTGGCAACATCAAACCTTGGTTTGTTCCATTGAGGCTTCTTCCAAGATGGCTTCCCCTACTTGTGATTGCTCTTACCTTTCAGCTTGGGGCAATTTGCCCGGATATGATTAAGCTCACCACACTCATAGCAAGTCACGGGACCTCCTCTCTTTTTGTTTCTCATATTGTTGTAAGCCTGTGTGACCTTTTTGACTATGAGGGCCAACTCAGCCTCAGGGAGACTCTCAAACTCCTCTTCATGGATTGTAGATAAACCTGCAAGCAAAAATCCAGAAGAAGACTCAAAAGACCCATCAGATGATGTCTTGAGCGGGTCTGCTACCAAAGCCATCTTTTCCTTCTTGCTATAATCAATCCTTTTGATCTCATGAGTCTTGAGCTTGCTATAGAGCAACTCCAAAGTCAGATCAGAAAGGTTTACATTCTCCTCAATGGTTGTAGCCTTTATCTCCCACTCCTTGTGTTGATTGCAGCCAAGAGATGGGTGGTATTTTCAGATTGAGAATATTCAATACCAACATATTTCATCTGATTTATCACTTTATTAAAGCGACTGAAAATATCATCGATGCTCTCTCCAGGACGCATCTCGAATTTGTTGTATTCACGCTTATAGACTGTTTGGCGTACTTTCTTGACTTGGGACGAACCCTCATGGTAAGTTTCGAGAGTGTTCCAAATCTCATGCTGTGAGACCCCGGCTTATCGGGCTTGTAATGCTTAACCATCCATTGGTTCTATCATCACAAATCAGATAACCCGAGACTCGAGACATCTATACTTCCCAGAAATGCAGTATGCACACCTCTTTACAAAATTCATGCATCAATTCCATTCATTCACATAGAACCGAAGCAAAGCAACAAACCAGAAGATAACATAAATAAATGATAGTTATTACAAAAGAGAGGCCGACCGGCCAAATGACATATACATACAGAAATTTAACAGCGAAAGTAAAAGTGCCATAAGATGGCCATAAACCAAAAGAGCCAATCAGTGTGCCTTTAACCCACAAGGCAACCGACCGGACCGCCAAGCTAGTCGTCGAATCCACAGCATATTTCACAAAAGTGAGGCCCTTGGGGCTCACCTTCCTCCTCTGCAACAAATAGTTAAGCAAAGCAAATGAGTACAAAAATTGTACTCCGCAAGACTTACGTGTAGAGTAACAGACCTATACATATGCTACATGCAAGCTTATTTAAGTGGAGGTTGTAGGTTTCATTTTCAGCACAAAGCAAACTTTATTTGCAACAATGTAGTACATTTAAAAGCAAGTTAACAAATCTGTTTTTAGTGTTCAAATAATCGTAAAAGACAACAATATAACAGTAGATAGATGACAACAACAATCCTGGAAGTGACTCAACCTAAAGTCACCACAACAATAGCATGAATTACCCATTCATACCACCCATGTCAAATTTTAATTTAGGGTTTAGGGTTTAGGGTTTAGGTTGTAGTCTAGTTCTTGCACGACCTTACCAAGCATGTCCATAACCTAGGACGAGGCTATTCGAATAGTTTTATACCCTGCAGGGGTGTACCAATGTACCCACACGCCAGACCGCCTTTTTGCCAAGCTATTAAGCACACTTCCTTAGGTATGCCAGCACGACTAAGTCCTACGAGACATTTCCAATATTGTGTATTAACTACGAGCCGCCCGTATGGATAGAAACCCATACGTTGTGTCGGAGTCATTGTAAAGCCTCGGTCAACTACCCATCTCAGGTAAAGCCTTGGACAACTACAATGCTCCTCGAGGTGGAGAGCCTACCCGGAATCTCCACCACCGCACACCCAATACAAGAACACATATCCTTTTTCACACAACACACACAACCCCCTCCTGCGACTCGGAGATAACACACGGCAAAGTACTAAGTCAAGAGAGGTCCCATATCCCTCTCGCGTGGTTAGCACGCATAAGCGCTTGGCTTAGTGACACAAGTAACTCGGTCCTTGATGACCTAGGCACCATTCCATTCACACCAACAGATCACACCAAAATACCATTGTGCCCAAGTCTAAAACAATTTTATTTTCAGTTTTTGACTTTACAAAGTAACAAAGCACAAGTGCTGTACATAATGGAATAATAAATAAATGTGTGATCAAGATCATCGACTAAAATCGATGATCGCCCATTGCTACCGAAACTAAGCATTTCTAAGCAATTTCAATTCGTATTCTACTAATTGACAAGAGCTCATCCATCGAACTCAAATCATAGCAAATAACCTAGGCTCATGGTAGTAGAGGATAAACAAGTCCTACAGATTATGCAACTATAGGATACTAACCATAATTTAACAACAAAATAGCAATGCATACATACAAGTTGAAATCAATATATTAGACTTGAAAAATAATGGGATTAACATGATCAAACTGCTTGCCTGTTTGCTGTGGGTCAAGATGTTGCTGAGGATCAATAATATTGTCAATGTGCTTTTCGGATCCTAACGAGAAAGCGAAAAGCAACCGATAACAACGAATAAAATGCAAAGACTCAACAGTAAACTTTCTCCAAACATTCTAAAAATTTTACAGTATCAAGGTACTGATTTATAAAGAATTTAGCAATAAGAACCAATTGATTTGGATTCTTAATGCCAAAGATATGACTAAACCAATTTTGCTCAGCTTTTATAAATCAAAAATGCTACTATTCATTAGCAAAATTTTCTGGAGCTATACTGGTGTCGAAAATATTTTTAGATTAAAGTTCAGTTGAGAACATAACCCACAAAATTTGAATCTCCCAAAAAGGAATTAAAATGAATTAGTTATGCATTTTACAAGTTATCACATTTTTCAGTTGATAACTAAATCCTTTCGGGAAAATAGCAGGACTTACGACTGGGTACAAGTCGTAGCAGAACTTACGACTGGACAATAGTCGTAGAAGTACTTACGACCAGGTAGTGGTCGTAGAAGGACTTACGACCAGGTAGCGGTCGTAGAATAATGGTCGAAGGAAAAACTCTTCGACTGGATCCAACGGTCCACGTAGATCCGAGCGCGCGGGCTGATCCGAACGTCCTCACGCACGCGAGCCGTCGATCTGGGATCCAACGATCCAAGCGAACTCGAGTCGGGACCGTTGATCTTAGATCCAACGGGTCACAGACCGAGACGCACGACGAATTCAAATCTCCGCGCGAACGTGGGCCGTAGATCTTAGGATCGACGGTCCGCATCGACTCAAGTTCAAACCGTCTCCCTGTTTCGCCCCGCAAACACAACGGAAGAACGGCTCGCCGCCGGCCGCTCGGCGCGGCGGTGCGAGCAAGTGCCAAAATGGGGCCCAAACATCATTGCGCACCTAATGGTACCAATGAATTAATTACCGATGGACGAACGCGGCAAGCGGAGAGAACCGAAGTGGTCCGAAATGACAAAACGAAGATGGCAAATGCGCCGATTGCGGTTCAAGGAGCAGTGCCGAGCCACTAGGGACTAAAGAGGGGTTACCGAGCGCAAAGAATGAACCGAGGAGAGCCAAAGCTGCCCGGGCGAAGAAGAATGCCGATTTCTACCAAATTGGGAATCGAATTGATTCGACCACGAGCAAATTGAACCGAATCGAGTGAGGGTTAAGCTTCAGAGAGTAAAGGGAAGCAGAGGAGCAAAGACCAAGAAGAAAACCCCTAGTGCACCGACTCCACCGAAGCTCCAAAACCGACAATGGCGGCCGAAGGATTCTCGAAGATCTGTGGCTCCAGCGAAGTTGTGAGTGCTAGCTAGAGTTGCGGAGGTGCTAAAGGAAGCTAAGGGAGAAACAATGGAGCTTAAATAGCCGAGGATGGCCGAGAGCAACGGCGATATCCCGCTCGGGTCAACCTGGCCATTTGAGCGCGAGAGGGCGACGTGAGCAGTTGGAGAGTGGACGTCTGAGGGAGGAGCGCGGCGGGCCTTAAATGCGCGCAGAGATAGCCGTTTAAAGGCGACCGTGGAGTGGACTGGACGCCGCGGCTTTTTCCTCTGCGCACGCCATGGCTGGGCTCACGCGCGCGCGGACGGAGGAAGGAGACGACTCGTCGATCGTCGGATTGAAATCGAACGGTTGAGTTAGATCGGGTGGATTAAAACGATTCCATCGTTCGGCTGGTCGAGGACCGTTCGATGCCGATCCAACGGCTGAGTTAGATCGGGTGGATTAAAACGATTCCATCGTTCGGCTGGTCGAGGACCGTTCGATGCCGATCCAACGGCTCACGACCCGCGCACCCGATCGACCGCGCCGGGTGCGATTAGTTGACTGGACCGAGTCTAGTGGCTCGAGCCCGAGTCTGGTTCGAACCCGAGGAACAGTGCAAACCAGTTAGAATTTGAATTTTACACATCGGATTTTTGAGGAATATTTGAGGTAGCAAACAAACTCTAAAATCTATGAAATTTTAACTGGAGCTTGCTGACAGCAGGAGGAACCTCCCATAAAATTTTCATAGATTTTCATGCACTGAAACTTTCTCCAGAATTTCCAGAAGAGGAGAAATAGGGTTTGACCAAATTTGACTTGCCTCCAAAAATTATCAAATAATTTCTAAAAACATGAGATAATTCAGAGGTGTTGCCAAACCTCCTAGAACTTAGGGAAAAGATTTCAAAGGGTTTGGCACAAGATCTATGCCACAAAGGTTTTTTATTAGAGTCAAAAGAAGATTTAATTTTGATTTTCCATAATTCTTTTTGAAAGAATTACAATAATGACCAAGGGCTTCAAGATGCAAGAAAATTTTTAATTTCTTCTTATTTTCTTACATTTGAAATACAAATCCATATTTGGGATGTTACACATGCACAGTCTCAAGATTGCAAATCCGATCATACTCCTGTCTCCCAAGCCCGCCATACAAGAGATTTTTAGCCTTATTGTTGTTAGCCAAAAGGACTTCTGAAGCCGGTGTAGCAACTTCGGGCACAACGAGCGGGACTCGAACAACCTCTCATATAGTGTGTCCTTCGCTCTCAAGGAAGACTCACATGCGATTCCTCCAATAGGCATAGTCGTGCCCGTCGAAGATATGCGGTTTTGTGGAGTATCTATCCATCGCCAAGTTCAGTGACCGGTTAAGATCAATATTGAACTAACCGGGCTCTGATACCACTTGTTGGACCGAAAAGGCGACTAGATGGGGGTGAATAGGAGCACGCTCACTTTTTCACAAATAATTGATTCAATAATATTTCACTCCAGTAGCTATGGAAGCTATGAAGATCAGTATATCAGTACAGCGGAAGACTAATATTGAATCTAATTTAAAACCCCTAAGCAATACGACAAAAACAACAAAGATTGAAACAATTCAATGCACTGGCGGTCTGACCTCTGGCTTTGGGCGGTCTGACCGATTCCCTAGCGGTCTGACCTCTGACCTTGGGTGGTCTGACCGATTCCCTGGCGGTCTGACCTCTGGCCTTGGGCGGTCTGACCGATTTCCTCTAGAACAGAAGAACAGTCCCGATGACGAAGATGAAAATAGATGAAATTTCTGATCTACTAATCCAAACTTGATGAAACTTGGAACACACCTTCTCTATGATATCAGGAAGCTATTCCAATCGAAGATTGTGATAATTCTTGGAAGAATAGCGATCCTTTTCGATTTGATTGAAGAGAGGTTCAAAACCGGGTCAAAACGAAAACTAGGTCAAAGCTCTTGCTCGTGGGTAATTGATGATCAATATGATCCTAGAAATATTCCCACACGTCACAGCAAGCTAGATCACGTGAAGAAACCAAGCAAAAACACACAGATCAAAGAAAGACCCAAAATCATCAAATAGAGAGAGAAAACGCAATGAGACAAAATATGATCAAACTTCCTGTAACACCCTGACTATAAGGAAGTCAAGATGTCACCTACAATCACTACTCTTTAGAATAATAACATCAAAACGCATGACAAGGTGAAGGAATTAATAAGGATATACGGAAACAAGGATTCATCATCAAGTTTAATCAACGGAATGGAAATAAATAATTCAGAGGGATACGGTAGTTATGACCAAAATGGCTTATTACAATTCAACACAAGACATAAATAACGACAATAAAAGTTCTCAAAATATTTGGATTATGGTAGTGAGTGCATCGTGTTGAACTACCCTCCACGAGATCATTCTTCCTTGTCATTTACCTAAATAAAACAACAAAGCAAGAATGAGCCAAAGACTCAGCAAGTACTTGTATGTAACAATCAAACATACCATGAATAATTTATCACAATCATAACTTGAACATTGATTGGAAACAACTTTATGAATGGATGAAGTGAAATGATGCATTGAAGGAATTGGACATATCGCAAAGATATCTCGCAGTATAGCGAGTGAAACACCCGTCGGTGTTCACTTAAAGTAACCGTATGAAGAACGTTTCATACGGCCGTCCAACGTGGCCCACATTGGAATGGTGGACTCACGTAACGTGGCCCACATTGGAATGGTGGACTCACGTAACGTGGCCCACATTGGAATGGTGGACTCACGTACCCATTCTGGAATTGATGGGATTTTCAAGTGCCCATACTGGAATTGATGGGTCTTACAAAGGTAATTTATGCATGTCATGATGTGATCCCATGGCAAGATTGAATAGTACTCATAAATGAAAAGATACACATGGCATTCATCTACAAATACGGACAAATATAATCATTCATTCACACATCACATAATGCATCAATCATAGTATACAAGTTACTTGCTCGCTGCTGCTGCATGACGGTTTGGGAGGTAAGCGAGGTACCCTCCACTCACCGCTTCACCGCCTACAATATAAAATGATAGATATGAGGACAACCGAGTATGACAAATTGCTACACGTGTCCTCCCACAATCTCTAACCAAACCAACCAAACAAAAGGTTCAATTTGATCCTCTACACAAAAGTCCAGATTACCTAACTTCACGGCGGTCATACGAGACAATTCACCATTAATTGTCTGTAACTCTAAAAGACATGAAACCAGTGCTCACTGATTCTTAACTGATCAGGCTACAAAACATTAGTTGCGGAATCCCGATTCGCCAAAACAGAGGGCTAATTATCGTTAAACACAACCCATCTACGTCTGTCCGAATACGATCAGTAATAAAGAAAACGGCGTACCTTTTAGCCTACTGATCCAATGAGAATGATCCTTATCAACTTGGAAATATAAATTCAAGAACTACAATAACTTAGTTGGGTGAAGGTTCTAATTCGGCCCCTAATTTGAACAAAACTGAGGGACAAACCTACTGACCCCAGTTTTCAGGAAGATTGAACAGATCGCAATCAAAAATTCATATCTCCCAAACTACAGATCGGATTTTCCTGATCTTGGTGCCAAAAGAAAGCTAACGTTCCCAGAAATAAAACTCTAGAAGGGAAAAACCCCAGATTCGGCCTCTACAGTAGTCTAAACAATAGATGAAAATGCTAACATTTATCTGCCCATAATTCAGAACAGTGGTAAAGAAAATATCATAACTTTCATTATACAGATCCAATGGAGATGATCTTTATCAGCTTTGAAAGATAATTTAAAGGGCTACAATAACTTATTTGGGTGGAGGTTCTGGAAATGCCTCTAACTAAATCAAAACCTAGGATCAAGCCGACAGATCCTTCTCGTCAGACAGACAGAACAGCGCGCACTAAAAACATCATATCTCCTAAACCGTAAGGCGGAATCACGTGATCTCGGTGGCTATGGAAAGCTAAGAACAATACCTACAACTTTCTAAGAGATGGACAGGACAGAAAAGGAACGCAGCGTACCCAAAATCGACGTACAAGGCGGCGCACAGCAATGGGGAAGGGTGGCGGCGGCTCCAAAGGGGGGGAGGGGGAGAGAAATGTGGAGTTTAGGGTTTGGGGTGGGACCCCCCTTATGGCCAGCCACCACATGGGCCCCTCCTGGGCCGTGGCCCAGGCCCAGGTTGCCGTGAAATCACAGAAAACCCCCCGGTGAAAAGATGATTCTGATTTTTCGATTAGCTCCCTCTTCCGAAACTTCTTCTAATAAGCCGAATCACCTTCGGGGTATTACACTTCCTTTGATTCATTGATATGATCTGGGCTTACAGCCACTCCATCAATGGGGGACAATGCTTAATCCAAGAGCACAAAAATCACATCAAACTATCAAAAACCCTAGCCTCCACAAAAGCTCTTCCTAAGAAAATTAGGGTTTACAAGAATTGCAAAAGAGGCAAAGAAGAGGTGCAGCCACCTCCCTCTTCTATTTATAATGGAGGCTTAGACCTTCTAGATGTTAGATCCTATTGGGCTCCCGTTAAGGCTCAAAACAAACGGGACACATACACACGCATTTTAAAGCGCCGTTTTTATCTCCTCTTGACCTAACTAGCTACACCTTGTGTCACCTCGGATTAGCTAATAGGTCACCCTTGTCCATCTTGCACTATGCTTGAGTACATTGACCTCACCCGGCATCGTAAATCGTTCTGGACCTCAGCTCTCCAAGCCTAGTCCCGATCATCCTCACCGTTGACCGTCGTTGACCACCAAGTAACCTGCACAACAATAGACAAGTAAACCGAATTTGGGAACAAGTTCTTCACAACTTGACCCATATTAGTCAAAATATGCATCATGCACCATATATACCCTGAAACTCATGACTTTGACCTAACACACGAATATCGCCGCCATGACGGGCGACAAACCTAAGTGAAAACCGGTCAGACCGCCCTCCAGGGCCGGTCTAACCACCCACCCTGATCGGTCTGACCGCCACCTATGGGCCGGTCAGACCGCCAGCTGGGACTTAGCCGTTTTTCCTCTCTGGAAAACCGAAACCTACTGGAATTTTCAAACCAATAGAACTTTTGACTAGAGACTCCAACAATTATGTGATCAAGTGCAATAGAATCCCCTCTCTTGCCTACACACTCTATTTTTAGCCCAACTCAATTCTCACTTTCAGAATCGCCGGTCCAATCGCCACCAAGGCCGTCGGCCAAGCCACTCCGGCGGTCAGACCGATTCGCCTCGACAAAGATCGAACTTTGTCAAAAACACGTGAAACGACAAACCGTAAACACCATTGCTAATTGTCACATCATCCTAAGATCTGGAGCATATCTCCATGATATCCACAGTTACACTTGGGAAAAGAACGATTCCCTAAATTGAGAAAGTCTAAACTCATGCCTCATGTAGATGGTCCTTTTAAAGTACCTAAACGTATTAATGATAATGCATATAAGTTATATTTGCCTACATATTTTGGGGTTAGCCCCATCTTTAACATTGCATATTTGCAACCTTTCTTGGGCGCGGAGGATGAGTTTAAGTCGAGGATGACTCCAATTCAAGAAGAGGAGATGATGAGGACATCACTTCTACTGATATGAGCACTCCTCTTCCTGCTACCATGAATAATGTGCAAGGTCCAAATACTCAGGCACGTTCTCGTCAACTCAATTATCAGGTAAATTCATTTCTAGGGTTGAGTGTATTATTTAAGAACTCTAAGATGGTGCCTAACGGACATGATTTGCTTGTGCTTAGGAGTCTAGGAATGGACAGCAAGGAGTTGATATGCATCAAGGAAGGAGAAGGCGATAACAATGGCCACAATTCCACCAAAGACTTTAGGACTTTAAAGCCACCCTAAAGGAGATGAAGAATTTATGGCCTCCAACTTAAAGAGTTTCGGCCACCCTCTACTTGGTGTTGCGCCACCTTTTCTTACCCTACAAGGCTTGTATCTGAATCCCCTTAAGGGTTAGTTTGAGTTAAACTTTGTAATAGGCTTATTTGGCCCATGTAGCCCATATGGCCGGTCACCTAGGGTTTGGGGGTACTGTTCACGCAGCACTACTCATACATGAATAGTGTCGCCGCCCCCTCCCTCTTCCTCCTTTACATAGTGGTCGTCATCCCTTAGTTTTACGGGTTTTTTCTTTTTTTAGATTATTCTAAATAGCAGTTTCGCCACTCGTGGGTTTGAGGAATCCCAACTTTGTGAGCTTCATCACTATTCGTAGTACAATTTTAGATTGCTTCTTCTACTTTTTTGCTTGTGTTCTCGATTCGCGTGCAGGAGATAGCCTTCTTGGCGAGGTCAACCGCGTTCGGCACGGTTGATAACTATCGGAGCAGTGGTGTAGTGATTGCGAGGGGTTCAATCCGTTTTAGTCGGAGCCTTTGGATGATCAACGTCGTGATCTCCACAATGGACATATCACTACTTTTCGGAAGATCGGGCCATAGCCACATTAACGGTCAACCTTCCGGTCATCAAACTAACACCGGTCGCATAGTGGCAATTAACAACATTCTCTTCTTGTACCTTCTAAGCTAGCAGATTCTCATATGCTTCAAATTGATCAAAAGTGGAGCCCGGCACAAAAGGAGTGTCCTCATTCTTCGTTTCTGATTTTTCACTTCCCTCACTCTCTAAAATATAAATTCCTTTATTACTGAGCAACACATTCTTTAAATTTGGACAATCCTTCATCATGTGTCCCCTATCCTTGCACTTATAGCACTCAATATCTTGAGTTCTAGCAGTAGAGAAAGCACTAGAATCAGCCTTTGATACCTCCTTACTTGTTGTACTCATGGTCTTTGATGCTTCCTTGTGCATCCCAACAGGTGTAGTGGATGTAAACAGGTTTGGAACTTGAGCCAGCTTCTCCCGCATGTGAATTGGTGCACCACCAATTGCTAGAACTGGTGCGACCACTTTGAACTGGCGTGTCCTTCACCCATTATTCTGCACGCTCCGCTTGGTGAAGGAGCTCTTGTATGGTTTTGGTTTCTCACATCATCATTCTGCCCCTTCAAAGAAAAGGGTCATAGTTGCCTCCACGGACTCATGTACATAAGTACTTGCATCTCCTGGTAGTACTAACTCACTGTCTTGGAGCCTTGGTAAAGCCATCGTAAATTTGTATGCAATGTCCTTGTATATTACGCTGGCACGAATAGGAGAACACTCACTTTTTCACAAATAATTGAGTCAATAAGATTTTACTCCAGTAGCTATGGAAGCTATGAAGATCAATATACCAGTACAGCGGAAGACTAATATTGAATCCAATTTAATCTCCTAAGCAAAACAACTAAAATCAACACAAGCTAAAACAAGACTCGGTGTTGGGCGGTCTGACCGCTGGGTCAATGGCGGTCTGACTGCTGACACCTGGCGGTCTCACCGGTGGCCCTGGCGGTCTGACCGCCGGTCTGAAGAATAGATCAAAACAGCCCGACGAGCAAAGTTGTAAATAGATGTAACTTTTGATCTACAACTCCAAACTCGACGAAACTTGGAACACAGCTTCTCTATGATGTCAGGAACCTATTCCAATCAAGATTGTGAAAATTCTTGGAAGAATTACGATCATTTTCCGTTTGAGACAAGGAAGGTTCAAAACCGAGTCAAAACGAAAACTAGATACAAAATCTTGCTCGTGGGTGATTGATGATCAAGATGATCCTAGATATGTTCCCACATGTCACAGCAAGTTAGATCACGTGAAGATTCTAGCAACTCTTGTAATCCCAAAAACAAGCTCACCAGTTGAATCAAGTACCTGACAAGCATTTTTCTTAAATATAGTCTCATAGCCATCATCAAGAAGTTGAGAGACATAAAGCAAATTAAACCTTAGCTTGTTCACAAGGGCGACGTCCTTGAGGATGAACTTGTCGTTCACCCTGATCGATCCCGTTCCTTCAATCCGCCCTTGTTTATCATCTCCAAAGGTGATGAAATCATCACCCGTTGACCGCATGAAGGAGGCGAACCATCTTGAGTCTCCGGTCATGTGACATGAACAGCCGGGGTCGACGAACCACGTGGCATTTCTCTTTCCGCGGTAATCCTGAAAATCAAGGCACAGAAGAACGATGTGTCTCAATACTGGGGTTAGTTAAACAAGACTTAGGAACCCAGTATTGAGACACACGTCTGCGAGTAGTACGCAAAGCAGAAGTGCTATCCTTGATTCTATTTGAAGTTCTGTTATGAGCAATGATTAAATTAACATGAGACATATCCTGTCTAGGAGCATGATGATAAGCATGTGACACAAATCCTAAACCAGGTTTCTTCTTTTCTATGTTACCATGTCTCATAAAAGCTCTAGGTTGCTTTGATGAAATTCTAGCAAAAAGTTTCTTATCATTTTTCAATCTACGCCAAATGTCCATCCTTTTTGCAATATGTGCAATGATACATAATACCACTGGGAGATGCACTCTTTGACTTAACAGATGGTTGGGCAAAACCCGTAGATTTAAAAATAGTTTTTGCAGGTAGGGTTTTGAAATCAACTAATCCATTTTCCAAGACTTGAGTAACTTTTGGGTTAGAGTTATTTTGAACAGAGTTGTATCATAATACTTGCTTCTTATAAGGAGTTTTAGACTTGTCCAGAATCATGTTTAATTGTTTCTTACCTTTAGAGAATTTTTATAAGGTATCCTTAAGATAAGCATTTTCTTCAAGTTTAACACATGATTCACAGGTTTTACCTTTAATGGCTCTAGCATATTTCTCCTTATATAAAGCAGCTTCAAGTTTAAGAGCTGGACATGAAGCACATGTAGCGGACTCGATATTGTCCTTAAGCTTGGCATATTTAGCTCTAACTGCATCTAAGATATCTTTGACTTCATATTCGCGTTCTAAGCAGAAAGTGCAAAAGCTAGAATCAACCACTCCAGAAGCAACCAACTTGCTAGAGTCTAAGCATTTTTCACATGGAGCAGATTTAACCTCAACTAGCTCAGTCCTAGCATTTTCAAGTTGTTGCAAAGCAATATCATGAGCAGATTGCAGTTTAGCAAAATCTGAGTGCTGAGCATGGCAGGATGAACATTCATCAGATTCAAGAGTCCTAGCAATTGTAAGTTCTAAAGTCAAACTATCTAATTGTGACTCGAAGTCCTTGTTCTTGGCCATGATAAACTCTAAAGCCTTATCCTGACTCATGAGTTGCTCAAACATAGTCTCACATCTACCAGAAAGGACATCATAAGAGAGAGTTACCTCATCATTGTCGTCATCAGCAGAGTCGGCCATAAAGTACAAGCCGGTGAAGTCCTTAGCCTTCCCCTTCTTCTTGTCTTGAGGGATCTCCTCCTCCTTGTCCTCCTCGCTCCCGGAGTCCACGTCGCTTAAGGATTGATCTCCAAAAGCGGCAAGAACCCGGTGAGCGGCCTTCGTCAGCTTAGCAGCATCATACCTTGATTTGTTCCATTGAGGCTTTTTTCAAGCTGGCTTTCCCTCCTTATGGTTGCTCTTACCTTTCAGCTTGGGGCAATTTGCCCGGATATGATTAAGCTCACCACACTCATAGTAAGTCACGGGACCTCCTCTATTTCCATTTCTCATACTGTTATAGGCTCGTGTGACCTTTTTGACTATGAGGGCCAACTCAGCCTCAGGGAGACTCTCAAACTCCTCTTCATGAATTGCAGATAAACCAGCAAGTGAAAATCCAGAAGAAGACTCAAAAGACCCATCAGATACTCTCTTGAGCGGGTCTGCTACCAAAGCCATATTTTCCTTCTTGGGATGATAATCCTCTTAATCTCATGAGTCTTGAGCTTGCTATAGAGCAGCTCCAAAGTCAAATCAGAGAGGTTGACGTTCTCCTCAATGGCGGTAGCCTTTATCTCCCACTCCTTGGTGTTGATTACAGCCAAGAGATGGGTAGCATTTTCATATTCAGAATATTCAATAGCAACAGATTTCATCTGTTGGACCGAAAAGGCGACTAGAGGGGGAGTGAATAGGAGCACGCTCACTTTTTCACAAATTATGAATTCAACACAATTTCACTCCAATAGCTATTAGGAAGCTATGAAGATCAATATACCAGTACAGCGGAAGACTAGTATTGAATTCAAATTAATCCCCTAAGCAATATGACAAAATTATCAAAGATTGAAGCAACACAGATCACGGGCGGTCTGACCTCTGGACTCCACCGGTCGGACCGATTTCCGGGCGGTCGGACCATTGTTATACGGGGTCGGATCGGACCGCCAAATCATCGGACCGGTCTTTGAGGCGGTCGAACCGCCGACTCGCAAGCAGATCCAAACAAGATAAAAACAGCCCGATCACGAAGTTGCAATTAGGTCAAACTTTTGATTCTCAACTCCAAACTTCACGAAACTTTGCACACACCTTCTCTATGCTATTGACGAGCTATTCCAATCGAATATTATGATATATCTTGGATAGATCCTGAACAGTTGTCAATTGAGTAACAGAAGGTCTAAAACCGGGCAAGAACGAGAACTAGATCCTAATGCTTGTTTGTGAGTGATTGATGATCAAGATGATTCTAGATAGATTCACACATATCACAGCAAGCTAATTCACGTGAAAGAATCAATCAAAAACTCGTGGATCAAAGAAAGCCCTAGAATCACGAAATTGAAAGCAAGAACGAAAAGAGACTTATCTCAAGCAAACCTTGCATGGATTAAATTCGTGATTGCTGTTGGATTACACCCACACCATCATGGATCAGTAGTCAATCCAAGATCACAAAAATCACCTCAAACCATAAAGAGCCCTAGCCTCCAACTCAACTCCCCCTAAGCCAATTAGGGTTTTGAAACCTAAAAGAGTCGAGAGATGAAAGAGCTGAATGGTGCAGCCACCACCTCCTCCTATTTATAGTGGAGGCCTAGGACTCCTAGGGTTTGACTCCATTGGGCTCCCGTTAAGGCCCACTAACAAACGGGTCACACACGCACGCTTCGCAAAGCGCCTGTAACACCCTGACTATAAGGAAGTCAAGATGTCACCTACAACCACTACTCTTTAGAAGAATAACATCAAAACGCATGACAAGGTGATGCAAGTAATAAGGATATACAGAAACAAGAATTTATCATCAGGTTTAATCAACGGAATGGAAATAAACAATTCAGAGAGATACAGTAGTTATGACCAAAATGGCTTATTACAATTCAACACAAGACATAAATAACGACAGTAAAAGTTCTCAAAAATGTTTGGATTATGGTAGTGAGTGCATCGTGTTGAACTACCCTCCACGAGATCGTTCTTCCTTGTCATTTACCTAAATAAAACAACAAAGCAAGAATGAACCAAAGACTCAGCAAGTACTTGTATGTGACAATCAAACATACCATGAACAAAATATCACAATCATAACTTGAACATTAATTGGAAACAACTTTATGAATGGATGAAATGGAATGATGCATTGAAGGAATTGGACATATTGCAGCATATACCGGTATAGCGAGTGAAACACCCGTCGGTGTTCACTTAAAGTAACCGTATGAAGAACGTTTCATACGGCCATCCAACGTGGCCCATATTGGAATGGTGGACTCACGTAACGTGGCCCACATTGAAATGGTGGACTCACGTACCCATTCTGGAATTGATGGGATTTTCAAGTGCTCATACTGGAATTGATGGGTCTTACAAAGATAATTTATGCATGTCATGATGTGATTCCATGGCAAGATTGAATAGTACTCATAAATGAAAAGGTACACATGGCATTCATATATAAATACGAACAATTATAATCATTCATTCACACATCACATAATGCATCAAACATAGTATACAAGTTACTTGCCTGCCGCGCTGCGACGGGTTGGGAGGTAATTGAGATACCCCTCCACTCACCGCTTCACCGCCTACAATATATAATAATCGAAATGAGGACAAACGAGTAAGGCATTGCTACACGTGTCCTCCTACAATCTCTAGCCAAACCAACCAAACAAAAGGTTCAATTTGATCAATTTACCCAAACATTCCAAATATCCCTAATCTGGCAGTTTTACTAGAAAATTCACCAATAAATAACCGTAAGTCCAAAAGACCTGAAACCAGTGCTCAACTTCTCTTAACATAACTGGCTACCAAACTCTAGTTGATGGTAAACTCTAATTCGGCCAAAACAGAGGTCTAAACATCCAATGAAAAACTATAACTGCAGTCTGCCCAGAATTCAGAACAGCCCTAAAGAAAAGGCTCTAACTTTTAAACCAATGATACAAATAAAGTGATCTTTATCAGCCTGGAAACATGGTGAAATTATCTTCATAAACCTAGTTGGGTGGCCGACCTGGTTCTGAATCTAACTAGATCAAAACCTAGGTGCAACCGACTATACCCAGAATTTCTGACAGACAGAGCAGTACGTGGTAAAACAGTCATAACTTTTAAACTACTGAGTGAAAATTCGTGATCCAGGTGCCAAAAAAGCTAATGAAACCAGGAACAATTCTCCAGAAGACACAGATGTCCAATTCGGCCTCTACGACGCCCAAAACTAAGGTACAACGTACTGGACAGAATCAATCTATTGACAGAATCAAAACGAAACTACAAATCCAATCGGATTCTCAACTCTAATGGAATCAAACAACGAATCGGGACTTTCGTTACCCTTGAAGACCAGAGAACGACGATGATCTGGTTCCCTAAGGCCTCCTCCTTCTCCTCTCCTCCCTCTCCAAAGGGCCGCCACAAGGAAGCGAAGGATGGCGGTGACGACGGCGGGAAAGGAGATGTCGAGAGGATCTTGGGAGAAGCACCGGGGATCATCGGAGACAACACCACAGCAGCGAGGACTCCAGGGAGCAGCAAGGAGCCGGACATGGGATGGGGAGGTGGCGGCTCAAGGGGGGAGGGAGAGGAGGGAGTGGGGGAGGCGGCTAGGGTTGGGGGCGCCTCCCCCCTTCCCTTGGCCGGCCCCCCCTGGGCCGGCCTCCCCCTCTTGGGCCTCTGGGTATGCCCGCAGCCCAAAGTTGGCGAAGAAAACAGAAAACCCCCCCACTGAACTGGAAATTCCGAATTTGCAATTTGTCTTTTACCCCTCCAGCTTCATTCTATTAACCGAATTCTATTCCGGAGTATTACAGCGCCGTCTTTAACCTTTTGACCTAAACCGCTTCACCATGCGCCATGGATTCGCCAATAGGTCACCCTTGTCCATCTTGTATCACGCTTGAGTCATTGACCTCACCGGCATCGCCGATCGCTCGGACCTCAACTCTCCAAGTCTAGTCCCGATCCTCCTCGCCGTTGACCGTCGTTGACCACCAAGCAACCTGCACAACCATAGACAAGCAAACACGAATTCGGCAATAAGTTCTTCACAACTTGACCCATGTTAGTCAAAACATGCATCATGCAACACATACGACATGATACCAATGAACTTGACCTAACAAATTAACATCACCACGAAGTTGGCTGACGTTCAAGTAGAAACCGGTCCGACGACTCCACGTGAGCGGTCGGATCGCTTCAGCTCACGGCCCGACCGCCACCTCAAGGCGGTCGGACCACGAGGGACTTAACCAAAATTCAAGCCCTGAAATTCCGAAACCTTCTGGAAAATTCAAACGAATAGAACTTTTGCTTGGGAACTCCAAAAATAATGTGACCAAGTGCATTGGGATCCCCTCACTTGCCTACAACACCTATTTTTGGCCCAACCTATTTTGACCATTTTTGGTCACCGCCGGTCCGACCGCCGCACATGGCCGGTCCGACCGATTTGGGACAGGTCGGACCGCCATGCTATGGCCGGTCGGACCGACCGCCATGCTATGGAAAACTCGTGAAACGACAAACCGTAAACACCATTGCCAATTGTCACATCATCCTAAGATCTGGAACATATCCCCATGATATCCACAATCTCCCCCTTGATGAACACATTGGCAATAATCCAGAAAGTGCAATTTAGAGGTTTGAAAAGTAAAGTACTTTCGTTTTCGTACAAAGGCACCATTGCCAATTGTCACATCATCCTAAGAGGCATGAACATAGGCCCCAGCATAAAACTTTGATTTCCAGAAAAGGGTCAAAATTCTCACATGAGGTCCATATGAAAGAACAATTGTTCAATTGACCTATGATCATTGTGAGGATAAATGAATGCAATTCAAGTTCAGAATATTCAATAAGAATGCAACTCAATAACTCCCCCTCACTATGATCCTCAAATTTCATAAACTTTCAAATTTTCAGTTTCTCCCCCTTTTTATCATTTTTATATATCATCTCCCTCTTTGTAAGACAATGATATACATCTCCAAACATTTCTCCCCCTATGCAAAATCTTCTCCCCAACAATGAAATATCTTCTCAGTAACACATCTTCTCCCTCTTTGACAATGGATTCATCAAGGAATCACGTCTTCCTCTTATCCAGAGATAACAAGTAGAGAATAAAGAAAGAAGCAAAAATAAAATAAGCATAAGGAGTATGCATGAAGTGCAATGGAGTGGCTTCATTTTTGTATTTTTCAATTTCTGATGACAAGAAGCTTTGGAGATTACCCAAAAGAGCTAGCCAGCATTTCTAATATTGCATAAACAACATATCAAGCCTGACAGTGCTAGCAAGATCATGGTAAGACATATATATCAAAGCTAAGCATAAAAGCTTAAAAGTAAAGCAATAGATTTGATCAATTTAAGCAAGGCTTCAAATTCAGCAAGTTCATCAACAGGGATCCTAAAGTGAAACTGGCCATGTCAAAATGTCAAAGTGAGATCAAAAATCTAACAAAGACCACATTAAGAGTCAATCGGGTCCTGTATTGAATCATTTTGCTCAATATTTTGTAAAAGCCCATTTGTCAATATTTTTCTCATATGCATTGAACATTGAAGTTGACTAATGATCTAACTTAGTGACAAGATCCTGGACAAGGAGCCATCCACAAACTCATCCTAAGCTTCGACCAGAAGTTGATTAAAGGTATATCTTAGTAAAGAAGATCCTGGACTAGGAGCCATCCACAAACTCTTTCTAAGCTTCTACCAGGGCGACAAATCTTGAGGTTCATGTCATTTCTGACAAGCAGTCCCCATGAGATCGTCTGGTTCATCAAACTATCTCCAAGTTCATGTCATTGACAAGCAGTCTCGTAAGAATAGTTTGGTACAATTTAAGCATAAGATAATCTTGATTTTTTCCTTTTCACATGAGCAGTTTTAGAATCTCAAGAACACAAAAGCTCAAGTAATGGTCAATTTTAGATCAAAGAGCTAACAAAGCAATTCTGACAGGGCCAACGTCACAAAAGGAGCACTAATTGCGCAACTCACTAAAACATCCACAAATTGCAATTTTCAGTTCGAGTTGTTTTAAGGTTCTAGCTCATATAGCAAAGACTCAGCTACACATGTAAAAGCATGATAATTCTAACAAGTCAAAGAACTAGACATGACATTGAGCAAGAGTTGAAATACTAAAGCTCCAAAGGGTAATAGGCAAAGCTTCATCAATTTTAAAAGATAAGCAAAAAAATCTTATATTACAATGCATCTTTTTGGATTTTTCATACCACTTGTTGTATTTTTCATATGAATGCAATATGATACAATGAGATGCAATGAAAAGCCTAAAAACCTAAAAAGTTCACAAAGATCAATAAATTCACAAAAAGAACAATAAAAGATCAAAAGAACAAGGAAAGATTAGAAAAGATCGAACTCCCCCTCAAACCAACCCATAGGGATAAATTACCCCTAACTCGCTTCTCAAGGTGGCAAACCTAGTTGGGTCTAAAAGTTTGGTGAGGATAAAATCAAAAGATAAGAGAAGTGCCTAGTGGATGACAAGCGCCTGAGGTACTCTTCCTATCTAGCTGACAGCCCGCACAATCAGAATAAGAAAAACCCCTAATGGACACAGCTGAAGAGCAGAAATACCAAATATCATATAAGAGGGTAGAGTGTAAATATCTGAATATGAGCTTAAAGACCTGGCGATGGGAAGTTCTCGGAGATGCTTGAAACCCGTCGACCGCGTGAAGGAGGTGAACCATCTTGAGTCTCCGGTCATATGACGTGAACAACCGGAGTCGACAAAGCACGTGCCCTTCCTCTTTCCGCGGCAATTCTGAAAATCAAGGCACAGAAGAACGATGTGTCTCGATACTGGGGTTAGTTAAACAAGACTTGGGAACCCAATACTGAGACACACGTCTGCGAGTAGTATGCAAAGAAAAAGTGTTATCCATGATTCTATTTGCATTCCTATCATGAGTAATGGTCACACAAACATGTGAATTATCCTGTCTAGGAGCATGATGATAAGCATGTGAAACAAATCCTAACCCAGGTTTATTCTTTTCAAAGTGACCATGTCTCATAAAAACTTTAGGTTGAGTGGATGAAATACTAGCAAAAATTTTCTTATCATTTTTCAACCTACGCCAACAAAACTCAATCAAATGCCCACTTTTCTTGCAATAAGTGCAATGGTACTTGGTACCACTAGAAGAAGCACCCTTTGAATTAACACACGGTTGGGCAAAACCTGCAGATTTAAAAGATATTTTTGCAGGTTGGGTTTTGAATTCAATTAAACCTTTTTCCAAGACTTGAATGACTTTTGGCTTTGAATTGTCTTGAAAAGAATTGAATCCTAAACCTTGCTTCTTATAAGGAGTTGTAGACTTGTCAAGAATCATGTTTAACTGTTTCTTACCTTTAGAAAAATTTTCTAATGTATCATGAAGGTAAGCATTTTCTTTTCTCAAGTTAACACAAGCATCACAAGTTTTATCCATAGATTTCTCCTTATATAAAGCAATTTCAAGCTTAAGAGCGAAACAAGAAGCACAAATAGTATTTTCAATATTGTCCTTAAGCTTGGCATATTTGACTCTAGCAGCTTCTAAAATATCTTTGATTTCACGTTCTTTTTCTAAGCATGAAGTGCAAGGACTAGAATCAATCACATCAGAAGTAATCAATTTGCTAGATTCTAAATATTTTTCACAAGGAGCAGATTTAATTTCAATTAGCTCGGTTCTAGCATTTTCAAGTTGTTGCAAAGCAATATTGTGAGCAGATTGCAGTTTAGCCAATTCGGAGTGCATATCATGACAAGATAAACATTCATCAGGTTTAAGAGTCTTAACATTTGCAAGTTCTAGTTTCAGTTTACTAATTTTAGACTCTAGTTTCTTATTTTTAGTCATGACAAATTCTAGCGCTTCATCTTGACTAAGCAGTTGCTCATATATGGAATCATATTTAGCAGAAAGCTCATCATAAGAAAAAGATACCTCATTATCATCAATGTCGTCAGTGTCAGCCATGAAGCACATGCCAGTGAAGTCCTTGGCCTTCCCTTTCTTTTTGCCTTGAGGGGTCTTCTCCTCCTTGTCCTCCTCGCTCCCGGAGTCCACATCGCTCACGGATTGCCCTCCAAAAGCGGCAAGGACCCGGTGAGCAGCCTTTATGAGCTTGACAGCCTCATACTCAGAGTTGTTCTCATGAGGCTTTTTCCAGGCTGTCTTCTCCTCCCTGTGATTGCTCTTACCTTTCAGCTTGGGGCAATTGGCCCGGATGTGGTAGAGCTCTCCACACTCATAGCATGTAACAGGACCACCTCTCTTTTTATTTCTCACATTGTTGTAAGTCCGTGTGAATTTTTTAGCTAAAAGGGCTAACTCAACCTCAGGGATATTCTCAAGCTCCTCTTCATGAATAGCAGATAAACAAGCAAATGAAAATCCAGAAGAAGATTCAAAAGAATCATCACAAGCCTTTTTGAGAGGATCTGCTACCAAAGCTAAATTGTCTTTCTTGGGATGATCAACTCTTTTAATTTCATGAGTCTTGAGTTTACTATAAAGCAATTCTAAAGTAAGACTCGAAAGATCAACATTTTCCTCTATAGCAATAGCCTTCATCTCCCACTCCTTGGTGTTGATTGTAGCCAAGAGATGGGTGGCATTTTCAGATTGAGAGTATTCAATATCAACAGCTTTCATCTGATTAATCACTTTATTAAAGCGACTGAAAATGTCATCGATGCTCTCTCCAGGACGCATCTCAAATTTGTTATAATCACGCTTATAGATTGTTTGGCGCACTTTCTTAATTTGGGACGAACCCTCATGATAGGTTTCGAGGGTGTTCCAAATCTTGTACGCAGTCGCAAATTTACAAATTCTATCATATTCTTGTCTACCAAGCGCACCATATAAAAGATTCTTGGCCTTGTTGTTGTTAGCCAAAAGAATCGCAGAAGCAGGAGTTGCAACCTCAGGAATAATGAGCGGGGATCGAACAACGTCCCATATAGCTTGTCCCTCGCTCTCAAGAAATACTCGCATACGATTCTTCCAATAGGCATAGTCGTGTCCATTGAAAATATGCGGTTTTGTGGAGAACCTATCCATCGCCTAAGTTCAGTGACCGGTTAAGATCAAAATTGAACTAACCGGGCTCTGATACCACTTGTTGGACCGAAAAGGCGACTAGAGGGGGGTGAATAGGAGCACGCTCACTTTTTCACAAATTATGAATTCAACACAATTTCACTCCAATAGCTATTAGGAAGCTATGAAGATCAATATACCAGTACAGCGGAAGACTAGTATTGAATTCAAACTAATCTCCTAAGCAATATGACAAAATCATCAAAGATTGAAACAACACAGTTCACGGGCGGTCTGACCTCTGGACTACACCGGTCGGACCGATTGCCGGGCGGTCCGACCGCTGTTATACCGGCGGTCGGACCGCTGCCAAATCGGTCGGACCGGTGCTGAGGGGCGGTCGAACCGGCCAACTCCAGAACAGATCTGAAACAGTAAAAATAGCCCGATGACGAAGTTGCAATTAGGTCAAACTTTTGATTCTCAACTCCAAACTTCACGAAACTTTGCACACACCTTCTCTATGCTATTGAGGACCTATTCCAATCGAATATTATGATAATTCTTGGATAGATCCTGAACAGTTGTCAATTGAGTAAAAGAAGGTCTAAAACCGGGCAAGAACGAGAACTAGATCCTAATGCTTGTTCGTGAGTGATTGATGATCAAGATGATCCTAGATAGATTCACACATATCACAGCAAGCTAATTCACGTGAAAGAATCAATCAAAAACTCGCGGATCAAAGAAAGCCCTAGAATCACGAAATTGAAAGTAAGAACGAAAAGAGACTTATCTCAAGCAAACCTTGCATGGATTAAATTCGTGATTGCTGTTGGATTACACCCACACCATCATGGATCAGTAGTCAATCCAAGATCACGAAAATCACCTCAAACCATAAAGAGCCCTAGCCTCCACCTCAACTCCCCCTAAGCCAATTAGGGTTTTGAAACCTAAAAGAGTCGAGAGATGAAAGAGCTGAATGGTGCAGCCACCACCTCCTCCTATTTATAGTGGAGGCCTAGGACTCCTAGGGTTTGACTCCATTGGGCTCTCGTTAAGGCCAACTAACAAACGGGTCACGCACGCACGCTTCGCAAAGCGCCGTCTTTAACCTTTTGACCTAAACCGCTTCACCATGCGCTATGGATTCGCCAATAGGTCACCCTTGTCCATCTTGTGTCACGCTTGAGTCATTGACCTCACCCGGCATCGTCGATCGTTCTAGACCTCAACTCTCCAAGTCTAGTCCCGATCCTCCTCGCCGTTGACCGTCGTTGACCACCAAGCAACCTGCACAACCATAGACAAGTAAACACGAATTCGGGAACAAGTTCTTCACAACTTGACACATGTTAGTCAAAACATGCATCATGCAACACATACGCCATGATACCAATGAACTTGACCTAACAAATTAACATCACCACGAAGTTGGCTGACGTTCAAGTAGAAACCGGTCCGACCGCTCCCTGTGAGCCGGTCGGACTACCTTTATTCACCGGGTCGACCGCCACCTCAAGGCGGTCGGACCGACCGCGAAGAGGGACTTAACCGAAATTCAAGCCCTGAAATTCTGAAACCTTCTGAAAAATTCAAACGAATAGAACTTTTGCTTGGGAACTCCAAAAATAATGTGACCAAGTGCATTGGGATCCCCTCACTTGCCTACAACACCTATTTTTGGCCCAACCTATTTTGACCATTTTGGTCATCATGGTCCGACACCCGCACATGGCGGTCCGATCGATTTGGGACAGTCGGACCGCCATGCTATGGCGATCGGACCGCCTATCGTAATGCCGAAACTTTGTCGAAAACTCGTGAAACGACAAACCGTAAACACCATTGCCAATTGTCACATCATCCTAAGATCTGGAACATATCCCCATGATATCCACATCATCTGATTCATCACTTTATTAAAACAACTGAAAATATCATCGATGCTCTCTCCAGGACGCATCTCGAATTTGTTGTATTCACGCTTATAGACTGTTTGGCGTACTTTCTTAATTTGGGACGAACCCTCATGATAGGTTTCGAGGGTGTTCCAAATCTCGTGCGCAGTCTCAAGATTGCAAATCCGATCGTACTCCTGTCCACCAAGCCCACTATATAAGAGATTTTTACCATATTGTTGTTAGCCAAAAGGGCTGCTGAAGCCGTCATAGCAACTTCGGGAACAACGAGCGGGGCTCGAACAACCTCCCATATAGCTTGTCCTTCGCTCTGAAGAAAAACTCGCATGCGATTCTTTCAATAGGCATAGTCGTGCTCATCGAAGATATGCGGCTTGGTGGAGTATTTATCCATTGCCAAGTTCAGTGACCGGTTAAGATCAAGATTGAACTAACCGGGCTCTGATACCACTTGTTGGACCGAAAAGGCGACTAGAGCGGGGTGAATAGGAGCACGTTCACTTTTTCACAAATAATTGATTCAATAAGATTTTACTCCAGTAGCTATGGAAGCTATAAAGATCAATATACCAGTACAGCGGAAGACTAGTATTGAATCCAATTTAATCCCCTAAGCAAAACAACTAAAATAAACACAAGCTAAAACAAGACTCAGTGCTGGGCGGTCTGACCAATGGGTCAATGGCGGTCTGACCGCTGACCCCTGGCGGTCTGACCGCCGGCCGGAAGAACAGATCAAAACAGCCCGACGAGCGAAGTTGCAAATAGATGTAACTTTTGATCTACAACTCCAAACTCGATGAAACTTATAACACACATTCTCTATGATGTCAGAAACCTATTCCAATCCAAGATTGTGAAAATTCTTGGAAGAATTACGATCATTTTCCGTTTGAGACGAGGAAGGTTCAAAACCGAGTCAAAACGAAAACTAGATCCAAAATCTTGCTCGTGGGTGATTGATGATCAAGATGATCCTTGATATGTTCCCACATATCACAGCAGGCTAGATCACGTGAAGAAATCAAGTAAAAACTCATGGATCAAATAAAGACTCAAAATCATCAAATAGAGATAAGGAAAGTAAAAGGACAAAACTTTAATCAAACTTTCCTTGTATTGATTTGATATGATTTTGGCTTACAGTCACTCCATCAATGGAGGACAAAGCTCAATATATGAGCACGAAATCAAATAAAACACTCTCTAGAACCCTAGCCTCCACATCTCCTCTCCCTAAGTAAAATTAGGGTTTCAAACAATAAAAGAGGCGAAGAGGGGTGCAGCCACCTCCCTTCTCTATTTATAGTGGAGGCTTAAACCTTCTAGAAGTTTGACTCAATTGGGCTCCCGTTAAGGCCCAAAATAAACGGATCACAGACGCACGCATTATAAAGCGCCGTCTTTATCGCCTCTTGACCTAAACAGCTTCACATTGCGTCATCTTGCGCCACAGGTTGGCTAATAGGTCACCATTGTCCATCTTGCACCACGCTTGAGTTCATTGACCTCACCTGGCATCATCGATCATTCTGGACCACAGCTCTCCAAGCCTAGTCCCGATCATCCTCGCCGTTGACCGTCATTGACCACCAAGCAACCTGCACAACAATAGACAAGCAAACCGAAACCGGGAACAAGTTATTCACAACTTGACCCATGTTAGTCAAAACATGCATCATGCAACACATACGCACTGAAACTCATGACTTTGACCTAACAACCAAACATCGCCGCCACGAAGAACGACGACATAAGTGAAAGCCGGTCAGACTGCCCACCCTGGCCGGTCTGACCGCCACCTATAGGCCGGTCAGACCGCCAGTTGGGACTTAGCTGAATTTAGCCTCTGAAATTCCGAAACCTACTGGAAATAAAAAAACGAATAGAACTTTTGACTGTAGACTCCAAAAATTATGAGACCAAGTGCAATAGAATCCCCTCTGTTGCGTGCAACCTCTATTTTTGGCCCAGACCTAAAAACCACATTTTGGATTTGGCCGGTCGGACTGCCACTGGCTGGTCCGACCGCCAGGGGTGACCAGTCGGACCGCCCTATGGCCGTTCTAACCGCCGCTTCGGCCGGTCAGACCGCCTGAGACCTGACAGCACAGGATTTTTGCTAAAAACACGTGAAACGATAAACCTTTAATGCAATTGCCAATTGTCACATCATCATAAGATCAGGAGCATATCTCCATGATATCCACACAGCTCTGCCCTTGAACTTCGATATGGTTATTTTTATTTTACCAAGATCATAGTCCTTGTGTTCAGCACCTCCTCCACGATATCCTCCGTGTCCAGCACCATGGCAGACAAAGAAACCCCGCCTTGAACGTCGCGGAAAGCCTCCACAACCTTCGGACACGTTCTCATTAAAATCAACGCTATAGTAGTGGCCATCGTCGTGGGACATATCACATATCCACATGATAGGTGAATGTTACCCCCGTACGCCAGCACCTCCTGGCGACGAATTGACAAGTTTAGATTGTTGAGACCAAACGAGTGTTCAATGTGTTTTGTATCTCTTGAATCCGCACGTTCAATCCATTGATGCCCTTGTCGAGATCAGCACATAATACCTGCTCTCGATGACGGAAGTAGCCTAGTAGTAGCGTTGAATTGAACACGTACGTCCGGTAGTAGAGTATCACCATAGGCGGGTGCATCCAACTCCTCTTCCGGACCATCGTTCTCATCATGCTTGCTTTCCCCTGACATCATGAACAGCACAACGAACACCCTGAAATTAGTAAAGAAAAATTATCATGTGCTGTGAGCGACCAGGCTCTGATACCAAGATGACACAAATCAACCTCATGTTGATGTGGTTGCCTGATCTTTCACGGTACAACAAAAGTGCAGTAACACTTCGGCGGTAGTGTAGTAACACTCCGTCTTTTGTACAATTACACTCCGGTCGAGGTGTAGTAACACTCCACCTTTCGTGCAGTAATACTCCGGCCGTGGTGTAGTAACACTCCACCTTTCGTGCAGTAATACTCTGGCAGTGGTGTAGTAATATGACATCTTTCATGCAGTAATAAACCGGCGGTGGTGTAGTAATATTTCGTGCAGTAACACGACTTCCGCAGCGCAGTGACAACCTTGACAATGTGGTTGAATCGCACTAGATCAGTAGGAACCAAAGTAGAAACGATCAGCCGTAGCCTCCCAAATTGTGAACAAAGGATTGATCATGATTTAGAAAATTGAAGCGTATAGATTCTGTGGGTAATCTCAAGAACAACACGTTCTTGATCTGTGCCAACTCTCACAAATTCTAGATGGGAAAACCTTGACATGACCGCCAAAACCACTCGGGATTTTCTTGTATTTTCTTCAATGCAAAAAACATCTCTCCCTATACAAAGCAACCGGCCCTCCACCTTTATTTACGCACACACTCAACACTGACCAAAGGCCGAATGCGACTCAAACTCGGACTCCTTTAGAAAACCGACTCAACTCCCTATAAAGATCGACCCAAATACATTTATAATTAATGTACATTACAACTAGGACTAAGAATTTTTTTTAAAAGACCGAACTAAATATGCATAGTACTCAGACTCTTGGACATATGATTTTTAAGCACCGATTTCATTACCTATTAGGATCCAAACCAAACCAACGTGGACTCCAAGCTCCCGCATACTTTCTTCACACGACCTTTGGAGTCCATGTGCCACACGTCTATGGCTCACGTAGTCACGTCCATGCGCGCGCCTCCTCTCTAGCACATGCCGTTTTTCTGGCTCACCTCCTTGCTCGACCCCTTCCCCTTGCGCCGCATGGCCCCCATGCATAAATAAAACACACGGCCGAACTGATCCATGCGTCGCACGCCCTTGCGCATGCGGCCGGCTCCCTCTTAACCTCCTCCTGTTGTACACCGTATGCCCAGCACTCGGCCTACTCCAATGCACCTCACTCCTCGGGTTTTATTCCCCTCGGCCTACCTCCCTCTCGGCCAATACATGTTCTTTCTCTTTTCCATCCATTGAAACAACACCGATACAATATGCAACTTCAGGTTGTGAGTTGGGAACACAACCCAAAGTTGGGGTCACACTTGGGGCCGTATAAAACTGGTTAACAACAAGTATTCATCTTGCCATGGGTCCTCTAGGTGCTTACTGTTATAGCAGTCATAAACACCTATTTTGCGAGCGATAAAATGGCTTTATTTTCATTCAGTCATACGCTATATGTTGTATGTATACAACTTGACATTACAAGTTCTATGAATAAAGTTGGGCAGCGCTGCAGAGTTTGACTTAAAAGTTTTCGAATACATCATACAGGTTACTGAAGTTGTGCTTTAATTTATAGGTGAATCCAATATGGTGACATAAGTAGATTTCTAGGGAATGTGAACTAGTAATTTAGGTGATATGTCTTTGAAAATCAGACCCTGATTAGAACGTGGGAATTTTCCTTGATTCGTATGGAAATTAAACTTTTTTTTTGTGAAATTCATATGTTCCAAAAGTGGCCTTAAATTTTCAACTTTTGAAACCGTTTTTTTTTTACCATTATGCAAGAAGAACTTACTTTTCCACTCAACAAAATAATAATATGCTAAATAGTACAACCTAGAGCCCAGATCCATTGAAGTTCCCTACGTGCTATATGATTCATATCCATTGTGGCTTGCTAATTATCTGTCATGTGAGGAATTACGTATCCGGATAGACGTGGGCCTATAGGGCTGCGACTGGAGGTTAGAGGTGGGAGTCGGGCCGTGCTTTTCGGGCCAGCCCAAAGCCCGGCCGGCCCAGCACGGCCGAAGCACGGCCCGGCCCGACACGTGGCGGCCGGGTGGCCGAACCAATGGTGGGTCGTCGGCCGCGCAAGCCGGCCCGTCGGCGGCTAACAACACGCTGCAAGCCCGGCCGCGGCCGGCCGCACGCCGCGACGCTGGCCTCCGTCTTCGCCGGCCGACGCCTTCGCCGCAGTCGCCTCCATCTTGTGGCCGCCGCGCCTCGCCCCATTGCTCCGTGCGCCGTGGCCGCGGGCCTTCGCTTCACCGCCTCGTCGCTGGAGCCACCGCGGGAGGAGGCTGGGAAGGGGCGGGGAGGTGATGGGGAAGGACCGGGGCCGCCGCGCCTCGCCTCCCGCCGCTTCGCTCCCGCCGCTCCGCCTCCCGCTGAGCCATCGGAAGAGGGGCCGGCGGCCGAAGGCCACGCCGGCTCGGCCGCTAGGGAGAGGGCGGACCGACGGAGCTGATTGAGACGGAGGCGGACGGGAAGGGGGATGGAGCCGGAGGCGACGGGAGAGCCGAGGCGACGGGAAGGGGGATGGAGCCGAGGCGACGGGAAGGGGCGACGGAGACGAGGCGAGGGGCGGAGCCGCGGAGGGGGCGACCGGGGGACGGGGTGGATGCGACGGGGAGGCGACGGGGTGGATGCGACGGGGGTGGAGGCGACGGGAGGAGGCGACGGAGACGAGGCGATGGGCGGAGCCAGCGAGCCGCGGAGGCGGAGGGGGCGAAGGCAGAAGGAGACGGAGACGAGGTGACTGCGGCGGTGCGGCCTGCGGGAAAAGAGAGGGGGCGAGGGAGACGAGGCGCGAGGCGAGGGAGACAAGGCGAGGGAGAGAGAGAGAGACGGGGGCCGGGGAAAAAGAGGGTGGGGCCCGGGGAGCGGGGGAGAGAGAGAGAGAGAGAGAGAGAGTCACGGGGACGGGTCACGGGGGCGGTGCGGGGGAAAAAAGAGGGTGGGCCCGGGGGGAGCGGGGGAGAGAGAGAGAGAGAAACGGAAAAAAATAGGGGGCCGGGAGAGCGGGAGAGAGAGAGAGAGAATGAGAATCGCAGACCGGCAGAGGGAATCCGGTCGGGTGACCGTTGAGAGAATGAGACTAAAGTTTTACTTTCTGTCAAATCGAAAGAAAATTTTGATGTAATAAGCACAGAGAAGCAACGGCTCCGCGCGATCGTGCCTATAAAACGAAGCACCTGATCAGCTGATTTCTTCATCCACTCACAGCTCACCTGATCACGTTATTTCTTCATCCACTCACAGCTCACTTGATCACGTTATTTCTTCATCATCCCATCTACTCTCCTCATTTCTTCAACATCCATCTACTCTCCTCATTTATTCACCATCTATTCACCCATTATGCTGCCAAGGAGCCGGAGCACCAAGGAGTTCCCGAGCGGTATGCTACCGAGGAGTCGTAGCACGAAAAGGACAGCAGGGCGACTTAGTGTAAGCTCTCGCCGCCGCTCCCCTAGTCCTCCTCCGGCTCCGACTCCCGTTGATGCTCGCCAGTTCTCGCCAAGCATGGGAGACTACGGCATGGATGACCGTCATATGGACGGTACGGAGGGCTACGAGGAGTACCAGGGCAATACGGAGCCAATGGGGCCTCCAGAGTTCTCTCCCGCGTCCATGGACGGCAACATTGGCGTGCCGGACGAAGGGCTTAATTGTTTGGAAGCACATGACACGGAGCCAGAAATCCAAGACGACCAAGCGGTAGATATCGCAACTCTGTAATTGTTGGACCGAAAAGGCGACTAGAGGGGGTGAATAGAGCACGCCACTTTTTCAACCACGATTAGATTCAACACAAATTTCACTCCAATAGCTATAGAAGCTATGAAGATCGATATACCAAGATAAATGGAAGACTAGGATTGAATCCAATCAAAACCCAAGCAAAACAACCAAAACAACGAAACTTAATTTCCTAAGAGTAGGGCGGTCCGACCTTCTTGTGGGCGGTCCGACCTCTCCAAGGCGGTCCGACTTCTAGCTAGGGCGGTCGACCTCCACCGATGAACAAGTGAAATCACCAAAAACGGTTGCAAATAGGTCTAACTTTTGATCTATAACTCCAAACTTCATGAAACTTGGAACACACCTTCTCTAGGATGTCAGGAACCTATTCCAATTGAAGATCATGGAGATCCTGGAAAAGTTACGACATTTTTCAGTTTGAGAGATGGATGGTTCAAAACCGAGTCAAACGAAACGTGACCCAAAAACTTGCTCGTGGGTGATTGATGATCAAGATGATCTTAGATGTGTTCCCACATGTCACAAGCAAGCTATATCATGTAAAGAAATCAATCAAAAACATGCGAATCAAAGAAAGACTCAAAATCACCAAATAGAGAGAAGAAGGGCAAAGAGACACATCTTTGATCAAAGCTTTCTTTGGATTGATTGATAGGGTTTGGGTTTACTGACCACTCCATCAATGGAGGACAAAGCTCAATCCAAGAGCACAAGATCAAATCAAAACTCTCTAGAACCCTAACCTCCACTAATCCTCTCCCTAAGCCAAAACTAGGGTTTCAATAATGATAAAAGAGTTGAAGGGGTGCAGCCACCTCCTCCTCTATTTATAGTGGAGACTTAGACCTTCTAGAAGATTAACTCAAATGGGCTCCGTTAAGGCCCAACACAAACGGGTCACACACGCACGCATTTTAGAGCGCCGCCTACAACACCTCTTAACCTAAACCGCTTCTCTTGCGCCGCCTTGCGCCGTGGGTAGGCAAAGGTCACCAAAGTGATATTTGGTAAGATTACCAAAATACCCTTCTCGGTCCTTCTCCAAGACCGAGTCCATCTTCGCTGGCACTTCGCATGCTCGCCACGTGTAGTTTGATCAACGGCTCTCTCCATGTCGGCAAGTCTCTCCCATCCGGCCCCACCGAAACCACCATGGCACTTGCACCGACTCGCGCCGCTTGATCAAACCAACGCGACCGAATCGCCTGCTCGGTCATTATTGTCCATTCTGCGCATACTTGATTTCATTGACTCACCCAAAGATCGCCGATCGCTCGACCTAAGCTCTCCAAGCCTCGCCCCGATCATCCTCGCCGTTGACCGTCGTTGACCACCAAGCAACTTGCACAACAATAGACAAGCAAATCGAAACCGGAACAAGTTCTTCGCAACTTGACCCACGTTAGTCAAAACATGCATCATGCAACACATATGCATCAAACTCATGACTTTGACCTAACTAATGAGCAACGCCGCCACGAAGGGCGACATTCCGTTGATACGGTCCGATCGCCCGTCGGTCGGTCGACCGCTGGCTTGCCGGCCGGACCGCCGCCAAAGGCGGTCCGACCGCCAGAAGGACTTAGCCAATTTTCAACCCCGAAAATCCAAACCTACTGGAAACTTTAAACCAATAGAACTTTTTATCGAGACTCCAAAATTATGAGACCAAGTGTATTAGGATCCTCACTTGTCTACAACACCTATTTTTGGCCCACCCATTTCGACCATTTGTCACGGCCGGTCCGATCCGCGACATGGCCGGCCCGACCGATTTGGGACCGGCGGACCGCCATGCTATGGCGGTCGGACCGCCCGCCCGTAATGCTCGAACAGATCTCAAACTTTGTCGAAAACCCGTGAAACGACAAACCGTTAACGCCATTGCCAATTGTCACATCATCCTAAGATCCGAGCATATCCCCATGATATCCACAATCTCCCCCTTGATGAACACATTGGCAATAATCCAAAAGATGTAATTTGAAGGTTTGAAAAGTAAAATACTTTCGTTTTCGCACAAAGGCACAACTTGGTCCATAAGCAAGAGAAAGCAATGGAAATGACCAAGCTGGCATCAGAATAGCATAGACAAGTGAGATAAGGCAAAAGAAAGCATAAAAACTTTGATTTTTAAAAGTCAAAAATCTCACTTAAGGTCCATATGAAAGAACAATTCTTCAATTGACCTTTGATCATTGTGAGTAGTAATAAATGCAATTCAAGTTCGTAAGAGTCAATAAGACAATAAGAATGCAATTCAAAACTCCCCTCACTATGATCCTCGGATTTCAGAAAATTTCAAATTCTCCAACTTTCTCCCCTTTGTATAAACTTCTACCCAACATTGAAATATCTTCTCCCCCTTTGACAATGGAGTCATCAAGGAATCACGCCTTCCTCTCATCCAGAGATAGCAATTTGCAGAATGAAGAAAGAAGTAAAAAGAAGAAGTATGCATGAAGTGCAATGGAGTGGCTTCATTTTTGTATTTTTCAATTTTGATTACAAGAAGCTTTGGAGATTACCCAAAAGAACTAGCTAGCATTTCTAATATTGCACAAACAACATATCAAGCCTGACAGTGCTAGCAAGATCATGGTAAGACATATATATCAAAGCTAAGCACCAAGGCTCAAAAGTAAAGCAATAGATTTGATCAATTTAAGCAACGCTTCAAATTCAAAGAAGTTCATCAACAGGATCCTAAAGTGAAATTGGCCATGTCAAAATGTCAAAGTGAGATCAAAAATCTAACAAAGACCACATTAAGAGTCAATCAAGTCCCGTATTGAATCATTTTGCTCAATCTTTTGTAAACGCCCATTTGTCAACATTTTTCTCATTTGCATTGAATATTGAGGTTGACTAATGATCTAACTTAGTGACAAGATCCTGGACTAGGAGCCATCCACAAACTCATCCTAAGCTTCGACCAAAAGTTGATTAAAGGTATATCTTAGTAAAGAAGATCCTGGACTAGGAGCCATCCACAAACTCTTTCTAAGCTTCTACCAGGCGACAAATCTTGAGGTTCATGTCATTTTGACAAGCAATCCCCATGAGATCGTTCGTTCATCAAACTATCTCCAAGTTCATGTCATTTGACAAGGCCTCGTAAGAATAGTTTGGCACATTTTAAGCATAAGACAATCTTGATTTTTTTTTTTTCACAAGAGCATTTTTAGAATCTCAAGAACACAAAAGCTCAAGTAATGGTCAATTTTAGATTCAAGAGCTCACAAAGCAATTCTGACAGGGCCAATGTCACAAAAGGAGCACTAATTGCGCAACTCGCTAAAACATCCACAAATTGCAATTTTTAGTTCGAGTTGTTTTTAAAGTTCTAGCTCATATAGCAAAGACTTAGCTACACATGTAAAAGCATGATAATTTTAGCAAGTCAAAGAACTAGACATGGCATTGAGCAAGAATTGAAATACTAAAGCTCCAAAGGGTAATAGGCAAAGCTTCATCAATTTTAAAAGATAAGGTAAGATCTTATATTACAATGCATCTTTTGAATTTTTCATACCACTTGTTGTATTTTTCATATGAATGCAATATGATACAATGAGATGCAATAAAAGCCTAAAACCTAAAAAGTTCAAAAGATCAATAAGTTCGGAAAAGAACAATAAAAGATCAAAAGAACAAGGTAAGATCGTAAAAGATCGAACTCCCCTCAAACCAACCCATAGGGATAAATTACCCTAACTCGCTTCTTAAGGTGGCAAACCTAGTTGGGTCTAAAGGTTTGGTGAGGATATCACCGATTGAGCCTCTGACTCACTAAGTGTAGCACAATATCACCCTTCTCGACATGGTCTCTAAGGAAGTGATAGCGAATGTCTATGTGCTTGGTCCTAGAGTGTTGCACAGGTTCTTAGCAATGTTAATAGCGTAGTGTTATCACGTAAAAGAGGAACACTAGCAAAATTTAACCCGTAGTCCTTAAGAGTGGATACCATCCACAAAATCGACTACAAAGAACTAGCAAAGCCTACATACTCACCTCGTGAGAGATTGTGCAATGAGGACCGCTTCCTAGAAGACCAAGAAACAAGAGAAGTGCCTAGGAAGTGACAAGTGCCCGAGGTACTCTTCCTATCGTCGATGACCCGCAAAATCGAATCGAAAACCCCGAATGGATAAAGAAGAAGAGCAGAGTACCAAATGCCATCTTGGAGGGTAGAGTGTAAATACCGAATATGCGCTATCGCTTGGCGATGGGAAGTTCTCGAGACGCTCAAACCTCGCGCAGAGGCGATCGTGAAGTGGATGTCCGGTCTTGATGCCGTCAGTACAGGAGGGAGCCGATCATGTTTGCGGTACTCACGCTGATCCACGGCTTCTCCTTCCTCATCCGATCCAAAGCGATCGGTCGCCATGGGAGTGGCGATCGACTTGCGATCACCCATGTCGGCGCTTGAGCAGATCCTTAGTATACTTCGTCGATGGATGAAGATCCCTTCCTTACATTGCTTGATTTGAAGCCCGTAAAGTAATTGAGCTCTCCCATCATGCTCATCTCAAATTCCTGGACATAGTCTCGTAAAAGCTAGAAACAAGAGCATGAGAAGAACCACCAAAGATAATATCATCAACGAATCTGAGCAAGTAAGAAATCATTGCCACGCCTAAGAATGAACAAGGTCTTGTCTACCTTACCCATCTCAAAATCATTCTTAAGCAAGAAGGTCTTAAGTCTATCATACTGTGCTCTAGGGGCTTGTTTAAGACCATACAAGGCTTTGGATAGCTTGAAGACATGATGTGGGTTCTTGGGATTCTCAAAGCACGGGGTTGCCTAACATAAACCTCCTCCTCTATAAAACCATTCAAAGGCACTCTTAACATCCATCCGATATAATCTAAAGCCCTTAGAGGCAAAGAAATGCAAGTAGAATGCGAATAGCTTCTAGTCTAGCAACAGAGCAAATGTCTCATCAAAATCTAACCCCTCAACTTGGCTAAAACCCGAGCTACCAATCTAGCCTTGTTTCTAATCACGTAACCATCCTCATTTTGTTTGTTTTTGAAGACCCAATGGGTTCCTATAACATTATGACCACTAGGAGGTTCTACTAGGTTCCGCACCTTATTCCTCTCAAAATTCTCTAACTCCTCATGCATGGCATTGACCCAACTCAATCGATAAAGCATGTGATATATCGCGGGGTTCAAAAGAAGCTACAAAAGCGTAATGAGAATAGAGGTTTGGATCATGATACCGGAGCGAGTGACTCGCTCATGGATATTACCTATCATCCGATCCGCGGATGTCGCTTTTGAATGTGAAGTGGCGCACCGAGAAGAAAGTACCTCTTCGACCTCCGCAGTACTATCGATGATGAAGATCGGCAGTGCCTCAACCGAAGGCGAAGTAGTCACGGCGGGTTCTTGTGCAGAATAGGAATGTCAACAAGAAGCAGTGGAAGAGTATCATCGAGTCCATCATCATCTTCCTCTACTAATATACTCTCTCACACTGTGTATCACCGAAATATCCGATCTAGCTCTGTGGCTAGTCTCATCAAAAGTGACATTGCATGTCTCTGAACCAAAGTTAGTTTCAAGATTAAAAACTCGAAAACCCTTGAATGAGCAGATAACCCGTAAATAAACCATCAAAAGTTCTTGACTCAAATTTATCTAGATTTCTGCCTTGAGAATAAAACACTTGGATCCAAAGACTCGAAAGTGCGAGACAGAGGGTTTTCTACAAAACGAAGCTCATAAGGAGTCTTGCCCAAAGACGGTCTCAAAAGACACGATTTGCAATATGGCAAGCAAGAGAAATAGCTTCGCCCAAAACCTCCTGAGTGCTATACTCATCTAGCATTGTCCTAGCCATCTCAACTAGAGTCCTGTTCTTCCTTTCCACAACGCCATTTTGTTGAGGGACGTGGGGAGGAGAAGCGATGCTCAATTCCACGCCAAAGACAAAAGGAAGCAAAAGATGCATTCTTGAACTCCGTGCCATTGTCACTGCGGATCGCTCTCAAGGCACTTGGAAGTTCAGAAGCCAAACGAAGAACAAGATCATGATAATGATCAAAAGCTTCATCCTTCGAAGTGAGAAAGAACACCCAAGTGTATCTAGAAAATCATCGACTATGACAAGAATGTACCATTTTCCACCAATCGACCGAACCTAGCGGGACCAACAAGATCCATATGAAGCAACCGTCCGTCCGTCGGTCATGACCATAGTCACTGATGGGTGTGAGGCGGCAACTTGCTTGCCATGCCTACAGGGCGCACATACAGCATCCTTGACGACTTTGAGTTTAGGCAAACCTCTCATGAGCTCAAGGTTGCTAACTCGCGTCAGATGATCAAAACCAATGTGCCCCAAACGACGGTGCAAAGCCGTAACTCGTAAGAAGAAGATGAAATTAAGCACTTGAGAGAACCAAAGAAGAGATTGAAAAATCGGCCCAAAGATCCTAGCAACTCTAGTAATCCCAAAAACAAGCTCACCAAATTAATCAAGCACCCGACAAGCATTTTTCTTAAATCTAGTCTCATAGCCATCATCAAGAAGTTGAGAGACGAAAGCAAATTAAACCTTAGCTTGTCCACAAGGGCGACGCCCTTGAGGATGAACTTGTCGCTCACCCCGATCGATCCGTTCCTTCAATCCGCCTTGCCTATCATCTCCAAAGGTGATGAATTCATCACCCGTCGATCGCGTGAAGGAGGTGAACCATCTTGAGTCTCCGGTCATGTGGCGTGAACAATGAGTCGATTTAACCACGTGTCCTTCCTCTTTCCGCGGTAATCCTGAAAATCAAGGCACAGAAGAACAATGTGTCTCAATACTGGGGTTAGTTAAACAAGACTTGGGAACCCAGTACTGAGACACATGTCTGCGAGTAGTATGCAAAGCAGAAGTGCTATCCTTGATTAAGTTTGAAGTTCTGTTATGAGCAATGGTTACTTTAACATAAGAGTTATCCTGTCTAGGAACATGATGATGAGCATGTGACACAAATCCTAAACCAAGTTTCCTCTTTTCTACATTACCATGTCTCATAAAAGCTCTAGGTTGATTGAGTGAAATTCTAGCAAAATTTTTCTTATCATTTTTCAACCTACGCCAACAGAACTCAACCAAATGTCCATTCTTCTTGCAATAGGTGCAATGGTACTTGATACCACTGGGAGAAGCACCCTTTGACTTAACAGAAGTTTGGGCAAAACCCGCAGATTTGAAAGTAGTTTTTGCAGGTTGGGTTTTAAATTCAACTAACCCATTTTCCAAGACTTGAGTTACTTGGGGCTTTGAATTATCTTGGACAGAGTTGTATCCTAATCCTTGCTTCTTATAAGGAGTCTTAGATTTGTCCAGAATCATGTTTAATTGTTTCTTACCTTTAGAAAATTTTTCTAAGGTATCCTTAAGATAAGCATTTTCTTTTTCGAGATTAACACATGACTCACAAGTTTTGCCTTTAATAGCTCTAGCATATTTTTCCTTATATAAAGCAATTTCAAGTTTAAGAGCAGGACATGAAGCACATGTAGAAGACTCAATACTGTTCTTAAGCTTGGCATATTTAGCTCTAATCGCTTCTAAGATATCTTTAACTTCATGTTCGCGCTCAATGCAAAAAGAGCAAAGGCTAGGATCAACAAAGACTGAGCAACCAACTTGTTGGAATCTAAGCATTTTTCACAAGGAGCAGATTTAACCTCAACTAACTCGGTCCTAGCATTTTCAAGTTGTTGCAAAGCAATATCATGAGCGATTGCGCTTTAGCAAATTCGAGTGTAGGGCATGGCAGAAGAACATTCATCGATTCAAGAGTCTTAGTATTTGCAAGTTCTAAAGTCAAATTATCTACTTGAGACTCTAAGTCCTTGTTCCTAGCCATGACATACTCTAACGCCTTATCTCGCTCATGAGTTGCTCAAAGATAGTTTCGCATCTATCGTAAAGGACATCATAGGAGAGAGGTACCTCATCGTCGCCGACGCCGTCTGAGTCGGCCATGAAGCAAACGCCGTGAAGTCCTTGGCCTTCCCTTCTTCTTGTCTTGAGGATCTCCTCCTCCTTGTCATCCTCGCTCCCGGAGTCCACATCGCTTAAGGATTGTTCCCCAAAAGCGGCAAGAACCCGGTGAGCTGCCTTTGTGAGCTTGGCAGCATCAAATCTCGATTTGTTCCATTGAGGCTTCTTCCAAGCTGGCTTTCCTTCCTTGTGGTTGCTCTTTCCTTTCAACTTGGGGCGCTTTGTCTTGATGTGATTAAGCTCACCACACTCATAGCAAGTCACGGACCTCCTCTCTTTTGTTTCTCATATTGTTATAGGCCCGTGTGGCTTTTCTCGACTATGAGGGCTAACTCGGCCTCGTGAAGACTCTCAAACTCCTCTTCATGGATTGCGATAAACCAAAGAAGTTTAAAATCCGTAAGAAGACTCAGAAGACCCATCAGAAGCTCTCTTGAGCGGGTCTGCTACCAAGGCCATATTTTCCTTCTTGGGATGATCAATCCTCTTGATCTCATGAGTCTTAAGCTTGCTATAGAGCAGCTCCAAAGTCAGATCAGAGAGGTTGACGTTCTCCTCAATGGCGGTAGCCTTTATCTCCCACTCCTTGGTGTTGATTGCGGCCAAGAGGTGGGTGGCATTTTCGATCGAGAATATTCAATTCCATGACCTTCATCCGATTAATCACTTTGTTGAAGCGATCGAAAATGTCATCGATGCTCTCTCCAGACGCATCTCGAATTTGTTATATTCACGCTTATAGATCATCGCGTACTTTCTTGATTTGGGACGAACCTCATGGTAGGTTTCGAGGGTGTTCCAAATCTCGTATGCATCTCAAGATTGCAAATTCGATCATACTCCGCCTACCAAGCCCACCATACAAGAGGTTCTTTGCCTTATTGTTGTTAGCCAAGAGGGTCGTTGAAGCCAGAACAACTTCAGAAGAACGAGCGGGGCTCGAACAACCTCCCATATAGCTTGTCCTTCGCTCTCAAGGAAGACTCGCATGCGATTCTTCCAATAGGCATAGTCGTGCCCATCAAGATATGCGCTTGGTGGAGTACTTATCCATCGCCAAGTTCAAAGTGACCGGCTAAGATCAAGATTGAACTAACCGGCTCGATACCACTTGTTGGACCGAAAAGGCGACTAGAGGGGGTGAATAGGAGCACGCCACTTTTTCAACCACGATTAGATTCAACACAAATTTCACTCCAATAGCTATAGAAGCTATGAAGATCGATATACCAAGACAATGGAAGACTAGGATTGAATCCAATCAAAACCCCAAGCAAAACAACCAAAACAACCAAACTTAATTTCCTAAGAGTAGGGCGGTCGACCTCTACTCGTGGGCGGTCCTCTCCAAGGGGCGGTCCGACCTCTAGCTAGGCGGTCGACCTCCGGTTGATGAACAGTGAAATCACGAAAAAAAACGGTTGCAAATAGGTCTAACTTTTGATCTATAACTCCAAACTTCATGAAACTTGGAACACACCTTCTCTAGGATGTCAGGAACCTATTCCAATTGAAGATCATGGAGATCCTGGAAAAGTTACGACATTTTTCAGTTTGAGAGATGGATGGTTCAAAACCGAGTCAAAACGAAAACGTGACCCAAAAACTTGCTCGTGGGTGATTGATGATCAAGATGATCTTAGATGTGTTCCCACATGTCACAAAGCAAGCTATATCATGTAAAGAAATCAATCAAAAACATGCGAATCAAAGAAAGACTCAAAATCACCAAATAGAGAGAAGAAGGGCAAAGAGACACATCTTTGATCAAAGCTTTCTTTGGATTGATTGATAGGGTTTGGGTTTACAGCCACTCCATCAATGGAGGACAAAGCTCAATCCAAGAGCACAAGATCAAATCAAAACTCTCTAGAACCCTAACCTCCACTAATCCTCTCCCTAAGCCAAAACTAGGGTTTCAATAATGATAAAAGAGTTGAAGGGGGTGCAGCCACCTCCCTCCTCTATTTATAGTGGAGACTTAGACCTTCTAGAAGATTAACTCAAATGGGCTCCCGTTAAGGCCCAACACAAACGGGTCACACACGCACGCATTTTAGAGCGCCGTCTACAACACCTCTTAACCTAAACCGCTTCTCTTGCGCCGTCTTGCGCCGTGGGTAGGCAAAAGGTCACCAAAGTGATATTTGGTAAGATTACCAAAATACCCCTTCTCGGTCCTTCTCCGAAGACCGAGTCCATCTTCGCGAAGCACTTCGCATGCTCCGCCACGTGTAGTTTGATCAACGGCTCTCTCCATGTCGGCAAGTCTCTCCCATCCGGCTCCCACCGAAACCACCATGGCACTTGCACCGACTCCCGCGCCGCTTGATCAAACCGGCCGACCGAATCGCCTGCTCGGTCATTATTGTCCATTCTGTGCCATACTTGATTTCATTGACTCACCAAAGATCGCCGATCGCTCGACCTAAGCTCTCCAAGCCTCGTCCGATCATCCTCGCCGCTGACCGTCGTTGACCACCAAGCAACCTCGCACAACAATAGACAAGCAAATCGAAACCGGAACAAGTTCTTCGCAACTTGACCCACGTTAGTCAAAACATGCATCATGCAACACATATGCATCAAACTCATGACTTTGACCTAACTAATGAGCAACGCCGCCACGAAGGGCGACATTCCATGTTGATCGGTGGCCCGCCCCTCGGGCGGCTCGATCGCTGGCTTTGCCGGTCGGACCGCCGCCAAAGGTCGGTCCGACCGCCAGAAGGACTTAGCCAATTTTCAACCCCAAAATCCAAACCTCACCGGAAACTTTAAACCAATAGAACTTTTTATCGAGACTCCAAAAATTATGAGACCAAGTGTATTAGGATCCTCACTTGTCTACAACACCTATTTTTGGCCCACCCATTCGACCATTTTGTCACGGCCGGTCCGATCACGCACATGGCCGGTCCGACCGATTTGGGACCGGTCGGACCGCCATGCTATGGCGGCCGGACCGCCCCGCCCGTAATGCCCGAACAGATCTGAAACTTTGTCGAAAACCCGTGAAACGACAAACCGTTAACGCCATTGCCAATTGTCACATCATCCTAAGATCTGGAGCATATCCCCATGATATCCACAGTAATTATTGCCAAGCTAAATTATCTGCTCGTGCAGCTGCAGGGACAGGGCACTTGAACCGGCACTACAAAGCATGCTTGCGTAAGATCGGAGCGCAGAGCCGAGGGGGAGGAGTACAAACACAACTAAACTTCGAGGCAGATGGCTCTGTAAGTACTTGGGTATACAACCCGCTTTCTGCTCGTGAGGAAATTGCTAGATATATTGTTGCAGAAGATCAATCGATTAGGATGGGTGAAAGTCGCGCGTTCGAAAAAATGATCCAACGCGGCTTTTGCCCGCAGTACCAACATGTTAGTAGGAGAACCACTACATCTGATATTTTACGGATGTATCGTAAGGAACCACTACATCTGAAAAATTTATTAAATATTTTGGTTCTATTTCACACGTGTATTGCTTTGCTATCATTTTCGATCCTACGAAAAAGTTGCCAGGTTTGCAGCTCGGTCTGGAGGGAATAGGTGAATGCCTCGGTCTTGATTACTCGGAAGCTTTCGCACATGTCAAAGATGAGCTTTTTCATGTTTTCCGCATGTATCATGACAAATTTGGCAGCAGCGCGAGATCGGATGCCTCACAGCAGACGCGACAAGGAAAGAAAAGCTTGACATCCGACTTGTGGAAGAAGCTAAAGGGCAAGTCCAGTTCTTCGTCCTCTCAATCTCGAGCGGCTCCGTGTGGAATCCTGTCTCAGAGCTAAACCACTACCTGGAGCATGATTTTGCAAACATCGATCCTGATCTTTCCGGTGAAAAGATAGACTTGCTCGAGTGGTGGAAGAACAACAAGCGGACATTTCCTGTGCTGTCACATTTTGCACGGGATGTTCTGCTGGTGCCGGTGTCCACTGTCTCTTCAGAAGCAACGTTCAGCATGGCAGGGAGAATAATTGAAGAAAGAAGATCATCCCTCATGCCTAAGATGGTGGAGGCAATCACATGCGCAAACGAGTGGGAATTGGCTAAAGAGCAAGAACAAAGCATCAAGCGGAGGATCTTGAGATCGTCAGCGTATCTTGACCTCGAACGCATGAACGATCTGGACATTGATGAGTAGTTAGTATGTACACATGTTGTTACTGTACTCTTTTCCTTACTCGGGGAACCCCACTCTGGGGCGTAAGGTTTTTAACGAGGCAGTAACATTGTATCTGTAAAATATCAATAAAAATTCAATTTTCCCTCGAAATATTTACGTGCCCATGTTTTTACCAATTAATTCAATTTTAACTAGGTTCTTTATTAGGCGGGCACGAGAGGAATGAAGATGGTGGTCGCCACCACCATCGCCACCTCCGCCGTATATAGTAATTTTGAAATTTGGGCTTGGCGACCCAAAGACGATGGGCTTTGGACCGTGCCGGACTGACCGAGGCGAAGTGGACCGGCACGGCACGGTACGGTAGGGTGACCGGGCCGAGCCAGCACGGCACGATACGACCCGAAGCACGATGGACTCGGGCCGAGCCGGCACGGCACGATCCAACTCCCACCTCTACTGGAGGTGATGCACCGGGCGCATGCACAGCATGATAAGGCCACGCCTCTTCTATTCCTTGCCCATTAAGTCAGGTGATTAGGAAGTTAAGATAAATCAAGAGATTTTGTTAACTTCAAACGTTGCAAAGTTGAAAGAAAATTTGCTGAGGGGTCTCCCTATAAACCGTTAGACTAGCTCTCTCAGAAACGAACAATTGATGGAGAGCCTCACAGTGAAGAGACTCTCCTATCATACTTTTTTTCCCTGCAAAGTTTCAGACCTGAACATCCGACGGGTCAATTCAATCGAGGCATGTTTATTTGGTCCAGTGAAGGTCGGGTGATCCAGACGAGTCGGAGCATAGGTTGGATCAATTTTCGAGAGAAGCTATGCTTGCGGTTTAGTGCAAGTTGGACCATCAGTCGGATCAATTTCACACAGGAGTATGTTTTTGGATATCAACAAAGCTTTGATGATCAGGGTGGGTCAGACGCGTCAATTTTCCAAAGGGCATGATTTTTAGGATTGCATTGGTCCGAATAATACGAGCTAGGCCGGAAGGTCTGAGTGAGTCAGACGATCCGTCAGACGATCCGAGTCCGTGTAGTGGCTATTTTTTTTACCATTATTTGGGAGCATTTAGGTCGGATGATCCGTGTCAAGCAGGTTTTTGAATGGATTTTGTCTAACGGCCAGCTCTCTTGGAGCTCCAACTCAGTGACTAGCCTATTGGACAGTTCAAGGGCAACTTGGCGCTTGGATTGAAGATCTTGAGTGACTGAGAGAGTAGATTATGCTTAGTTTGTATCGTCACTCCTAGTTATTTGACTTTATTGGGTTCAAGTGACCACCACGAGCCTATTACTCATATATATATATATATATATATATATATATATATATATATATATATATATATATATGTGTGTGTGTGTGTGTGTTTTTTTTTTTAGACGGCTTTGAAGCATTCTTTTGTTAACCTTCCAAGGAGGAGTTTGTGAATGCACCGAGAGGATTGTGGAGGTTTGGAGTCTACCTATCCAGAGGCGGGGCAGAAAAGGACTACTACAAGTGGATTATTTGATTCCTTACGCGGTTTCAAGTTGGAGTGGTACTTTTGTGAGAGTGCTCAAACGAAGAGTAGAGAAAATCGTCGAATCTCTGAGACCTCGGTAAAAAAAAAAATAGTTGTGTCTTTGTGTGTTTTACGTTTCCACATTTACTTTATTGCTCTTTAAATTCTTGAAACACTGACTTGTGTAGGATTGTAGCTAGTTGTAAAACTTTAATATACTTGTGTTGGAGTTGTTTGAGCACACTAGTAAAAACTTGGGCACATTAGGTTAGGTTAGGTCATAGAAATTTAATTCGACAATGTTCCGTAACTCATACAACTGTATCTCCTCTCCTCCTGTAGGGTTCGGTGTTCGGAAAGCATACACTTGCTCTGCTCTCCGGACAAAGACTCTCTCCTTTTCACCTTGTCATATGCGTCCATATCACAATTCACACTTCCCATGCTGCCCGCGATACCCTCCCCGCTCAGAGTTTTTTTCTTTTCCTTTTTTTTAGATCGCAGTTAAGCTAAGCATCAGCCTTGCTCCGCTGTTCTGATTCTCCTCCTCGTGCGCACCTGAGTGACCGTGGCATTGAGCAACTGGACCTTTGATGCAAGAGAAAATTTAGCTTCGAACGGAGGGTCCAAGAATGCTTGCGCTTTCAGTTACCCAAGTCAACATTTTGCTCTCAACGAGGCTGTCTGACAGCTGTGGTGTTTCTTCTGAATTCAGCGTGGTTCTTCTGATAGGATGAGCAAGCTTTCCTGATCTATCTCGGGGAGGAACTTCTGATGAGGGTATCACTATGATTTTTTGGATTATGCTACTACATCGGCATTTTTTTAAGATAATTTTTTGGCTCAAGTACAGGTAATCTAAGGTGGGAAATATTTTAGAATTCAGGATTTTATTAATTTGTACATCAGTGCATATTCGTTAACCAGATTGAAATCATCCCTGCCTTTCTTTTCTTTTCTTTGAGGACAAACCCCTTCAGATCTTGTATATTTACGTCCTTCAGCATAGTTTTCGGTTGCTCTGCAGTTTGTCTATCATTGGAGACACTGGCTCTCGTAACGACAGGTATCTTGAGCTGAAGTCTCCGTGTTTAATGAATACCCCCGCCAGCCACCGAGAGTGATAATAACTCTATTTGTTTAGACTTAGATTTTTTAGTTTATAGTTTGAAGTTCACTTTTTGATTTAATCAGTTTATAAACCTTTTAGCTTTTAAATTAAGTTTTAGTGTTTGGTAATCTAATTTTTTATAAGACGTTAGCTTATTGAGTTGTGTATGAAGAGAAAGATGGAAGAGAAAAAAAAATAGAACGATTTGCATTTATATACAATGCTATTTTGTGAATAATTTTAGCAAACTTTAATGGTAACCGGTTATTCATTCCGCAAAAGTAAAAAAAAAACACCTCTTCTTTAGCTTATAACTTCTAGGTTTAAAATAGCTTAAGTTTTTTATAAATCAGATAAAAAATCATCTCTTTATTTAGACTTAGATTTTTTTACTTTTATACCAGACAAAAAATCTAAACAAACAGAACCAATGAATAGTCCCCTCCCGCCACTGAGAGTGATGCCTAGAATACGTTTAGTTAAATGTATATATATATATATATATATATATATATATATATATATATATATATATATTTGTCATAAAAATACTTTTATAATATTACATTTTTACAGCTTTTCTAAATATACGACAACAGAATTTGACATCTTATTGACTCTGAAAAAAAGATGTTTAAAAAAGCCAAAAACATCTTCTTTTTTTTACAGGAGAGTACTTCTGTACGGGCAGTAATGCTTACTGTGACCTGTTCCAAAGATGTGAACTAGCCTTTATTCTGAAGCCGAGTTAATACAGTGAAACAGGGGTAGTATAATTTGCAAACCACTGCTACTGCAATTGGACATACAGCAGCAGCACCAAATTCACACAGCACATCACCAACTAGGCCTAAAAAAAGACCTAAACAAGAACAGAACAATCAGCATCTTGCTCAGCTTAAGTCTTTTGCCAAGTGAAGAGTTCAGCACATGCTACCATGCACCCAAACCAAATCAAACAGCAAACAGAACAATCAAATATAAAACCATGAAAAGCAATACTAATAATTTATCTATTATTCTTGCACACAATCAATTCCACTACACGCATTGTAAATCCTGCTAAGGGACAGAAGCAGCAGCAGCTGAGGAAAGAGCCAGTGAAACTATCAGCACTGAAATAAGGAAAAAGCGAAAGAAAAACTAATGTATGTATTATTGTTCCTTCACCGTATCAGTTCCACATGAAGCGAAGATAAACAGATGCCTTGTACCATCTAAAGAACAGAGGCAGAAGCAGCGGGCAGTGAGCGAGCCAGTAACACATCACTGATATGCGGCACACTAGCGCAGTGCAAACGAACAAACTGACTAAATTAACCTGACAAATTCAATGATACCTCCTAAGCCCTCTCTCTCTCACCTAATAATCCAAAATGGCTTGCTCTCCTCCTCCTCATAGACTCTTCTACTAGCTTGCCCTTTATATACACAGTTGGGATTATTTCCCATGAGCACGAATTTGTTAGCAAAATTCTCGCCTTGATCAAGAGGTGCCCCATCAGTCTTCCCACGAAATGTTTAGATCTTCGTTGAGGTCAAACAACAACATCCCGTTCTCGTCGCGGTTTGAAGATGCCCCGCTCTCAATCTTTGGCTCCTGCTCAACATCAAGCAAAATGATTTTTCAGATAGGACCACGAAACATAAGAATTGCAAAACACCATACGAATTCAACTGATCGGGCATGCAATAGGAAAAGAATGATATAACTACACTTATTTGAGCTAGGAAAAAAGATTATTTTCATATAGCAGTAATGAGCTTATTAAACAAAATGTGTGACCAAGTACACGAATCCATTACAAAAATTTATGACACCGCCTTTGGGAACTATGAACTACTGAAAGAGAAGTACAGAAATCCAATTCAAGAACTTACACTAGTGATAACATGACTAATGAAAAAAGAATGCATGAATGCTTTTGGTTTGGAGTGCTGCAGGGACCAACCAAACAAGAGGCTAATTTGCTACGACAAGAATAAATTGTGAGGGGAAACAACGGTAATGCTGTTGCAAATTTACTTCACAAGCAAGCTGCTAGGTCCATCCTTGGCAACAGAATCACGGGGAATTCTCACTAGTACCGTAATGTTTCTGGCTTGCTGCTAGGTCCATCCTTAGCAGTTTGTTCAGCGAACAGGTGAACAGATGATGCAGCATGTGTGAATTGTGAAGTGTGAGTGAGTGGACCTCAGTACTTGCCCGAGAGAGTTGGTTAGCAAGATAATCACGGTGACAAGGACAACACGTGACCCATCACATTGTGAGAACTGGAAAGAAAACTTTGGAATAAAATAGTTTTTTTTACAGTGGAATAAATTAGCTAACGCGACCAGACAACACACATGCCATGCCTTCATCAAGGATGCAAACATTTTAACCGATCTGCTATTGACCAATAGTTAGCAATCATATTTCTGTAGAAGTCCTTTAACGAAAATCGAAAATCTCCTAAAGTGATTGGTAACCACTAATTAGCAGTGAGAATCTATCTACAATTATACTCGTATATCCTTAATTTGTTTTAAAGAAAAGAACGAGCCCGCGGTCAAGGGCCTCCTGGCCTGGTCAGCCATGCCCGGAGCATCCCACGGTCGACCACCACGTAGCCTACCACTGAACTGATCCTGTGCCCGAACTAGCCCCAAAAAAATTAAAAGAATTAGCAAAAGAAGATTTTTTTTACGCGGATTTAAAATGAGCGTATGCATTTATGAATGGAATTCCGTTGGTTACCGCATCTCCCCTCTCTTATATATCCAAAATACTGGAAAGAATTTATGAGAGCCCCAAACGTCAGGCCAATGACACGTGGGCCCGAGCGTGCCGACGGTGCGACCATACAGACCCGGTCCACCGCGGACCGGCCGGCAGCTTGGGCCCCACGCGGACATCACGGGAAACAGCATTGAATCTCGAAGAAAGGGAAGAAGAGCCGGTCTATCTTGCAAAGCAAGTCAGATCGAGCAAGAGAAGCAAACGGAATACTCCTACTCACAGATCACCTCACCACACAGCGCAAGAAAAAGAATGGAAAACGCGCAAGATTATTCCCGAGAAATGGAACTCGAGTGAAAGAGCAGGGAAAAAGGGCGTAAGGGTGCGGGAAAGACGTGGCGGCCCAGGTGACACGAGGGCCCACGGGATCGACGCGCGGGAAAGCAACACGCGATGCGATGGGGAGGATTCGTATCCACAGAGCGCGCGCGCGCGCACAGCATCATTGCAAACCCATATGATAATTAACAGCGTAAGAATGTAACATTGGTTTCCAATTAAATACGCTCACTGAGCTTAAAAAAACCCCGCATCTTTTTCGAAATAAAAACTTACTTGAGAAATATATGAATCGCAAAATTTGCTCTTTTTTTGTGGCGAGAAAACCGGTACGAGCTGAGCTGGATGGAGTAGGAACCACCGAACAAGAGCGAAAAATGGGGGAACCAAACGACTCACGCCGCCACGGCGCGGTGCAACGAACCCGCCGTAGGCGACAGCCGAAAGGGCGTTTTTTTTCCTCTTTCGCGGACCACGCGAAAAAAAGACAATTACGGAAGCGCTCCGGATTCTGTGTACCACATATGAGACTACGAACACACAGATCCATCTAAAAACCTACTGAAATGCCAACCAACAAAAAAACTTGCAAGCAAAAGCAGAAAGCGTTAACCAGGTAGTGTAAAAGTAGATACACAAATAATTTATCAGAACGGGTAAAAGTGGAGACAAGAACATTTTAACAGTAAAAAAAGATTTTTTTAACAGATTTAAGAGTAACACGGCAGAGGAATCACGCAAGTCGCAACCCATGGGCGGAAGAAAAAAAAAACTTTGTGCGCAGCATCACACGAAAACACTCGTCATGAAGACTGACACACAAGAAAGGCCTCGGAGTCCAAAGCGAGACGATAGCACCCAACCCAAAACGAAACAGAAGCTAAAGGCCGAAGCAAATAGGAAGAGTTAAAAAGGTGAAACTCACCTCAACTTTAACCGCAGCCACAGAGCCTTTGACAGCGGCCGCCGTAGCCTGCCACGCGCAGTCGCCCGCGGCGGCATCCGCTCGCGTGCGCTTCGACGGCGAGCTGCACCCCTCGTCGCCGCTCGATGCGCCTCCGGATCCGCCCGCCCCCGGCGCCTTCCGCTTCGCAGGCAACCGCGCCCCGTCCTCCCAGCTCGAAGACGCGCAGGATCCGGCGGCGGCGGCGGCGTAGTCCAAAGGGGTCTCGGGGCTCGGCGCCGCCATGGCCTCCTTCCGCGCGGCCACCTTAGCCTGCGCCTTCTCGCTCGAGCGCGGCCGCGACCACGGCTGCGACCGGGCCCTGTCGACGCCGCTCGTCGTAGGGCCAGATCCGGCTGCTGCGCCGTAGTACAGCGGCCTCTCCGGCATCCGCGCGGCCATCATATCAACCTTCACCTTCGGCTTCTCCCTCGCGCGCGGCGGCGACCGTGGAAGGTCCTCCCCGCTGGAAGATGCGCCAGATCCCGCGCCGGCGCCGTACTCGAGCGATGCCCCCAGGTTCTGCGCCGACATCGTCCATGCGGTCGCCGCCTTCGATTTCTCCTTCGCCAGCGCGTGAGGCGGCGACCGCCGCCGCTTCGGCCATACCTGTAGAGGCTGCAAGACCTCCACCACCGCCGACGCGACGGCGGGATCCTCCGACGCCCGAGGGGCCCACTCCGGACTCCGCCGCAGCCTCCTGTTCCGGAGGCTGAGCAAAATCTTGGCGGCCTCGACCGCCATGCCCTCCTCGTCGTACGCCTCCATGGAAAACCCCAAGACACGAACACGCCGCGCACGCCGCCGTCCCCGGAGTTCTTGATATGGAGGTGCGTCTCTAGAGAGGAGAGACAGCGAGGTGTTGTTTCTCTCACAAATAGAAGAAACGGGGAGGTGAAGAGAGGAGAGGTTGCTTTTATAGACGGAGGTACGAAGGCGAAGGCGAAGGCGAATTGGGCTAGGAGAAGGAGACGGACTGCTGTGTCCGCTGCCTAGACCCGGTGTTGGTGATGTGGGGCCCGTCGCTTTCGGTCCTGGCGTATTAGGATGGAGGCCGGGCGGGTCGGCGAACCGCATGTACTCGTTGTTCGTGAACTCGACTCTCTACCAGGTGGTCCCGAGGTCGGACCTAGTGGGACGGGTCTAGCTAGGATGAGGTTGGGTGGCCGCGTGGGGCCCACGGAGTTCTTGCCTCTGGGGATTCGGGGGGAGGAGAAGAGGAATGCCTACTCTGCCTTTTGTACCGTGCGCTGTACCTAATTTTTGAATGACAGGTGGGCCCGGTGCCCGTGCGCGTGATTAGACGTCGCCGCTGGTAGTTTCCGGAGCTTTTGCGGAGAGGTGGAGCTATTTTCCTATCAGAAATTAGTTTCTTAATTAATCAAGTGAATAAAAAAGAATGTAAAAGGCATCCGAGTCGATTAGGGATGGGAGTGTGTTTTCAGTTTTCCTTTCGTGTCCTTCTTGTTCTCGTAGCAGTAAACTTTCGCAAAATTTGACCGAATAAAACTCTTGGGAAGTTCCTTTGTTGTAGGTGGGAGTGGCTGCCGAGCGGTAAATATTTGCGCATGTTTATCTAGCTTTATTATACTTTCTAGAGAGATGATGATGGTGAATTAGATAAGCATCGTGTTTTTACCGCTTACGCAAGGTAGGAACTGTGCTTGGTGCGTCGTGCCCCCATTTTTCGCATTCATTTGCGAAGGCACTCTGATCCTCGCTCACTTTCTACGTGTAACCCACCCTCGCCTCGAAAGAAAAAATGAAGTTAAGTAACATGTACAAAAAAAAATCTTACACAAAAATAAAATAAGTCTGGGTGAACTACGTAAATACAAGTTAAAAAAAAATCTTTATTCATTAGGAATGGAAGTAAAAAGAATATATATATATATACATATTTGAACGATAAAAAAATTAAAAATAATCTATTTTTTTTCAAAATTACAAAATTATACCTGCAATTTTCTTTTAATAAAAGTATACCTCTGTTGTCGAACCGTTGGGTGACAGGATCCAATCGCCCAACGGCCAAGCGATATTAATGCGGTCGGCCAACCGTTGGGCAACATTAATGCAGTCGCCGAACCGTTGGGCGATTGGATCCAGTCGCCCAACGGCCAAGCGACAATAATGCAGTCACTGAACGGTTAGCGCGACAGCAGCCTCCAGTCACCGAACGGTTGGACGACTGAATGGCTTATATAAGTAGCGCGGCCGGAGCGATAGGCAGAAGAGGGAGAAGAAAGAAAGAGGAGAGGAGAGCAAAGAAAGAAAGAGGGGACAGGAGAGGAAAGAAAGAAAGAGAGAGGGAGAAGAAGAAGAGGAGAGGGAGAAGGAGAAAAGGGAGAGAGAAGAAGAAAATGAGGAAAGATTCGTTCGTGTGGTATTTTTTTTTAATCTTGTAGTGTATTTTTTTGTAGTAAGTAAATAGTTTTGTAGTTAAAATAGTAGTATAAATAGCATCCGTAGAAAATTTTATTTAGAGAGAAAAAAGTAGAAAATCGAAATGTTGTTAATTTATATGTAAGTAGCACCGGTAGAAACCTTTAGTTAGAGAAAAAAGTAGTCCGTGAGGGAGAACTAGTATTGTTTGTGAGAAGTATTGTAGTTGTGTAAATAGGAACATATGCAGATATTCAAGTTAGACTTATGGTGGGGTTCAACCTATATTTTGGCTCCAATGAATGCAACAGTATATAAGAAATATGATGTCGAATGCATATCTCGTTGAATTTCACCTTTATATCCAAATGAGATTACATACTAAATATAACAATAGAAATGTTAGTCTCATAAATATATTTATCATTAATCATCAAAATACTCCATTAACTCATAATGACGGGTATAGATCATTCACCGTGCACCACCTACGGTGGGGAACATGATGTCAATACCCAGTGTTCCTACACCTTGTGCGCCGCAGCACACGATCTCCACGTCTACAGCCACACCCTCCCATGAGCCAGCTAGCTCCCCACCGCCTCGTCGCTCACCTATCGCTCCCTCTCACCACATGGTCATGCGGGCTTAGGCCGGCATCGTCAAGCCAAACCCGAAGTACGCCCACTTAGCCACCTCACCCACCCTCTCACCCCTACCCAACTCCGTGCACTATGCTTTACATGACCCATGTTGGCTAGCTACGATGCAGGAGGAGTACAGGGCTCTGATGGCAAACCAGACATGGGAGTTGGTGTCGCGACCGTCAGGCGCCAATGTGGTCACCGACAAGTGGCTCTTTCGGCACAAGTTGCGCGCTTACGGTATGATGAAGACGAGGTGTCCGATCTTTCGATGAGATTGATAACTATCAATTTTGGTGGCGGTGACTCTCACGATCCGACTACAACCGTACGACGACGCTTGCGCCTTAGCAATCGCTGAACCAACTCCGAAGTGTTATTGACCTCGCTGGAGGCGTGATCAACCTGAACACGAAGTTCAATCCCTGCGAGCAATCGAAGAACTAGCACGAATAAGACATAGGCAATCTGATATTGCGAATATGAATGAAGCATAAATTGTATTGCGAATAGCAAAGATGGGATCCCGAAGCTGTCTTGACAGGTGGTCGTTCGACACAACTGAAGAACAGAGTTTGCACAATGGCTAAATCTAAACTCAACGAAATCCCCCGTTCAAGCGAGGGAGACGGCGGCTCCTATATAGGGGAAACGACCAGCTAGGGTTACAAGGCCCGTGGGCCAAAGTGGAGGTGGCGCAGCACCCTTCGACTCGGACTCTGATACGGATACGGACTCTTTTGATAATTGCGGCCGGCTCGGATAGAATTTGATGATGATGTTGGATCCGTTAGAAAGTAGACTTGATAAGCTTTCCATGAAGTCCAGAAACGCCCCAAACGGAGTCCGTATGAAGAAGTTACGCCCGTTTAAAGTTAGTCCGACGCCGTAGTCCGAATCGACTCGTAACGAGCCCAGCTCGAACTCTTGCTTGTCTTGGACCCAAAGTGACGTGATGATCTCCATTATACCTTCCATACATCTCCACGACTCCACATGCCTCTCCATGGTCCTTTCCCATATTTCTAAGCACAATTAAGTCACTTGCATTAGGTAGCGGTTTATTCTCAGTAGTATATAATCCTAGGAACGAATTCACCTGATAATTAAGTTGGCGAGCACGAGCTCGGGTAAGAGGTCCTTGTACTGGTTGTGGTTGAGTTGTGTGTGTAGGCACGGTTATATCCATGGTAGGGATGTCCTCATCACGGTACACTTGAACGCTACAAGGACAGGTGGGTCGTGCGCAGATTCTCTCAGCAGCCTGGGGTGGACTTCGACGAAACGTTCAGTTCGGTGGTGAAATCGGCCACTATTCAGACTGTTCTCTCCATCTCCTCCTCGCGCGTGTGGCCGGTACACCAGATGGATGTCAACAATGTGTTCCTGTGTGGTTTCCTCATCGAGCGCATCAACTGCCAACAGATGGTCCGCTTCATCGACAACACATGCCAGGACCACGTCTGCCTCCTCAACAAGTCCTTGTATGGACTCAAACAGACTCCGCGGGCCTAGTACGAGCATTTTGCTTGGCTCGTCTGCTCCAACGGTTTCGTCTCCACCAAGTCTGATCCTTCTCTCGTCGTTTTCCACTATGGCCACGACACTACGTACCTACTACTGTACGTGGACGACATCATCCTCGCTGCCTCATCTACCGAGCTTCTCTAGATGATCACCGTGCGACTCCATGCCAAGTTCTCCATGAAGGATCTCGGCCCGCTCCATTTCTTCATTGGCATCAGTGTCACCCGCACGACAACTGGCTTCTTTCTATCCCAAGGGAAATATGTCGAGGAGCTGCTCAACCGTGCCAACATGACTGGATGCAAGCCCGTTGCCACCCCCGTAGACACGCACTCCAAGTTGTCTGCTGACTCCGGCCAGCTGATCGCCGATGCCTCCAAGTATCGCAGCATCGTGGGCGCACTGCAGTACTTGACCATGACGAGACCCGACATCACCTACGCCGTGCAGCAGGTTTGCCTGCACATGCACGAACCGCGTGACCATCACCTAACGCTGGTGAAGCAGATCCTCTGGTACATCCCCGGAACCACCGGCTACGGCCTCCAGCTACATCGATCGTCGTCCCTGGACATTGTCGCCTACTCCGACACCGATTAGGCGGGCAGCCCCGACACAAGATGTTCCACGTCCGGCTACACGGTGTTCCTTAGCGACTCACTGGTTTCGTGGTCCTCCAAGCGCCAGCCTACTGTGTCTCGGTCCAGCGTGGAGGCGGAGTATCACGCGGTTGCCAATGTCGTCGCCGAAAGCTATTGGCTGCGTCAACTCCTCAGCGAGCTGCACGTCCACGTCAATAAGGCCACCGTTATCTATTGTGACAACATATTTGCCGTCTACATGGCAGTCAACCCTGTCCATCACCGGCGCACGAAGCACATCAAACTTGACATACACTTCGTCCGCGAGAAGGTTGCACTTGGGTAGCTTCGGGTTCTTCATGTTCCAACGACACAGCAGTTTGCAGACGTCATGACCCAACGCTTGCCGACATCCACGTTCCAGGAATTCCGTTCCAGCTTGTGCATCCGAACACGGGACACACAACCTGTGCTGGGGTGTTAGCGACCCACCCATGGACCTGTTCCAAGCACCATGCACGTCTCCTCTAGCTTCTTCTGGCTATGCACACTGTGTTACCTCCTAGCTTCTAATGTGAGGACCCCGGATTATTAGGCTTGTACCTAGCATCACAAACAGAATAACCCGTGTCTTCGAGGCATGTATACTTCCCAGAAATGCAGTATACACACCCCTTTACAAAATTCATGCATCAATTCTATTCATTCACATAGAACCGAAGCACCGCAACAAACCAGAAGTTAAAATATATTAAGGATAGTTATTACAAAAGAGAGGCCGACCGGCCAACACATATAAATACAAAAATAAACAGCGGAAGCAAAAGTGCCATAAGATGGCCATAAACAAAAGAGCCAATCAGTATGCCTTTAACCCACAAGGCAACCGACCGGGCCGCCAAGCTAGTCGTCAAACCCGCAGCACATCTCACAAAAGTGAGGCCCTTGGGGCTCACCTTCCTCCTTTGCAACAAATAGTTAAGCAAAACAAATGAGTACAAAAATTGTACTCCGCAAGACTTACGTGTAGAATAACAGGCCTATACATATGCTACATGCAAGCTTATTTAAGTGGAGGTTGTATATTTCATTTTCGGCACAAAGCAATCTTTATTTGCAATAATGTAGTACATTTAAAAGCAAGTTGACAAATCTGTTTATAATGTTCAAATAACAGTTGACAACAATAATAACAATAGATAGAGGACAACAACAATCCTGGAAGTGACTAAACCCCTAGTCACCACAACAATAGCATGAATTACCCATCCATGCCAACCATGTCAAATTTTAATAAAAAGGTTGTAGTCTAACTCTTGCAAAACCAAACCAAGCGTGTCCATAACCTAGGACGAGGCTATTCGAATAGTTTTATCCCTGCAGAGGTGTACCAATGTACCCACACGCCAGACCGCCTTTTTGCCAAGCTATTAAGCACACTTCCTTAGGTATGCCGGCACGGCTAAGTCATACAAGACATTTCCAATATTGTTTATTAACTACGAGCCGCTCGTATGGACAGAAACCCATACGTTGTGTCGGAGTCATCGTAAAGCCTCTGGTCAACTACCCCATCGCAAGTAAAGCCTTGGACAACTACGATGCCCCTCGAGGTGGAGAGCCTACCAGGAATCTCCACCACCGCACACCCAACACAACAACACAGATCATTTTTCACACCACACACACCCTCCTGCGACTCGGAGATAACACACGCCAAATTACTTAGTCAAGAGAGGACTTATATCCCTCTCGCGTGGTTAGCACGCAAAATTGCTTGGAGAGTGTGAAACAAGATGTTCGGTCCTTGTTGACTTAGGCAAGACATCCACAAAGCCAATAACCCACCATCCAACCACTTGCCCAAGTCCAAATCAATTTTTCATTTTCAGATTTTGACTTTACAAAATAACAAAGCATAAGTGCTGGACATAAAGGAGTAATAAATAGATGTGTGATTAAGATCATCGACTAAATCGATGATCGCCCATTACTACCGAAACTAAGTATTTCTAAGCAATTTCAATTCGCAATCTACTAAGTGACAAGAGCTCATCCATCGAACTCAAATCACAGCCAATAAACTAGGCTCACGATAGTAGAGGATAATCAATTCCTATAGATTACGCAACTATAGGATACTAACCATAATTTAACAACAAAATAGTAATGCATACATACAAGTTGAAATCAATATATTAGACTTGAAAAATACTGGGATTAACATGATCAAACTGCAGCTTTCACTCCAAGGTCATCATACAATTTTATGCAACGGTTTTCGTGTCTCCGGATTACGACAAACTAACTTGGATGACTGGCCATAGAAAGTTAAAAGCTACAAGAGAGCAGTTCATGAAGGCCCTAGGATTGAAGGAGTCAAGGGGTATAAGGATCCACCTGCAGGAACCCCTAAACCTTACTCAAGTAGATAAATTTTATGATCAGAATAATCATTATTCCTGTGGTAAGGTTACCGGACTCCTTCCCCTCCCCAGTATAATTAACAGGATCATGAGATCATCATTCTTCCCTAGGAGTGGGAACAATGATGAAATCCATGGGAGGACATGGAATGTGATACAATATATAATGGAGGGCACTCGCTTTGATGTCATGGATCTTATTTTCAGAAAAATTGACACCTCCAATGGAGATAAGTCCAAAAGCATTTATTATGCTCCCTACATAATGAAGCTAATCAAGAGCAGAATTGTATTCAAAGTTCCCTGTGACATTGAGCACAAAGAATACAGACCTAAGGATGCTCCTCCTGCTCCAGTGGCTCCTCCTCCTCCACCTCCACAGTATCAGGGACAGGGCTCCTCTTCTCAGGGTCCTCAGGCACAAGACCCTGTCCTAGCAGCGATGCTTCATCTCCAGCTGAGTGTGGATCAGATTCGTTCTTCTCAGGAGGCTTTTCAGGCAACCACACACTCTAGACTGGATGAAATTCAGGCGGCTGCATTCTCTCGGTTGGATGCGTTTGAGGCTGCTACCACCTCCAGGTTTGATGCGCTGTCTGCTCAAATGACAGAGTTCTGGCGATTTCATCGCCTTCCAAAGCAAAGCAGTGCCTCTTTATTATCAGCGATCTGGACGTGGACCGCACCTACCCTCCTTCTTTCAGCGAGTAGATCAGCCTTCTTCATCTCAGGATCCTCCTGCCGAGCAGTAGCCACTACTTTTTATTTAGGTCATTAGACCTTGTAATGGAAAATAATTGTAATATCTTTCTGAATGCTTGGTTGTATGACTTTAATCTTGGCTATACTATCTTATTACTCTGTGTGAGAATGTGGATCTTTATCTTATGATTTGTCTTTGTATGATGTGTGGATGAGATATGATTGTGATTGAATGATCTTTTATATTATTGTTTGATCATATCTTATTTGTCTTCTGTCGTGGATTCCTTATTTACAAGAGAAACTCTGCCGAAATTTTATGAAAATCTCTCACAAGCATAGATCTTAATGTTCATCTCAACATGGTTTGTGAAAATTGTTAATATGGGAGATTATCTAAATTTCTTTCAAATAAGCATTTCAAGTGGTTCTCATTACTTTGGTTCAAAAAGGGAGAATGTGTTTGTAACATATGTCAGTTTCTCCTTACTCTTCTTGAGAACAAAACACCTTTGGTCATAAGTATCAATTCCATATTCTTTGTGACCAAGCTTTTCAAAATTGAAAAGATCTCTCTTTTGAACTCACCTTATTTTTTTGTCGATCTTACATGATCAAGTGGTATCAAAAGAAGAGAATATTTCAAGTGGTGTTCAAAGAAGAAAAATGATTTCAATTGCCAAGTTCTTTACTTTGCAAAAACTTCTCTCTTGGCTTTAAATTTGTTTTTATCTTTTTGGTGTTTAATGCCAAAAGGGGGAGAATTTTTATATTATCAATACATATCCCTCATTTGGATCTTTATTATTTGGATCTTTATTGACAAAAAGGGGAACAATAATATTTCAAGTGGTATCAATGCCCTACAAGAGGTATGTTTGATATCAATGTCCCTTATTTGAATTATTTCAAGTGGTATCAATGTCCCCTTATTTGGATGATCAATGTATTATTTTACAAGCATATTTTTATATGCATATTGTTTAATACTTTAAATTTCACCTCATGGCATACATAGACATAGTTCATTTGCTTAAATTCCTTTGTTATGTCTATTTATATCCAAATGTTATTATTGATAAATGGTTTGTCATCAATCACCAAAAAGGGGGAGATTGAAAGATCTAGACCCGCCATTATGAGTTAATGGAGTGTTTTGGTGATTAATGACAAATACAATTGTGAGACTAACAATTCTATTTGTTATATCTAGTGTATAGTCTCATTTGGATATAAAGGTGAAAATCAACGAGGTATGCTTTCAACTTGTACTTTTATATAATATTGCATTCCTCGGATCCAAAATATAGGATTGAACTCAACCATAAGTTGAACTTGAATATGTGCATATGATCTTTTTACACATTTGTGTATTCACACATTTAGGGGGAGTTTTATTCTATATTTTGTGGTTTCATTAGTATTGATCCATATTCCATTCTCCACATATATTTGGGATCTTTACTTTGAAACAAATCCGTTTGAGTATACAAAACTTGCGTAGTTCTTGTATACTCATGATTATGAGTATATAGAACTTGTGTAGTTCTTGTATACTCAAGTTAGAGTATATATATAACTTGTGTAGTTGATATATACTCAATTTGTTCTCTCATTTATCAACATTCAATTTATGAGTAATTAAGTGGTTATCATCAATTACCAAAGAGGGAAAGATTGAGGTATCTTGTCCCACCATTATGAGTTAATGGTATGGTGTGGTAATTAATGATAATCATATTGTGGAACTAACATTTTCCATGAGTTGGATGTATAGGTTGTATTCCAGGATGATAAAGATTTGGGATGATCATGAGTTGATCATCAAGTCAAAAGCTTGGTGTAAAGGATGCATCATGAGCTGATGCTTATCAAGAAGAGATGATCATGAGTTGATCATCAAGACAAGAGAAGGCCCATCATGTGTTGATGGAGGTCAAGCAAAGGATCATCATGTGTTGATGATTAGCAAGTTAATGATCCGGACTTGAAGTGTTGATGTGCGTCATCAAGCTTCAAGAACATGCAAGGCAAAGGTATGACTAGCTAGGGCTAAGGATGTGTTCCTAGTCTTTTACCGGTTTTGGTGTTTGGTTGGAAGAACGGATTGCTAGTATAGGTTGCCGTAATATTAAGAGAGGTCTTAACTAGTAGTTTGAGTTAGTCATGTGTTGATAGCTCATTGTGTTTGCTCTAGCTCATCTAGGCATGATGCTATTTATTTGCGAATGTGTTTTGCAAATAATCAAGGCTCATGCATAACCCTTGTAGCATGTGACTTAAGTTTGCAAATGCGTTTTGCAAATGGTGTAAGTCCATGTACCTTATTCCTTGTTATGAGTATTCTAAGGGTTAGCAAATGTGTTTTGTAACCTACTGAGAATATCATCTTTGAAACCTTGTCTAAAGTTGCATTCAAATGAGCGAATGTGTTTTGCCATTTGAAGTGGAGCAATTGGGGTTGGTTCTGTAGTCTGCCGGTCGGACCGGCAGTGGTCACCGGTCTGACCGGTGGCAAATCGGTCTGACCGGTGTGCTACGGGCGGTCGAACCAATTTCTTCTTTATCCGATTTCTCTGTGCGGAAGTTCCGCAATTGTAAAATCGGAACGTCCGCTGTGAGGAAGTTCCGGAGATCGAGCGGATCGTTTTTTCCAGAGAGCTCCCTTTGTGGGACTTAGCCAAATTTGCGACAGGCGGTCGGACCGATTTGGCGGCGGTCCGACCGGCCAGTGCATGGCGGTTAGACCGGCCGAAGGCCCAACGGCTATTTTTCTAGCCGTTGGCGCTTGGGGCGGTCCGACCGGCCATTGGTTGGCGGTCAGACCGGCCCTGGGCTGATTTGAGGGAATCTTCTCCCAACGGCTAGTTTTTGTGCGTGGGCTATAAATATGAGCCTTGGCCGGTTGGGAGAGGGAGCTGAAAGTGTTGTGGATGGTATTGGCTGTGTGCTAGACCATTTGTTGAGTTCTTTGAGCTTAGAGCAAACCCTCTCTTCTCTTTTGTGCATGTGGTGCACTTGGTGAGATTAGAGAGTAAACCCTAAGTTCATGTGTTGCCTTAGGTAGTGGATTGTGTATCCACTTGAGCTTAGACACTTGATTAGTTCAAGTGAGAGTTGAGATTTGTTACTATTGGTGTTTGCCGACACCTAGACGGCGTGGAGGCGTCGTGCGCGGTGATCTTCTCAAGAAGCTTGTGAGAAGACCCGGCGGTTTGTGAGTGGTTTGGTGCTCACCATCTCCAGAGTGGAGGAAGAGCAACCATAGTTGAGTGAGGTGTTGGTTCGGTTAGGAACCGGTCCAAGTGTTTGGACTTACCTCGGAGGTATTGGCTTAATTAGTGGAGCCGGTCCAATTTGTTTGGGCTAACCTCAACGTGGATTAGGGGAGACCGGCAAGTCTCCGAACACCACAGTAAAACACCTCATCTTGCTTTTACTTGTGCTTTATTTTGAGCAATTTACATTCTTGCTTTAATTGCTTATATATCTTGTATGATTGCTCATATTGTATTGTGTTTATATTGTTGGTGCACTTAGTTGAGCCTAGTTGATTTAGGTTTTAATTGTGCAAAACCAATTCGCTATTAGCTTCCGCATTTATATATTGGTTTAGCGCGAAAGATTTTTAAAACCGCCTATTCACCCCCCTCTAGTCGGCCACCTAGATCTTACAGTGGTCAACGACGGTCAACGGCGAGGATGATCGGGACTAGGCTTGGAGAGCTGAGGTCCAGAACGATCGACGATGCCGGGTGAGGTCAATGAACTCAAGTATAGTGCAGAATGGACAAGGATGACCGAACGGACAGTTCGGTGCGACTGGTTTGATCAAGCGGTGCGGGAGTCGGTGCAAGTGCCATGGTGGTATCGGTGGGAGCCGGATGGGAGAGACTTGCCGACATGGAGAGAGCCGTTGATCAACCTACACATGGCGGAGCAGGCGAAGTGCTTCGCGCAGATGGACTTGGTCTTCGAAGAAGGATCGAGAAGGGGTATTTTGGTAATCTTACCAAATACCATCTTGGTGACCTTTTGCCAACCCGCGGCGCAAGACAACGCAAAGAGAAACGGTTTAGGTCAAGAGGTGTTGAAGACGGCATTTTAAAATGCGTGCGTGTGTGACCCGTTTGTGTTGGGCCTTAACGGGAGCCCATTTAAGTTAAACTTCTAGAAGGTCTAAGTCTCCACTATAAATAGAGGAGGGAGGTGGCTGCACCCCCTCCAACCCTTTCATGATTGTTGAAACCCTAGTTTGGTTTAGGGAGAGGATTAGTGGAGGTTAGGGTTCTAGAGAGTTTTGATTTGATTTCGTGCTCTTGGATTGAGTTTTGTCCTCCATTGATGGAATGACTGTAAACCCAAACCCTATCAAACCAATGCAAGGAAAGTTTGCTCAAAGATGTGTCTCTTTGCCTTTCTTCTCTCTATTTGGTGATTTTGAGTCTTTCTTTGATTCGCATATTTTTGATTAATTTCTTTACATGATCTAGCTTGCTGTGACATGTGGGAACACATCTAGGATCATCTTGATCATCAATCACCCACGAGCAAGTTTTTGGATCTAGTTTTCGTTTTGACTCGGTTTTGAACCATCCACCTCTCAAACTGAAAAAGGTCATAACATTTCCAAGGATCTTCACGATCTTCGATTGGAATAGGTTCCTGACATCCTAGAGAAGGTATGTACCAAGTTTCATCAAGTTTGAAGTTGTAGATCAAAAGTTACATCTATTTGCAACTTCGTTTTTCGTGCTGATTTCACTGTTCATCAGGCTGGAGGTCAGACCGCCATTAACATAGAGGGCAGACCGCCATTAACATAGAGGTCAGACCGCCCTTCACTTGGAAATTAAGTTTTGGTTGATTTTGGTTGTTTTACTTTGGGGTTTAGATTGGATTCAATACTAGTCTTCCGTTGTACTGGTATATTGATCTTCATAGCTTCCATAGCTATTGGAGTGAAATTTGTATTGGATCTGATCTTGGTTGAAAAAGTGAGCGTGCTCCTATTCACCCCCCCTCTAGTCGCCTTTTCGGTCCAACAAGTGGTATCAGAGCCCGGTTAGTTCAATCTTGATCTTAATCGGTCACTGAACTTGGCGATGGATAAGTACTCCACCAAGCCGCATATCTTCGATGGGCACGACTATGCCTATTGGAAGAATCGCATGCGAGTCTTTCTTGAGAGCGAAGGACAAGCTATATGGGAGGTTATTCGAGCCCCGCTCGTTCTTCCCGGTTATTCTGGGCGGCAATGACCCTCTTGGCTAACAACAATAAGGCAAAGAACCTCTTATATGGTGGGCTTGGTAGACAGGAGTATGATCGAATTTGCAATCTTGAGACTGCGCACGAGATTTGGAACACCCTCGAAACCTACCATGAGGGTTCGTCCCAAATCAAGAAAGTACGCCAGACAGTCTATAAGCGTGAATATAACAAATTCGAGATGCGTCCTGGAGAGAGCATCGATGATATTTTCAGTCGCTTTAACAAAGTGATTAATCAGATGAAAGCTGTTGGAATTGAATATTCTCAGTCTAAAAATGCCACCCACCTCTTGGCTGCAATCAACGAGTGGGAGATAAAGGCTACCGCCATTGAGGAGAACGTCAACCTCTCTGATATGACTTTGGAGCTGCTCTATAGCAAGCTCAAGACTCATGAGATCAAGAGGATTGATCATCCCAAAAAGGAAAATATGGTCTTGGTAGCAGACCCGCTCAAGAGAGTTTCTGATGGGTCTTCTGAGTCTTCTTCTGGATTTTCGCTTGCTGGTTTATCTGCAATCCATGAAGAGGAGTTTGAGAGTCTCCTTGAGGCCGAGTTAGCCCTCATAGTTAGAAAAGCCACACGGGCCTATAACAATATGAGAAACAAAAAGAGAGGAGGTCATGTGACTTGCTATGAGTGTGGTGAGCTCAATCATATTCGAGCAAATTGCCCCAAGTTGAAAGGAAAGAGCAACCATAAGGAGGGAAAGCCAGCTTGGAAGAAGCCTCAATGGAACAAATCAAGATTTGATGCTGCCAAGCTGACAAAGTCAGCTCACCGGGTTCTTGCCGCTTTTGGGGAACAATCCTTAAGCGATGTGGACTCCAGGAGCGAGGATGACAAGGAGGAGGAGATTCCTCAAGATAAAAAAGGGGAAGGCCAAGGACTTCACCGGCGTTTGCTTCATGGCCGACTCCGATGACGTTGACGACGATGAGGTACCTCTCTCCTATGACGTCATTTCTGATAGATGCGAAACTATCTTTGAGCAACTCATGAGTCAGGATAAAACATTAGAGTATATCATGGCTAGAAACAAGGACTTAGAGTCTCAAGTAGATAATTTGAATTTAGAACTTGCAAATGCTAAGACTCATGAATCTGATGAATGTTCTTCTTGCCATGCTCTACACTCAGAATTTGCTAAACTGCAATCTGCTCATGATACTGCTTTGCAACAACTTAAAAATACTAGGACTGAGCTAGTTGAGGTTAAATCTACTCCTTGTGAAAAATGCTTAGATTCTAGCAAGTCGGTTGCTTCTGGTGTGGTTGATTCTAGCCTTTGCTCTTTTTGCATTGAACGAGAACATGAAGTACAAGACGTAGTAAATGTAGTTAGAGCTAAATTTGCTAAGCTTAAGGATAGAATTGATTCTGCTTCTTGTATCTCTTGCGAAACTCTTAAACTTGAAGCTACCTTATATAAGGAGAGATATGCTAGAGCCATTAAGGGCAAAACGTGTTAATCATGTGTTAATCTTGAAAAAGAAAATGCTTATCTTAAGGATACCTTAGAAAAAATTTCTAAAGGTAAGAAACAATTAAACATGATTCTGGACAAGTTTAAAACTCCTTATAAGAAGCAAGGATTAGGATACAACTCTGTCCAAGATAATTCTAAGCCAAAAGTTACTCAAGTCTTGGAAAATGGGTTAGTTGAATTTAAAACCCAATCTGCAAAAACTATTTTTAAATCTGCGGGTTTTGCCCAACCATCTGTTAAGTCAAAGGGTGCTTCTCCTAGTGGTATCAAGTACCATTGCACCTATTGCAAGAAGGATAGGCATTTGGTTGAGTTCTGTTGGCGTAGGTTGAAAAATGATAAGAAAACTTTTGCTAGAATTTCATCCAATCAACCTAGAGCTTTTACGAGACATGGTAATGTAGAAAAGAAGAAATCTGGTTTAGGATTTGTGTCACATGCTCATCATCATACTCCTAGATAGGATAACTCTCATATTAGAGTAACCATTGCTCATAACAGAACTTCAAACTTAATCAAGGATAGCACTTCTGCTTTGCATACTACTCGCAGACGTGTGTCTCAGTACTGGGTTCCCAAGTCTTGTTTAACTAACCCTAGTATTGAGACACATCGTTCTTCTGTGCCTTGATTTTCAGGATTACCGCGGAAAGAGGAAGGACACGTGGATCGTCGACTCCGATTGTTCACGCCACATGACCGGAGACTCAAGATGGTTCACCTCCTTCACGCGGTCGACGGGTGATGAATTCATCACCTTTGGAGATGATAGGCAAGGGCGGATTGAAGGAACGGGATCGATCAGGGTGAACGACAAGTTCATCCTGAAGGACGTCGCCCGTGTGGATAAGCTAAGGTTTAATTTGCTTTCTGTCTCTCAACTTCTTGACGATGGTTATGAGACTAGATTTAAGAAAAATGCTTGTCGGGTGCTTGATTCAACTTGTGAGCTTATTTTTGGATTACTAGAGTTGCTAGGATCTTTGGAGCTGATTTCTCTGAATCTCTTGCTGGTTCTCTCAAGTGCTTGATTTCATCTTCTTCTTACGAGTTCGGCTTTGCACCGCTCGTTTGGGGCACATTGGTTTTGATCATCTGACGTGAGTTAGCAACCTTGAGCTCATGAGAGATTTGCCTAAACTCAAAGCCGTCAAGGATGCTGTATGTGCGCCCTGTAGGCATGGCAAGCAAGTTGCCGCCTCACACCCATCAGTGACTATGGTCATGACCGACTGACCGACGCTTGCTTCATATGGATCCGTTGGTCCCGCTTAGGTTCGGTCGATTGGTGGAAAATGGTACATTCGGTCATAGTCGATGATTTTTCTAGATACACTTGGGTGTTCTTTCTTGCTTCGAATGATGAAGCTTTTGATCATTATCATGATCTTGTTCTTCGTTTGGCTTCTGAACTTCTGAGTGCCTTGAGAGCGATCCGCAGTGACAATGGCACGGAGTTCAAGAATTCCTCTTTTGCTTCCTTTTGTACTGAGCGTGGAATTGAGCATCAGTTCTCCTCTCCACACGTCCCTCAACAAAATGGCGTTGTGGAAAGGAAGAATAGGACCCTAGTCGAGATGGCTAGGACGATGTTAGATGAGTATAGCACTCCGAGGAGGTTTTGGGCCGAAGCTATTTCTACTGCTTACCATATTGCAAATCGTGTCTTTTTGAGACCGTCTTTGGGCAAGACTCCTTATGAGCTTCGGTTTTGTAGAAAACCCTCTGTCTCGCACTTTCGAGTCTTTGGATCCAAGTGTTTTATTCTCAAGACAGGAAACCTAGATAAATTTGAGTCAAGAACTTTTGATGGTTTATTTCTGGGTTATCCTGTGCATTCAAGGGGTTTTCGAGTTTTTAATGTTGAAACTAACCTGGTTCAGGAGACATGCAATGTCACTTTTGATGAGACTAGCCCTGGAGCTAGATCAGATATTTCAGGTGATACACAGGTGACAGAGAGTTTATTTGTAGATGAAGATGATGATGGACTCAATGATGCTCTTCCACCTGCTGCTGTTGACGCTCCTCTTCCAAAGACAAGAACTTCTTTGTGACTACTTCGCCTTGGTTGAGGCACTGTTTGCATCTTCATCATCAGCAGTACCTGTGGAGGTCGAAGATGTATTTTCCTCTCCGTGTGCGCCACTTCACATTAAAAAGCAGCATCCCCCGGATCAGATGATAGGTAATCTCCATGAGCGAGTCACTCGCTCTAGGTATCATGATCCAAACCTCTATTCTCATTCTGCTTTTGTAGCTTCTTTTGAACCCCGCGATATATCACATGCTTTATCTGATTCTAGTTGGGTCAATGCCATGCATGAGGAGTTAGAAAATTTCGAGAGGAATAAGGTCTGGAACCTAGTAGAACCTCCTAGTGGTCATAATGTTATAGGAACCCGCTGGGTTTTCAAAAATAAACAAAATGAGGATGGTTCTGTGATTAGAAACAAGGCTAGGTTGGTAGCTCACGGGTTTAGCCAAGTTGAGGGGTTAGATTTTGATGAGACCTTTGCTCTTGTTGCTAGACTAGAAGCCATTCGCATTCTTCTTGCATTCGATTCGGGATTGCGTTTTGGGGTTTGCTCTAAGGGCTTTAGATTATATCAGATGAATGTTAAGAGTGTCTTTTTGAATGGTTTCATAGAGGATGAGGTTTATGTTAGGCAACCCCCAGGCTTTGAGAATCCCAAGAACCCACATCATGTCTTCAAGCTGTCCAAAGCCTTGTATTGTCTTAAACAAGCCCCTAGAGCCTGCTATGATAGGCTTAAGACCTTCTTGCTTAAGAATGATTTTGATATGGGTATGGTAGACAAGACCTTGTTCATTCTTAGGCGTGGCAATGACTTCCTACTTGCTCAGATTTACGTTGATGATATTATCTTTGGTGGTTCTTCTCATGCTCTTGTTTTGACTTTTCCGAGACTATGTCTAGGAATTTGAGATGAGCATGATGGGAGAGCTCAATTACTCCAAAGGGCTTCAAATCAAGCAATGTAAGGAAGGGATCTTCACGTTGATGATATTATCTTTGGTGGTTCTTCTCATGCCTTTTCTATGTCTAGGGAATTTGAGATGAGCGAGGTTTTCAGGGCGTCTCAGAGCTTCCCATCGCCAAGTCATTAGCGCATATTCGTATTTACACTCTACCCTCCAAGATGGCATTTGGTACTCCTACTCTTCTTCTTTGTCCATTCGGGGTTTTCGATTCGATTTTGTGGGTACATCGGCTTGATAGGAAGAGTACCTGCACTTGTCACTTCCTAGGCACTTCTCTTATTTCTTGGTCTTCTAGGAAGGTCCTCTGTTGCACAACCCATCACAAGGTAATATGTAGTCCGCTAGTTGTCAGAGTCGATTTTGTGGATGGTATCCACTCTTAAGGACTATGGGTTAAATTTTGCTAGTGTTCCTCTTTGCTATGATAACATTTCTGCTATTAACATTGCTAAGAACCCTGTGCAACACTCTAGGACCAGGCACATAGACTTTCGCTATCACTTCCTTAGAGACCATGTCAAGAAGGGTGATATTGTGCTGCACTTCATCGAGTCCGAGGCTCAACGGGCTGATATCCTCACCAAGCCTTTAGACCCAACTAGGTTTGCCACCTTGAGAAGCGAGTTAGGGGTAATTTATCCCTATGGGTTGGTTTGAGGGGGAGTTCGATCTTTTCTGATCTTACCTTGTTCTTTTGATCTTTTATTGTTCTTTTTCTGAACTTATTGATCTTTTTGAACTTTTTAGGTTTTTAGGCTTTTTAATTGCATCTCATTGTATCATATTGCATTCATATGAAAAATATATCAAGTGGTATGAAAAATCCAAAAAGATGCATTGTAATATAAGATTTTCTGCTTATCTTTTAAAATTGATGAAGCTTTGCTTATTACCCTTTGGAGCTTTAGTATTTCAATTCTTGCTCAATGCCATGTCTAGTTCTTTGACTTGCTAGAATTATCATGCTTTTTACATATGTAGCTAAGTCTTTGCTATATGAGCTAGAACCTTAAAACAACTCGAACTAAAAATTGCAATTTGTGGATGTTTTAGCGAGTTACGCAATTAGTGCTCCTTTTGTGACATTAGCCTTGTCAGAATTGCTTTGTTAGCTCTTGAATCTAAAATTGACCATTACTTGAGCTTTTTGTGTTCTCGATATTATAAAACTACTCCTGTGAAAAATGGAAAAATCAAGATTGTCTTATGCTTAAAAATATGCCAAACTACTCTTACGAGACTACTTGTCAAAGACATGAACTTGCAGATAGTTTGGTGATCCAGACGATCTCATGGGGATTGCTTGTCAGAAATGACATGAACCTCAAGATTTGTCGCCCTGGTAGAAGCTTAGAAAGTGTTTGTGGATGGCTCCTAGTCCAAGATCTTCTTTACTAAGATATACCTTTAATCAACTACTGATCGAAGCTTGGGATGAGTTTGTGGATGGTTCCTAGTCCAAGATCTTGCCACTAAGTTAGATCATTAGTCAACTTCAATATTCAATGCATATGAGAAAATTGTTGACAAATGGGCTTTTGAGAAATACTGAGCAAAATGATTCAATATAGGACCTGATTGACCCTTAATGTGGTCTTTGTTAGATTTTTGATCTCACTTTGACATTTTGACATGGCCAATTTCATTTTAGGATCCCTGTTGATGAACTTGCTGAATTTGAAGTTTTGCTTAAATTGATCAAATCTATTGCTTTACTTTTGAGCCTTTGTGCTTAGCTTTGATTTATATGTCTTACCATGATCTTGCTAGCGCTGTCAGGCTTGATATGTTGTTTGTGCAATATTAGAAATGTTGGCTAACTCTTTTGGGTAATCTCCAAAGCTTCTTATAATCAAAAATTGAAAAATACAAAAATAAAGCCACTTCATTGCACTTCATGCATACTTCTTCTTTTTGCTTCTCTTTTTATTCTGCATTTGTTATCTCTGGATGAGAGGAAGACGTGATTCCTTGATGACTCCATTTTCAAAGGGGAAGATATTTCAATGTTGGGGAGAAGATTATACAAAGGGGAGAAAGTTGGAAAATTTGAACTTTTCTGAAATCCGAGGATCATAGTGAGGGGGAGTTTTTGAATTGCATTCTTATTATCTTATTGACTCTTCTGAACTTGAATTGCATTTTTTACTCCTCACAATGATCAAAGGTCAATTGAACAATTGTTCTTTCATATGGACCTTAAGTGAGATTTTTGACCTTTTTCTGGAAATCAAAGTTTTTATGCTTTCTTTTGCCGTATCTCACATGCCTATGCTATTCTGATGCCAGCTTGATCATTTCCATTGCTTTCTCTTGCTTATGGACCAAGTTGTGCCTTTGTACGAAAACGAAAGTATTTTACTTTTCAAACCTCCAAATTACATTTTCTGATTTTTGCCAATGTGTTCATCAAGGGGGAGACTGTGGATATCATGGGGATATGCTCCAGATCTTAGGATGATGTGACAATTGGCAATGGCATTTATGGTTTGTTGTCTCACAGAGTTTTCGACAAAGTTCAGGCATTCTGGACAGGGGCGGTCCGACCGGTCCCAAATCGGTCGGACCGGCCTTGTGCGGCGGTCGGACCGGCCGTGACCACAAATGGTCGTAAGCATTTGGGCCAAAAATAGAGGTGTAGGCAAGTGAGGGATCCCAATGCACTTGGTCTCATAATTTTGGAGTCCCAAGCAAAACTTCTATTCATTTTAAATTTTCGAAGGTTTGAATTTGATTGCTTGAAATTGGCTAAGTCCTTGTGGCGGTCCGACCGACTCACGAGGAGCGGTCCGGCCGGCGAGGCGTTCAACCGCCCCCCGAGGCGGTCGGACCGATTCCACTTATGCATCGACCAACCGTGGTGATGTTAATTTGTGAGTCAAAGTCATGAGTTTGGTGCTTATGTGTTGCATGATGCATGTTTTGACTAACGTGGGTCAAGTTGTGAAGAACTTATTCCCGGATTCGATTTGCTTGTCTATTGTTGTGCAGGTTGCTTGGTGGTCAACGACGGTCAACGGCGAGGATGATCGGGACTAGGCTTGGAGAGCCGAGGTCGTAGCGATCGGCGATCTTGGATGAGGTCAATGAACTCAAGTATGGTGCAGAATGGACAAGGATGACCGAACGGACAGTTCGGTGCGACTGGTTTGATCAAGCGGCACAGGAGTCGGTGCAAGTGCCATGGTGGTTTCGGTGGGAGCCGGATGGAAGAGACTTGCCGACATGGAGAGAGCCGTTGATCAACCTACACGTGGCAGAGCAGGCGAAGTGCTTCGCGCAGATGGACTCGGTCTTCGGAGAAGGGCCGAGAAGGGGTATTTTGGTAATCTTACCAAATACCACCTTGGTGACCTTTTGCCAACCCGCGGCGCAACACGACACAAAAAGAAGCGGTTTAGGTCAAGAGGTGTTGAATACGGCGCTTTAAAATGCGTGCGTGTGTGACCCGTTTGTGTTGGGCCTTAACGGGAGCCTATTTAAGTTAAAACTTCTAGAAGGTCTAAGTCTCCACTATAAATAGAGGAGGGAGGTGGCTGCACCCCCTGCAACCCTTTCATTATTGCTAAAACCCTAGTTTTGCTTAGGGAGAGGATTAGTGGAGGTTAGGATTCTAGAGAGTTTTGAATTGATTTCGTGCTCTTGGATTGAGCTTTGTCCTCCATTGATGGAGTGGCTGTAAACCCAAACCCTATCAAATCAATCCAAGGAAAGTTTGCTCAAAGATGTGTCTCTTTGCCTTTCTTCTCTCTATTTGGTGATTTTGAGTCTTTCTTTGATGCGTGAGTTTTTAATTGATTTCTTCACGTGATCTAGCTTGCTGTGACATGTGGGAACACATCTAGGATCATCTTGATCATCAATCACCCATGAGCAAGTTTTTGGATCTAGTTTTCGTTTTGACTCGGTTTTGAACCATCCACCTCTCAAACTAAAAAAGGTCATAACTTTTCCAAGGATCTTCACGATCTTCGATTGGAATAGGTTCCTGACATCCTAGAGAAGGTGTGTACCAAGTTTCATCAAGTTTGGAGTTGTAGATCAAAAGTTACATCTATTTGCAACTTCGTTTTTCGTGCTGATTTCATTGTTCATCAGGCTGGAGGTCAGACCGCCATTAACATAGAGGTCAGACCGCCCATGGACCGGTCAGACCGCCATTAACATAGAGGTCAGACTGCGCCCTTCACTTGGAAATTAAGTTTTGTTTGATTTTGGTTGTTTTGCTTCGGGGTTTAGATTGGATTCAATACTAGTCTTCCGCTGTACTGGTATATTGATCTTCATATCTTCCATAGCTATTGGAGTGAAATTTGTATTGGATCTGATCTTGGTTGAAAAAGTGAGCGTGCTCCTATTCACCCCCTTCTAGTCGCCTTTTCGGTCCAATAGGAACCTAACGAGAAAGCGAAAAAGAACCGATAAAAACGAAGAAAACAAAAAGATTCAACAGCAAAGTTTCTCCAAATGTTTTGAAAATTTTAAAGCGGCAAGAGCATGATTTATAAGGAATTTAGCAATAAGAACCAATTGATCTGGATTCCTAATGCAAAAGATATGAGCAAAACAAATCTGCTCAGCCTTATAAATCATAAATGCTACTATTTATTGCAACTAAAATCCTAGCAAAAAATTCTGGAGCTATAATGAGGTTAGAAACATTTTTAGATTAAAGTTCGATTAAAAACAAAACTAGCAAAATTTGAATCAACCGAAAAGGAATTAAAATAAAATAGTTATGTATTTTACAAGTTAATTTTATTTTTCAGTTGACAAATAATCCTCTTAGGAAAAACTGAGATAAAATCGAAGTGGCCGAACTTGGACTATTGATCTTGGATCCAACGGTCCAAGTCCACGGGACAGCACGCGCTCAAGCGGCTCACAACCCCACCGTTGGATTTAGATCCAACGGTCCACGTGGATGGAGACGTTCGGACTGTCCGAACGTTCAAATAGATGTGGGCCGTTGATCTAGAGATGGACGGCTCACAACGAAAGAACCTACGACCGGTCCGAACGTTCACTCGAATCCGAGCCGTAGATTCGAAATACAATGGCCCACGCGCGAAGAGCACAGCGCGCGCGCGCGGCTCATACGTTTACCGTTGGATTTAGATCCAACGGTCCAGGTGGTTCGAGACGTTCGGATGGTCCGAACGTTCACTCGAATCTGAGTCGTTGATCAAAAATCCTACGGTACACATGGATCACCGCGTTCGGATGGTCCGAACGTTCACGCGATCGTGGGTCGTTGATCTAAGGATCTACGGTACACAGCGAACCACGTTCAAAATGTTCGCGCCTAGTTCAACCGACAAAACTCAACGGCGAAGGAAGCTCACCGTCGGCGACTCTGATCACGGCGGTGCGAGTAAAAGCCCAAAATGGGTCCGCAATAGCCTTGCGCACATAATGGAACCAAAAATCGCGGCTGTGGCGGTCTAGAACGCCGGCAAGCCGGAGTTTACAAAGGTGACAAAAATGGCCAAAAAAGGAAAAATGCAAATAAGCTCCGCTGCGGTCCAAGTAAGCGTGTGCCAAGCAACTAGGGACTAATGTGGAGTTACCTGAGCACGGGAAGGACACAGAGAAAGGTTGGAGCTGCTCCGGTGATGAAAAATGGTGCTATCGACGGAAAATAGGGAATCTCCAATTCAGCCAAGCCCTGAGGAAGATAATCAAAATTGAGCGAGGGTTAAGCTCAAGAGAGTAAAGAGGGAGCAGGGGGGCAAGAAATGGAGGGTGAGAGCCACTGTGACACCGCCTTCACCGAAAGCTTGAAGCTCGGCAATGGTGGCGGAAGTGCTTTCGGATGAATGCAGCTCAAACAATCACTGAAGTGCTAGCTAGAGTTGCGGAGATGCTAAAGGAAGCCAAAGGGGAAGCAATGGGGCTTAAATAGAGGAAATGGCATAGGGCAACGACAATATTTCCCTTCGGGTCAACACTCAGTTGAGCAATGGACTTCTGATGGCGGTGCGCGACGGGCAATTAATGCGAGCAGAGAGAGCCGTTTAAAGGTGGTCACCGAGGTGACACTACGCTGCTCCAGCTCCTGCACACGCCATGGCTTTTGACTCAATCGCACGCTTGCTCAGACTCGAGGAAGGAGACGACTCAGTCGCCGTTGTATTGAAATCGGACGGCTGCAATGATCGGGACTATTGGAACGGTCCGAACTTTCACTTAAATCCAAGCCGTTATCTCCAAATCGGACGGTTCAAATGAACGGGACGATCGGGCGGTCCGAACGTTCATTTTAATCCAGACCGTTGATCTAAGATCCAACGAGGAACGTTCGGATGGTCCGAACGTTCACACGCATATGAGTCGTTGATCTCAGATCCAACGATCCACGATACTCGCGCCCGAGCGACTGCGTCGGGTGCAGTTAGTTGACTGAACCAAGTCACTTGGCTCGAGCCCGAGTCTGACACGCGCTAAAGGAATAGTGAAAACCAGATAGGGTTTGAATTAAACAGCTGATTTTTGAAGAATTTGCTTAAGGTAGTAAACAAGCTCCAAAAATCATGAAATTTTAACAGGATGCTGCTGACTGCAGGATAAACCTTACATAAAATTTTCAGAGACTTTTATACACTGCATTTTTCTCCAGAAATTCCAGAAGGTTTGAGTTAAGGTTTGTACTTGGTTTGACTTGTCTTCAAAATAATGAAATAATTTCTAAAAATTATGAAATAATTCAGATGTGTTACCAAGCCTCCCTAGAACTCGAAAAAAATATTCACGGAGGTTTGGCACAATATTTTTGCCAATGAGGTTTTTGATTGGAGTCAATTGAGGATTTTGATTTTTGATTTCCATAATTTTTTACAAGAATTACAGAAATATCCAAAGACTTCAAGATGCAAGAAAAGTTTTAATTTCTTCCCATTTTTTTACATTTGAAACACAATTCTACATTTGGAATGTTACATCTAACTTCTTGTATTATGCACGTTGTGTATCTTGTAAGTATTTATACTGAATAATACAAGGATAAGCACAGTGTACATTGCAATCCCTTCCTGCCTCTCGACACTTGTGTTTATCTTTTGTTTTGTGTGTAAGAACTTTCTCAAAGGGAACAGCAGGAGGAGAACTGCTATAATTAATTGTAGGGAGAGAGAGTGTAAGAACATAACACCAACCGTACGTTTCATACAAAATGTCGCCAAGTTTAAGTTGACTTTTAGTATTTTTGACGCTGAATTCGAATTTATACTACAAAAAGTTTTAGAAATTAATAGTGATCAACAAGTGAGCCCCAACGTCTCACGCCTGTACGGACCGCAGGACGAAACGTTAAGAGAGCCTACACGGCCCCTCCGCCGCTCATCTCAATTAGGTGATAGTTTCGTCCAAGCTCCGGTGCCCGACGAACCATTGCCCTCCCCCTCCATGGCTCCAATGCTGATCAAATTTCCTTCACCTACACGTAGGAGATGTGTAAACAAACAGTAGTTAAAGGAGCAAGGACAGCATGCGGCCGGCCGGTGCATGCTCTCCTGCGGCCGTGGTAGGCGACAGCGTCAGTACCCGGTACACCGACACGTACCGCGGCTGCACCTGCGCTAGCAAAGAAAGCATCAATTCCCGACTTTCTGGCTGGTCTAGCACCGACGACGCATGGAATAGCAAAAGCAGTTTTATCTATGAAAAAATTATAAAAATATCACGGTAGAACTATGAGGACACACCACGTAGCAAAGTCAGTGCCTCAATGGGCTGGAACACCTTGTCCGTGCCCTAGCGGACTCTGGGGGTACGAACAGGCTAGTCCGATCCCGGAAGACACGTCACTGTCCTAGGCCGGCCCCAGCGGCACGGACGCTACCCACGCGATTTTTTAAAACTAAAATCCGTGCTTTCGGCTGTCTCTAGATTCTCGTTGTCCCCCGCATGCGCGCCGACAGGTTGCATGCTAGTAAAACCCAGCGATTCCGTCCCGTCGCTTCACGGTCAGCCTTCGCGTGGCTATAAAACCGAGCGACGCGCTCTAATTCCCCAACACCAAAACCATTCCGCTCTGCGTAGAGAGACAGAGAGGATCGAGCGAGCGAGAGGCAGCACGATCGGTCGAAATTAGTTCTGATTTTGTTGCCGATTTGAGGGTGTTTAGAAAAGTGTTTAGCAGTCGTTTTAGCAGAGTTAGTTCGACATCAAGTGAAGATCTTCTAGAGGAGGTAATGTTTCTCGTATGCACTATAATTTTGAACTGTGTAGTTAGTGTTAAAGTATTTAGTCGTAATTAATTAGTAATAGTTAGTTAGTCATAAATATTTAGTCATAATTGAAATAGTTGCAACTAATTAGTCGTATTTTATTTTGCTAACTAGTTAGTTGTAATTAATTAGCCGTATTTAATTAGTCGTATTTTATTTTCTAAGTTAGTTAGTTGCATTTAATGTAGTCGTAATTAATTATTTGTAGTTAGTTAGTCATACTTTTTCACTCTCAATTAGTTAGCCGTAATTAATTACTCACGATTTGTTAGTTGTAATTAAAATTCATAACAAAAATAGTTAAAAATTGTAATAATTTAGTTGTAATTAATTAGGCTAAATTAAATATTATTTATTAATCAATCAGTTTAATTAGAAAGTCGTAGTTAGTTAGTATTCATTAAAATAATCCTACTTAATTAAATACTACTAACTAATTAGTCCTAATTATGTAGTGGTAGTTAATTGGTCATAATAAATTAGTCGTAATTTATTTATCCTAATTTTTAATCATAATTAATTAGGCTTAATTAAATACTATCAATTGATTAGTGGTAGTTTATTACGCTTAATTAAAAGTCGTAGTTAGTTAGTCTTAATTAAAATAGTTATAATTAATAAACCATAACTAATTAGTCGTAATTAATTATTTCTAATTATGTAGTGGTAATTAATTAGTCTCGATTTATTTGTCCTAATTGATTAACTGTTATTAATTAGACCTAATTAAATAACTGTAATGAAATATTCCTATTTAATTAAACTTAATTAAATACTCTTAATTAATTAGTCGTAATTAATTAATTTTGGTTAGGTTGGGCAGTGTGGTTTTTTTTTCTAGGGTAGCGAAATATAGACCACGTAGTGTGACATATTTGTTATATTGTGTACAGTAATTTGAGTGTTATGGCTTTAGTAAATATTGAATATGCAAGAGTACTTCTAGTGTTTTTGTGAGACCCCGGTTTATCCGACTTGTAATGCTTAACCAACCGCTTGGCCCTAGCATCACAAAACAGATAATCCGAGACTCGAGACATGTATACTCCTGTAAATGCAAGATACACACCTCCTTACAAAGTTCATGCATCAATTCCATTCATTCACATAGAACCAAGCAAAAGCGAGCAGATTAACATTAATAAAGGATAGTTACAAAAGAGAGGCCAACTGGCCAACAATAAAAGAGACAACAATAATTAAGCAATGAGCAAAAGTGCCATAAGATGGCTACAAACAAAAGAGCCAATCGGTGTGCCTTTAACCCACAAGGCAACCCAGGACCTTGAGCTAGTCGTCGAATCCACAAACACAACTCACAAAAGTGAGGCCCTTGGGGCTCACCTTCTTCCTCTGCAAACAAAAGCAAACAAACAAAAGCGGGTGAGTACTTGAATGTACTACTTAAGATATATAAGAATGATATGAGCTATACAATAACTACATGCGAGCTTATTTAAGTGGAGCGAGTTAGGACTCATATTTTTAAGCATAAAGCAAGTTTTATTTGCAATAATGTAATAGATTGAAAGCAATTTTGCAATCTGATTTTATTTGATAAAAGCAGTAGTAATCAAGTATCAACAACGAAAAGCAGATCCCGAAATGGCTAACCCAATAGCCACCACAATAGCATGAATTACCCATTCATGCCAACCATATCAAGTTTTAATTTTAAAACAAAAGCAGTTGTTGAAGTCTAGATCTTGCGGAAATCACCAAGCGTGTCCATAACCTAGGGCGAGGCTATTCGAATAGTTTTATCCTGCGCAGGTGTACCAACTTACCCACATGCCGATCGCCTTTTGCCACGGGTTAAGCACACTTCCTTAGGTATGCCAAGACGGCTAAGTCCTACGAGACGTTTCCAATATTGTGAATTATTCACGAGCCGCCCGCATGGATAGAAACCCATACGTTGTGTCGAGTCATCGTAAAGCCTCGGTCAACTACCCTTCGGGTAAAGCCTTGGACAACTACGACTCCTCGAGGTGGAGAGCCTACAGGAATCTCCACCACCGCACACCCAACACAAGAACACCGAGAACACATATCATGTTTCACACAACGCACACAACCCCTCCTGCGACTCGGAGATAACCCACGCCAAAGTACTAGGTCAAGAGGGGTCCCATATAACCCTCATGTGGTTAGTACGCAAAAGTACTTGGATCGATGGCGCAAGCAACATTTTCGGTCCTTAGGGACACAGGCACCTTTCCTTGTCACACCCAACAATCACACCAACATGCCATTGTGCCCAAGTCAAATCATTTTGTTTCATTTTGGTTTTACAAAACAAAAGCATAAGGTGCTGAACCAAAAATAAACCAAATGATTTGTGTGATCAAGGTCATCGACTAAGTCGATAACCGCCCAATTCTACTGGTAGCTAAGCATTTCTAAGCATGACATCGCAAGGACAGTAAAAGAGCATAATTAAATCACCGGGCTCTAATTCACAAGTGATGATAATAACTTATGGTTGTGGCGAGGGATAACATTTTAATGGCAACAATGCATCAGAATAGCTACCTCTAAGCAGGCAAAAATAATTGGACACAAAAGCAATGCATACATATAATTTGTAAACAAGATATTAGACTTGGAAAATAATGGGACATTTATGATCAAACATCTTGCACTGCTTTTGTGGGTCAAGGTGCTGTGGATCAACAAGATTATGAAAGTGCTCTTGGATCCTAACGAAAGCAAAAGCAACCGATAAGAACGAATAAAATACAAAGACCCAACAGTAAACCTTCTCCAAAAACTCTAAAATTTTACAGTAGCAAGATCATGATTTATAAAGAATTTAGCAACAAGAACCAATTGATTTGGATTCTTAATGCCAAAGATATGACCAAAACAATTTTGCTCACTTTTATAAATAAAAATGCCACTATTCATTAGCAAAAATTTCTGGAGCTATACTGAGGTTGGAAACATTTTTAACTCAAAGATGAGTTAAAAACATAACCAACAAAATTTGAATCAACCGAAAAGGATTTGAAATGAATTAGTTATGCATTTTACAAGTTATCACATTTTTGGTTGATAAATAAACCTCTTCGGGAAAAAATGAATTTAGAAATGGCGTGGCGAGCGAGGAGCGTCGATCAAAGATCCGACGGTCGCGCCCCAGCCTTAACGCAGCGCGGATTCACCAATCCCTAAGCGCTCACCGTTGGATCGGATCCAGCGGTTCACGTCGGATCGGGACGTCCGGCGGTCGAGCGTTCACACGCATAGGAGCCGTTGATCTTGGATCCAACGGTCCACACGGATTGAACCTTTGGACGGTCGAGCGTTCACTCGAATCGGGACCGTTGATCTTGGATCCAACGGTCCAAACTCGGCCGGCCAGCGGCAGCCACAAGACGAGACCCTAAGCGCTAACCGCTGATTGGATCGGATCCGGTTCACGATGAATCGGCGCGCGGCCGAATCGAACGTGCCCACGCACGCGAGCCGTTGATCTCGGGATCCAACGTTCCGCGGACCCGCACCGATCGAACGCTCTCTACGCTATGGCCGTCGATCGAAGATCGGACGGTCGAATCATCGACAAAAGGCGACTCGCGGCCGTCGTCAGGCAAAATTCAGAGGCGATCTTGACTAATGCCGGCGATCTAGAGCACGGCTAAGCTAACCAAGAGCACCAACAAGATCCTAATACTAACGCGCATCTACAGCCGCAAGGAATCGAGCAATGGAGGACTTACCCGAGCTGGAGACGAAATTGAAGGTTTTCGGCCGAATTTGGGGGAAAACCGAAATTGATCTGCTCCCTGCAAGCAAACGAGAAATTGAGTGAGGGTTATTGCTCACAGAGAGGAGAGCGAAGCAGGCAAGAAGGAATTTGAACGAGAGAAACCGGAGCACCACTTTCACCGAAGAACTTTGAAGCTCGGCAATGGCGACAATGGCGACCGAGAGCAATTTTTGAAATGGAGCTCGAGGAATGCACTAACAGGGGTTCTGGAGCTCAAGGGTGTTCAAAGGATGCTAAGGAAGCCACTGGAGGCGTTTTATAGGCCGAAGAAGCAAGAAGAGAGCAACGGCATGAAAATGGTGAGCTCACGGGTGGGGCGGTGAGCGGCGACGGAGCAAGTGAAATCGATGGGGACGACGACTATGGGGCGGTGGAGCGGGGCATTAAATCCGAGAGTCGTTGGCCAAAAGTCGAGGTGACCGACGCCGCTACGCTCTGCAATTTTCACAAACCCTTGACTTGACTTTGGCGAGCGCTGAGTGACGGAGGAAGACGAAAGAGATCGGTACCGTTGGATTTTAATCGGACGGTGAAAAAAGAACGGGTCGCCGATAACGATTCGACGCGCGATTGATCTCGGGCCGTTGTTTTAGAATCAATGGTCCACGCCGCGCGATACGTTCGTGATCCGAACGTTTCCTCTTTCGAGCCGTGATCTTGGATGAGCAGTTCGAAGCAGAGGAGGATCGGTGGTCGACGTCACCTCGGCGCGAACCGCACGATCGAGATCTAACGGTCGAAATTGAACGCGCCCGATGTGGCTGAGTCGGTGCAGTTAGTTGGTTCGACCGAGTCAAGTGGCTCGAGCCCGAGTCTGGTTCGAACCCGAGGAACAGTGACAACCAGTTAGGGTTTGAATTTGAATAACTGATTTTTGAGGAATTATTTGGGGTAGCAAACAAACTCCAAAATTTATGAAATTTTAACTGGAGATTGCTAACAGTAGGAGGAACCTTATATAAAATTTTCAGAGACTTTTATGCAATGCATTTTTCTCTAAAAATTCCAGAAGGCTAAATTAGGAGTTTGACTAATGTTTGACTTGCCTCAAAAATTATCAAATAATTTCTGAAAATTATGAAATAATTCTGAGGTGTTAAACATCACTCCTAGGTTCAATGAAAATTATTTTCAGGGGTTGGGCACAAGATCTTCATGAAGGAGATTTGTGTTGGTGTCCAAATGGCAATTTGATTTTTGATTTCACATAATTCTTTTACAAAAATTATGGAACTGATTACAAAAATCAAGATGAGAGAAAAGTTTTAATTTCTCCTCATTTCTATTACATTTGAAACACAAACCAAGTTTGGGATGTTACAGTTTTATAGCGATGGTTTCGTACAGGGCGAACCTGATGGGTTGGACTTGTCGAGATGCCAGTAAAAGACGGTCCGGGGGAAGGGGCTCAATGCGATGAATATTCACGAGCTTAGGAGCTACATCTGGAGGGAGTTCGACACGAGGTAATGAAAAAATAGGGCTCGAACAAAGCCTTGAAGTCAACTGGGAAGAGTCGACAGCAGAGGCAGCACTTTCGAAACGATATGGATAATATCCAGCGTAGGGGACCTGAGCCGCGCGAGGAAGTCCCGAATATACAAGACTCTTGGGCACTCCATGAAGGATTTCCCGAACAGACCGAGCTCGTCCAGTCGTCATTCTATGTCGTAATTAGTTATATTGTTTGCATGTTAGGGGACCATCATTTTATGTAAACAAATAGTGTTATTATATTTGTGCCTTTGTGTACGCTAATTTTTCTTAACATGTATGAATTTTGCCATTCTAGTTGTTTCAAACTAACTCATCCTTGTTTTGCGAGCTAGAGCAAAACATTAGGTAGGCCTTAGAGATGTCGGACTTGTCGTCGGACTTATATGCCAAGTTACTGGGGCATGACCACTAGTCGACTCTTCGACCACTAGTGACATGATCATACACTTTCTTTATCCGACCACATCAAGGGGCATAGAGATATCTCTCATGTTATGTTAGAAGTGACAAATCTCATATCTGACCAATTACACCCCCTCATGTTTCATAGTATACCGAAAGCTACCTTTATAACTACCCAGTTACGGAGTAGTGTTTGACAACCCCTAAATGTACTATTACACATGTAGAAAACTTTGCTGATCTCAGGTCTAAGGATTATACATCATTATTGCTTGAGACGGACTGATGACACATAAAATCATAACAATCTCAATAGTGTCTCAAGGTGTGTCAATCCAACATCATATTCTCTAACATGTGTTTACATTATTGATTTGATATCCCTATATCTATAACCGATGAAACATGATCATTAAGCAATACATGTGTTGATCGATAAGTTACTAGTGTTCCGACTAGTGACATCCGACCAGTGATACATTTAGAATGACATCATATAAGTTAAAGAGCTTCACCAACAAGTGACATACATGTTAATCTTTATAACTGATAATTCATTCAAGGAACATAATAACATATATTCTACAACTCATAAATATAGATATGATATAATTATCTCTATAATTACATGTAGAACATATCATCACCAATTACTATGCCTCAGAGGTCAGACATGGCAGTGATGTGCCCCTGAAGACTGAACTAACCTGATTCGTACCCCCTAAAGATGGGACGTGCCAAAGAGCCGTGCCCCCAAAGGCATCAACGACGTACAGACTTTGCTACGTTACAAGTCTACGTAGCTCCACGATGATAGTTTTCTAATTCTTTCTGACAAAAAGTTAATTTTGCTATTCGATACGTAAACCGTGCCAAATCCGCGAAAAAAACCTCTCAAATCCTTCGCCGTCCTGGGTACGGGCGTCACCGGAAACAGTAGTAGGGCGTGAGCATCTTCGTTGTTCTTTCCCCTCGCCATTCTCTTGTCCCGGTCTTTTTGACCGCATGGGGCGTCGCCTTGTCGCTTTCCCTCGCGCACAGTAGCTATGCTAGGTGTACTACCTAGCAATGTACTCTATGCTCTATGCACATGTCAGAAGGAACCAGGCGGTTAATGGGCGAAGGCGTACGGATCGATTGACGGATGGGCAGAGAGCTGCTGCAGCTGCAATGGCGAGCCGGGCAGGACAGGTCGGGCCCAACAATCAGGCTTTTTCCAGTGTTGACTCTTCCCAGTGCACGGCAGGTCCTTGTGTCGTGGTCACGGTTTCGACAGGACAAAGCTGTCATCAAGTAATGCTGCCATCTCAAACCTGATCAAAGTAGTATTGGGCCCGTATCACAACGGATGTAAAGTAAAACTTTTGACATTTACGTTAGCTAAATCCAGCTTGGTGTCGCCCAAGCCAGGACCCAATCAACCTAAGCCCAGCCTATGCCATACCCAACCCAAGTCCAGCCCAAGTTCAAGCCAGACCCAATTTGGTCCGACCATCCCTAGCCTGATCCAAACTCCAGCTTAGCCATACCAGGAACCGTTGTTGACAAGTTTAGTTCGAATAATTACCTCGTAGATAAATTTAAAATAGTAAGAATAATACAAAAACACAAGAATAGAATAGTAGATTGAACATAGAGATATGAGGGTACTCCAGCATCACTTTATTGCTCTTATGTAAAACTGTAGTACAATAGTTGGTAGTCCCTTTTATATAGTCTATGAGGAGAATGAGGAGTCCACCATGTGCCAGGCCTATCTGGCTGGGCCGGGTTTCTTAACACTCCCTCTTGAGCATCCATTCATCATGTTCATGTCTCGTTAAAACTTCATAAAAATCCGGTATGAGAAATTTGAAGAAAGAATACATGAAAACATGTTCTGTTGTGACGCACGAATTGCGTCATTAAAAACCTTAGCCAAAAAACTTCAGGAAAACTCGCCAAGTGAAAAAAAGTACAATCCATCTAATTTCATTTAATCTCCAGGATTTATTCTTTGGGTACTCGATCTTCGTAATCAAGTTTCAATAAAGAGTTCGTGGAGATTCTCCCCCTGAATTCTGCACCTCTCTAAGTCTCATCATTCCAATTCCACGTATGTATCTTTCAAAGCTAGATGCTATAAGTGACTTAGTGAATAAATATGTAATATTTTCACATGACTTAGTATGCAGTATTTTAATTTCGTCAATCTTCTGCAATTCATGAACATAGAAGAACTTGGGGTTGATATGCATTGTGAGATGACTCTTCACATAACCCATCCGCACTTGTGCAACACAAGCTGTATTATCTTTATAGAAAATAGTGGAGGTTTGCGCGGTATTCAATCCACACGACCACTGGATATAGTGAATCATCTGTCGAAGCCAAGAACATTCTCGCGAGGCCTCGTACAATGCTATGATTTCCGAGTGGTTCGTCGAAGTTGATACAAGACTTTGCTTAGACGATTTCTATGAAATTGCAGTTCCACCATATAGAAATACATAGCATGTTTGTGAATTGGTTGTATGCGGGTCTGACAGGTACTTAGCATCTACATAGCCAGTCATAGTTATGTCTTGGTTCTTTTTGTAGAATAGACCAAGATCTTTGCTTCCTTGGAGGTATCGGAAGATGCCCTTTTTCCCTACTAATACCTTTTGGTAGGTTATGCACTATACCTTGCTAGTAAGTTCACGGCAAATGCAATGTCTGGTCTAGTACAATTTGTTAAATATATGAGTGCTCCAACTTCACTCAAGTACGGGAATTCCGGTCCCATGACTTCCTCCCCCTCTTCTCTAGGTCTGTACGGATCATTGTCTTGCTGTAAGGACCTTCCGACCATTGGCACTTTCGAAGGGTATGCATTTTTAAAACCATACCTTTCTAACACCTTCTGAGACTAGGTTGACTAATGTACTAAAATCCCTTCAGGGGCATGCTCAAGCTGCAAGTCTAGGCAATATGGTTTTACACAAATCTTTCATATCGATCTCCGACTCTAGGTAAGAGCTTGCTTTCTTAATATCTTCTAGGCTCCCGATGATATTCAAATTATGTACATACACTGAGATTATACAAAATCCATCCTGCGATCGTCGTATAAATACACATGAACAATCTTCATTGTTTGTATAGTATTTCTTACATAGAAAGTCGCTTAAGCGGTTATATCGCGTTATGCCTGATTGCTTTAGTTCATACAGTGACTTTCTGAGTTGCACACTATACAGATTTTATTTGCTCTATCTTGGTTCGGGACAGGGAAACCTTCAGGTACCTTCATATAAATGTCTGAATCCAAGTTTTCATAAAGGTATGAAGTTACCACATCCATCAATTTTATTTCTAAATTCTAGTTTATTACCATTGAGATTAAATATCTAAAGGTAATTCCGCCCATGATCGGGGAATATGTTTCTTCGTAACTGACTCCTGGTCGTTGAGTGAAACCTTGTGCAATGAGCCTTACTTTATATCTTACAACTTTATTATTTTATTTCTCTTTCAAACAAATACCCATTTATACCCTACGGGGAGCATATAGGGAGCCGTAGCTTACAAGCCCAAACACCTCTCTTTTATTCAGATATAATAATTCTACTTCTATTGCCTTCTTTCAATTTTCCCAATCAGATTTTTTCTTACATTCAGCGAGCGACCCAGGCTCTGGATCAAGATCGATGATTGTGGTAATTTTTTTGCAAAATAAATGTCAATATTGACTGTTGTTCTATTCATAGATTCTCCCGTGGTCACATAATTTATAGCTATTTTTTCATAGGGCGATACTTCTAATGCTTCTAATTACTCACCGCTGCTTCCAATTGCGGGGGTAAGTCCCTTAGTTTTTCAGCTCTGATGTGTGCACACACATCCATGCTGATGTCTCTCTCTGTGGGAATATTCAAATCCCGTATGCCTTTTATTGAAGATTTCATACTGGTGCTAGGTCTCAATTGGATCCCCTTCTGGTTCTGGGGAGCTTCAGTGATCGGCTGTGTCAAGTCCTTTTTATCTTTTTTCTCCAAGCGTTCCCTGTTTCTTCCCGTTGCTTTCTTCTGTCTTCCCCCCGAAGCCAATGCCCTGCTAGCTCAGCTTGCCATGCCGCCACATCAACGCATTGAACAACCCCGTCCTCTCCGTCTCTACCCCGTCTCCCCCCTCACCTACTACTGTTGATCCCGCCACGTCTCTCCGCCTCGTCTCCTCCCTCACTCGCCCTTAGCTCCTCCTTGAGTTCACTGACGCCTGAAGCTTGCCGTCCTTGTAATCCTCGTCGTCCCAGTCACCAAAGCGCGAGGCCATCTCCTCCCCGACCTCCCCCTGCTCACCGCACACGTCGCCGCGACGGCCGCAACAGCCGCATCCTCCAGCGGTGGAGGGGAGGAGGGGGCTCTGCGAAGAGGGTACCCTAGCCTTGCTGGACGCACGAGGAGACGCCAGTGTCGCAATTGCCTCCTCGGAGCTAAGCAGACGTTGTCGCCTGAACACCTTCCTCCTCTTAGGTGGCTTGTTGTTGACATTTCTTTGTATTGTTTCAACGTTTTGTCTTAATTGTTGCATGAAGTGTCCGATTTTGTTGCAAGTATTATTTTTTGTTGTAAAGGGTATTTGTTGCGGTTTTCATTTTAATTTGTTGTACAAAGTTTATTTTTTTTGTTGTAGCGGGGATGCCTATTTGTTGCATCCAGAAACCTTAAGTACTTCTTTTCAGGTTTGTTGCAAATGTTAATTTGGTATGTTGCATCTGCAAGTTTAAGATATTGCAGTGTTATATCATCATGTTTTGAACAAGGTCAGTACTTTTGGTAATTTTCAGTAATATTTTGAAGTATAGAAAGTTGCACGATGAACATGGTCTGTGATACGACTCTAAACTTTTCCTGAATTTTTAATTGTATTTTGAATGTTTGTTTCACGCTTTGTTGCAAATGTCCTGAGAAATATTGCACACATTGTTTTTAGTTGTTGCGCTGTCGTGGGGGGGGGGCGTACAACGAGAAATAGCGAACAGGTGAGATACCGTTCCATTTACGTGCTATCGATACCCTATTCCAATACAGAGGCCCTATGGCACAATCTCAGCCGTCAAAGGGCAAACAACGATCCAAGATCTTAACCCTTGATCACGACCCTTTGCTCACTCGTAACGCCGCAAACCCCACCGTCCATTCTGTTAAGAAATCGGGCCCAGGATAGCAGAATCCTGGTCCAGGTGGGCTCCTCATCCATCCAGTTGCCTATATAAAGGAGGGGTGGACTCTCAACATTGTACACCATTTCAGAAGAGCAATAAAGAGAAGCTTGAAGTTCCATCATATCTCTGTGTTCAATCTACTATTCTGTTCTTACGTTCTTGCATTGTTCTTACGATTCTAAGTTTGTCTACGAGGTAATCGCTCGAACTGGACTCACAGCGATAGTTCCTCAATACGTTATCAGCACGATCGACTCTCCTCGGATCGAAAGGTAACCGTCGATGAACGCCACTCGTAGATCGAATCGTTTTTTTAGATTGCTTCAAATTATGCAAATTTGGCTTTCTAGATTGTACCCTATGGTGCAAATTCGCTCTAATATATCATGAGCCGACTTGAAGTCGCCGACACAATGTCGGTCAGTGGATTGTATGAAAAGGTAGATGCCGATTGTACCGTAGATTGAAAATCGCAAATTCGTTCTAAAATCTACCGCGAGCCAATTTGAAGTCGTTGGCCAAGCTGATCGGTAATTGCATGGACGATAATTGTGTGAATAGTAATCTAACGTATTTTAAGATAAACAATACATTGCATCATATTAACAGTACAAAAAAAATTGACCAGCGGCCTGGAGCCACCAGCCTGTAGTTGGGCCACGGCCGGCCTCCATGGCCGCCTCGGTCAAGATCGCGACGCGCGCACACGGCCACGACTTCCGCACAGGCGCTTAGTGCCGACCGTCGGGAGCCATCGCACGGTCATGGCAACGACGGAAGAAAAGAAAAGGCAGGGACTCCGATCGCCGCGCTTGAAGCCTCTGGCCGGCCGCCTCCACTGTGCGCTGTTTCCGCACGGCGACGAAGCCACACCATCACCGAGCCGCGCCCGCACACGTCGCCGGTCGGTGCTGCCCTTACACAAGCGGAGCATCACAGAGAGAAAAAGGGGGGAAGATGACGCCGGCCCGCATGCCAGAATGTCGTCACACCCGCAGCATCGCCAGCCCCGCACGGCCGTTCCTGGCCGGTTGCCTGTTGCGCTTGAAGTGCCGTCGCCCGGTCTCCGCAAGGCCGGTGGCCTCATCCTCTGGCACGCCCGAAGCCGTCGACAACGCCTCCCGCAAAGACGGCGCCACCGCACCGTGTCCCCCTGGCCAGCGTCGCCGCCCCACGCTCATAGCGCCGCTGGTCGGGCTGCCTTCCGCCCGCCGCGCTAGCGCCTTGCCTTGCCGAAAGGCCACCGCCGCCTCTTTGAACAGTGAGAGGGGGAACCCTAAAGTCCTACCACCGCTGCCTTTTGTCCCAGCCGGTTGGGCCGTAAAGAAATGGGCCAGCACAAGCATAGTAATGGGCCGGATTAAATCCAACCCATACTCGGAAAGAATACGAAAAAAGGAAAAGGAAAGAAAATGCTGTTTTTTTTCAAAAAGGCCCTCAAAAATTCTAAAAATTGCACGTAAATTTTTCTATGTACTGAAATTTTGTGTGTTAATCCTTGGAAATTGTAGAATTCACCGAAAAGTCATTTTTCCAGTAGAAATGGGCCTCAAGAATTCAATTTTTTTTCTTCATATTTTGAACTTTTGAAGCATGTTAACTTTGTTATTGTTATTTCTATGCAATTTATTTATTGTATTTACTATTTTTTTTTGTTATCTGTGATTGTTTTATTGCTTTTAATTACTGAAAATAACAATAAATCATGAAAATGCATAAAAACACTAGAATATTATAAGAATTTTTGCAACCATTTTATACAAGTTACCAGCAGTAATCTTATGCACTTTGTGCATGAATATGCAGATGACTAGCATTACGAACCGGGAGTTCGGAAAGCTGACCCAGCATGGCCACAATTACCTGACTTGGGCATTAGATGTCAAAATCGTACTTGGAGCTAAGAAGCTCCATGCTGCTATGGGACTTGGCACCTTGAAGGACGCCACTCCAATCGTTGAGGAGAATGATCAAGCACTTCATTTCCTCAGACACTATCTCCGCCTAACGCTCAAGAATGAGTATATGGTAGAAAAGAACGCACTAGCTTTATGAACCGCACTGAAAAAGCAGTTCGAGAAGCTGAAGTACATCATTTTTTCCTTGGGCAGAGTAAGAATGAAACCGACTACGTTTTGCTGACTATAAGACTGTGTGGGGGGTACAATTCTGCATTGCACATATTTGTACAAGTCTTCAACTCTGTGGTGAGGTAACCACAAATGAGCAGAAGATCGACAAAACTCTCTCTACCTTTCACCCAAACGCAGTGCAATCCGTACGCAACTATCGTCAGGACATCTACAAGGAGTATGCTGAACTGATTGACATCATGCAAGTAGCGTAAGCTCAAGATAAAGTTCTCGGAAAGAGCTACATCTCACAGTCGCCTAGTAGCAAAGTTGGCCATGAAATCAATGCAAGCAGCTATAAGGTGGGTGATGAGGACATCCCTTCTATGGATACAACTCATACAAAGCAAGTGTTGCAAGGACCACTTACTCGAGCTCGTGCTCGTCAACTTAATTACCAGGTGAACTCATTCCTAGCTTCATATGTTACTGAGAATAGACCGCTACCTAATGCAAGTGTTTTAATTGTGCTTAGGAACTTGGGAAAGGATGTAGGAAAGGGACATGGAGTCATGGACATGCACGGAAGGAATAATGAAGGTCACCACGTCACTTTAGGACCAAGTCAAGCACGAACTCGAGTTGGACACGTTCTGGAATCAGAGTCGGACTGCTGCGATGGTACCAAGTTCAAATGGGCGTAACATCCTCATACGGACTCCGTTTGGGACGTTCTTGTACTTCATGGAAAGCTTATGAAGTCTACTTTCCAACGGATCCAACCTCATCTTCAAATTCCATCCGAGCGGCCGAAATCTTCAAAAGAGTCCACGTTGATTTCTCGAGTCCGAGTCAAAAGGGTGTTGCGCCACCCCCACTTGGGCCCATGGGCCTTGTAACCCTAGGGCGTGCATTGGACGCCACCCCTGGTCGTTCTCCCTATAAAGGAGCCGCCACCTCCATTGCTAGGACTTGGATTTCGTTGAGTTTAGGTTTAGCCATTGTGCAAACTTTGTTCTTCAGTTGTGTCGAACGACCACCGCCAAGACCGGGATCCCATCTTTGCTATTCGCAATACAATTTATGCTTCCTTCATATTCGCAATATCGATTGCCTATGTTTTATTCTTGCTAGTTCTTCGATTGCTCGCGAGGATTGAACCGTGTTCAGTTGATCACGCCCAAATGAGGTCAATAACACTTTGAGTTGGTTCGTGATTGCTAAGGCGCAAGCGTCGTCGTACGGTTATAGTCGGATCGTGAGAGTCACCGCCACCAAAATCGATAGTTATCAATCTCATCGAAAGATCGGACACCTCGTTTCCATCAAGTGGTATCAGAGCTCAAGGTTGCTCGGTGAGAATTTACAGTTTACCATAGATTAGATTGCTTTTCCTTACCTAGAGTACACAAAAACAAAACTTCAATCTGTCCAAACCAGTCTTAGCCTCGCAATTTTTCTTTTCAGTACATTGCATTGTTGAACTTTCGGTTGCATCGTCGTGTTCTTTGCTGGTCCTAGTGTCTAGTTCCTCTAGAGTTTCGAGTTCTGTTCACGTTTTGGTCTCACTGTTCAGTTAGATTCGAACTACCACAGGGGTAGAAAAGGAGGAGGACTCGATCTCTAGGGAGGCTTTGCCCTAGTTGGTTTCGGAGTAGGACACGATTTCGGAGTTGGTTTTGGAGTAGGACACGATCTCGGAGTCGGTTTGGTTTCGGAGTAGGACACGACCGCATTGTGTGTGAAAAAAAAGAACAGGCAGCCGCATTAAAAGAGCCGCGGCATAATTTAAAAAAAAAGAGGAGAGAGAAACAGCTAACTTTTGCATACGACCTCCGATTGAGGCGATTCTTGATCCGTTGGAAAGGAAACGAGAAGATAGAGCAAAAAAAGAAGTCTAGAAAATCTGGGGTTTTCAGATCCGCGTAAGCCACCAGGCACACGCGCAGCAGCTCCGACCCCAAAAAAGGTCGTTTAGGGCCTCAAAACGGGCCCGCGAACCGAGAAAAAAATCAAGTTACTCAGAATTCGCTCAAAATTGACAGAGCCCTTCTACACGTGATTCTAAGGTACCCCGTGCAGACGGCATCCTTTTCCGAGCTCCTGAACTCCGTGTGCAACGTCATCTATTTTCTTTCTGCGCGGTGTTTTCGTTTGTGTTCTAGGCTCGCGTCTCTAGTACGGTCTAGCCTAGGGCCAAGACCACGGCGTTGAACGATTTTTCAGCTTGCATTTTCTGAATTGATTATTGCTACTCCTTGCTACTAAACTTGAGCCCTCCCAGCTACACCTTTTCTACACCGTACAGGCTGAGCTTTACCTGGCAATCGCTCCATCCAATCTTTGAAGATATATTGTCACCACTGGTTGCCGATCGCCCCTGTGTGCTTGGTAAGAATTGGTGAGAATTCGATAGAAGGCTTGAGTGCGAGCGACTTTGAACCACCATACCCTAGTTCTTGTTAGGGACATATTCTTGTGTTTTTGCTAACAATGGCAGGTTCTGGAGAGTTTACTGATCAAGATACATCTCACAGCCCCCGTACGAAGGGAATCATACAACATTTCACGCGCGAAATGAATCATCGTACGGAGTGCCTTGAGGAGGACGTCAGAGTTACAAATGAGCGACTTGCTCAACTAGAGAGCACCCAGATTGAGACAAACACAACGCTCGCTGCGATGGAGAGAGCACAAGGTATTACTAATAATTCTTTGGCAGATATTATGGCGCGACTTGAGGAGATTGTCCAAGCTTCGACTACTGTTCCCCCTGCTGTGACGGTAGAGGGACAAGATGAATATGTGGGTGATTCTGATGCAGATGGCAGAGCTAACCACAACAACGATCGAGCTCATCGCCAATTGCGTTTCAACCGACAAGGTATGCGAAGAGAACCCCCACGACGTGAGGTACGTGACCACGAAGATGCTTTTGCTAAGGTTAAATTCAATATGCCCTCTTTTAATGGTAAATATGACCCTGATAGTTATTTAGATTGGGAACTAGCTGTTGATCAAAAATTTGCTTGTCATGATTTTCCCGAGAATAGACGAGTTAGGGCTGCTACTAGTGAATTTACCGACTTTGCTTCTATTTGGTGGAAAGAACATTGCCGTCAACATCCCAATAACATACCTAGCACTTGGGAGGCTTTAAAATTGCTTATGCGTCATCGATTTGTTCCCTCATATTATGCTCGTGATTTGTTAAATAAATTGCAACGCTTACAACAAGGTGCAAAGTCTGTGGAAGAATACTATCAGAAATTACAAATTGGTATGTTGCGCTGTGGGTTAGTTGAGAATGAGGAGGCATCAATGGCTAGGTTTTTGGGAGGATTGAATCGTGAAATTCAGGACATTCTTGATTATAAAGATTATAACTCCATGACTAGATTATTTCATCTTGCTTGCAAAGCTGAACGAGAATTACAGGGACGCCAGACGAGAACGTGATCTAACTCTTCTACAGGTCGCACAAATTCATGGACGCGTACACCTTTTTCCTCATCCACTATGGCGGCCCCACCATTAACCGCCAACAACAAGCAGCGCCCTACTACATCAAATTCAGCGACAAGAGTTTTCGAAGCACCCAAAACAACACCACAACTTTCGCAAAACTTCCTCTTCGGTTGCTTCGACAGGACGAACGAGGGACGTTCAATGCCATCGTTGCAAAGGCTATGGACACATGATGCGGATTTGCCCAAGCAAGCGTGTATTGATTATACGTGATGATGGTGGGTATTCCTCGCTAGTGATTTAGATGATGAAATATATGCTATGCTTGCAAATGACCTGCGAGGACATGATGATAAATCTAACCATGAGGAGGAACATGTTGACGCCAAGATGCCGACAAGTATTTGAGCATTATAGTGCAACGCGTACTAAGTGCTCAAGTGTCCCATCTTAGAAGCGTAATCGGCGCCATAATTTATTCCAAATCAAGGGCGTCGTCAAGGAGCGTTCCATTCGCATAATTGTTGATGGTGGGAGTTGCAACAATTTGGCGAGTATGGATATGGTGGAGAAGCTTGCGTTGTCGACTAAACCTCATCCCCACCCATACCATATTCAATGGTTCAACAAAGAATGGTAAGTTGAAGGTAACACGGATGGTGAGAATACATTTTCTATGGGTTCATACCATGATTATGTTGATTGCGACGTTGTTCCTATGCAAGCTTGTTCATTATTATTAGGAAGACCTTGGCAATACGATCGATTGTATACATCATGGTAAGAATAATCAATACTCTCTCATGTTCAAGGGAAAGAAAATTGTGCTGCATCCTATGACTCTGAACAAATTGTTAAAGATGACCTTGCTAGAGCTAGAAGAGAGAAGGAGAATACTAAGAGCGAAAATCGATTGTAGCAAAAGAGCTTGAGCAACATAAAAGAAAGAACCTAAACTGCTCATGACGAAAATAAAGAAATTAAATTGAAAGGTGCTTGTTTTCTTGCTACCAAACTGATATGACTCAACTAGATGCTCGTAATTACATTTGCTATGCATTAATTTGCAAAGAAGCATTGTTTTCATTTGAGGATATACCTTCTTCTTTGCCACCGTCACTAACATTTTGCAGAGTACAAAGATGTCTTTCCAAAGGACATCCCACGGGTCGCCACCGCTTCGTGGGATTGAGCATCAAATTGATTTAATCCCGGTGCATCATTGCCCAACCGAGCACCATATAGGACCAATCCGGAAGAAACTAAAGAAATTCGCCAAGTTCAAGAGTTGCTTGATAAAGGGTATGTCGCGAATCTCTTAGCCCTTGTCTTTATCCTGGTCATTTTGGTACCAAAGAAAGATGGATCATGGCGCATGTGTGTGGATTGTAGAGCAATTAATAATATCACCATTAGGTATCGTCATCCTATTCCTAGGTTAGATGATATGCTTGATGAATTGAGTGGCTCGTTGTCTTTTCCAAGGTTGATTTATGTAGTGGTTATCATAAAATCCGCATGAAATTAAGCGATGAATGGAAAACGGCTTTTAAAACTAAGTTCGGGTTATATGAGTGGTTAGTAATGCCTTTTGGTTTAACTAATGCTCCTAGTACTTTCATGAGACTAATGAATGAGGTTTTGAGTACTTTCATTGGTGGATTTGTGGTGGTTTATTTTGATGATATATTGATATATAGCAAATCATTAGAGGAACATCTGGACCATTTACGTGCTGTTTTTAAGGTTTTACGTGATGCACGCCTATTTGGTAACCTTGAGAAGTGCACCTTTTGCACCGATCGAGTCGCGTTCCTTGGCTATGTTGTTACTCCACAGGGAATTGAAGTTGATCAAGCCAAGGTTGAAGCAATCTGAGTTGGCCGACTCTAACACGGCCACACAGTGCGGAGCTTTAGGACTTCTTTGGGTTCTACCGCCGCTTTGTGAAGGATTTCAAAGACTATCGCCGCACCATTGAATGAGCTTACCAAGAAGGGTGTGCCATTTGTTTGGGGCACCGCACAGGAGAATACCTTCACCACATTGAAAGATAAGTTAACACATGCACCTCTACTCCAACTCCCTGATTTCAATAAGACTTTTGAGCTAGAATGTGATGCAAGCGGAATTGGTTTAGGTGGTGTGTTGTTACAAGAAGGCAAACCTATAGCATACTTCAGTGAGAAATTGAGTGGGCCTAGTTTGAACTATTCTACTTATGATAAAGAGTTATATGCCCTCTTTCGAACCTTAGAAACTTGGCAACATTATTTATGGCCCAAAGAATTTGTTATACATTCTGATCATGAATCTCTAAAGCATATTCGAAATCAAGGTAAATTGAACCGTAGACATGCAAAGTGGGTTGAATTTATTGAGTCTTTTCCCTATGTCATAAAACACAAGAAGGGAAAGGAGAATGTTATTGCTGATGCTCTGTCTAGGAGATATGCCATGTTATCACAACTTGACTTCAAATTTTTTGGATTAGAGACTATTAAAGAGCAATATGTGCACGATGCTGATTTTGCAGAAATATTATTGAATTGTGAAGAAGGGAAAATGTGGAATAAATTTATCATTAATGATGGATTTGTGTTTAGAGCTAACAAGTTGTGCATTCCTGCTAGTTCCGTTTGTCTGCTGTTGTTACAGGAAGCACATAGAGGTGGGTTAATGGGACATTTTGGTGTGAAGAAAACAGAGGACATACTTGCTGATCATTTCTTTTGGCCAAAGATGAGACGGGACGTCGAGCGCTACGTTGCTCGCTGCACTACATGTCAAAAAGCTAAGTCATGACTTAATCCTCATGGTTTATATATGCCTTTACCCGTTCCTAGCATTCCGTGGGAAGATATTTCGATGGACTTTGTTTTAGGATTGCATAGGATAAAAAAGGGAAGGGATAGCATATTTGTGGTTGTTGATAGATTTTCTAAGATGGCCCATTTTATACCTTGTCATAAGAGCGATGACGCTACCAATATTGCTGATTTATTCTTTCGTGAAGTTATTCGCTTGCATGGTGTGCCTAATACTATAGTTTCAGATCGTGATGCTAAATTCTTAGCCATTTTTGGAGAACTTTATGGGCTAAATTGGGGACTAAGCTGTTATTTTCTACTACTTGTCATCCCCAAACTGATGGACAAACTGAGGTTGTGAATAGAACTTTGTCTACCATGCTTAGGGCTGTGTTGAAAAAGAATTTAAACTTGTGGGAAGAATGCTTGCCTCATATTGAGTTTTCTTATAATCGGTCATTGCATTCTACTACAAAGATGTGCTCTTTTGAAGTTGTTTATGGTTTTGTGCCTCGTGCTCCTATTGATTTAATGATCATTCCATCTTCGGAGAAATTGAACCCTGATGCTAAAATACATGAGACAACTAAAGAGAATATAGAGCGCATGAATGCTAGATATAAACTTGCTGGTAGTCAGGGGAGGAAACATTTAACTTTTGAACCAGGGGATCTTGTTTGGTTGCATTTAAGAAAAGATAGGTTTCCCGAATTGAGAAAATCAAAATTGATGCCAAGAGCTGATGGTCCTTTCAAGGTGTTAGGAAAGATTAATGATAATGCATACAAACTTGACCTGCCTGCAGATTTTGGGGTTAGTCCTACTTTTAATATTGCAGATTTGAAGCCCTATTTGGGAGAAGAGAACGAGTTTGAGTCGCGGACGACTCAAATGCAAGAAGGGGAGGATGATGAGGACATCCCTTCTATGGATACAACTCATCCACAGCAAGTGTTGCAAGGACCACTTACTCGAGCTCGTGCTCGTCAACTTAATTACTAGGTGAACTCATTCCTAGCTTCATATGTTATTGAGAATAGACCGCTACCTAATGCAAGTGTTTTAATTGTGCTTAGGAACTTGGGAAAGGATGTAGGAAAGGGACATGGAGTCATGGACATGCACGGAAGGAATAATGAAGGTCACCACGTCACTTTAGGACCAAGTCAAGCACGAACTCGAGTTGGACACGTTCTGGAATCAGAGTCGGACTGCTGCGATGGTACCAAGTTCAAATGGGCGTAACTTCCTCATACGGACTCCGTTTGGGACGTTCTTGTACTTCATGGAAAGCTTATGAAGTCTACTTTCCAGCGGATCCAACCTCATCTTCAAATTCCATCTGAGCCGGCCGAAATCTTCAAAAGAGTCCACGTTGGTTTCTGAGTCCGAGTCAAAAAGGGTGCTGCGCCACCCCCACTTGGGCCCATGGGCCTTGTAACCCTAGGGCGTGCATTGGACGCCACCCCTGATCGTTCTCCCTATAAAGGACCCGCCACCTCCGTTGCTAGGACTTGGATTTCGTTGAGTTTAGGTTTAGCCATTGTGCAAACTTTGTTCTTCAGTTGTGTCGAACGACCACCTGTCAAGACAGCTTCGGGATCCCATCTTTGCTATTCACAATACAATTTATGCTTCCTTCATATTCGCAATATCAGATTGCCTATGTCTTATTCTTGCTAGTTCTTCGATTGCTCGCGAGGATTGAACCGTGTTCAGTTGATCACGCCCAAATGAGGTCAATAACACTTCGGAGTTGGTTCAGCGATTGCTAAGGCGCAAGCGTCGTCGTACGGTTGTAGTCGGATCGTGAGAGTCACCGCCACCAAAATCGATAGTTATCAATCTTATCGAAAGGTCGGACACCTCGTTTCCATCAGTGGGGAAGCCTCATTCAAAAGAAAGAGGCAAGAACGGTAAGGTCACAGGTCACAAAACCAAACAGAATGCTCAAGCCAAGAAGGGCGAACAAAAGAGGCGCGATGAGAAACCCTATGGTCAGCAGGACCAAAGGTACTACAAATGTGGCACTTGGGGACATTGGTCACGTGTTTGCCGTGAGCCGCAGCACATGATTGATGCTTTCAAGGCTAAGAAGAAGGACAAAGAATATCATGAGACATACCTCGCCATTGCAGGCATAGATGATCCACAATCATGGGTTGCACCCATGGATATAGATATGTCAGAAGTAGCCCTCATCACACCTTCTTTGGACATCACAGTGGCATCGGCTGTTGTTGTCGAAGAAGAGAAGCTGGACATATAGCATATTTAGGCAGAAGTTTCTTCATTCTTCGCTAATTCAATCTAGTGCACGCATTGCACTTAGATTTTATAGTCATTTACAGTTCATGGTTGTGATAGAATATTAATTTTTGAATAATGGTTGTAAGCTCTAGGAGAGCAAAGCAATAAATTCTTATGATGAGTCCTGCAAGATTTTTTCCGTATTAATAATAGCAAGTTGTGTCCTGTTTTGAAGTATTTTACTTATATGTGTGGATTGCTTCCTACCCCATATTAATAAATACTTTATATATCAAAATGCGTGTGGCGCTCTATGGAGGAAGTGTGTTTAGCAGATAGCGGTACAACAAATACCATATTGAGAGAGACAAAAAATTTCCAGTCGATCAGCAAGAATGTTGGTAGTCTTATAACAATCGCAGACAGCGATACTTGTATAATAGGCCCAGGAAGAGCCACAATTATATTCCCGATAGGCACAACATTGGTCATTGAAGAAGCCTTGTTGTACCCAAAATCGACTAGAACTCTCTTAAGCTTTAAAGATATTCACGCTAACGGTCTCCACGTAGAGACTGAAGAAGAGTATGGTAAGGAATACCTGCTCATTACAAAGTGAGAAAAAAATAGAAAAAGGGTATTAGAACGACTTCCTTCATATGAATCTGGGCTATAATACACTCACATTAAGGCACCTGCGGCCTATACTGTCCTGAAAACCACTTTTAGAAGCTCTGAACTTTTCTGTCTCTAGCATGAGAGATTAGGCCACCCGGTCTTAAAATGATGAGAAATATAATTAATAATTCTCAGGGACACAATGTCAATGTAAAGAATTTTTCGAATTAGAAGGATTTTGTGTGCCCCGCATGTGCCACAGGGAAACTGATTACTAGACCCTCTACTCTGAAAGTAAAGGATGAAATCCCTGCATTCCTGAACCGTATCTAGGGAGACATTTGTGGTCCTATATAGCCCTTGTTAGGGTCATTTCGGTACTTTATGGTGCTCATCGATACTTCCTCGAAATGGTCGCATGTATGGTTATTATCTATGAGAAACCATGCTTTTGCAAAGCCAATCTCGCAGATAATTAAAATTAAGAATAATTTACCTGATCATCATATAAAGTTCATGATTATTGTATGACAATGGGAATTACCGTTGAGCATTCCGTACCACATATCCACACCCAGAATGGACTAGCAGAGGCATTAATTAAAAGAATTAAATTTATTACCAGAACGCTCTTGCAGAATTGTAATTTACCAGCCACATGTTGGGGACACGCAGTCCTACACACAAAAACTCTCATCAATTTTAGACCGTTAGCATATAACATCCATGCAACTATACAACTAGCGCAAGGGTCAACACCAAAAATCTCTTATCTACAAAGGTTTGGTTGCAAGGTTTATGTATCTGTACCACCACCGCAGCAAACTGCAATGGACCCCCTCTGAAAGTTTGGGATATACGTTGATTATGATACAACATCCATAATCAGGTATCTGGACCCCATGACTGGAGATTTGCATATAGCCCGCTTCGCTGACAACATATTTGATGAGGATAATTTCCCGTCATTAAGGGGAGGAAATCAACCCCTTGATGAAAAATATCAGAAAATGGCGTGGCAAGCCACGGGAATCCATGCAAATGTCCCACGCACTAGTCGAACAAATAGAGAAGTCCAGAAGATAATTGATTTGCAAGCATTAGCGAATCAACTGCCTGACTACTTTAGTGATTTGAAGAGCGTGACCAAGTCACATGTGCCTGCACGCAATGCGCCGGAGAGGGTTGAAATACCAAAGAAAATTGAAGGTATCCATAATCCCGTCCAGAGGCCTCAAAATAAAAAGACGAGAACTCTGACCCACGAATCTGAAGTAACCGGGGACGCCTGGCGAAAAAGGATAAGAAGGACTTGACACAACTGATCATTGAAGTTCCCCACAACCAAAAGGGGAGCCAGTTAAGACCTGGCACCAATATGAAACCTTCGGTAAAAGGCATACCAGATTTAAATATTTCCACACAGGGAGACATCAGTATGGATGTGTGCGCACATGTCAGAGCTGAAAAACTAAAGGGACTTGCCCCCCATAATTAGAAGCAGCAGTAGGCAAGTAGAAACATTAGCAGAATCACCCCATGAAGAAATAGCTATAAATTATGTGACCATGGGAGAATCTATGAATAGAACACCAGCCAATGTCGACATTTATTTTGCAAAGAAAATTGCCACAATCATCGATCTCGATCCAGATCCTGCATCGCTCGCTGAATGTAAGAAAAGATGAGATTAACAAGATTGAAAGAAGGCAATAGAAGTAGAATTATTATCCCTGAATGAAAGAGAGGTATTTGAGCCTATAAGCCGCACACCTCCCCATGTGCACCCCGTAGGGTATAAGTGAGTATTTGTTCGAAAGAGAAAGAAAAATAATGAAGTTGTAAGACATAAATCAAGGCTTGTTGCACAAGGTTTCACTCAGCGACCAGGAGTCGATTATGAAGAAACTTATTCCCCGGTCATGGACAGAACTACCTTTAGATATTTAATCTCAATGGCAGTAAACTTGAATTTAGAAATAAAATTGATGGATGTGGTAACTGCTAACCTTTATGGAAACTTGGATTCAGATATTTATATGAAGTTACCTGAATGTATCCTTGTCCCGAACCAAGACAGAGCAAATAGAAATCTGTACAGTGTGCAACTCAGAAATTCACTGTATGGACTGAAGCAATAAGACAGAATGTGGTATAATCGCTTGAGCAACTTTCTCTACAAGAAAGACTACACGAACAATGAGGATTATCCCGGTGTTTTTATATGGCGATCCTAGGATGGATTCTGTATAATCTTAGTATATGTAAATGATCTGAATATCATCGGGACCCTAGAAGATATTAAGAAAACAAGTTCTTACTTGAGTCGGAGTTCGAAATGAAATATTTGGGTAAAACCAAATATTGCCTAGGCTTGCAACGTGAGCATACCCTTGAAGGGATTTTGGTACATCAGTCAACCTACACTCAGAAAGTGTTAGAATGGTTCGGCTTTGAAAAGGCATATCCTTCGAAAGTACCATTGGTTGGGAGATCCTTACAGCAGGAAAATGACCCGTACAAACTTAAAGAAGAGGGGGAGGAAGTCCTGGGACCGGAATTTTTGTACTTGAGTGCAATAGAAGCACTCATGTATTTAGCAAACTGTACTAGACCAGACATTGCATTTGCCGTGAACCTACTAGCAAGGTATAGTGCAGAAGCTACCAAAAGACATTGGTAGGGAATATAAGACATCTTCCGATACCTAAAGGAAGCAAAGATCTTGGTCCGTTCTACAGAAAGAACCAAGATGTAACTATGACTAGCTATACAGATGCTGGGTACCTATTAGACCCGCATACAGCTAAGCCACAAACAAGCTAAGTATTCCTATATAGTGGAACTGCAATTTCATAGAAATCATCTAAGCAAAGTCTTGTATCTACTTCGACGAACCACTCGGAATCATAGCACTGTACGAGGCTTCACAAGAATATTCTTGACTTCGACGGATGATTCACCACATCTAGCAGTCATGTGGATTGAATACTGCGCAAACCCCCACTATTATCTATGAAGATAATGCAGCATGTATTGTAAAGTGTAGATGAGTTATGTGAAGAGTCTCTCACAAAACATATCAACTTCAAGTTCTTCTATGCTCATGAATTGCAAAAGATGGACGAAATTAAGGTACTACAGATTTATTCACTAAGTCGCTTCCAGCGTCTAACTTTGAAAGATGTATACGTGGAATTGGAATGATGAAGCTTAGAGAAGTGCATAATTCATGGGAAAAATATTCACAAACTCATTATTAAAGCTGTATGACGAAGATCGAGTGCCCAAAGAATAAATCTTAGAGATTAAATGAAATTGGGTGGATTGTACTTTTTTTTCCTTGATGAGTTTTTCTGAAATTTCTCAGATAAGATTTTTAACGAGGCAATTCGTGCAACGCAGCGGAATGCATGTCATGTATTATTTCTCTAATTTTTTTCACTGAGTTTTTATGGAGTTTTGACGAGACATAAACAGGTTGGATGAGTGCTTAAGGAGAAGTGTTAAGAAACCAGATGCAGGACCGGAGAGTCCTGGCCTAGGTGGACTTCTCATCCATCCAGTTGCCTATATAAAGGAGGGGATCCTTCATGGTTATTAAGGCGTCCGGAAGGCGACGCCTAGGCGTCGCCTAGGCGAGAAGGCGTGGGGGTGGGTCAAGGCGTCGGCTCGCCTTGTCTTGCGCAAGTATGGCGTCCGCCTTAGTACCATGGCGTCCGGAAGCGTCGCCGAGGCGAGCAATGTCGAAGAACCCTAGGCAACTAAACCGAGAGAGAGAAGGGGAAAGTGGAGAAGGGAAAGCCGAATCGCCAAGAAACAAGAAAGACTCACTGGAAGGTGGAACTCGTGGCGCGGCGCCTCCATCTCGCCGCCCGCTCCCGCCTTGCGTCGCCCATCTCGGCTGTCTCGGCGCCGCCCATCTCCCGTCGCCGCGCGCCAAAGAAGGGCGACAAGGTACACCCTCCTCTCCCTCCTCTCGCTCGGTACCTCTGTTTCGCTCTGCTCTCCCCTCCTCTTGGCCTCCCCGGCTCCCCTCCCCTCCTCCCTTCTCCGGCGTCCTCGCATCCCTCTCCGCCGACCCGAGAAGGCCGGACCGCGGGTCAAGGATTCGCGCGGGCAGGCGCTGCGTGTCTGCGTCTTGCGGCGGAGGAGAAGGAGGGAGGGCGCCTCAGCGGGGAGAAGGGAAGGCATCAGAATGAGTCGCGCGAGCAGTCGCGACCATGAAGCGATCAAGCCGTCCTTCATCCGCGCAGCGACGGTCGCTTTATCTTCTTGGATCGCGGAAGTCGCGGAATCGGCGCGACGACGCCGACGGCACGAAAATCGATCTTTGGCGGCAAATTGAATCTTTGATCGAGGCCGATCTTCATGAATTGCAATGTGTTGAACTGCTGATTGCTGAAGCTGACTTGTAATGTTTATGATTCTATCTTTGTGCGAAGCAAAAAAATGACAAGTGCAAGCGCAAGTGCAAGTATTGCATCATCCGAGGCGGGTATGATCCAAAGACCGATCCAAAACTAAGGCGAAGTCTAATGATCCGGATGGAAATATGGCTATTAGTAGGAAATGTGCAATCGAGATAAGGTGATGTGTATCCTTTGTAACACCCCAAGTACAGGAGGGATCAAAAGGCTGAAGGAGCATCTTGCGGGTGGTTATTCAGATGTGGTAATATGTCCCAATACTACCACAGAAATCAGGAAAGAGATGGGAGATTATTTGAAAAAAACAAGAGAAGTAGGCCAATTTTCCTGGCGATGATGATGATGATGAAGGGGAGGTCAAGATGTGGAGGTGGTAGCACATGGCATTGGGTCCCAAGACCAAGACTCCTTTGTGAAGCCAAGTTCGAGGACACCGCCAAAAGAAGGCATGTCGCCTTTTCATTCAAGGTCAATGCAAAGGCAAAGACAAGGAGACCAAGTCGATTCTTTGGTATGCTTGGAGAACACCAAGATGTCGTAGATCAAAGACGTTGGATCTTTTCAAAGCACCATGGAGGCCAAAGACAAGGACCAAGGAAGACGGGCATTATGTGAATAAGCAATGGGCATTATGGTTCTATGAGTGTGGCATACCATTTAATGCCGCAAACTCAAAGCGCTTTGAGATTGCTTGTGAGGCCAGTGTGCAGTACGGTTCCGGGTATAAGCCTCCTAGTTTCCATGAGCTGAGGGAGCCATTGCTTCGGGAGTGCGTCAAGGAGACAAGTACTTTAAGGGAGGAGCACGAGCGGGCGTGGAAGCAATATGGTTGCACACTTATGTCGGATGGATGGTCTGATAGGAGGGGACGCCACTTGATCAACTTCCTTGTCAATAGCAGGAGGACTTACTTCTTGGAGTCCGTTGATGCATCAAGTGAACAACATGATGCAACTATGATAGCTAATTTGCTAGAGAAGAGAATTGAGGCCATTGGAAAAGACAAGGTTGTTCAAGTTGTCACCGATAATGGTGCTAACTACAAGGCAGCGGGCAAGCTTCTAATGGAGAGGATTCCTACACTGTTTTGGAGTCCTTGTGCTGCACATTGTTTGGACCTTATGTTAGAAGACATTGCGAAGTTGAAGGAATTTAAGAAGCCTATTGCACGTGCTAAGCGTGTCACCACATTCATTTATAGGCATGGTAGGCTTCTTAGTGCAATGAGGGAGAAGACAGGTGGGATGGATCTTGTGAGACCCGCTGCCACTCGGTTTGCCACAGCCTTCCTTACTTTGAAGAGCATGCACAGGCACAAGGATGCTTTGAAGTGTCTATTTGTGAGTGAATCATGGACTAAGATCAAATTGTCAAAGACAGAGGCTGGCATGCATGTGACAGATATTGTGCTCTCTAAGGAGTTCTGGAATTCAATTGAAGATTGCCTTAGAGCTTCAGCCCCACTTCTTATCGTGCTTAGGGTGGTTGATGGTGATGAGAAGCCCGCAATGCCAGAGGTTGCAAGATTAATGGCTCATGCAAAGGGAAGATTAACCTTAGCTTCTCTACCCAAAACAAGCAACGCTTGCTCAAAAGATCATTAACATTATTGAGCGACGTTGGGTGAAACAAATGGATCATCCATTGTATGAAATTTGCACTCTATTTGAACCCAGGGAAATTCTTTGCCATCCAAAAGAGTGGAGATGATACCTATGTTGGGGAGCTAAGGAGTTGCTTTAATGATGTGCTTGCAAGAATGGTACAAGATGAGAATACTCGGAACAAGATTGATGAACAAGCCATGCATTATGAGGACCAACGAGGAGATGTATTTTCAAACAAATTGGCAATCCAAAACTTAGAGTCAAGAAGCCCTAGTAAGTGTTGTTAATTTCAAAGATGTTTATTACTTTATTTCTTTCGAATTCCTAATATAATAATATATGCTAATATGCGTGTATTTTCCATGCTAGTTGATTGGTGGCGTTCATATGGTGGGCGAGCCATTGACCTACAAAGGTTTGCTAAGCGTGTTGTTAGTCTTTGTGCATCATCATCTGGTTGTGAGCGAAATTGGAGTACCTTTGAATTTGTGAGTCAATTTGTAGCTTCTTTGTGTTTATTTTTTTCTACTCAATTAGTAGCTTATGCCTTATATGTGCTTACTAATTTCAACAAGTTATTTATTCATTTTATTTGCTTTGTTTGCCATTTGTGCTTTCGTAGATGCATACAAAGAAAAGGAAGTTACTACACAAGAGATTGAATGATTTGGTCTTTGTTGCATACAATAGAAAGATGAAAACAAGGTTTCAAATGAGGCGGGAGAAAGCGGGCAAAAACTATGACCCTTTGGTCATTGAGGATTTTGATTGGGACAACGAATGGACTGACTCATTGGTTGTAGCACCTCAAGGTGGTCGTGAGTGTGACCTTACATGGGATGATGTTGATGAAGCCATTGGCGCATCACGCCGCTTCAAGGTCGCAATCTTGCAAGGCAAGCTAACAGAATAGTCATGGTGACACTATGACCTACCAAAGCGTGCAAGATCTACAACTATGGCGGTGGAAGAAGATGGCTTAGATGAGCAAGAGCAAGGCTCGGATTCGGCAATGAAGAAGATGAGGAAGAAGATCCACATGATGATGCCGATGTGAGCGATTGTGACGAAACTCCCAATCTTTGCCAAGATGGTGGAGAAAACGTGGATGCTACCAAAGAATCTCAATGAGTTTGATGATGGATCTTGAGAGATGAGAGCGTTGGACTATGCTACTTTCGTGTTGTAAACTACTATTATGTCATTAGACTACTTTAAGCTTGTGGACTTATCACCTATGTTATTTGTGTAAACTTATGTCGCTACGTTGTGCTTGTTAATTTGTTATGTTGCTCATTTTAATTCTCAGATTCACTTAATTGTTATTGTGAACTTATGTTGCATTGTTGTTCATTACTCATGTAGCTTGTTGTTTGGGAGAATTGAAGAGAGGAGAGATTGCCAACAAGGTATGTCACTCAATCCGTATTTACTCAATAAATTGGAACACAATTTGTATCTATTACATTTATAACAAACTATATGTTGAAACTTGCAAGGGGGATGAATACTACATGGGAGAAGAGCAATTGAAAAGGGGGGATGGGTGCTACATGACTCAAGAATTGGCAACAACAAGGTACTTGTCTTCTTGAAATGCTCATTTTATTCATCGCCTTAGCGCCTTAGGACGAGAGTAAGGCGTCGCCTCGCCTCACGCCTTACCGCTTAAAAGGTGTGAGGGGGGTGGGTCGCCTCGCCTCGCCTTACCGCCTTAATAACCATGGGATCCTTAACATTGTACACCGTTTTAGAAAAGTAATAAAGAGAAACTTAAAGTTTTTTTATATCTCTATGTTCAATCTAATATTTTGTTGTTATATTTTTATATTATTTTATAATTATAAATTTATCTATAAAATAATAACTCATATTAGACTCAGTTTTTCAACACATTCTAGCCACTAGCCTCGAGACACACAACCTTCCAAGCGCGCAGCATCTGGGAACCGCATATCTCCCCGCCGCGCCGCGGCATCATAACCGCCTTGGCCGCTAGGAAACCCACACCACAACATCCCACAAAACGCAGCAATATACGAAACAATCACACGCGTAAGGTTCCCCAGGGCACGCGCACCCCACCGGCCACCGCACGAATCCTAAAGTAGCCCGGAACCCTAGCCGCCATGGCCGGCGGCAAGCGCCGCCACGCGCGCAAACCCACCGCCGGCAGACCCTGGCACGGCACCGCCGCCGGCCGCCGCCGCCCCGTCCCCGAGCTGCCGTCCTTCGTCTCCCCCACTTCCGTTGCCGCCGTGTTCTCCTCCTCCTCCTCCGCCGGCCGCGGGCGCGGGCGAGGCGGCAGGCGCGGCGGGGCTTCGCCCGCCACGGCCGACTCCTCCCACGCCGTACCCTTCAGTTACCCCGCCCTCCGCTCCTGCTCTGCCTCCTCCGAGGGGGCGGCGCAGGTGCTGGAGGTGACCGTCGACACCGCCCCCTGCGCTGACCCGGCCGCCTCCGTCCCGCTGTACTCGCACGGCCCAGACGTGGTCGGCGGGCTCGGGCTGGGGTTCCATAGCGAGAAGGAAGCGGACGACGAGGAGGCCGGTGAGAGTGGGCTGCATCCCGGGTTAGGATTCCGGGATGGCGGCAACGAAGATATGCAGGTTGAGGTGGAGGAATTGGAGGAGGCCTCCTTCGTGACGCCGAGGCAGTCCAAGGAGAGGTGGAATGCGGGATTTTTGTCAATTGGGGGAGTTAGGATCTACACCGAGGATACCTCATCACCGGAGTCAGAGGGGATGGGTGGATCCGACGATGAATCCGAATCCGATTATGAGGCGAGAGATGGCAATGATGATGGTGATAGCGACGAGGAAGTTAGTGATGATGATGATGAGGGAGATTCAGAGTCTGATGAGGAGTCGTCAGGGTCAGATTCAGAGGAGGATTTGAGCATTGGGGATTCATCGGTTGATGGTGAGGTTGTTGCCGATTACATGGAGGGGATTGGTGGCAGTGAGGAGCTGTTGAACAGTAAGTGGGTGGCTTGTATGAAGTTGGCTGATTCAGATGATGAAGATCAGATGGATACGGATGAGGATGAAGCTGGGTTCTTGACGAAGGGGAAGGGGAAGGGGAAGGAAAAACTTGAGGGTGATGCGCTAATGAGTGCATCCGAGCTGTACGGGATGAAGAGGCCAAACTCGGCTGAACGGCGAAACGGAAAGGGCACTGGTGGCAGCGTGTGTGACAGGGATCTGTCAAGCATGCGAGTGATGGGGCTGGAGGATATGATGATGGTAAAGGATGTACGGATGGCTAACCGGTCAAGGAAGGGGGCAAAGGCAGGGTCATCATCGTCTCAGCTCTCCAGGTCCTGGCCTAACGAGGGTAGGAAAAGCAAGAAGTATCATAGTGTACCTGGTATGAAGTCTCCCTTCTTTTCTGTTGTTTTTCTTTGTCATCTGGAGTAATTTGTTAGGTTGAAGTCGAAATCCAAATTTGGAAAAAAATGGAATGATCCTGACCAAACACGCCTTGTAGGCACATTCTTTGAAATAGTAGTCTGCCTGAAAGCAAGAATCTCATGGGGCTTAGCGAATTGAAAATTATGACTTCATATATCTAATCTAATTATCAAATATGTAGGTCTACTGGTTTTTTTGCAAGCAATTTCAGTATAAAAGTCCGAGGGCCAGATTTGGCAGTGTACGAGAGTAAAATACAGACGTGGTTTGTTTGAAAGTTTACTTTTGAATTTGATTATACATTTCCCTAGCTCAAGATGGCAGAAAGAAGATCTAAACTTTGGTAATTTGTTATCGTATATTGAGATTGTGCTTGTTATTGTAGTATTGTAACTCAATTCCTATTCTTGCCTTTTAGTAGAGGTCATGGCAGGCGATCTGTATTAGTTTCAATAAAGGGCACTAGGATGGTCGGCCAATAATGATTCTATTAGTTTCAATAAAGGGCACTAGGATGGTCGGCCAATAATGATTCTAGTATATGCTGCCATTTCTTCGCCTAAAATATAAGATTTTCTGTCTCTTAATGTACCTTTGGCACAACTAGCTGAGCATATGGTGTGGACTTTGTGATTTGTTTGTAGTTGCATGCAAAAGTTCATATAAACCATAAAAATTTAGAAGTCTTCAGGAAAGGTGGATATCCTTGATGCAAGATGACTTGGCAGTGGTTACATTACAGCTTTCTTTGTTCACATTTTTTATCACTACATAATGTGTTTGTCTTGTGATGGAGTCATAACATTTGGTGGGTATGATTCAGGTGAAAAAAAGAAGCACAGGAAGGAACTCATTGCAAAGAAGCGCCATCAACGAATGCTAAGTAGAGGAGTTGATTTAGAGCAAATAAATACTGTAAGTAAAATAATTGCTTTATGAACATAATTATTGTGAAGATGGTTGCAAGTTTTGTCCATTTGTTTGTTTCTAAAGAATCAGGATAGGAATATATTTGTTATAATTTGATAGTGCTTGTCCAGTTCAAGGTGTGCAACAAAACATTTATGGGAGCTTTTTGTTTAACGAATTTCTATGATAGAACAGTCAATATTTCTATATGTCAAGTTGCAGAATCGGAGGAATAAATAAATAGATATTGGGGCTTGTACAAAGTTCTGTGATTAGTAGTTACTACATTCTATCAAGACATTTTCGTTCTATCCTCTTCATATCTTGTCAGCCATCCATATTTTGCATTTTCAAACTATTACCACAGGAGTGCACTTGTGTGCATTGGTGCATCAGCAAATTTCTCATACAACATACACAGTACAGATAACTGTTGCTGAATATTGAACCCTAGTTGAAAAAATGCATGTCCACTGTAGCTTTGTTATGTTCTCATGTTGCTTTTCTGTTCTTTTTAACCTGCCCATATTATTATTGAACTTTGAGCTCTCTAATTTCCTGAAACCGGAATACTTATGCTTTCTGTTCTAGGATGATGTTATCTGTTGTTTTTTCCGGTTCCTTACTAGTAAAAGCTAAAAGCTTTTTAATGATGGGTGGTCCGTTTTTTTTACTCTATGCAGAAATTGAGGAAGATGGTTGTAGATCAGGTTGATATGTTATGTTTTCAACCAATGCACTCTCGAGACTGTTCTCAGGTATCAGGTGTATGACCATCTATCATTCATTTTGCAGGTTGCTTGTTGAAGCAGTTTGTGATAATTAATTACTTCAAATAAATCTCAAGTCAATTTATGTGTGTGTTCTATGTAACAAAAGTGATAATTTTCCAGTCTACATGCCATTAACCTGTTATTGGTGAACAACAGTGAAGTTACATGAATTATGAAGCAATTAATGCCAATTTGGATAGGACACAATCAAAACACTACTACGTTGATGCTACACAAATTTAATTATGTCTCATACTGTATCACGCCTATTCATATTACTTATTTCTTATTGAATTTTGTAGGTACAACGCCTTGCATCCATTTATCACTTGAAGAGCGGGTGTCAAGGTTCAGGCAAGAAAAGGTAAATGCTATAACTGTCATATATGAGCTTTCCATGAAGTAAATTACCATCCCTAATATAACACTTCATATCATCTTGAATCCTGACACATCCAGTTGATACTTGGGAGTTATGTGCAGAAAGTTGCATGACTACTTTCATGACAACTCATTTTCCTATCTCTTGGATGGATGGTGACCATGGTTTAGTAGGTTAAATATCCTTGATATATTCTTACTTATGTTGCAGCGCAGTAAGGAGATGTGAGGACCCCGGATTATTGGGCTTGTAATGCTTAGTCACCAGTTGACCCTAGCATCACAAACGAAATAACCCGTGTCTTCGAGATATGTATACTTCCTTAAATGCAAGATATACATCTCTTTACAAAATTCATGCATCAATTCCATTCATTCACATAGAACCGAAGCAAAGCAACAAACCAGAAGATAACATAAATAAAGGATAGTTATTACACAAGAGAGGCCGACCGGCCAAAAGACATATACCAACAGAAATTTAACAGTGGAAGCAAAAGTGCCATAAGATTGCCATAAAATCAAAAGAGCCAATCAGTGTGCTTTTAACCCACAAGGCAACCGATCGGACCGCCAAACTAGTCGTCGAATCCACAGCACATCTCGCAAAAGTGAGGCCCTTGGGGCTCACCTTCTTCCTCTGCAAACAAAAGCAAATTGAAAAAAAGTGGGTGAGTACTTTGAATGTACTCGCAAGATATATAAGAATGATAACAAACCTGAACAATAACTATATGCAAGCTTATTTAAGTGGAGCAGGCTAGGACTTAAATTTTTAAGCATAAAGCAGGTTTTATTTGCAATAATGTAGTACATTGAAAAACAAGTTAACAAATCTGTTTTTAATGTTCAAATAAACGTAAATGACAACAATATAACAGTAGATATATGACAACAACAATCCTGGAAGTGACTAACCCATTAGTCACCACAACAATAACATGAATTACCCATTCATGCCAACCATGTCAAATTTTAATTTAAAAAGGTTGTAGTCTAGTTCTTGCACGACCTTACCAAGCATGTCCATAACCTCGGACGAGGCTATTCGAATAGTTTTATCCTGCGCAGGGTGTACCAATGTACCCACACGCTGCATCGCCTTTTGCCAAGCTATTAAGCACACTTCCTTAGGTATGCCGGCACGGCTAAGTCCTACAAGACATTTTCAATATTGTGTATTAACTACGAGCCGCCCGTATAGATAGAAACCCATACGTTGTGTCGGAGTCATTGTAAAGCCTCGGTCAACTACCCGTCGCAGGTAAAGCCTTGGACAACTACAATGCTCTTCGAGGTGGAGAGCCTACCCGGAATCTCCACCACCGCACACCCAACACAAGAACACATATCATGTTTCACACAACACACACAATCCCCTCCTGCGACTCGGAGATAACACACGCCAAAGTACTTAGTCAAGAGAGGTCCCATATCCCTCTCGCATGGTTAGCACGCATAAGCGCTTGGCTTAGTGACACAAGTAACTCGGTCTTTGATGACCTAGGCACCATTCCATTCACACCAACAGATCACACCAACATACCATTGTGCCCAAGTCTAAAACAATTTTATTTTCGCTTTTGACTTTACCAAAATTAACAAAGCACAAAGTCTTTGGACATAATGGAGTAATAATTATATTTGTGTGATCAAGATCATCGACTAAGTCGATGATCGCCAATACTACCGACATCTAAGCATTTCTAAGCATGACAAATAAAAGAAAATAAAAGAGCATAATTAAATCACCGGGCTCTAATTCACCAGCGATATTAATAACTTATGGTTGTGGCAGGGGATAACACTTTAATGGCAACAATGCATTAGGAATAACTACCTCTAATCAGGACAAAATAATTGGACACAAAAGCAATGCATACATATAATTTGTAAACAAGATAGTAGACTTTGAAAGTAATGGGACATTTATGATCAAATATCTTGCACCTTCTTGTGGGTCAAGGTGTTCTTGAGGATCAATAATACTATCAACGTGCTCTTCGGATCCTAACGAGAAAGCAAAAAGCAACCGATAAGAACGAATAAAATGCAAAGACCCAACAGTAAACTCTTTCCAAAAATTCGAAAATTTTTACAGTAGCAAGACCATGATTTATAGAGAATTTAGCAACAAGAACCAATTGATTTGGATTCTTAATGCCAAAGATATGACCAAAACAATTTTGCTCAGCTTTTATAAATAAAAAAATGCTACTATTCATTAGCAAAAATTTCGGAGCTATCTTTGGGGTTGGAAACATTTTTAGATTAAAGTTGATTGAAAACATAACCCACAAAATTTGAATCTCGAAAAGGATTTAAAATGAATTAGTTATGCATTTTACAAGTTATCATATTTTTCATTGATAAATAAATCCTTTGGGAAAATCGTAATTTTGAAAAGACGTGGCGAACGAGGCGTCGATCTTGGATCCGACGGTCCGCGCCCCAATATTAACGCTGTGGCATGAAACCACAGTCGTTAACCGTTGGATCAAGATCCAGCGGCCCACGACCACTTTAGTCGAGCCGCGAGCGATCCGGACACTGGTCGTCCGCCGTTGGATCCGGATCCAAGCGGTTCATGTGGATCCGAGCGCGCGGCCGATCCGAACGAGCCCACGCGACGCGGCCGTTGATCTCGGGATCGACGCCCGCGCGACTTGAATCGGGCCGTTGATCTAGGATCCAACGGCCCACGGATCAAGCGTCGTTAGTTCAAAACCCGCGTGAGCGTGGGGCGTAGATCTTAGGATCGACGGTCCACAACGATCGCGTTCAAAGGTGCGTCCAGTTTTCGTCCGACAAAATGGCCGGAAGATCGGCTGCCGCGGCGGCTCTCTGCCGCGGCGGTGCGAGCAAACGCTAAAATGAGTCCTTAACACTCTTGCGCACACAATGGTACCGGCGATTTTGGTGCGGCGGCCTAGAACGCCAACAAGCCGGAGATAACCGCGCGAGCAAAAAGACCGAAGCGAAAAATGCAAGCGAGCTCATTGCGGTCCAAGGGAGCGAGTGCCCGATAGCCCGGGACTAAAGAGAGGTTACCGAGCCCAAAGAAGGCACGGAGGAGACTCGAATCGGCTCGGGTGAAGAAGAGTGGTTTTTAGGTAAAAGGGGCAATCCGAATTGAATCGCTCTCTTCATCAAAAGCAAAATTGACAGAGGGTTAATACTCTATGAGATGCTAAATGGCGAGAAGCAAAGGTTTTGAAGAGAAGGCCGGAACACCACTTTCACCGAAGGACTTGGATCTTCAACAATGGCGTACGAGAGAAAAATCCACGAAGGAGCTCGCTCGGTGCACTAGAAGTGATCTTTGAAGCTTAAGGGTGTTCAAAGGATGCTAAGGAAGCCTCTGGTAGAGTTTTATAGCCGGAGGAGCAAGAGGAGCAACGGCGAGAAAAATGGCTTTACACCGAAGTTGAGGTCACGAAGGCGACAAGGCGTGTAACAGCAGGGAGACGACGGTATGGAGGCGGCGGACGGGAGATTAAACGCGGAAGAGCCGTTGGTCGAAAGGAGACGCGACCGCTCGCCGGAAGCGTCTTGTGCGTCACCATCTGTTGACTTTTACGATGCGCGAGGAGCGAGGAAGACGAAAGACGGTAGTTGGATTTAATCGGACGGTGAAAAGAGCGGAGTTGATTACAACGATTCGATCGCGCGCTTGATCTCGGGCCGTTCGATCTTGATCCAACGGCTCACAACCCCGCTTTGACCGAGTCGCCGGTGCGTTTAGTTGGTTGGACCGAGTCCATTGGCTCGAGCGAGTCCGTTCGAACCCGAGGAGCAGTGCAAACTAATTATAATTTGAATTTTAAACATCGATTTTTGAGGAATTATTTGAGGTAGCAAACAAACTCCAAAATTTATGAAATTTTAGCTGGAGCTTCTTGACAGCAGGAGGAACCTCCATAAAATTTTGAGAGATTTTCATGCACTGAATTATTCTCCGAAATTCGAAGAGGGAAAATAGGGTTTGACCAGTTTGACTTGCCTCCAAAATTATCAAATAATTTCTAAAAATCATGAGATAATTCAGAGGTGTTGCCAAGCCTCTCTAGAACTCAGGAAAAAGATTTTCAAGGGTTTGGCAAAAGACCTTTGCCAAGGAGGGTTTTTGATAAGAGTCAAAAGAGAATTTAAATTGGATTTTCCATAATTCTTTTGAAAAGAATTACCAAAAATAGCCAAGTCTTCAAGATGCAAGAAAAGTTTTAATTTCTTGTGATTTTCTTACATTTGAAACACAAACCCATATTTGGGATGTTACAAAACCTCCCCCCTTACAAAAATCTCGTCCCGAGATTTGGCTTACTCGGCAAAGAAAGATGGATAGTCCGCCCGGAGACGATCTTCCCTTTCCCAAGTAGCCTCATCCTCAGAATGGTTCGACCACTGAACTTTGAGGAATCTGATGGTTTTATTCCTCGTTCTTCGTTCAGCCTCATCGAGTATGCGAACAGGATGCTCGCGATAGGTCAAATCTTCTTGGACATCGAGAGTTTCCAACGGGGCTTCCTCAGTTGGAACACGGAGGCACTTCTTTAGTTGGGACACATGGAAAACATTATGTACCCCTTCGAGTGCAGCTGGCAATTCCAACTTATAGGCAACAACTCCTTTCTTCTCGATAACACGGTAAGGACCGACATATCGAGGAGCTAACTTGCCCTTGACGCCGAAACGCTGATGGCCCTTCAAAGGAGAGACTTTGAGATAAACAAAGTCATCCGGCTCAAAGCTCAATTCACGGCGACGGCGATTCGCGTAGCTCTTTTGCCTGGATTGAGTTGTGCGTAACCGATCACGAACGAGCTGGACTTGGCTCTCGGCCTCATTGATCGAGTCCGGGCCAAAGAAAGGTCTTTCGCCCGTCTCCGACCAATTCAACGGGGTTCTGCACTTTCTCCCGTATAAGGCCTCGAAGGTGACATGCCAAGACCGGCTCGAAAGCTGTTGTTGTAGGAAAACTTCGGCAAAAGGCAAGCATTTCTCCCAATTCTTTCCATAGGAGAGGACACAAGCACGAAGCATGTCTTCCAACACTTGGTTGACCACTTCGGTTTGACCATCGGTTTGGGGTGATATGTTTGTGCTAAAGGTAAGACAGGTTCCATAGCCTCTTGCAAACTTTGCCAAAAGCGAGAGGTGAAAAGAGAACCACGATCCGAGACAATTGTCTTAGGTACCCATGTAAGCTCACGATGCGGGCAAAGTAGAGATCCGCGAGAAGACCTACGGAGATCCGTCTTGGTGGAAGGAAGTGAGCCACCTTAGTTAGCCGATCAATGACAACCCGGATGGCATCATTGCCCTTGGAAGTCGAGGCGCACCGGTGATAAAATCCATCCGTCGAATCCCACTTCCATTCGAGGAATAGGCAAAGGCCGGCGATCGCCGACGCCGATGCTCGGCCTTGACACGACGACATCGTCGCGCTTAACAACGAACCGCAATTTCCCTCTTCATTCGGGTCCACCAAAATCCTCGACGGAGATCTTGATACATCTTTGTGGCCGGGATGAATAGACAAAGCGAATCATGGGCCTCATGAGAATCAAATCCGCAATTCCATGTCCTTTGGAACCACAAGGCGTTGCCGAACCTTACAACACCATGCTCATCCTCGAGAAGCACTTGGTCGCACTTCTCGATATTTTCCTTGATGCGGTTCACTCCAACATCGATTGTTGAGCGATCTTAATCCGATCTACCAAGGTTGGTTGCACAACCAAGGCAAATGAGGAACCATGCTCAACCAATCCCAAGTTGAGGCGTCAAATTCCTCCGAAGGGTGGGTTGGCGTTCTCGAAACAACAAGACATTGCAATGCGCTGCGATCGAGTGCATCGGCAGCGGCGTTAGCCTTGCGGATGGTAGTGAATACCCATGTCATAGTCCTTGATCAACTCCACCATCTCTTTTGCCCGAGATTCAGATCGGTTGGGTGAACAAATACTTTAAGCTTTTGTGATCCGAATACACCATAGCGATTTTCGATTAGGTAATGTCGCCAAATCTTAAGTGTATGAATCACCATGACTAATTCCAAATCATGGGTAGGATAGTTGAGTTCATGGGGTCTCAATTGCCTTGATGCATAGGCCACTACCTTGCCTTCTTGCATAAGGACGCAAGCGAGTCCTCTACGAGAAGCATCGCAAAAGATATCGAAGCTTTGATGAATATCGGGAAGAACGAGAACGAGCGGTGGTCAAGCGCTTCTTGAGTACTTGGAAGCTTTCTCACAAGCATCGGACCACAAGAACTTCTTGTCCTTCTTGAGCAACTCAGTCATCGGCCGCGATCTTGGAAGTTCTCGATAAAGCGGCGATAATATCCGGCTAAACCGAGAAAACTCCGCGCCGGTCACAAGTAGGTGACACCAAGAAAGAACATCGATCTTACTAGGATCAGCGGCTCGCCTCTGTCGAAAGAACATGACCCAAGAAGGCCACTTCCTTTAACCAGAATGCGCACTTGCTGAACTTCGCATACAGCTGATGCTCGCAAAGCTTGCCTAACACAAGTCTTAGATGCTCATCATGTTCCTCATCGTCCTTAGAATAGATAAGAATATCATCGATGAAGACCACGACAAACTTATCCAAATACTCCATGAATACCGAATTCATGAGGTTCATGAACAAGGTGGGAGCATTGGTTAAGCCAAATGACATGACGGTATACTCATACAAGCCATAGCGAGTAGAAAGCCGTCTTTGGAATATCCTCGGTCGTATCCGAACTTGATGATATCCCACTCTCAAATCAATCTTGGAGAATACTCGAGCTCGGTTAATTGATCAAAGAGATCATCAATGCGGGCAATGGATACTTGTTCTTTCGAATTACCTCATTAAGCGGACGGTAATCAACGCGACATCGCAAAGTATTGTCCTTCTTCTTTACGAAGATTGCGGACAACCCCACGGAGATGAGCTAGGCGGATGAAGCCTTTCTCCCGTAGCTCACCAAGTTGCTTCTTCAACTCCACCAACTCGTTTGGTGGCATCCGATAATGCATCTTTGAAATCGAGGCGTCAGGGAACCAATTCAATGACAAACTCGAGGTCTCGGTGGTGGCATCCTGGAAGATCTTCGGGAAAGACATCAACGAAGTCACGAAGCGTGGGGACTTCACTAATATCTAGGCGGGCTTCGCTTTAAGCGCGAAAAGATGCGGACCTAGCGGCTTGGCGGCGCTTAACCTTTCCCGGAAGGACTAGATAGAGACACACTTCTTGGCGCAATCGATTTGTCCCTTATCTTTGAGACAACCAATCCATACCAAGAATTACATCTAGACTTCTTTGAATGGAGGAGGATAAGATTCGCAAGGAATCTTACTCCTCGATTTCAATTGGGACATCCCTACACTCGATTCGACTCTCAACTCGAACCGGAGAGCGAATGAGCAATGGGACCAATAATGGAGTAAAGAGGAGCTCGCTAATAGCGAGAAAAGACTCGAAATAAAAGAATGAGATGCTCTGAATCAAACAAAGCGAAGAGCGAGAATGAGAGTTAATGAAAGTGTACCCGGACGACATCGGGTGCCTCTGTGCCTCCTCTGTGAGATGAGGTTGACGCGACCACTACCCACGCCTTGGGTAGTAGGGACTATCTTGAGTCTGAGAAGAACCACCTCGGCCGCGTCCTCCATTAGGACGAGGGTCGCTCTGTCTTCTTAGGGCATTGGTTCGCGTAATGCCCCTTCTGGTTGCAGGCGAAGCAAGTGACTCCGGCAGCCGGGTTGCGGGAGCCACCCTGCTGACTCGCAGGTGCACGTGATTGGGGCACGGCTGCGAAGGATGAGGCAGTCTTGGCGACCTCGAAGTCTGGCTGCGGGACGCGACCCCTGAGACGGACTGAAGCGGGGATAGCTGGCCCTAGATGACTTCTGGGCCTCCCACTTACGCTTGCGGGAATCCACAAGCGCTCTACCTGAGTGCTCGGCGACAATGGCCTTGTCCGCCAAGGCACGGAAATCTGGGAAGTCGGCGATGGATAGCTTGTCCCAAGCTCCTCGGACAAACCATCCTTGAACTTCTCTTGCTTGGCCTCATCGGTGGCCACCTCTTGAGAGCATAACGAGCCAAATGGTTAAACTTCGTACAAGTACTCAGAATGGCGAAAGCGTCCTTGTCGGCGACAAGAACTCCTTCTTCTTGACCTCATCGGTAGGAAGGAATGTGACTCGACGGAGGCGGTCTGAAACTCCTCCCGGTGACGGTGTGGCCGTCAGTGCATGGCGAAAACTCTCCCGCCAAGACAAAGCCGCACCCTCCGGTGGTGCGATGCAAGCAGCGCCTTCTCGTGCTCACGGCGCTGCGCTATCTGGCTCCGCTCCACGCGACGAAGCCGATCGTGCTGCGTCAAGCGAGTCCTCGGACTGAGAAGCGTGGGAAGTGAGTGCGAAGAAACTCCGCAAGTCCCCACGCGGTGGTGTCCACCCCTGCCCGGATCTGAAGCCGGTGAAGGCGGATGTGTTTGCGCGATGGCGTCGAGAAGAACCCTCTGTCCTCTGCGGTTGCGCTCGATCGAAGGAGGACCTCGGCCATGGTCGGAGGAGGAGGAAGATCCTCGTCCGGACCAGCTGACTGGCCTTGGCCGCTACGAGTGCGTCCGACCATCCTGTTACAAGAAACTTGGGTTAAAAACTAGATCCGAAAATCAAAGTCGAAATGAAGCAAAAAGCTAACGACTAGGGGAATGGAATATCACTCTAATCGAAAGCCGAAAACAGCAAGTATATAACTTAAACAGGCTTATAAAAAGACTCCAAAAATCGTAACGAATCACCAACCAAAACTCAACTTCCCAATGCAACTAACCCGTATTGAATGAACGAGTAATTGTTTGAGAAGATAAAAATCAGAAGATTAAGGTAAAATCTAATACCACTAAAGATCAAGGTTACCTCAACGAAAATAATGTTAGATACATAGCTAACTAATATCACATCTTACCCTTCTATTCCCACAAGTTTTAGTTGATTATCCTCTCATTTTCTACCCCATTAGAAACCATCGAGCTTGCTGTCCGGAAATTGAGGTTGCTGTAGTGATTCTGCATCCAAGCTTCCAGTCGAAGTCTTTCATTATAGAAACTTCAAAATCTGGCACACTTCAATTTGCCAAGCTCAGTGGTCCTATCAGAAACCATTGAGCTCGCTGTCTGGAAATTGAGGCGTCTTGTCGATTCCGCATCAAGCCTCTAGCCAAATCTTGATCCGAAACTTCAAAACCCTAAGCACTTCAATTTGCCAAACTCAGTGGTTCCCAAAACCCATTTAATCGATAACACTATCTTTGAAGGAAGAAGAGGTAAACAATTTTCAAAACTCAAATTAGAGTGAGATGCGAGGAGAAAGCTAAGATAGGTAAGGAATAAAATCTGAGAATTCCTTAAGCTTTCAAAAATCATTTGATACTTTGAAATTAAGTTTATCAAAATATCCTAAAAGCGACCAACTTGGGTTACTACACAACATGGCTCGATACCAAACTTTGTGAGGACCGGATTATTGGGCTTGTAATGCTTAGTCACCGATTGACCCTAGCATCACAAACGAAATAACCGTGTCTTGAGACATGTATACTTCCTAAATGCAAGATATACACACCTCTTTACAAAATTCATGCATCAATTCCATTCATTCACATAGAACCAAGCAAAGCAACAAACCGAAGATAACATAAATAAAGGATAGTTATTACACAAGAGAGGCCGACCGGCCAAAAGACATATACCAACAGAAATTTAACAGCGGAAGCAAAAGTGCCATAAGATGGCTATAAAACCAAAAGAGCCAATCAGTGTGCCTTTAACCCACAAGGCAACCGACCGGACCGCCAAACTAGTCGTCGAATCCACAGCACATCTCGCAAAAGTGAGGCCCTTGGGGCTCACCTTCTTCCTCTGCAAACAAAAGCGACCCGACAAAAGTGGGTGAGTATTTTGAATGTACTACTTAAGATATATAAGAATGATAACAGACCTGAACAATAACTATATGCAAGCTTATTTAAGTGGAGCAGGCTAGGACTCAAATTTTTAAGCATAAAGGAGGTTTTATTTGCAATAATGTAGTACATTGAAAAGCAAGTTAACAAATCTGTTTTTAATGTTCAAATAAACGTAAATGACAACAATATAACAGTAGATATATAACAACAACAATCCTGGAAGTGACTAACCCATTAGTCACCACAACAATAGCATGAATTACCCATTCATGCCAACCATGTCAAATTTTAATTTAAAAAGGTTGTAGTCTAGTTCTTGCACGACCTTACCAAGCATGTCCATAACCTCGGACGAGGCTATTCGAATAGTTTTATCCCTGCAGGGGTGTACCAATGTACCCACACGCCAGACCGCCTTTTTGCCAAGCTATTAAGCACATTTCCTTAGGTATGTCGGCACGGCTAAGTCCTACGAGACATTTCCAATATTGTGTATTAACTACGAGCCGCCCGTATGGATAGAAACCCATACGTTGTGTCGGAGTCATTGTAAAGCCTCGGTCAACTACCCGTCGCAGGTAAAGCCTTGGACAACTACAATGCTCCTCCAAGTGGAGAGCCTACCCGGAATCTCCACCACCGCACACCCAACACAAGAACACATATCATGTTTCACACAACACACACAACCCCCTCCTGCGACTCGGAGATAACACACGCCAAAGTACATAGTCAAGAGAGGTCCCATATCCCTCTCGCATGGTTAGCACGCATAAGCGCTTGGCTTAGTGACACAAGTAACTCGGTCTTTGATGACCTAGGCACCATTCCATTCACACCAACAGATCACACCAACATACCATTGTGCCCAAGTCTAAAACAATTTTATTTTCAGTTTTTGACTTTACCAAAATTAACAAAGCACAAAGTGCTGGACATAATGGAGTAATAATTATATTTGTGTGATCAAGATCATCGACTAAGTCGATGACTGCCCAATACTACCGACATCTAAGCATTTCTAAGCATGACAGCGAAAAGAAAATAAAAGAGCATAATTAAATCACCGGGCTCTAATTCACCAGCGATATTAATAACTTATGGTTGTGGCAGGGGATAACACTTTAATGGCAACAATGCATTAGGAATAACTACCTCTAATCAGGACAAAAATAATTGGACACAAAAGCAATGCATACATATAATTTGTAAACAAGATAGTAGACTTTGAAAGTAATGGGACATTTATGATCAAATATCTTGCACGCTTCTTTGTGGGTCAAGGTGTTCTTGAGGATCAATAATACTATCAACGTGCTCTTGGATCCTAACGAAAGCAAAAGCAGCCGATAAGAACGAATAAAATGCAAAGACCCAACAGTAAACTCTCTCCAAAAATTCGGAAAATTTTACAGTAGCAAGACCATGATTTATAGAGAATTTAGCAACAAGAACCAATTGATTTGGATTCTTAATGCCAAAGATATGATCAAAACAATTTTGCTCAGCTTTTATAAACAAAAATGCTACTATTCATTAGCTAAAATTTACGGAGCTATCTTGGGGTTGGAAACATTTTTAGATTAAAGTTCGATTGAAAACATAACCCACAAAATTTGAATCTCGAAAAGGATTTAAAATGAATTAGTTATGCATTTTACAAGTTATCATATTTTTGATTGATAAATAAATCCTTTGGAAAATCGAATTTTGAAAAGGCGTGGCGAGCGAGGCGTCGATCTTGGATCCGACGGTCGCGCCCCAGCTATTAGCGCTGTGGCCATGAAACCGGTCGTTAACAGTTGGATCGGGATCAACGGTCCCGACCACTTTAGTCGAGCGCGGGCGATCCGGGACACTGGTCGTCCGCCGTTGGATCTGGATCCAACGGTTCATGTGGATCCGAGCGCGCGGGCTGATCCGAACGCGCCCACGCACGCGAGCCGTTGATCTGGGATCCGACGCCCCGCGCGACTTGAATCGGGGCCGTTGATCTAGGATCCAACGGTCCACGGATCAAGGCGTGCGTTAGTTCAAAACCCCGCGTGAACGTGGGCCGTAGATCTTAGGATCGACGGTCCACAACGATTCGCGTTCAAAGGTGCGTCCCAGATTTTCGTCCGACAAAAATGACCGGGAAGATCGGCTCGCCGCCGGCGGCTCTGGCCGCGGCGGTGCGAGCAAACGCCTAAAATGAGTCCTTAACACTCTTGCGCACACAATGGTACCGGCGGTTTTGGCTGCGGCGGCCTAGAACGCCAAGCAAGCGAGAGATAACATGGCGAGCAAAAAGACCAAAACGAAAAATGCAAGCGAGCTCGATTGCGGTCCAAGGAAGCGAGTGCCGATAGCTGGGGACTAAAGAGAGGTTACCGAGCCCAAAGAAGGCACGGAGGAGAGTCGAATCGGCTCGGGTGAAGAAGAGTGGCTTTTTCGGTAGAAAGGGGCAATCCGTAATTGAATCGCTCTCTTCATCAAAAGCAAAATTGACAAAGGGTTAATACTCTATGAGATGCTAAATGGCGAGGAAGCAAAGGTTTTGAAAGAAGAACACCACCGCCCGAACACCACTTTCAGAAGGACTTGGATCTTCAACAATGGCGCCGAGAGAAAAATCCACGAAGGAGCTCACTCGGTGCACTAGAAGTGATGCTGAAGCTTAAGGGTGTTCAAAGGATGCTAAGGAAGCCTCTGGTAGAGTTTTATAGCCGGAGGAGCAAGAGGGAGCAACGGCGAGAAAAATGGCTTTACAGAGTTGAGGTCACGAGGCGACAAGGCGAATAATGTTAGGAGGCGGCGATCGTGGAGGCGGCCGGACGGGAGCATTAAATGCGGAAGAGCCGTTGGCCGAAAGGAGACGCGACCGGGCTCTGCCGAAGCGTACTGTGCACGTCACCACTGTTGACTTCGGCCGAGCGCGAATGAGGAAGACGAAAGAGGACGGTAGTTGGATTTAATCGGACGGTGAAAAAGCGGGTTGATTACAACGATTCGATCGCGCTTGATCTCGGGCCGTTCGATCTTGATCCAACGGCTCACAACCCCAGCGCTACCGGTCGAGTCGCCGGTGCGTTTAGTTGGTTGGACCGAGTCCATTGGCTCGAGCCCGAGTCTTGTTCGAACCCGAGGAACAGTGAAAACCAATTAGAATTTGAATTTTAAACATCTGATTTTTAAGGAATTATTTGAGGTAGCAAACAAACTCCAAAATTTATAAAATTTTAAGCTGGAGCTTCTTGTGTGCAGGAGGAACCTCCCATAAAATTTTCAGAGATTTTCATGCCTTGAATTATTCTCCGAAATTCGGAAGAGGGGAAAATAGGGTTTGACCTGTTTGACTTGCCTCCAAAATTATCAAATAATTTCTAAAAATCATGAGATAATTCAGAGGTGTTGCCAAGCCTCTCTAGAACTCAGGAAAAAGATTTCCAAGGGTTTGGCAAAAGACCTTTGCCAAGGAGGGTTTTTGATAAGAGTCAAAAGAGAATTTAAATTGGATTTTCCATAATTCTTTTGAAAAGAATTACCAAAAATAGCCAAGTCTTCAAGATGCAAGAAAAGTTTTAATTTCTTGTGATTTTCTTATATTTGAAACACAAATCCATATTTGGGATGTTACAAGAGAACACCAAATTGCACATATCATTATGCATACGATGGTGCGAGTTCATGTCCTGGTCGGAGTACCAGGGATTTCCTGTGAGGACTGTTTAAGCAAATGTCTTTGCATAACTGCCACCATGCCAAGTGGACATGCACTAATAGTTTTAGGGTCTAATACTTTCCAATGCCTGTGCAGCTGAGGCAGATCATCCCTAATTCTTCTCCAAAATTTAGTCATCGAGACAAATTACTGGTTTAACTTCATATTTTCTATGTTATCTTAATCTTGAGGTAGGATGGCGCATGACCTCCTGCTGCAATGAACCATTAGTCCTTTTGTGGACAATGGTAAAGGCTTAGTGGTTTACTAACCACTGCCCTGTATTGCATGGGCACTGATACGAGAGACGTATGACACTGACATGTGCGCTTGTCGTGTTCAATCCGAATACTGTCTGATAAGACAAACACGTAAGCAATGTGTCCGTGCATATATCAACTACCATAACCTGGTTATCTTACCAAAACGACTATGCGTCTGCTAGCTGCAGGACGTTGCACCCGCCATCCATACACTTGTGATGCATTATACCTTTTTTTGTGCTTTTCATGTTTAATCACTTAATTTATGTTGAGTTGCTAGTGTTTGCCAATTTTTTTCAAAATCAATTACGGAAATGCAATTGGGATTAATGTAGAAACAATATATTTATTGGTTAAGATCAGTTAATGCAGGTGCCTTGTCGCCACCATGACCTGGTAAATTTTTTTGAGATGATAATCAGGTAAAAATTGGCATCATATGTCGTTGTGTACTATATTAAAATCTAGTGGTGACTGGTGAGGTTGAGTATATAAAAATTTACTCCACATCTCCACCGATTTGCATTCTAATTACTTTAATTAAATAAAAAATACATTGTATGAACATTCTTTGATCTATTGAATTCAATGGACTTGGGTCAAACTTTAACACAATGTTCTTGTTATTCAGCATCACATATTTACTGTTTGAACTAGCAAACATTCTGCCATGGTAATTTTTTTTTGCTTTTATAGCTTATACTTGCCGTAAAATCAGTAATTCTGCTTTGCAGATTTGTTACTGTGGCATTAACTGGACAGTCTTCCTTTCCATCCGCACATGGCCAAGTCCGACTTGATAAAGTAGGTGTTCATATTATTTGGACACTATTATGTTAGTTCTTTCTGTTTTAAAGTGGTTTGTTTCTTTCTTAGCTTTTGTATCTTCTACTTTCAACTCCTCTTTCTTAAGTCATATTTTGTGAACGCAATCAAACACTTTTTTCTTTTATATGCCATTAAATTTTGTTGATTCTCTATCCTTCTAAAGATAATAGTTCTTGTATGATACACATTTGAGGGTTTGATATGCAACAAAGCATATTGTTATTTTGCTGTACTGAAAAATATACAATTATTGCTTTGCTCTTAATGCTATCTCCTTGCTTTTTTTAGGAATCTGCTATCTCCTTACTAATTTTAATTGTTTCAATCTGCTATCTCCTTACCAATTTTAATTGTTTCAATCTTCCATCTAAATTGCTGTACTACATCCATTTCAGCTCTTGGGGACTGAGCCTGAGGACTTTGCTGTCAATTGGGACAACACTAAAGGCCCAGCAAGACGGAAAGGCCTTTTGGCTCCAGCAAAATTGGCAAGGCATCAGGACCCAAATCGAAAGAAATCTTCCAGGAAACAGGTCTCATTTGCAGAGCGTCCTGTATCTTTTGTCTCCTGTGGCACTATGGTGGAATCTGTCACCGAGACAATAGCAGTTGGCTCAACCGGTGGTGATGCCTCGTGTGAGAAAGTTGTCGAAAACAACTCCAAGCTGGGCAACTTTGAGATGCACACCAAGGGCTTTGGTTCCAAGATGATGGCTAAGATGGGATTCATCGAGGGCACTGGCCTTGGCAAAGATGGCCAAGGCATAGTCCAGCCCATCCAAGCCATTCATCGTCCCAAATCTCTCGGGCTAGGCGTTGAATTTGACAGTGAGGCCGAGGTTATCAAAGCAAGGTCAGAGCCGACTAAAGCAAGGCCAGAACCGTGTAAAGCAAGGCCAGAACCGAGGTGCAATGCACGGCGACTGGAGATGAGTGGCGTTGGCTCCTTTGAGAGGCATACAAAGGGTTTTGGATCCAAAATGATGGCGAAAATGGGGTTTGTTCCGGGATCCGGCCTGGGGAAGGATGGCCAGGGCATTGTGACCCCCCTGACTGCGGTAAGGCGACCCAAGGCACGGGGGTTGGGTGCTAAGGATAAGTACTAACATATAATCATATGTGCCTTCTATGCCTTGGGTGCTAAGGATAAGTACTAACATATAATCATATGTGCCTTCTATCTATCTTCTTGTCATGTAATTGTTACAATAGCTTGCTTAGATCACCTAGGCGTATGCTTGGAGAGCATCACCCACTGGCCGCGGTAACAGCAGCGAAACCACGGGTTTTGAATTTTGATGACCCTTGCAGTAGCAGTAGGATTTATTACATCGCGACATGACGTCCTCATGTTCTGTTGTTTCTTTCATCCTCCGAAGATTTATTTATTTCTCCTCTCGACGTGTGCTTCTGAAACTTTGTACACTGAAATCTTCGCGACCTTCTCTGTCTAGAAATTGTAATGCGCTTTATCAAAAAGTAAAAGAAATTGTAATGTGATGTACCAGGCTGTCAGCTACTCAGTACGGTTTCCTCTCATGGGCTCATGGCGCTTCCTGATTCCCTTGTGCTTTACAGTTTTCTACCTAGCGACTTGTGTGTCTTCCTCAAGAGCGTTCATGTTATTCGTTCTTAAAACGCAACGAACGTGTCGGTCGGTGTATGTCAGTAGGGGAGGAGAGATGATGTGGACAATGTAAAGCCGTCGTGTTATAGAATATGGATGAAGAAATACAAGTTCGCCCATGGGTAACCTTGTATATCCTGTGTGTGACCTGAAAAATAGTTTTTATTCCTTGAGGAGAGTGAGAAGACCAATGGCTGCTTATCTCCCAACTCACGAGAAGGTTCAGATGCACGATAGATCAAGCAAAGTTTAGAAGACTTATTGTCCGTAACAAGTTGGCTAAAGCTTAAGCAAGATAAGCGAGGTCACACTGACACATGCATAGATCTTAAGCAAGGTAACCGAAGTCGCACTGACACATGCAGGCAAACATCGCTGCATGTTGTGAAGACGATCTGAGATCCTGTTGTGCTCTTTCCTTCTTTTTGAAGGTTATGCGACCACCGTCGGCGAGTCTGGTCCGATGATCACCGTCGTAGAGGAAGGAGAATTTCATATACACAAGTATAGAAAGTAAAATAAACATAGAGATGGAAGAACTTCTGCTCTCTTGATTCTTCTTCTCTCTCAGTACGTACAATAGATTGGACCCCCTATAAATAGACTAGAGAAGGATGATGAGTCCACCATGGGCTAAGGTTGGCCGACCCAGGCTCAAGTTTCCCAACACTTCCCTTGAGCACTCACCCGACATGTTCATGCCTCGGCAAAACTCCACAAAAACCCATTGAATTTTTTTAGAGAAAGAGTACATGATACACGTTTGCTGCGTTGCACGAATTGCCTCATTAAAAACCTTAGCCAAGAAACTTCAGAAAAACTCGTCAAGAGAAAAGAGTACAATCCACCCAATTTCATTTAATCTCCAGATTTACTCTTTAGGTACTCGATCTTCGTGATCAAGTTTCAATAATGAGTTTGTGAAGATTCTCCCCTTGAGTTCCGCACTTCTCTAAGTCTTAACATTCCAATTCCACGTATCACATTTCAAAGCTAGATGCTGGAAGTGGCTTAGTAAATAAATATGCAAGTTTTCACATGACTTAGTATGCAGTGCTTTGATTTCGCCCATCTTTTACAATTCATGAGCATAAAAGAACTTAGGGTTGATATGCTTTGTGAGATGACTCTTCACATAACCCATCTGTACTTGTGCAACACAAACTGCATTATCTTCATAGATAATAGTGGGAGTTTGTGTGGTATTCAATCCACATGATTGCTGGATGTGGTGAATCATTCGCCGAAGCCAAGTACATTCTCGTGAGGCCTCGTACAGTGCTATAATTTTCGAGTGGTTCGTCGAAATCGATACAAGACTTTGCTTAGACGATTTCCACAAAATTGCAGTTCCACCACACATGAATACATAGCCTGTTTGTGACTTGGTCAGTATCTTGGTCCGCAGTGCAGGCATCCGCATAACCCGATCATAGTCGTCTTGGTTCTTTACGTAGAGAATGACTAAGGTCTTTGCTTCCTTGAAGATATCAGAAGATGTTCTTTATCCCCCGTCAATACCTTTTGGTAGGTTCTGCACTATACCTTGCTAATAGGTTTACGACAAATGCAATGCACGGTCTAGTACAGTTTGCTAAATATATGAGTGCCCTTATTGCACTTAAGTATGGGAATTCCGGTCCCAGGAATTCTTTCCCTTCTTCTCTAGGTCTGTACGGATCCTTGTCTTGCTACAAAGATCTCCCGACCATCGGCACTTTTGAAGGGGCGCAAACGGTCTTGGACAGAAAGGTGATCTAATCCTATAAATTTTTTTGGTTTTTTATGGGCTTTCGGAAATAAGTAACCTAGCTAAAAAAACAGTAAATTCTCATCGAGCAACCTTGAGCTCTGATACCGCTTGATGCAGGCGGGGTGCCCGATCTTTCGATGAGATTGATAACTATCGATTTTGGTGGAGGTGACTCTCGCGATCCGACTGCAACCGTACGACGACGCTTGTGCCTTAGCAGTTGTTGAACCAACTCCAAGATGTTACTGACCTTACTGGAAGCGCAATCAACCTGAACACGAAGTTCAATTCCTGCGAGCAATCGAAGAACTAGCAAGAATAAGATGTAGGCAATCTGATATTGCGAATAAGATTGTAGCATATATGGTATTGAAATCAAAAGGTGGGATCCCAAAGGCTGTCTTGACAGGTGGTCGTTCGACACAACTGAAGAACAAAAGTTTGCACAATGGCTAAACCTAAACTCAACGAAATTTGAGTTCTAGCAAAGGTAGACGACGGCTCCTATATAGGGAGACGGCCAAGGGAGGCGGCCAGCGAAGTGGACGACGCCCCTAGGGTTACAAGACCTATGGGCCTAAGTGGAGGTAGCGCAACACCCTTTTGACTCTGATTCAGAAATAGATGTAGACTCTTTTGATGATTACGGCCAGCTTGGATGGAGTTTGATGATGAGATTGGATCCGTTGGAAAGTAGAGTTGATAATCTTTCCATGAAGTCTAGAAACGCCCCAAATGGAGTCCGTATGAAGAAGTTATGACCATTTAAAGTTAGTGCTATCACAACAGTTTGAATCCGAATCCAGAACGAGCCCAACTCGAACTCGTGCTTGAGTTGGACCCAAAGTGACATGGTGACCTCCATTATGCCTTCCATGCATGTCCATGACTCCATGTGCCTCTCCTTGGTCCTTACCCATGTTCCTAAGCACAATTAAATCACTTGCATTAGGTAGCGGTCTATTCTTAGTAATATATAAACATAGGAACGAATTCACCTGGTAATTAAGTTGGTGAGCACAAGTTCGGGTAAGAGGTCCTTGTATTGGTTGTGGATGAGTTATGTGTGTAGGCGCGGTTGTATCCATGGTAGGGATATCCTCATCATCCTCTTTATTTTGTTTCCGCACACATGAAGGCTTGTACAAAGAAACTAGCCAAATATTCTATATTTACAAACTATAGCATCTCCTTGGAACTTTTTGATTTACTAGAAGACTTAAGCATGTCACAAGAATATGCTAGGTCTCAAGCATGCATAGAACCATTTTCTGACAAACATTTTCATGTTTTATTGGTATACAAGTACACAAAACTTCAAAGTTCATAGACATGTCAACTGTGACTCTGTAGAATGCCACATACATGCACATGACAGATAATTAGTGAGATGTAAAAATAAAATATAGGAAAGTTAACAGTAATGAACCTCAAAGAGAGACATGACATGCAGTAGAAGAAGATAACAGATGATGATGTAAGATCCATTACCAAGAAATGCATAAGAAAACGAACATCAAGAAGGATTAGTCATTACCTGCATAGATGAGTGTTATTGCAAAGATAGTGGACCCCCTATTCACCACACCCATGAACCTCTTCAAATCTCCTGGGTTATCCTCAAAACAAGCTTCCAGCTCATGCATAGCGTTCACCATCCTTGGCATAAATCCAGAGATTGTTCATTTCTTTTGTTGATCGGTGAATCACAACACACCATAAAGTGGCTTCACAACATCTAGCACCCACTTGATATCATTCTACCAAGTCCTACTTGTTATGCACTCGTCCGCATAGTCATAGTCTGGATTGTTAATCCCATCATTGTTCTTCTACTCCTCTGACGCAATCCATTGTTGGAACTTGTCTTTCCTGTCCCAGAAACTCTACAAGAAGATGAATACAGTCCCAAACCTCGTTGAATTGGGTCGGATCAACTCTCACTACTACAGAACACGTCATCACAGACGGTTCGGAACCGTCATCACGAGCGGTTTCGAGCAAATCTATATTTGTTCGTCTCGTGATAACAGCGATTATCACGCAGCGGTTCAAAACCGTCTGTGAGACTATTATCACGAGCGGTTTCGATTATAAACCGTCGTGATAAGTGGTTATCACGAGCGGTTTTAAAAAGTAAACCGTCGTGATAATTGGTTATCACAGACGGTTTACTTTAAAAACCGTATGTGATATTTCTAGTATCACAGACGGTTTACTTTAAAAACCGTCTGTGATACTAGAAATATCACAGACGGTTTACTTAAAAGCATGCTCGTGATAAGCACTTATCACGAGCGGTTTTATGTTGAAACCGTCGTGGTAATAGCCTTCGCTGACGGTTTCAACATAAAACCGTCTGTGGTAGTGGCGATCCTAGCTACATTGTTTGTTTTTGGCCAGCCTCAGGAATTGCTAGCCATTCCCTCTGAAAACAAGCATGTACAAAAAAACAGATACATCGCAGATAATCAATTGTTGACAACTCAAATTGATCATTACTCAAAATAAATTAATAAAGATCGAATTTGTTGAAGTATTTTCGCTATAGTTGTACAATTGGATTACAATTAAGTCAATTGTTTGCGTGAATCTCGGGTCGGCGATGGAGTGAAACTCTCCTTTGTCAACTATTTCTGTCATGATAAAGGTGCATAGCTTCCCTCGAACTTCCACGAGCTCTTGCGCAACGAGTCCATGTAAATCTATTATCAAACCCTGCCACTAGGTCAAGAAAAAATGGTAAGGATATATATTTGAATTTACAATTACAAAAAATTATTTGAGATTGACAAACCTCCGATTCTTCATCTTAGCACTAATGATTTGTTGCATATGATGGCAAGCGTAGAATGCACATAGCTCATCATTTTTTGTTGGCACCTTTGCAAAAATAGAATTACATATATACGTATAGTCATTGAAGACACATTTTTATGAAGTATGATATATATAGGATTATTGTGTTGTAGCGTGTCAGGAAATTTAGTCTGTGTGTTAGTTGGTATTTGGATCCATCTTTGTATCTTCCTTGTTGGCTAACATAGGAGATGAGCGAACTACATAATTGAAAAAGTTATCCTCGGGTATTTCAAGCGAAGGAAGACTACAATAGAGTTATGTATGGAGGAAATGATCATACTTGTCGAGTATTCCTTGCAGAATGCTGAAGTTGTGATCGTTTCTGACTAGGGAATCAAGATATATCACAGTGTTCCTCCTGGGTATAATGACTAAAAGGATCTAGTGGTACCTACTCATGTATGTCGCTATAACTATTAAACCTAAGTACAAATGAAATTTGAATAGCAAATAGTGAAGCACTTACCCCTGGTTGTAGGGCACCAGTATGTAGTCCTTGCGAGTCTGAAGAAGCAATGCCGCCGTTATGTAGTTCTCGACGAAGGTCGCGTCTGCTTCGATGGTTTGCATAGAGACCACGTGTGGGTCGAGGAAACCCACCGGTTCTCGCCCTTCCCGGGCATATTTCATCATGTATCTATACATAAGCAATGAGTTGCGATATTTATCGGTATTACATGAATGTAGAACTTGATTGTACACACTTACAGTGTCCAACATCGTAGAAGCGAGGCGTCGAGGGCTTCGAGATTGAATAGGTTGAATAAGTCGTTGAAGCCCACCACGAAGTTGCCCGGCCCGTTGAAGAAATGCTCATCCTTGTATGCGACGGTGATTCCAGTATCGCACCCCTTCTTTGCGGTATTCGCAGTACGTGCATGCAAAGCGACAAGCAAATCAGTAGCGGGCTAATTGTGCGTTAGGGCACTGCGGTTTTCGATGGAGTACTTCCCGTGCTTCTGGGACTTGGGAGGCGGCTTAATGTTCGTCGATTTCAATTTGGCCTTAACGATTGGCAGCGTCTTCCTGCGAGACGACTCGGGAACCGATACGGTAGCACGCTTTTCTTGTTCCTTCGGCGTCTTCTCCACGGGAACCGATGAGGTGGCCTTCTGAGGCGAAATATGAGGTGGAGTCATGGAGGGTTCCGTTGGAGAGGAATGGTCCTGTCGAGATTGCGGCCTTCTTTGGGTCGGGGCGATGTTCGTCTTGGGCCATTGGATAAAGCGTACGGCATCCCCTAGTGTTGTGATCTCTTCGTTGGGCGAATGTCGGTGGGACGGCCATGAAATGTTGATGTACCATGTCCACCTCCACCCTTGCGTAACCATGCGCCACGGACACCGTCTTTGCATCGCTCCTTCTGGTATGGATGCACCATCCCCTTGACCTCAATAGGAATGGACCCAACTAACCTCAGTTGGAGCTTGCAGGCCGTCGGCTCCTACAAAACGATACGCAATTAGCTAAGGCGTCCTATAGGTCTATCTTTTGTGTATTCCATAGATGTACATTACCTTGATGTGGTCTATCGGTAATTGGTCGTCGTCATGTTCAAAATTATGCGTGGACGCGACACTACTCCGATGTCGAGGACTTGTTCCCGCAATAACGAGGCGGCTTTGCATGGTTGCGAGTACTTGATTCGATTGATCCCGCAAACTTGCTATCGTCCCTGAAATTTCGCCTTAGCGGTTCCAAGCGATTGTCGTACTCGGCCTTGGATTTCTTCCTACTTCTATACATGAAGTAGTCGTCTGCGAATCCATGTACCCAAGGTACGTTAACCCCCTTGCCTCGCGTGCGACCCGGGTGCTCCTTGTTTCCTAGGGCCGTAGATAGTATATCCTTCTCCCTGTGTTCTTGGAAGGAGCCTTCGGAAGTTTGGGCAATCAATTCACGCTGCAAGAGGTCATCATGTTATTATAGTCACTATGAAGTTATGGACTTATAAACAAGTAGGTAGTTAGACATATTTACCACACGTTGGGACACTTCCTGGTCCACCGGGTTTGGGAAAGTGACGCTGCCATCAGACGAGACTTTTGCCCTTGCTTTTAACCAGGTTAGGGAACGCGGGTGTGTGATATCAGAAAATAGATTCTCCTCCTCCGCCTCCCATTGCGCGGATTTAGCCGCGTACCCAGCGGTGCCGAGTCTGTGGGGGTGAGTGTTTCGTGCCTGGATTGCTTTGTGCGCCGCACTTTGCTCCTTAAATTCATCCGTCGTCTTCATAGCCACAAAGGCGTTCCATGTTTCCCACGTCAAGAATGGAAACTTCGTGAAGGGCGTCTCACTCTTGTTCACGTACTACGTGACAAGAACGCTCTTGAAGGTCCTCCACGCGTGACACATGGAGAGCAAGGCATGCCGCTCGACGCGCTTCACATGGATAGTGAACACGCTTGAAAGGGACGCTCTCGATCTATTGTCGAGACTTCCACTTTGGTGTGGTGATAGGACCTTTTCCTTGCAAGTATCCGCAGATGGTCCGGAATCTCGCCACGATGCCGGGGACTCGAGAGGACCCCAACGCCAGCGACCTCCGTGATGGTTAGTCGGCCGTGAGCAATTTCGATATTCCTCGCCATCTCGCTACGATCTGCGGCGTCGGTGGACGGCGGCGAAGACGGCGCCTCGCCATGTCTTGGCGTCGGTGGCGGCGGCGAAGACGGCGCCTCGCCATCTCGCTTACTTGCTATCTATGTAAGTTCTGAATTAAGCATTAATCCTATTGTAATTAGCATGATTTGCAAAAGATTGATGATAGTTTGTGCTCTCAGAAGGAGAGTTGCAAAAGAACAAGTCTTTGCCATCTCAATCCTATTGTCTATACACTTCATGAAATGAATATGATAATATAAACTCAAGTATGCAATATATCGATCAATTTCAAACTCTAGTAAGACAATATTTCAAAGAAGGTCACATTAATGATGCGAATGTTGTGCAAGCAGGATGGATTGTAAGTCAATATAATGCCATGCTTGAGTACAGAAACACCAGTTGTTTCTTACTTGACTGTGGGGCTGAAATAATGTTTGTATGGGTTGGTCGGATAACACAAATGGAGGATAGAAAAGCTGCCAGTAAAGCAGTTGAGGTAAGCTCTCAAACAGTCTTGCCTTTCCTTTTATATTTTTGTTGCCATTTCAGATATGCAACACTGTCATGTTTTTTTTGTTTGTCTCTTGTAGGAATTCATCATTAATAAAAGATTTGGAGTGTTAATCCCGGATCCTGACAGCTTTACTACGACTTGGTCAACTACAACCACTGTATAGTCAACAAAGCCTACAAACATGCATGTGGTCCCAATCTACTAGGGATATTTATGTGTTGTGTTTAATACACAACGTAGTTAATATGTGTTGTTATTCTCTAGGATAATTGCACGTATTAATCCTATGTCTCTCACAATAACCATCACGTAACATGCACATTTAATCAAATGGTCAGACGCCTCTTGATACGGGATAAAAGGAATGTTATAGAGATGCACTTGTGTAAGCATGGGTTTAGGGATAAATATAAGATATGGACAACACATGGAGAGAGGCTTGTTGGGCAAGATGAACCTGGCCCTTCAATGGCTCATGAGACATTTGATGAAACTGGTCGCATAGATAATATGTTAGTTGACCTAGGTGGTGAACAACCACCAACAATTGATGAGGAGCCAACACCCTCTGCTAGGGCTTTCTATAGGATGGTTGCTAGTGCAGATGAATTGGTCCATGACAAAGACTACACACTCAACTCATGCATTTGTAGCCCATTTGCTAGCTCTAAAGTCATGATACAAGATGTCAATTGCACACTATGACGATACATTGCAATTAATCCATGAACTACTTCCTGCGGAGTCTAAGTTGGCTGCAGACTTCTACCGTTCTAAGAAAATGTTAGAGGGACTTGATATGCCATATGTTAAAATTGATGGCAATATAACTTTGTTTGGTACTCCTCATGTCATGAATTTGTCTTAATTACTAGTAATTGTGTCCTATAGGACAACAAACTTGAACTGAATTAGAGCTTTTGCCATATGCACTTAATTATGAACTTATGCCAAATTAGAACTTATTAGTGTTACAGATGCAGGTTATAGTCTCAATTTTGTCCTTAATATACAACTGAATTAACTTATATTTTGCTATTAGACTTGAGAAATTATTATTTCTTCTTACTGTCATTCTGAAAATGGCAGTTGGTATAGCTAAACCATTAAATTCATGTTCTTTGCTTTATGTTGAATGTTATTAATTTATTTTTGCTCACATACATGTAGGGGACTAGTTCTTCACATGTGGGTGCACAGCCGGACCATGAAATTGCTGGGAACGTACATGGCAATAGCGACTGCGAAGGTAATTGCAACAGCAGCAATGACAGGGCCGAGAATGGGGGCAGCCGAGGACGAGGGATGTATGGGGCACGTACCAGCTGGGAGATGGCTTTGGGGAAGAGGTGGTGGTGTCGGCCGGTGGCGGCGGGAGGCGCGAACGAGCACCGGGGTCGGGGGAGGAGGGGCGCCGGGTCGGGAGGCGCCGGGTCGGGAGGAGGGGCGCGGGGTCGGGAGGCGCTGGGTCGGGAGGAGGGGCGCCGGTCCGGAAGGAGTTCGAGAGGAGGCGCGCCGGATTCGGTGGAGGAGGGGCGCCGGGTTCGGGGAGGCGGCGCAGAGGTCGGGGACCGATAGGGTTAAGAGCAAAACCCTATCGGTTCTTTGAACCTTATAAAAACAACATCACAGACGGTTCTTTGAGGGAACCGTTTGTGATATGGTTCCTTCAAAGAACCATCTGTGATGTTTGATTATCACAGACGGTTCCCTCAAAGAACCGTCTGTGATATTCAAACATCACAGACGATTATTTGAAGGAACCGTCTGTGATGTTTCCACATCACAAACGGTTCTTTGAGGGAACCGTCTGTGATATGTAATCACAGACGGTTCCTTCAAATAACCGGCACTCCAGGTCCGGAACGTCCGATTTCCGGAACTTCCGCCATTGAATCTGCGGAACTTTCGATTTCTCTGACAAGTCAGCCATCTCTCTTCATTCAATTCTAAATCTTTTGTGGCCACTTCCAGTGATCAAGTTGATCCTCTATATCCTTGCTAGCTACCCATTACTGCTATTCCCTGATTGCAAATGCAAATTGCATCTATCAAGTGGTATTCTTTTAAAAAATGGTAGCTTCTTCTTTTGATCATCTTGATCTTGGCATGAGTCTCATCTTTTCAAGTGATATCATCTTATTCGTTAAAATGGTATCCACAATTCTCTCATGTCAATCAAAATTCTCTCTTCTCTTTGGAATGCTTTCATGGAAGATCAATAGAAGAGAAGTTCGAGCACCTTGCAAAATTCAATTTCTGTAGTGATGAAAAAGAATAAAAAGAAAGAAATGTGATATCTACAATCCTGTAGTCGACTGTATCACTCGAACCAAGGAACATCCACATTGTCATCAATTTAAAGATCATAAGTCCATAACACATTAACACATGACAATAGAATAAATTAGTTAATTACAATGGAGTAAATTCTTAATTAAAATATAGCCCTTCATGATGATCGACGCGCATATAGCTAGCTTCCTCACTGGGTTCTTCCTCGAGCCTGATGCCGTCTCCGAAAGGTGGCAACTCGTCAAATTGATTGTATTCTTCCTCGTCCACTACATTCTCAACTCCGACAATCCTCCTTTTTCCATGAAGAACTACGTGACGCTTCTTATTTGCCGGGTCGGTTACATAGAAGACTTGAACAACTTGGTTGCTTGAGATGAATGGTTCGTCTTTGTATCCGACACGTTCGAGGTCCACGGTAGTGACGCCGTACTTGTCGACCTTCACCTGTGGGAGATGGACCTAACGGCACCGAAATAAGGGGATCTTGAAAAGCACGTAGTCGATCTCCCATATCTCCTCTATTTGCCCATAGTACGAGCTCCTCGACCCATCAGATCGAATGCATATATCACGGACACGCTGCTACGACTTTGTGCTCTTCCTATCCGAGTGCCGTATAAAATGTGTACCCATTTATGTCGTATCCTTGCCATGTGACAATTGTAAAATGTGGCCCTCTTGCCAACCATAGCGTATCATCACTTGATGACCTCCGAGTGATTCGCACCTTTAACCATTCGTTGAACCGACGGTTGTGCTCTCTCGTGATCCAAACCTCCGACCGGTGCGGATTACATTGGCGTACCATGTCTTTGTGCTCGTCGATGTACGGGGACACTTGGGTCATGTGTTGCAAGACCGTGAAATGGGCTTGAGCGCACGTATCGGATCGGGAGTGATTGATTTCCTTCCGATGGTCCCGATACCATCCGGTCTCCCCTCATGACGAGATAGAGGCACACCAATCGGATCCACGAGCCATGTAGTCGACGTAAAACTCAATGACCTCTTAGTTGCATAACCTTCGATGATGCCGCCTCGGTCGAGATCGATTCCGTCGTAGGACTTGAGAATTCCCATGTACCTCTCGAGCGGGTACATATGACGTAGAAACACAGGCGCATATCTTTATCTCTTTCACAAGGTGAACAATGAGATGGACCATGATATCGAAAAATGACGGAGGAAATACATCTCAAGATGACACAGAGTCGTCACTACCTCTACTGCGGAGCATCTAGTCCTTGGGGATCGATGACCTTACGAGCAATTGAGTTGAATAAATAACACGACCTCAAGATTGCCACTCGGACCTTGTTCGGCAAGATACTCCTAATTGCAACAGAAGCATTTGTGTCATCAAGACACCACGACAATCATGCGACTTCATACCAATTAATTTCAAATCTTGCATAGAAACAAGTTTCTTAATGTTAGCGGAGTAACCAGACGGGACTTTCACACCGTGCAAGCTCTGGCACAGTTCATTTCTCTTGGCCTTGGACAGAGTGTAGCAAGATGGGGGAAGGTACGTTCATCCTGTATCGGTCTCTTTCGGTGCTAACTCGGTCCTTATGTTCATATTGACCAAGTCACGCCGTGCGTTAACACCATCCTTTGTTTTGCCACTAATGTTCAAAGAAGAGACCAATCAAGCTATCACATACATTCTTCTCTACGTGCATAACGTCGATGCAGTGGTGAACTTCTAAGTACTCCCAATAAGGCAAGTCCCCAAAAATTGACCGCTTCTTCCAGATGTTCTTCTCACGGGTTCTTAATTTACTTCCCTTCCCAAGCACAACATCGATATCCTTAACCATATCATAGACCTCTTTCCCACTAAAAGCCCTTGAAGCTGAACCGTCTTCCTTATTTCCGTCGAATTGTTTCTTCATCTTGCGGTATGGGTGACTCCTCGGAAGGAACCTACGGTGGCGATATATACGCTTTCTTGCGAGTTATTGACCATACACTCTCCGTAGCATCTAAGCGGTGCGGACGAGCTTTGGCTCCTTTTGTCTTGGAAGCCCGACAGTTACCAAGGGCGGGAAAATCATTGATGGTGCGAACAACATGGCGCGTAAAGTGAAGTTCTCTCGCTTGTACGCATCCCATACTGCCCCTTCGTTCCACAGTGTCACAAGATCTTCCAGCAATGGTGCTAAGTACATATCAATATCATTCCCAGGTTGCTTCGGCCCTTGGATAAGTAGTGACATCAAAATATACTTCCGCTTCATACACAGCCAAGGAGGAAGGTTGTACATACATAGATTCACGAGCCAGGTGCTATGTCGGCTACTCATGTTACCGAAAGGATTCATTCCATCCGTACTCAGCCCTAACCTTATGTTCATCGGTTCCGCACCGAACTCTTCGAAGCTCCGATCGAAGTTTCTCCACTGGGCAGAATCAGCAGGGTGTCTTAGCTTTCCATCTCCCTTACGCTCCTCTGAGTGCCAACGCAGCAATCTTGCCTTCTTTGGGTTCGCAAATAAACGCTTCAAACGTGGGATTACAGGCAGATACCACAACATCTTAGCAGGAGGTCCTTGCTTCACCTTAGCAGTATTTTGACGTTTGTATCGGGATGCTTTGCACACGGGACATACATGCATGTCTGCATACTCTTTACGGTAGAGGATACAATCGTTCGGACATGCATGTATTCTTTCTACTTCCATTTCCAATGGGCAAATAACCTTCTTTGCTTGATAGGTGGTGCTGGGCAACACGTTTCCCTCCGGAAGGATGTCCGCTAGGAGACCTAACAACGCCGTGAAACTCTTATCGGACCAACTATTGCTTGCCTTCAATTTCAGCAGTTCAAGCACGGTTGACAACCTTGTGTATTCCGCTTGCGGCCAGGAACAAAGGTCTCACCGAGTCCTCCCTTAAGCCCTCGAATTTACAAAACTCTCTCTCATTGTAGTTCTCTTACGCATCGCGTAGCATCCGATCCAGATTGTCATCGTGCCCCTATCCTCATCAAAAGCACATCCACATCAAGCAAATCGTTGACTTCCTCGGCGATGTCGTCATTATTAACTTCGGTATAATCGCTCTTCACCGTGATGGTCCAACATGTATACCCTTTTTGAAACCCTTGAATCAAGTGCGCTTCGATCTGCATTGCGTTGTTAAACATCTTGATTACGCAATCAATGCACGGACAAGACATAAAATTTATCCCTTCTTCAACATATCCCGCTCGTGGCTCTTCTAAAAGCAACCACGCTATTAATGTAATCTTGACTCACACGGTTCACACCGTACATCCGATTCGATCCATCTACACTACGCATGTAACAAATTAGTGTCAAATTGATTAGCGATTAATTTATAGCAAACATAAAGGGTTATAGATCGTTACCCTGAGCTCACGAAGAAAATATCTAATATCTCTCGATAATCCCTATCTCTCGACATCGATATCTATCTCAATTGAACAATCATGCAACCCAAATATAGGCATCATCTCATACAACACTTATTAACCTAAAATACGAACAGTAAATGCAATATTGCTTGACCCAAACCCCACCGTACTGTGAACCGGTGTGTAAATTTTATTTTTTTAAGCCAATTAATTATCCTAACTCAAATTTTAGTGATTATTAGACCTAATTCAATTTTATTAAGTTACCACTCCTAAGTCAAATTTTAGTTCATTAGTTATAAGGGAAACCATTATTCAAAACTAAGATTTGCAGGGCTAATATTATTTATTCCAACATTGACGGTGCAAGATCGATCATGTGCTAAATCTTTGTGTCATCCTCAAAGATCACCTAGAAATAGCAACAAAAAAAAACAAGGGTGCATAAGTCCAAGACTCAGCAAGTATGTAATAAATCAATAGTAACAACACCATTCTCAATATTCACAGTTAGCATCTACACTATCTTTTCTCCTTTCTTTTAGTCAATGCATTAACACACAATACAATGCCAAGTCCACAAGCATCTCCAAGCTCATACCAGTATTAGAGGAGGAGCAGCAGGTTGGAGGAGCTAGGGCAGGGAAGTGGCACCTGGAGCGGTAGACACAGCGGCAGTGCGGCTGAGGGATGTCTCGGCTCAATTTATATGAAGCACAGGAAATCACAGACGGTTCTATTTCATAACCGTCTGTGATAATTTACTATCACAGACGGTTCACAATAACAACCGTCTGTGATAGGCTCGCTGCGCCAAAACAAAGCCCAGACAGACCCAACACAGACGGTTCCAAAGGAACCGTCTGTGATGGGCCGTCTGCTATAGCCTCTTTTGTAGTAGTGTCTCCACCAATCTTCGCTTTCATTTCCGCATGCAACCTGCCATGATTGTAGAAGAATCTACTAATCCTCTTGACGTTGTGGACCACTTTCTCAATTTCATCGAAACGGCCAATCTCCTTTAGCATAAGGTTCAACGTGTGAGCAGCACATGGCTGTCACACAATGTGGGGGTACTCCTTGGTAATCTGCAAGCATGGTTTCTTGTAGTTTCAACCATTGTCTATGATAATTTGGACAACCGACTCATGGCCAATCTATTTTACAATCACCCCTTTGTACCAATCATACAAAAAAAATCAGCATTCTGAATATGACCGGTTGCATTGACAGACTTGTGGAAGAATATAAGCCCATTGCAGTAAACCACAAAGTTGATAATGCTCATCGAGGTAGGTCATGTCCAAGAATCACACATAATAGTAACACCAAATTTTCCCCAGTCTTTTTTGAATTGCTCCACAGACTTTTCTAGCTCATCAAAGTTGCCTTGCAGGTATGATCCATCAATTTCGGACCCTTTAGGGATGTAAACCCTTTTATCGAGTTGCTGAGTTAACTTCACTGCACCTTTAAAGTACAGACAATTGGCTTTCTTTCCATGAATGTCATTGGCATGAAACCACTTTGCTCAAGCTCTGCCAATGTCTTCTTTAGCATTGTTGTTCAACATTATGTCCACACGATGTTGCACGGATGTTCTACTGCATGACACATTTGCATCATAGACTCTACCGGTAGCCCGTTCATCGCAAAACATTATACCAATCCTAGCACTATTACCAGCACAACTAGCAGCACCACTGCCAACGCCACTGCCATGCTCGACTATGCCACTCCTCCCATGCGAAAGTGTAGATCCCTCATTGAAGCAGCTAATGCCTTTTGTATTTCATCATCATCATCAACATCAATTGGTGCGCGCTAATCCACCCCTTGCATAAGCTCATCCTCAATTCTAAGTTTACACTCATTTGCGTCTCTTCTCTTTTGTTTGCCTTTCCCCACTGCTCTCCTCATTGCTTCTCGAACATCTAGCGGCACAAGATTGCATGACATGGCATTCCTTGATGTTGGAAATATGCCCTAGAGGCAATCATAAAGATGATTGTATTTTCTTATGTTCATGATATTGGATAATATGTTATCATGTTCCTTGAATGAATCATCAGTTATAGATCAATGAGTATGTGACTTGTTGGTGAAACTCATTAACTTATATGATATCATTCTAAATGTATCCCTGGTCGAATGTCACTAGTCGGAACAATAGTGACTTTACGACCAGCACATGTATTGATTGATGACCATGTTTCGTCGGTCATAGATATAGGGATATCGAATCAATAATGTGAGCACATGCTAGAGAACATGGAGCTGGATAGACCCATCATTGAGATACTATTGAGATTGTTATGAATCTATGTGTCATTAGTTGGTCTCAAGTAATGATGATGTATAATCCTTAGACCTGAGATCAACATGGTTCCCTACTTGTGTAATAGCACTCTTAGGGGTTGCTAAACGCTACTCTGTAACTGGGTAGTTATAAAGGTAGTTTTCAGGTATACTATAAAATATTCGAAGGGATGTGACTGGTCGGATATGTGATTTGCCTCTCCTAACATAACATGAGAGATGTCTCTGGGCCCCTCGTTGTGATCAGATAAAGAAAGTGCATGGCCATGCCAGTAGTGGTCGAAGTGTCGACTACATGAAGTTATCGACACTCGATCGAAAAAGACTTGAACAGTCCATGGATGACACAACATCTCACCTGGAGTTCAACCAGATATCGTGAGGCAAAGAGAGAATACATGAGAAGGACCTTAAGTTCGATCAGATACGGACTAATCGTATGGAGATACGAACTGGTCGTAGGCTAGTCGAACATTGTCACTAAGTGGTCGAGACCAATTATAAACTGGTCGTATAGAGATACGAGCTGGCCGTTAGTGATATGGACCTCGTCATAGATCATATTACGTTAAGGTTCGTCTGATATATTCTATGTGTGTTTGGGAATCGTTATGTGCTGCTAGGTACTGCTGACGACTAGTGGTTGGAAAAAGAGTTTCCGAGTCACAACCGATCACACAAGAACTTGTAGGGTCGCACACTTAAAGGACTGAGATTTGATTTGGATGGTGATCCGAATTCGTATAGGACACGAGTTCCTAATGGGCCTCGAGTTCGAGACCCATCATGGATGCCTATATAAAGAGGGAGCGGTGGCATGGGGTGAAGCATGTTGTTTTTGGAAGAACTCCTGAAACCCTAATAGCCACGCCTTCCTCAACCACGTTGCTGGTGCTAGCACTGCAGCGCGTGGTTTCCCTGCCCCGTACGTGTGGATACTTCGGAGGTGTTGTTGCGAAGCATTAGCACTAGGACGATCTGCAACTCGTGACGATCACCGGAGCAGGAGGAGAAGTTGCGCGGCGAGTACGACTACTCGGAGGAGCAGACGCACGACGAGTACGACTACGACTGCATCTACTCGCTATATTGACTCTACTTCTGCTACGAGTCGGTGTGTCTAGTGGTAATCTCGTGATCTATTACTTGCGGAGGTTCCTTGGTTGCGCGGTAATTTTTATTTTGTGCTATCGTAGCCTACCCGTATCCCAACACTTGATATGTTGGCTAGGTGCTCCCTTAGCCGAGTTGCACCTCCACCTTTCTTCATCCAAAAGCAGTATCTACACTTGAACCCAACACCAACTCTCAGCCGTTGATTCCAAACACTCTTAATGTTTCCATCATCTATAATTTATGTCATCAATAACTATCATTGAGTACTTGTGAAGAAATAGAACAAACTGGTAGCCAAATGCTCAAATCCACTTGATTTACCTCAATCCTCTGTTCCGACAGTGCTCGCTGCAGCATCCCCATCCGTGCCACTTCGCCTAGCACCACCCCCATCCTTGCCATTTCCTTTGCCGCATCCGCTAGCCGCCACTGTCCCACTCTCATCGTTGCCGCCACCATCTATGCCCTGACCCTGCTATAGACTAGCGAGTGGAGAAGAGAGGAAGAAGATCAGAGATAGGGAGGAGAGGAGACTGAATACTACTCAACAGCTCACCTCACAGAGAGGAACCGCCGCCGATTTGGAATCACGCACAGGGATATCAGAGCAGAGGAAGAAGACAGAGCTAGTCAGGGGCACACCTCACGGAGAAGGGGCCGTTGCCGAAATTTCAATCACGAGCAGGTGCAGCGCTATTAGGGTATTATGAGCACATGTGATGGTAAGATGTGTAAAGTGGGCTATTGGGTTGGGCTATACATTCAAATGGGCTCTAATTTTTGGCCGGTAGTCTTTTTACCAAGGCCCACCAGTAACAGCGATTATCGCGGTAACCGCAGAAATTTCATCAGTAGCGTTTTCCCCTGGGGGGCCACCAGTGGAGGCGCCACTTAGTGCAAGACGCCGGAGACCTAGAGGGCATGGGCGGCGGTTCCTCACGAAGGATTGGGAGAGGGTGAGGAGGAAGATGTTGGTTTGAGATTCATTTCTGCCACACGTCATCTTTATGGGAGGGATGCTATGGATGTTATGTGGCACAGGGTGCTATAATTTTCTTCCGTGTTTCAGCACCATATGGCCTGCATTGACTCACCTAGACAATAACGGGCCTACAATGGAAATCGCTACCCAGCTAAGTACAAATAAATCTCTATTTTGCAGGAACAACACCGCACTACCGATACGTGGGCCATATATATTCATGGTGAACATCAACACTACTATCCACTACCAAGATGGTTGACAATCACGTCGACATTGCTAAATCCGAAATCTCTAGCAAGGTTGGTGAAGAAGTCAGGCAGGCACATTCATGGACTGACATGGACTCAAGGACATGATTGTAACAACTAACAAGTAGTACTCCTAGTTGATACTACGTAAAAGTACTTTTGCAGTTTTACTTTGTGTTATTAACGTAAACGAAAGAATCTTTCAATAAACAAAAACCTGTTAGTTAAAAATATGCCTCAAACAAAGCGAAAACAGCCGGACACCCCCAATTGTCATTCTAAGCTTTAAACCCCTACAACTTATTTAGGAGCATTTACACCTGAATCCCCACCCCTGTCCGCCCAACTTGCAAACTATTCCCTAATATAACTATTTCTATCAACTACAATGTAAAAATGTAAACAAAAAACGAATAGTGTAGTAGTACAGTGGTTAATATATGTAATGTAACTCTTGCTAGTAATGAAACCATCGAATCACTCGAAAATATTAGAGTTCCGTACTTCATATCGAACCTCGGAACAATGACCAGAAGCGAGCAATTTAGCTAGCGGACGTATCAGGTGCAAACACATCTTTAAGTGTAACACATTTCACCACCATGTGGTATGTTTCCACTTGACATTCTCCGTAAAACAAAAGGTCTGCAAACCAGGGCAACATGCTACAGTTAAATTGTACACTTCAAAAGATAGTACATTCTTGTGATGAAGCTGCAACTAGACTGATAGACGCATTTGCAAGTGTAGGGGCAGTCAGTAATCAGAGTCTCTTCTCTGCTCTTTTTCTTTACTCTGCCGCTTCAGCAGTTGCTATCTCTGAATCCAAGAGAGAGATGAACCGTTGACTTACATGCTTGGCAACAGATATCATATCAAAAATGATGCTCGGATCCAACCCTGCGCCACCCCTCTTGGTCAACCCACAAATTTGACCATGCCTATTAACTGAAACTGAAACTGCAGAACTCATCTGGGATTCTTCCTCCGAGGTAGCATCCACAATGTAGTGCTTACCTACCTAGCATAAGAAACATGTACTTCATAAATCAGGAAAGGCAATAGAAATACACTAAAATGTACTTACAAACATAAGAGACACAGGTACAAGAAAATAATGCAAGAAATTATTTAACTTAATACAAGTTTAACATGAGAGCAGTCCGTAACATTGATGCCACTGAGACAGTTTGAACCATACTTGGCAGTTGGAATGTCAGAATGCAGATGCAACTATAAACTATAATAATATACTTTTGGCAATGTGCAAATTGACTAAAGTGAAGTGAAAAAAAACCTAACTTCCAGACAACATCATCTTCCTATGAAGTTTCTTTACTATAAAGCTACAACATTTCTAAACAATTCAATACCATTATCAGCGTATTATTTTTTATGGTTATAGTCATATGAGAGCATACTTCAGGAAATTCTTCCTGACATGAAAGAATAAGAGTAACGCAAAAAAAAAACCTTTGTCAATGTAACTATAACAGGTACACTGGAAGTGTCAAATTGCAAAAATTCTTCATCACTGACATCAACCTCAGGTTCCACATCGGTTGCAGCACTAAGAGAAACATTAACTTTTGGTATACCTGTATCACTCAAAGCAACCTGCAGTAAATATACAGAATGTTAGCACCCAACAATAGATGACCATGCACACGAGGGTACCAGACTCGGAGACACCGCTGGAAAACAACCAGTAACAGCTGGTACCTGGATTCACCAGCAACAGCTCAAATTTGGTGGTTAACAGGCAAAATCTCACTGATTCATCCAAGCTTTAAAAAGTAACACCAATTTATACCTAACTTACTGGTTCCAATCTTGCTTTCGTTCCACATTTACAGAATTGCAATGTTTCAAATAGCAACACTTGAAAATCTACCAAGGAATGCCACAAGGGTTAACTTGCCCACTTAACCTGTTCTTTAGACAGAAGAGTGGCTGTATTTCCAGAAGAATTCTGGCAGAGTAAATATTTTGGTGATTTGCATAAAACCCATCTATGTGGGAGCCAGCAGAAACTGGTACACCTGGCCTTCAGGAACTAGGATTGGCATGGTTTTCCTTTCATAGATTTGTTCTGCTTCTGTGCCAGCGATTGACACAAAAGCGAGCTAGCCATTTATTGTTTTCTACACAACTCACCTTGTAAAGATAAGCTCTGCTCGCACAAAGAATCAGAACACAAAAACAGAGATAAGAACAAACGTAGTTAAATCTAATGAAAAAGTCCATCATCCCCCACCAAACTCTCTGAAAAGTCTTAACTTTCAAGCTTAACTATCAAACCAGGTATTTAAGCTCTCCAACTTTCAAGACCAGAACTGGCGTAAGAATCTATGACCGTTTTCATAGTCAAGGGTGAAAGTTGGACCGTTTGGATAGTTAAGGGCTAATATGGACTACTTCCTAAATCTCAACAGAAATATAGGAAAAAGATGCTGCATAACAAAAGTTAATTTCAGAATGCAGGTTACATTTTCCTTGCACAAGAAAATTATGTTGTATTTATATGATTTCCTATTGTCAAGGAAAATATCAGCTTTATTTGTAATTTATGCAGCTGCGCAACAAGTTATCCACTTACATATGTTCAGAATTTTGAGTAATTTCACCACAGGTGGGTTCAATGAGGCCACAACATATAATAAGATACCACTACCCACTAGAGAAAAGTTAGTAATGTAAATGTAGCAACTCCTAATTATACTCGTTTGATTCATGCTTTTCTTTGCGCAGTATACATGCTCAACCTGAATTGCTGATGGATAAGGCCGCAAGTGATCTTACTTAACTAGTAGGTACCATTCACCTTCACATGATCGAATTCTATATCAAGCTATACAAAAACTGAATCAATAGCTGGGTGCCTGGTCCCACAATAGCAGTTTGGGGCATTCGGCAAGGTGGTTTGACATCAGCATGTTTTCAGAAATTTGCCTTTGTGCTGTTCACCTCAAGTTAAGTTTGTTGAATGTGGGTTCAAATTATTTGAAAAAAGCAGGATATTTTTATAAAGTTAGGTTCTAAAATGTTCTAGATTCTAGGTTTTTATATATATACCAGGTTAAATAGCACCATTGTGTTAACTTGATTTACAGTTTTGGCACTTTCAAGTGCAAAGAAAATTACATGATAAAAATAGAATCATATATTTGTATGTTTGTCTTATTATTTAGTGACATTCATTGGATTTAATTGCAGATTTATCTTATGCTGATAACATATTTAATGATAGAAAAGCCACAAGCATGGTGATGCCATAACATGTACAAGCAAGACCCAAATATTTAAGCTTGCGCTAACACATTCATTAGTGTTCCAATGTTAGGGCATTGTATACTTGACTCCATTAAAGGTGAAATTTATCATATACATCCTAAATAAACCTCAAGCAATTGCATATATGTATAAAAAAAAGGCTAAAATAGCACTCATTTTTATGTGTCACAGATACAAATAAATGCAAGTACTCAGAACACTACTACACAAAGTAGCTGGAGTATGTAAGGGTGTGTTTGGATGGATGAACGAAGTTGAACGGGATGGTTCGGTCCAAATGGATTGTATGATCCTGAATGGAACGATACTAGTACTGTGTTTGCTTGATTGGATGAGATGATACCATGGTTATTAAGGCGGTAAGGCGAGGCGAGGCGACTCACCCCCCTCACACCTTTTAAGCGGTAAGGCGCGAGGCGAAGCGACGCCTTACACATCTTAAGGTGGCAGTGCAAAGCAGCAGGTTAGAAGCAGCAACCAGTAGGCCGGAAGGCCGCAAAATATCACAGCAGCAGGCTAGGCAGCAGAAGATCCGTCCGCCCGGCTGCCTTTTTCCTTCCCCACGCCCCGACTGCCTTCTCTTTCCCCACGCTCGCTCTTCTCCCACAACGCCACCTCCTCCTCTTCCACTGCGCCACCGACAACCAGGAGCCCCAGATCTCGCGGCCGTGGTGGTGGCGACGAGAGGAGAGCAGCGAGCACGACGACGCAGTGATGAAGAGGAGTGACGACGACGGCTTCGGCAAGCAGCAACCACGGTGGCGGCGATAGTGATGACGGGAAGCAAGACGGCGGCTTAGGTTAGTTCTCCCTCTCCCCTTTGATCCAGATCTGGGTTTGGTTGTGGTTGCTGGAGACGGGCGACGGGGATGGGCTGGAGACGGGCAACGGGGACGGGCGACATGCGACGGCAAGGCGACGCCTCAACTCGGAGCTGCGCCTTACTACTTAGGCGTCGCTTAAAGCGAGGCCTAAGCGACGCCTTAACAAGCATGGATGATACAATGTTTTGTTTAGTTGGTTGTATGAACAGAGAGAGAGAGAGAGAGACACAGAGAGAAGGAAGGCCATCATAGAGAAAACAGAGGAGGGGCGGAGTCAACGTTGGCGGGCTCGCCGACGGGGAGGGAGCTGCAGAGAGGAAGAGGTGACCGCAAAAATAGGCCCCCGCAGGGAAGAGGCGTTCAGGGGTGGCAGTGGCACGGTCTAGGGTGGACGGTGGCGGCCAGGTGGCGGCGTGCGGCGGCCGGAGCCAGGGGAGGAACCGGGGGCGGCGATGCTCAGGTGGGAGAGGGAGGAAAATAGGGCGAGCATGAGCGAGAGGGAGACTAGGGGAGCTCACCCATGTGATTGGTCCAAGGAGAGGAGGACCGAGGAGGGCTGGCGGAGTGGGTGGAGTGGAAGGAAAGGGAAGGGCGAGGAAGTTCTCAAGTGGAGAGGAATCGAAGCAATACACGCCGGACGAAGAATGACCGCCGTTGCGGCAGATTTCGACCAGAAATGAGGAAGACGACAACATACGGCGCTCCGGTGGGAAAATCTTGGAATTAATGGAGGGGAAAGTGTCATTGAATGTTGGAACATGTCGTGACGTGGGTAGCTTGGGGAGGAGTTAGGGGATGGAGGGGAGAGCCAGAGGGAGGGTAAGGAGGCCGAGAGCGGTGGCGTGGCGTGGTCACCGGCGCGGGTGGAGGCGAGAGCGAGAGTGAACCGTGTGGTTCATTCGAATTTGTCGAATGGGACGATACAATATCGAACGGGAATATTCTCCGAATGTGAACCATCTCGTCTGGGATGGTTTGGTACGATTCAACCAACCAAACGCATGGATGGACTCATTTCTTGAATCGAACCATCCCATTCAGCTTCGTTCATCCATCCAAACACACCCTAATATAACAACAAAGAATCAAATAAGAATATACTACCAAGTTGATGCGGTTCGTCCACAGAGTGATGTCATCCTATGGTCATACAAACATGATCATGACTTTTATCATTTTTTTTCTTATTTTAACAAGACCAAAGGTTGAGGGATAAACATCTGTCGTAGGGAGGTTGGACGGTGACGACTTAACGTAGAACAGTGCCAAGTGAAAGCTCTGTTCTAAAAATCGGGTCTAGGCGCCGCCTAGGCTCAGCCTAGGCACCGGGGTCGGCCAGCCACCACAATTTCCATGAAATCGGCAGGCTAGGCGAGTTGGCCACCTAGGCGGTCAAAGCCGGTCCTAGGCGGCCTCGGTAGCCATTGGACTATAGGAGCGGTAGATCTAGGTGGGTTGGGTGGCCGATTTTTGCTGTCAAACAAGCAAAGGAGGCGGGGAGGAGGAAGGGAAGATGGAGGTGGTGTCAGCGTAGGCCACCGGCTGCTAGCCGTGAAGCAGAGTAGGCAGTGGCTACAGCTGCTACGAAGCATAGGCGGCGGCTGCTGCTAAGGAGGTAGAAGAGGGAGAAGGAAGAGGCTGAGAGCAAGCTGTGGGCATAGGGAAGGGGCGGCTGGGAGTAGCTGGGCTTGCCCTAATACATCTACATAGACAAATGACTCATTTGAGCCTTATAGGCTAGATGGGCTGCACCAAACAAAGTTAGAATATAATGGATGTTGCACAAGCAAACCCAAGTCCTCTCTCTTGCACACGAGGGCAAACGCAGCGGCAACCAAGCACGGCGGCACAATTGACCTCGCCCCTGTCGCCACCGGCCAGATCCACCTCGTCGTCAGCCACATGCGCCTCGCCTCAACCGTCGACAACCTGGAGATGGAGCTATGTCAGGCCAGATCCACCTCGTCGTCAGCCACATGCGCCTCGCCTCAGCCGTCGACAACCTGGACATGGAGCTGTGTCGCCGCTCCTCTCCACTGTGGCGTCATCGCTGGTGCTAGTTATCTGCTTCAAGCCTCCACGCCGCCGGATTTTGCTTCCCGTGGCCTCATGTACTGTCGTTACTCCCCCCTCCCTTGTTTTCTAGTTGGCCGCCTAGGCAGGCTAGGCGTTAGTCGGACCCCACCGCCCGACTAGCGCCTAGCGTCTTGGTGAACCATGGGTGAAAGAGATCACCGATTCGGGGAGGAATAAATCTAGAATAGCCAGTCAAGGAAAGACTACAGCAGGACTTTACGGACTAGGAGGCTTTCGCTGGCCTCAATGGTGGCATGCGGCTCCTCTTTTTACAGAGGTTTAGCCCCTAATAGCATTTTTATCTCTAATAAGAAGGGATAAATCTAATTTAAACAATCAGATCCAACTACCTAACCTATAACCAAAGGAACCTAACTAAGAGACAACCCCAAATTTTTGCCGTGTGCTACAGTAACCACGGTACTGCTCTCATGTGTGCACAGTATATGCAAACAGTAATTTCTGCCCGTGACAGGGAGTAAAGAAAATCATTGCATTAATTCCTTCTTTCAAAATTTGTAAGTTGGGCCTTTCAACCTCCAAAGTCATTGTAATTATCTATATGAGAACCCATGGTGCTTTTTCACCATTAAATATGCTAACTTGAAGTTCCTGGCTCCACTAAACACTTGTACGAAAAGACATAATTTTAAAATATAAGGGATATATTATCTAAAGCAATAGAAACCACCAATTACCTTTATTGCTGCAGCTAGTGCATCAAGCAAATTACCGTCAGAACTGACCACAAGTCCATCAATGTACAGATCCCAGCAGACTTTTCCCTCAACAACAATTAGGGACGATAAATCAATTGCAGCCCCTGAAATATGGTTTGTTGCATTGGAGTCAATGAGATGGCAGCAAGAATTGCTGGCAAGAGTGATCATCTACTCTAGTCTTCTAGAAAGAAAACAATATAAAAACAACTTGACACATAATATAATGAGAATTCACTTTCCATTAAAAATTTCTTGAATATAAGAATTATGAGGACCTCAGAAACAGACTGAAATTGGTTAAATCACTAATCTCTATATGGAATCTTCCCTTAACATGAGGAATTTAAGAACAGTCACAGCTCTGGCAGGCCGGATACTACAGGGCACCTACAATCAGGGTTTCACTTTTCGGTTTGGGACCAATTCACACCAGTCAGCCTGTACCAGTTTCCACTGGTTGAAAACTACCCTAAATTTTTAAATGGGACTTGAAGTTCTATTTTGGTCAATAACTGGTAACTGTCTGAAACACAGGTGTATCCATTTGAACCTGATTTGCTATCCCCACCTATTTCCTACCAACTAATTAACCGCAACCCTTGCTATCCCCACCAGGAAGCGATGAAAAAAACAAAGAGAATACACACGTGCAGTTTTTTAAGAAGGAAGAAGTTGAAGTCGTTGCTGGTAATCTGGCTAATCTGCTTGCAGTTTATATGGGAGTTACTGGGTGCTATGCTTACGAAACAGAAGATGGTTGCTGAGTTATCGCATTTTTGAATGGAATGCCTTGCATGCATGCATATGTCAACAGAGTATCAGGATCAGAAAGGCATTTCTATTTTAAAAAAACTGATTTTAAATTCAAATGTCAAACTTATGAACTTCAACCTGTTTACAAAATCCTGGTCGGGACTGCGAAACGCAGTAACCTCTGGTTAGCAGCAGTTTTCAGCTGAGATTTCGAACCCTGCCTACAATAACTCTGTTACTATGACATATAGGCAACTGGCAGAAACAGAGGTACAAGTTTATTTTTTGTCTATATCCTCCGTGAACCAGTCATATCAACAGATAATCCACCTCCAATTAAATAGGCACAATAATGACAATTGATGGTGATGGACTGAGAGTGTGTTAGTGGAATCGACATGCCTGAGCTAACAAGAACTCAGCAGTCTTCCATTTTAGTTGAGTGCATCTTAGCGAATTTGCTTTCAGATTGGTGCATCGAAATTCCGAACTGCAATTCACTGGATAGCACAAGTTTAATCTAACAAAGTTATTGCTAAGTAGTTGTACTTTCAATTGTAATGAAACCTGTAGTAACAAAATAGCTTAAAGAAATGTTCAGATAGCAGGCATAATTGAAATCAGAGAAGAAAACAATGGAATCATACTCTACATCAAGTTAACTATAGAAACATAAATTAGGATTATAAAACTATAGGAAATCAGTGTGCATTGCAATCACAACAAAAGCTTCATCAAACACTGGGATTATTCACTTAAGGCTGCGAAGAAAAAAAGATTTACAGTATCTGTTATTTAAGGTTAGCCACAACTATAAACAACAACATAGGCTCCAGCATGAACCAAATTAAGAGACATCTCTAAATAAACAGATATGGGAAACAGCCAGTTGTGAACAATAAAATTATATATCACCTGCCCCGCTTTTACCACCCAGTAAGCATCTTTGCAGTGCAACAGAGAGATCAGCAGACAATTCTTCAGAACCTCTACCCTAGAAAAATCAAATTATAACAAGCCAAGCATAAGCAAAAGGCCAAAAAGTATAAAACTTTTAAACAGGATGTAGTCAGAAAGAGAATAAATGATATATGAAGTCCAGGGGTTTAATAACGAAACATATTCTCTATCTAGCAGGGCTTTAAAAGCGAAGGCTGTTCAGTCTGCTTTTTCTCCCGCATAGCAGCCTACCGCTCTGCTGTGCAGCTCTGCTCCTTATGTATAGGTGCTGTTGGGAAAAGTAAAGATGGCTGGAAACAAAAATAAAAATAAAAATAGTCGGGGTGGGCGAGCTCGGTGAAGGCGAGCCGCTAGCTCCCGGCCTCTCGAAATGGACGAGTCGACAACAAAGTCCACGAGTCGAAGTCAAACCGCTGCCCACCGCTTTGTCCCACGTCCGGCCTCGCCTTCGTCGAACACAACGCCACGCGAGATGCAGACGCCAGTGTGACAGGTCGAGGATGCGTGAGCCTCGAGCCTCCGCGTGGCCGATGAACACTCCGGAGTGCTCCTGCCGCCGAGCTTACCGATGTGACCAAGCTCCTTGGCGAACGCGAGAGCCAAGACCCGCAAGTGGGAGACCGCCGGCTGCCCATGCTAAGCCTCGTGACGGCGCCCCGCCATCGAGCTTGGTAAGCGGCGGTTGAGGATGTAACGGCATAAGCAAATCCCTCTCGCTGAGGAGGGGCCGAGCCATCCCCGGCAAGTAGTTACGAAACTGGACGCCGTAGTGGCGCTGAATGCCCTTAAACCGGGCCAGGATGTAGTCAGCAGCTATCGCGGTGGCGTCGCGATGGCGTCCGCAGAGGACCATCACCCACATGTAGCGGGAGAGATCGCCGACAAGCAAAGAAGAATGGCGTCGTCCTCGGTGTGGCGGTGTCACCGCCACACAAGTGAACCTCTCCTTGGTCGCTGGCCAGGGGTTTCGCCAACACGCAGACGCCGCAGCGTCGCCTTTATAGTCTACAGGCTTGTAGTTAGTCTACAGGCTTGTAGTTATAGTTAGCTTCGCTGTTTTCGAAATTAGAACATGAATACTTCAACTAATAGCATCTACGTTCTTTGGACAAACACTAATCACATGCTTTTGTTACATGGTGCATAACAGGAATAATTTTTGTGCTTTGATGCTTATTTCTGTTGTTTTAATGCATAATATGCTTACATAACTGCATTTACCATATATTCAATGAAATTGTACATATAAATGTCTACTTTTAATAGTTAATTTGCACTGGAGGCTACATATAAGACCGCAAACAGCATAAACACTAAGTGGTGAGTTGACTGCTCACCTTTACTGCCATTTACAATATTGCTATCCAGGTAGCAACGGTATGGGAGGCACGTTTGTGCTGTGCATGAGAAGCATGGGAGGCGTGTTTGTCTGCGTGATTGGTGTGCAACTCAAAGGAGTATTAAGGATGGTCTGTGTTAGATGATGGATTGGTTAGAGGTCTTGTAGTAGGCTGATGATGGCCCCAAAGTGAAGGGTTTTTTGGCCTGGTGTATCGGGAAGTATCGAAAAGGTATCAGGACTATTTTCAATTATTATGTAGAAGTTCTACATTGTCAACCATAGCCAACAAATTCGTTGTTTCTTCATATTCATTGTCACAAAACATCAGTATTCAATGATAAATTTCATCAAACTGTATACTCATGTCTATTATGTAAAAGATCTACACAATTGAAATAACATTGACATACATTGGACATTTGGACTAGTAATGTAACAGACTATTGGGTATTTTCAGTTTGATCCAAGCATAACACATTACCAACCTCAAACATAGGCGCAGCAGTAGGACTACAATCGACAAAAATGGAAACTTTTCCTTTGTCAGGATGAAGAATGCTTGGTTTTCCCAACTCAGTCTGCAGATGACAATTCAGAGTAAACGAATACAGTCAAGTATAAAAGTAAATGAGGGAATAAGTAGAATAGAATATGTCAAGCAAGTTTATTTTCTTATTCCGGGACAAGTTCAGGGAAATCTAGTATCAATAGATGCTCTTGACATAATATTTCTTATCATTTCAAAGCAGTTTACACATAGACTGGAACAAAATTATTCACATTGCACCAGTAAATTAGCAGCCATATTAACTTGGCAGCATATGTCTATCATGCTCAATGATTACCAGCAAAGTGCAAGAAACCGTACCTTGACACTAACGATGACTTCAGTCGCCCCCAGTCTAACACGCGCTGAGCCGTTAGCCTGCAGCCCTCACCAATCCGAAACAAGATAAAGCCTCAGAATCAGTTCAACGGAACGCGTGCGAATCAAACAAGAGGAAAACCAAAGACCTGAGGGATGACGCCGGTCTCGACGGAGACTGCCCGGAACTGGAGCCGCCTGCGGCCGTCGGCGCGGAGATCCTGTGCGATGCCGCCGCGGATGAAGAGCTTCTCCCCCTCCGAGAGCCCCACCATGGTCCTGGACACAGCACAAGAAAATCAACCCCGCCTCAGAGGCATTTCATCGAACACCTAGAGTGCAGCATAAAACAGAAAAGAGGAACGGAAAAGAAGGAATCCAAAGAGAAGAGGTTAGTGTCTACAGCCCGGTGGACAAGCGAGACCCTTGCGGTGTGTTCGGCGGAGTGGAGCGTGGCCACCGAGTAGGGAGGCCCCGACGGTTGTGGAGAGGGGGGAGAGGAGAGGAGGGAGGAAAACGCACGGAGCAAGGTTGCGGTCGAGGAGGAAGAGAGGTAGGGGGAGGCAGGTTCGGACTGCTTCGACGGCCTTGCTGGCTGGAGGAGGAGGAGGCGGCGGCGGCGGCAGACAGGACGAAAAGAGGCGGTGTGTAGCGACGAGGCCGAACCTAGCGGCGAAAATAAAATGGGCCTGCACTGTGGCTTCACAGGGACGAGGTATCTGCAATGCAATGATAATGTACTTCTAGTTTCAGGCTTCCATAAAGATGCATGATCAATCAGCTTCTAGAAACATCAGGATATTTTGAGTTAAAGTTTCCATGTGTTTCCAAGAACCTTACTAACTACGGAAAACACGAATCAAAATATGTGAAAGCACAAAACCAACAAAAGAAAGAATCCCCAATTTCACCTGGTGACAATACCAGACCAAACCAGATGCTTGCATACAACATCTAAGATATTTTGAGTTGACAACAAACAAATTGGGAAGAGCAAGCTGTACCTTGAAATCCTGTTTTATTCCTAGCAGCCGGCGTGGGGTTCCAAGATGTAGGCAGCCGGAGTGGTGGAGAGATGTCAAAGATAGGGATCACCAGTGTGTCGTCGTCACAGCTACGGATCTCGTGGCAGCTACGTACGGATCTCGCCGAACACGGGAAAAGGGCTACCTCGAGCTTGCGGTTGACGTCAACAAGTCAGACCCATCCTGGACGCCGGTGAAGGGTAGTGGCTGGGGATGCAGTCGCTGGAGGCAGGTGGCGGCGGGGCTGCAGCGGAGGGAGTCGCCAGAGGCCAAGCGGCGGCGGGATTAAGAGAGGACGACGGAGGTGGTGGGAATCGAGGGAGGAGGTGGAGGGATTAAAGGAGGACGGCGGAGGTGTTAGGGATTGAGGGGCTGCAGTGGGGGCTGAGTCCTAAGGGAGCGCAGCGGCGGCGCTGGATTGAGGGTAGCGATTCCGTTGGTTCAAGCGTTGTAAGGGGGTTCCCGGCGGCCTACCAGGGTACCCGGCCCAGTCTTTACAGAATCTGCTATTGTAAACGGGTTTTAGTGGGGGTTTAAGTTGGCTACTTTTGTAGAGCGGGCTAGCGGCTTAGCGAACTAGCCCGTCCCACTTGCACTCTCCGTAATATTTGGACTGAAAATGTTTGCGTTTCCACTTTTATCTTTTACCACAGCTAATTGAGCGCCCTGTATTGCAATGTTTTTCAGATTCAAACACAAATTTAGAAAGCATAGCAAACTTTGACCAGGGAATTGCTATCTTGCGGCCGGCCTGGGGCTGTGTGGATCTGTGTAGGTTATATGATCTATAAGTAATCATGAAGATGATTTTATGTTCATGAATTATTGAATAAAAAGTTATTTTGTTCCTTAAACGAACTATCATCTCTATTGATTAACAGGCACGTGACTTGTTTGCGAAACTCCTTATTCATTTTTATGATATTGTTGTAAATATCCCTGATCTTATATCATTAAGTGAGAAACTTATGATTTATAGATTAGCACATGTATTAATTGACGACCATGTTTCACAGATCATATATATGTGATGTCAAGTCAATAATGTGGACATATGTTGGATAACATGATATTGGATTAACACAGCTTAAGACACCCACAGAATTGAAATATTCATCAGTGTCATCAATTGACATCATACATAGTGTATATGGGATCCTTAGATTTGATATCATCATGGTTTTCTATGTATATAATAGTATACTTAGGGGTTGTCAAAACGCTACACCGTAACAGAGTAGTCATAAAGGTAGCTTTCGATTTCACTATATAACAGGAGAGATATCTCTAGGGCCCTCGGTGTGGTTGGATTAAGGAAGTGTGTGGCCATGCCGAATGTGGTTGAAGAGTCAACTACAACCGAGTAACCACTATAGGATCGAGTGAAGAATCAAGCTATCATAGGAAGGCACACATCTCGTCTTGAGCTCAATTTGGTATCGTGAGGCAAAGGGATGAACACATGAGTACTATATAGGTTCGTCTGACATAAACTTTATGTGTATTATGGGGTTGCTATATTCTACTAGGGACCGCTACCAACTTGTGGATCAGAAATGGGTTTTTAGGTCACGACCTTGTACGCGTGACCCTACAGGGTCGCACACTTAAGTCTTGCTTGGATAGACATGGATTAGACCCAATCCCCTTGGATTGATATGGATTTTAGTTCAAATTCCCCACAAAATTCAAGGATTGAACCTAATCCCCATCTATCCAAACAAAGCCTTGATGGGTTGGAACAACTACCTCGGATTGGATCCATTAGTTGCTTAAATCGGATTATGATCTATATGTGGTTAAGGGTCATAATGGGTTTCTAATGCAAGGATCCATTAAGAGATTCTATATAAAGAGAGGCGTGGGGGCTAGGAGTATATACGTGACAACCCCAAAATCCTAGTCGCCGCCACCACCCAAGCCACCTTGAAACCCTAGCCGTGTGTGCTGGTGCTAGCACACCAGTGCATGTGTGTTCTACCCCTAGACGTGTGGACTCCAATGGAGGCGCTGGTGCGATTACGGTGCTGGTTAGGACGATCGTGAGGAGGACAAGGTCTGATCGAGGAGGCGATCACTGTCGCCTAGAGAAGACAATTAGCTGTCGCCTAGAAAAGACGATCAGCTACCAAGGACACTGGACGTCGACTATTTCAACTGTGTTGACGTGCTTCATTGGATCGGTTGCTCCAACTCTTATTCTGCACTACATGTCTAGTAGTAACGATCCATGATCTCTTACTTGTGTGGCTTCCTAGTTTATACAGTACAAAATTTTTATTTTGTGCTAGAGTAGCATACTTGTATCCCATCGGTGGTACCAGTATCGTCGTGTGTAGTATTTCATATGTATTGGTCACATATGGTAGATATGTGGTAGTAGTAAATTGAATCAATTATTATTCTGGTATGATAACCTAGATCATGTTATGTGGATGAATTGGCTCAGGCACCAGTTGATAAGATCAATCGGCTTCAACATTAGTAGATGGGTTCGTAGGAGGTATGAATTGGTAGCTCTACATGATTTGATGCGCTTGATCATGGTCGCATCGCATAGTACCCCTACTGGTCGGGATTCCACCATCGGGGTAAACCATGATGCGCAACCATATGGAGCCAACATATTGAGCAGTGCATTAGCCAATGTGATCTGCCAACCCGGTCGGCCGATTTGATCGGCCGAAGGATCTAGACCTGCCATTATGAGTTACTGGAGTGTTTTGGTGATTAATGCCAAATCCAAATATGAGACTAACTCACTTCTCAAGTATTATTTTGTGTAGTCTCATTTGGATATAAAGGTGAAATTCAACGATGTATGCAATCGACATCTTGTAAGGCTACGGGTAGGCTACGATAGCACAAAACAAAAATTTTATCGCGCAACCAAGGAACCTCCGCTAGTAAAAGATCACGAGATTACCACTAGTCGCGCCGACTCATTGCAGAAGTAGAGTCGATGTCGCGAGTAGATGCAGTCGTAGTTGTACTCGCTGCACGTCTGCTCCTCCGAGTAGTCGTACTCGCCGTGCAACTTCGCCTCCTCCTCTGGTGATCGTCACAAGTTGCGGATCGTCCTAGTGTTGATGCTTCGCAACAACACCTCCGAGGTATCCACATGTACGGGCAGGGACACCACGCGCTGGAGTGCTAACAGCGGCAACGAGGTTGAGGAAGGCATGGCTATTAGGGTTTCGGGAGTTCTTCCAAAAACAACGTGCTTCACCCCATGCCACCGCCCCTCTTTATATAGGCATCCATGATGGGTCTCGAACTCGAGGCCCATTAGGAACTCGTGTCCTATACGAATTTGGATCACCATCCAAATCAAATTCCAACCCTTTAAGTGTGCGACCCTACAGGTTCTTGTGTGATCGGTTGTGACTCGGAAACTCTTTTCCGACCACTAGTCGTTAGCGGTACCTAGCAGCACATAACGATTCCCAAACACATATAGAATATATCGGACGAAACTTTACGTAATATGATATATGACCAGGTCCTCATCACTTACGACCAGTTCGTATCTCTATACGACCAGGTTGTAATTGGTCCCGACCAGTTCGTAACTCCTTACGACCAGGTTCTTACCATTCTGTGATTACGTTCGACCAGTCTACGACCAGCTCGTATCTCTATACGACTAGTCCGTAACTGATCGAACTAAGCGATCTACTCATGCATTATCCCTTTGCCTCACGATGTCTGGTTGAACTCCAGGTGAGATGTTGTGTTATCCATGGACTGTTCAATTCTTTCTCGATCGAGTGTTGGATAACTTCATGTGGTTGACACTTCAATCACTGGTGGTATGGCCATGCACTTTCTTTATTCGATCACAACGAGGGGCCCAGAGACATCTCTCCTGTTATGTTAGGAGGGGCAAATCTCATATCTGAACAGTCGCATCCCTCCGCATGTTTCATAGCATACCCGAAAGCTACTTTTATAACAACCCAGTTACGGAGTAGCGTTTGGCAACCCCTAAGAGTGCTATTATACATGTAGGGAACCATGCTGATCTCAGGTCTAAAGATTATACATCATCATTACTTGAGACCCACTAATGACACATAGATTCATGACAATCTCAATAGTGTCTCAATGATGGGTCTATCTAGCTCCATGTTCTCTAACATGTGCTCACATTATTGATTCGATATCCCTATATCTATGACCGGTGAAACATGGTCATCAATCAATACATGTGCTGGTCGTAGAGTCACTGTTGTTTCGACCAGTGACATTCGACCAGGGATACATTTGGAATGATATCATATAAGTTAATGAGTTTCACCAACAAGTCATATACTCATTGATCTATAACTGATGATTCATTCAAGGAATATGATAACATATTATCCAATATCATGAACATAATGAAATACAATCATCTTTAAGATTGCCTCTAGGGTATATTTCCAACAGTTTCCCACTTGCACTAGAGCCAATCATTTAAGTATCTAATACTGATAGCTCTTGTGTGTACCTCATGCTTTGGTTGTGTGAGAGGCTTTGTCAACGGATCGGCAATATTTAAATCCGTATGAACTTTGCATATCTTAACATCTCCTCTATCCACCAATTCGCGAATGAGATGATAACGCCTGAGTATATGTTTGGACTTCTGATGGGATCTAGGCTCCTTAGCCTGCGCAATGGTTCCATTATTGTCACAATAAAGATCCACTGGGCTCGAGGCACTTGGAACCACACCCAACTCAGCAATGAAATTCCTTATCCAAACACCTTCTTTCGCAACATCAGAAGCCGCAATGTACTCGACCTCCGTCGTGGAATCAGCAACTGTCTCTTGCTTGGAACTTTTCCAGCTCACTGCTCCTCCATTCAAAATGAATACAAAACCAGATTACGAACGATAATCATCTTTGTCGGTTTGGAAGCTTGCATCGGTGTAACCATTTACAACGAGCTCCTCATCACCGCCATAAACTAGGAACACATTCTTAGTCCTTCTTAAGTACCTAAGAATATTTTTCACAGCTGTCTAGTGACCTTCACCGGGATCAGCCTGGTATCTGCTCGTAACACTTAGAGCATATGATACATCTGGTCGGGTGCAAATCATGGCATACATAATAGATCCAATAGCCGAAGCATATGGAATACTATTCATTCGGTCTCGCTCATCAGTGGTCGAAGGACACTGACTCTTGCTAAGACTTATGCCATGTGACATAGGCAAGAACCCTTTCTTGGCATCCTCCATGTTGAACCGATTCAACACCTTGTCAATATAAGTACTTTGGCTCAATCCAATTAGCCTTCTTGATCTATCTCTATAGATCTTTATTCCTAAGATATATGCTGCCTCTCCTAGGTCCTTCGTATAAAAACTATTTTTCAATGATGTGTTAATAGATTCCAGCATTGGAATGTCATTCTCAATCAATAATATGTCATCCACATATAAGATTAGAATTACAAGTGCGCTCCCACTAACCTTCATGTAAACACAAGGTTCTTCTTTGTTTTTGACGAAACCAAACATTTTGATTTCCTCATCAAAACGTAAATTCCAACTCCGAGATGCTTGCTTCAGCCCATAAATAGATTTCTAAAGTTTGCACACTTTACTAGCATTCTTTGGATCGACAAAACTAAGGTTGTGTTATGTACACATCCTCACTTAGGTTTCCATTAAGAAAAGCCGTTTTGACATCCATCTGTCATATCTCATAGTCGAAATATGCAACAATAGCTAGAATGATCCGAATAGATTTAAGCATCGCTACTGGTGAGAAAGTCTCATCGTAGTCAACTCCTTGAACTTGTCAAAACCCTTTGCGACCAGTCGAGCTTTATGAATGTGAATATTTCCATCCATATCAATCTTTTTCTTATAGATGCATTTGCACTCAATGGTTTTAACACCATCAAGTGGATCGACTAGATTCCAAACCTGATTGTCACTCATGGAATCTATCTCAGACTTCATGGCTCCAAGCCATTTCTTAGAGTCTGGGTCCATGATCGCTTCCTCATAAGACTTAGACTCATCATTATTCAATAATAATACATCATGCCCATACCTTATAGGCAATTGACGTGGTCTTTTAGATCTACGTGGGGCTGATGCCTCATCTATAGGTTCAACAACACTTTGTTCGTCTTGTAGAGGTTCAGTAGGAGTTGAAACACTTTCAGGTGCTTCCCGAATTTCTTTGAGTTGCAACTTTCTCCCATTGACGCCTTTTGAAAGAAACTCTTTCTCCAAAAAGACACCATTTCGGGCAACAAAAACTTTGCCCTCTTCTCGATTGTAGAAGTAATATCCTTTGGTTTCCCTATGATATCCTATAAAGAAGTATTTATCTGACTTGGGTGTGAGTTTATCAGACATCAAACGTTTAACATAGACATCACATCCCCAAATCTTTAGAAAAGACAAACTACGACTCTTCGCAGTCCACATCTCATATGGTGTCTTATCTACTGATTTAGATGGTACCCTATTTAAAGTGAAAGCGGTAGTTTCTAGAGCATAACCCCAAAAATACAATGACAGATCTGATTGGCTCATCATCGATCGAACCATGTCCAACAAAGTTCGATTACGCCGCTCGGACACCCCATTCCATTCTGGAGTGCCTGGTGGTGTAAGCTGTGGAACAATTCCACATTGCTTCAAATGATCACCAAATTCATGGCTCAAAAATTCACCTCCACGATCAGATCGTAAGTATTTGATTGTCTTGCCAAGTTGATTCTGTACTTTATTCTGGAACTCATTGAACTTTTCAAAGGATTCCGACTTGTGCCTCATTAAATAGATATACCCATATCTACTATAGTCATCGGTGAAAGTAATGAAGTACTGAAACCCACCTCTAGCTGTTGTGCTCATTGGTCCACATACATCAGTATGTATCAGTGCCAGCAAGTCAGGCACCCTCTCATTCCGACCAGTGAAAGGTTTCTTGGTCATCTTTCCGAGTAGGCAAGATTTGCATGTTTCAAATGATTCTAAATCAAATGAGTTTAGGATTCCATCATCATGGAGTTTCTTCATGCGTTTCTCACTTATGTGACCCAAACGACAATGCCAAATAAAAGTGGAATTCATATCATTAGGCCGAAGCCTCTTTGCATTAATATTATAGATGGGTGCATCATCAAAATTTAAAATAAACAACCCATTCAAAATAGGAGCATAGCCATAAAACTTTTCATTCAAAAATATAGAACAACCATTGTTCTCAATAATGAATTTATAACCCTCTGCCATTAAACATGAGGCAGAGATGATATTTCTACTTATGGCTGGAACATAATAACAATTATTTAATTTCATAATAAATCATGAGGGCAAAAGTAATAGCAAAGTCCCGACGGCTAATGCAACAACCCTTGCTTTATCCCCGACGCGAAGATCCATCTCGCCCCTTGTAATTCTCCTACTTCTTGTTAGACTCTGCATCGTATTGCAAATATGAGCAATCGATCCGATATCAAATACCCAAGAGTTAACATAAGAATCAACAAGAAAAACATCTATAACATTAATACCTGAAGTGGAAGGTTTAGTCCCACCGTTCTTTTTCAGATCAGCCAGGTATTTCTTGCAGTTCCTCTTCCAATGGCTTGGCTCCTTGTAGTAAAAGCATTCAGTCTCTTGAGTCGGGCCGGACTTAGTCTTGGGTTTAGGCTTGTTAGCTTAGATCCCATCCGAAACTTTAGCCTTGCCCTTATCTTTGACCCAAGTCTTAGCCTTCTTCTTGAAGCTTGTACTCTTTTGCACCATCATCACATGACTATTGCTTTTCTTTATGCTGTCCTCTGCAGTCTTGAGCATCATATGCAGTTCAGTGAGATTCTTGTCTAAACCATTCATATGGAAGTTCAGAATGAACTGCCCATAGCTTGCAGGAAGCGAAGCAAGAATCAAATATGTAGCCAACTCTTGACTAAGTGAAAAACTAAGTTTTTCCAAGCTCTGTGTATAACCAACCATCTTGATTACATGTGGGCTCACCGGGCTGCCCTCAGCTAGCTTACTTCCAAATAATTTCTTTGAGATCTCATATCTCTCAGTTCTTGCTTGTGTCTCAAACATGCCTTTAAGCGCCACGATCATATCGTAAGCTTCTATGTTCTCAAAATGCTTCTGAAGGTCCGAGTTCATGGCAGCAAGCATAAGACAGCTAACATCAAGGGACTCATCACATGCCTTTTTATAGGCGGCTTCAAGAGTAGCAGTAGTATTCTCAGTAGGCACATCGGGAATTGGTTCCTCTAGAACATGTTCCTTTTTATCTTGCCTAAGAACAATTCTTAGGTTGCGGGACCAATCCGCAAAATTTGTTCCATTTAGTTTTTCCTTATCAAGTATTGAACGTAAAACAAAACTGGATGTAGGTACAACAGTTGGTGCCATGATCTACAACATAAAATATGCAAAACTAAGACATATATTCAAGAAAAGTAACTTCTATTAAACAATTTAATAAACATACTCCCACTAAACACCATATCCCTCTTATGACATTTAGTGATTCAAGACCCGCAGTCATGTGATGCCTTGCTAGCTTTATTTCTGTGAGCAAATTGAATCAAATCATGTCTTGTTGGATCTTGTGTCTAGTTTTGCTCTAGTGATCCTCTTATGATTCTCGCCATGTCATATAAGTTAAATTGAGTCTTGAACTTATTTTGAGATGTAAAATGAGCTTTTTATTTCTTAAGTCAAGCAAATGAAGAATGAGATTTTCTGTGCGAAAAAACTGATCTCACCAATCCTTTCTCATGAGACGGCTTGCCATTGCACTAGGCATGAACTCAGGGGGAGTTTTGGATGACCTAGACCACTCTTTTAAGCTTCTTGCTTGAGATGGTCGCGGCAAGGCTTGAGATCTAGCACATTGAGAAAAAAAATCCTTTTAGGAAAATGCTTAAAATGCTAAGTGCTTGAATATTGCTTCATATTTGAACTCTTAATGCTCAAAATACCCCAGTTCCAGTTTTGGGTCTCTTTTTACTTATAGACATGGCTTGACTCATTTTTGGTTGCTTTTAGTGAAACTTGACATTTAGCAACTTTTCATGGTATTAATTCTTTTAATCTCAGTTTACTGCTATTTTGGTCTTAGCTTTGCAGTACATGTTTTGCCATGATTGAATATAGCTTCTACTCTTTATATGGCTTGGTGTAATACTTATACTGTCTACATGGAAAATAGTCATAGCTCCTTTTTACTAAAGTTCAAAAATAAAGTCATTCCTTCATACTCTATCTTTTCCCATGCATCTTGATGAATTCATTGTCAAAGGGGGAGAAAGATTGAGAAGAAAAATATTGTTTTGGAGCTTTATGTTATTTTGGAGCTTTTGGTTTCATATAAAAGAACACTTATAAAAAAAATAAACCTTCTGAAAATTTGTGATCTTAGTGAGTTGAGTCTCTTGGTTTTATTGCCTTTTTCTGATTATATTTGCAATTGAAAAAGACTCACAATGATCAAAGGTCAAATAGAACATTTGTCTTTCATATGGACCTAAGTGAGATTTTTGGCTACTTTCTGGAAATTAAATCCTTTTGTGCCTTCATTGCCTTATCTCACTTGCTTATACTATTCTGAAGCCAGCTTGGTCGTTTCCTAGGCTTTTTCCTGCTTTTGGACCAAGTTGTGCCTTTATGCGAAAAGAGCGATTTTTTTACTTTTCAAACCGAAAAACTACATTTTCTGGGAAATTACCAATGTGTTCATCAAGGGGGAGATTGTGGATATCGTGAGGATATGTGCATGATCTTAGGATGATGAGTCAATTGGCAATGGCTTTGTTGGTTTGCAAAATCTCGCGTTTTCGGGGTTTGCTTGATCTGTCGGACCACAAAGTGATCGGCCGTAACGTGGTGATCGGACCGCCGTGGAGAGGTCCGACCGGATTTGTTTTAAAGTGGTTTTTGAAGCTAAGCCAAAAATAGGATGTGTAGGCAAGTGAGGGGAGTCTCCTGGATGTGGTCATATTATTTTTGGAGCTCCCAGTCAAAAGTTCTATTCATTTGAAAATTCCAGAAGGTTTCGGATTTTCAAGATGAAAATTTGGCTAAGTCATTTCGGGCGGTCCGACCGCCGTTATGGAATCGGTCGGACCGGCCTGAAATCGGTCGGACCGGCTGTGTGGGGCGGTCAGACCGCCGATCACTTGAAGGTTAGCCATTTTGGCATTGATGTGATTTGAATGTGTTTTATGTATGGATTTCAATGCTTTATTGTTGCATATTGCATTGTGGAACTAACGTGGGTCAAGTTGTGAAGAACTTGTTTCCGGAGACGATTTGTTTGTCTATTGCTGTGCAGGTGGCTTGCAGGTTAACGACGTCAACGGTGAGGTGGATCGAGGCTACGCTTGGAGAGCTGAGGTCCAGAACGATCATGGATGCCGGGTGAGGTCGTGTGACTCAAGCATGGTGCAGAATAGGCAAGATGGATCGAACGGGTAGTTCGTTGCAGCTGGTTGGATCAGGCGGTGCGGAAGTCGGTGCAAGTCTCTGGGAGGTTCCGATGGGATTCGGACGGGAGAGTCTTCCCGACATGATGAAAGCCGCTGATCAACCTACACATGGTGAAGCAGGCGATTGCTTCAACAGATTGATGTGTGTGTGGGTGTAATACCCTTGAAATCGAATCGGTAAATCACAAATTTAGCCGAGAGGAGAAAACGGAATAAGAGGAATAGTAAAACATGAAACGAGTGGGGTCATCTGATATTTTTCGCCAACTGGGCTGGGCGCATGCCAGAGAGGCCTCCTTGTGGCGGCCAAGAGAAGTGCCCACCCCCAAAACCCTAGTGCCCCCCCTTTCCCCTTTTCCCCTTTCCTCCCCTAGCACCACGGCTCTCCCCACCCTCCCCATGCACCAGATTGGTTCATCAGATTTGGGTAAGTTCCGTACATTTTCTGATCTGTCCACCTTTTAGCAAGTTGTAGCCCTTGATCTTAGCTTTCTTTTGGCACCGAGATCACCTGGTTTGGAGTTATGGTTTAGGAGATATGTTCGTTTTTGTGCGACTGGTCAGGAGAGCTGACGAGATTTGGCAGTCTGCATGTCTAGTCAGATTGTATTTGTTTGAGCCCGAATCTGAAGAGCCACCCAAAACGAACGTTGTAGCCATTCTAGTAAGCTTTCAGGATTGATAAAGAACATATTTTTTAGACGTTTGAATCAAAAGTTATTGAATTTTTACCGTCGCTGTTGTCTGATTGTCAGACTGAGGGAACAACAAACTTCATCGAACATTAGGATTATTAGAAGGCTGAATCAGGAGTCTTACCCAACTAGGTTATTGTAGCCTGTTTAATAATCTTTCCAAATTGATAAATATCATCTCAATTGGATTTGTAGAGTGAAAGTTATGCCATGTTGTTTACTGCTGTGCTGTATTCTAGACAGATGTCTGTCAATGGTTTACAACGGTTGTTTAGACCACTAGTTTGGCCGAATCAAAGAACCCCACAAACTAGAGTTTCGTAGCCTATTACGTTAAAAATATTTGAGCACTGGTTTCAAGTCGTTCGGAGTTACAGATATTTAATTACGATTTTTTCTCATCTTGCTGTCCCGGAAGCATTATGCTAGGCGCGGAAATTTGGGTAGAACCTCTCTTTGAGTCATAGGTCTTGAGGAGTTGGATTAAGGGGTGTAAACGGAGTTCAGCATTCATCGTATTTATTGTTACTGCTATGCTTGTGTAGGAGGCGGAGTTCCAGAGTAGAGACACCAATTTTGCTTCCTTGTGTGCCGTAGCGGGAAGGAAAGAAACAGGCAAGTGCATCTATATTGTGGTTGATATACGATTGTTCCATATGATGACTCATGGTAACTTGTGCTTGTTCAATGCGCTGATTTATGGTGATATGTACTTGTTCATGATGGCATGATTTACCAAGATTCGATTATTGTTATTTTATTGTTCATCATGTGCACTCATGAACGCAAGTTGTGAACTTGCGACACCCACGGGAGTGGGTAGTGATTGTAAGACCCACTATTCCAAAGTGGGCAATATGGATCCCCGGTTGACTTGTTCTCAAACGGGCTTTGGAAAGTGAACACCGACGGGTGTTCACTCGCTATACCGGTATGAGCAAAAGAGAAGAGCATGTGCATTCATTCATTCATTCATATGTTGATTTGAATCATGATGTTGATACACTGTTGGATAATGAATGATGTTGTTATGTTTTGTATCATTGCACTTGCTGAGTCGTGGACTCACCCTTGCTGTGTTGTTTTTTTAGGTACATCGGTTGTGGTCGGCATGCATGGGTGGGAGTAGAAATTATCACGGTTGCACACTGGCACTAATAAAGTGAATAAAACATTTAAGTGATAACTTGGACTTTGAATAGCTTTATGTGAGGTTTACTTCCTTACGTTCTAAGTCGTGGACAACCACTATTGGAGATTGATAGTGTTTTATGGTTGTTTCTTTCATGAACATGTTTAGTACGCGCGTTTGGATATTTGCTTATTATTGTTGTTATTTGCGCGAATGTCCGGATAGTTTGATTTACAAAGGAGACTCTGCCGAAATTTAGAAAGAAATGTCTTAGTTCTATTTGTAGACTTGTTACGGTGGTAGCATTTCAGGCTCAGGTTGGGCTGGGGTGTTACAGTTGGTATCAGAGCGGGCTTCAGGTCCGTGGTAGCTAGAAAAGAAAAAAAATATTAAATTGACACACTGTGCACAGTAGGATGGGAATGGGCAAAGCATTGCATTCATATTTCTGTTATATCATATTGATGATTGCTGATACTAATTGAGTATGATTGCTTATTTATCGATTATATGATGGTCCTGTAAGGGAATAATCGTTGTCGAGAGGTAAAGTTTGGTTGTGGTCATGGGCATAGTCAAAGTGTGCCACTGTTGGTGGTATGAGATTAACAATGGTTTCCCTCGAGTAACTTAGTTACCAAGGTTGGAGATGATCTCTTGGAGAAGTTTTTGTCTTCCTTGAGTCCGTACCTGGTGTTCTGGTTGTAGCTTTTGCGGTTGATGGACTTTTCTTGGATGGTGGTTACAATGCCGTTGACGGGATTCAAGTGGTCTCTATTGGTTCTTTTAAATAAATATTGTTCTTTCGACTGTTGAGATACTTTTGGCTACTTGTGAACGTTGTTGTTCTGCAAGGTTGGTCCCTTCATGGGAGTTTTGTCTTCTTGTTGTGAAGCACGGCTCAGTTATTCGCTTGGCATTTTGGGTAGAAAAAATATATTTTACAAGTCCTTTAATATGTGAAGTTTCGGTCCATGCACTCTCTTTTAGGGGTAAATGGAGTTTAATGCTTCTTCTTTAGGAAGGAAAGTGTCAAAACCCTTTTGTAACGTTTTGTTGTATTAAGGTAAGAAGTCGTAAGCATGGAAGATAATTGATTTGGTATGAGTACCAAGTTGGGTCAATGGCATGGTACATGATTAATCTTAACTAGTATCTTTGGAAGTGAAATTGATTAAGTTGATGTTGTCGTCTAGTAGTTCTTGATGAATTGTGACTAGGAACTCGAGATTTATTAAGGAGTCTGTGGAGCACATCATTCCTACAGAACACTGGTCGGTAAAGCCTTCAGGCAAGGATACTATTGGCCAACTGCCCTTCATGATGCAAAAGAGCTCGTGACGAAGTGCGTACAATGTCAGTTTTATAGCCGACAAGTACATCAGCCGGCACAAGCTCTTCAAACAATTCCTCTTTCTTGGCCTTTTGCAACTGGGACTAGACATTCTGGGACCTTTCCCAAGAGCATCCGGGGGCTTCGAATTCCTTTTCGTCATGATTGACACGTTTACAAAATGGATCGAAGCCGAGCCAGTTGTTAAAACTACAACTGAGGCTGCTAAGAGGTTCCTCACAAAAAACGTGATTACATGATTTGGTGTACCCAGTCGTATAATCACGGACAATGGTACCCAGTTCTCCAGTGGCAATTTCCAGGAATTCTGCGACGACCTTGGTATCAAAGTCCATTTTGCTTCGGTTTCTCATCCGTAGAGTAACGGAGCAGTTGAGCGTGCCAATTGTATCATAATGCAGGGGGTCAAACGTCAGGTATTCAACCAGTTAATAAAACGGTCAGGAGCTTGGGTTCAAGAAGTTCCTTCTGTTTTATGGGCTGTTCGTACGACGACCAGTTGTGCGACCGGTGAAACACCATTCTTTTTAGTCTATGGGGCCGAAACCATGCTTCCTCCAGAACTAAAAATTGGTTCAGCTCGCACTGATTGTTTCGATGAAAATGGTCAGGAAGAAAGACGACTAGACGACGTTAATTTCTTTGAGGAACGATGAAACCAAGCCTTACTGCGTTCATCAATCTATCAACAAGCCATGCGAAGGTACCACAGTCGTAAGGTGCAACCTCGCGACTTAGTCAGAGGTGATCCGTTCTCGAAAAAATTGAGCCAAGCTAATCGCAATAAACTTTCTCCCAAGTGGAAAGGTCCTTATACTGTGGTCGAAGTCACCCGATTAGGTTTGGTATGATTAGCTATGTCGACGGGGTTTTGTCTAATTCTTGGAATATTGACCAACTGCGTAAGTTTTTTGTTTAGTTTTCATTTCTTTTCCATTCAGTTTTATAAATAATAAAATAATCCAAAAAGCAAGTGATGTTATTTATATGACAGAGCCTAGCTCTGGTCGACTGCGGTCCATATGCTTTAGACTATGGAGATTATATTTTTTATTTTCAAAATTCTGTTCTACTCTTGTTTGGCTACTGGTCGGGACACAGAAAACCTCCTAGTCGACGTCTCTCCTTTTTCGCATGTGGTTCCGCCCACTGGAAGGAGCTTCCTAGCGATGGTCCTTTTCTCACGATCCTCGCTGCCAGTCGGACTAGAGAATGAACACGTATTGCGAAATACAATCTATATCTTCATTTCTTAGCATGTTCATTCTGACCAGCGTTGAGCACTGCATAGAAATAAAACCACTTCTCGTTTATTATATATGTCTTTGCATATAATTTCCTCTTGTCAAGAAAAAAATATTTTTTCCTTCCGACCATATATTGTCTTAGTAAGTACTTTGATTACGAAAAACAGATTTACAACTAGTCGAAACTTAACACTGGTTCTGACCAAAAATGTTTCCTAGTATTATGACGATCAGTTTTTTCAACAATTAGTACATACTTTCAAACAATGGTTGAGACTTAAGTTTATATTCTTGGCCTACTACTTTTATAGTAAAGTTCTTCTACTATAAAATAGTCGGGGGCTAGGTAATATATGATAAGTCGACCGGATAAACAAAAATTCTTTTTTTATTGATAAGAGAAAGGTAAGTTTTTACACATTTTTTTGCATACTCTCTCTCTCTCTCTCTTTTGTAGAGTTTTTTACTACTAGAGATTGCCCTCCATTAGTTACTGCTGGATGGAGATCTGACTTCCATTTCTTCTGCAACCTTGTCTCCAAGAGGTTTAACTTCCTTGAGAAACTTGGTCGCCTCCTCAGGCAAGCAGTTAAAATCCTCTTCAATAGCCTGAAGTTTGGTAGAGGGGTCGGACGCCTTCAGTTTTGCCAAAGCAAGACTAACTCCACTAGCAATAGATTCCTTTATGGACTGGGCGTAATTATCTCTTGTAGTTCTGAGCAAGCCCTTAAGGTCCTCCAAAAGATGGCCAAGGTAATTTACCTTTTCCATTGGATCACTTAAGGAAGGCAACGTTGATCCTGATCCCATATCAAAGATCATTTTGTTGAGTGTAGTAATTTGTTCATCAAGGTTAAACATAACTGCTGCCCCTTTTTCTTGCTCAAATTCTAAAGCTTTTTGTGCTCTGCTTAATGCTTGATTTTGTTCTGTATAAACAAAGCAAACATTAAGCAAGAAGGATTAGAAGAAAATACTAAGTCAAGTCTATGACTATGTTACCTTCGGCCTTCTTCCTGAATTTTTCCAGGTATTTTTCATGCCTGGTCGTTAAGTTTTCGATCGACCGATTTTTAGCTTGAATTTCCTCTTCAAGCTTTATTCTTCTAGCTTTTTCAGCCAAAGTTTCTTCTTTTATTTTCTCCAAATCTATCAAATTTGATAAGGGAGAATAGTTAAAGGAAGAAAGGAAAGTCTTGAAAAAAGACAAATTAAGAAGAAAGTTATTACTTTCTAGTTCGAAGTGTTTTTGCTCTAGATTCTTAATTCGATCGGTTAGTCCTCCGATCGCACAGCAAAATTTTCAACCATATGCTGCATGGATAGCATTTTTTCTTTAAGTTTCTTGTGAAATTCAAGGAAAACTATAAGAATGGTTGAGAACACTTACTTGAATTGCCACATCATTATAATCGGCAAAAATCTTATCAGTATTCGCCTTTGCAAGGCGATCTGATACTCTCCTCCAAGCATCATCAAGCTCCTTATCCTCGATAAATCGAGGAGAGAAAGGGAACTTGTTAGTTTGGGGGGAGTTCCTTTCAGAAGTTGGAATCTGCTGTGGATCTGTAGAGATGCCTACCTCCGCTGACGGAGTGACAATCACCACATGATTCAAATCGGATTCCAACACTGAAGCAGGCTCGGGGGCTTCCCTAACCACTTCCTCTTTAGGATTTCTTGCCTGAGGAAAGCCCTAGTCGGAGGTGCCCTCGATCACCTGACCTGCTGGAATAACCTGATCGGGAATGACTAGAACTCCAACAAGTCTGCGCAAAGGAAAGGAAGTTCAGAGTTCAAGATCGACAAAAATATAAAATGTATGTGTTCATATGATAATTTCATTTACAACATACCCGGTTATCTTTTTTATCTTGACTCTGAAGCGCGTTGGCTTAAAGTCTGTAGCGCTAACTTTTCTTTTCTTTTCAACCAATTTTTCCAGTCTTGAACTGGTAGGGTTGGTTGTACCCTCTACATCCTTCAATGAACGATCAGATGTAATACTTTCAACCAACTGATCGAGAGTAGAATCCCTGATCGTTGGATCGAAGGTGTAGGTTCATCGATTACCAAAGCAGTTGCTTCAACGGCCCTTGGCAAATCTTGAGCAATTGTATGGGACTCATTGACTACCGCATGATTCAACAAACAAAGTTAGTCGGGTGATGAACATATCTTTTCATCTAGGAAAAGGTATTTCCTTCGGTTACCTACCTCTACACGATCACTAGCGATCGTAAGGATGGTCGGTTCGTCAATTAGCTCACAGGTCTATGTGGCCTCATCAATTTTTAGACCAACCGACTACATATCAAAGAGGATTTTTAGGTAAACACCGATCGGAAAAGATTGTAAAGGTGAAAAATAATTATCATGCTTACCCGAAGTCTCTCAGCCCTCTCTTCAGCAGTAGTAACTGCTAAGATCATAAGGAACCCAGCCTTCTCATTAGGCTCTCCAGCACAGATCATTCTGATCCGGCTTCTGATCTCATCAGAAGACAAGGCTGTAATAAAAAAGAGGTCTTAGGATTATAAAAGTATTTAACCAGAAAGGTATGCTGGTCGGATTCTTCCTGGAACTTCCCTTCCCTTGAGTCCTTGGTCGCATCATCACGACCAATATACCAGAGCGTCAAATGAGCTCTAGCCTTCAAAGGGCTGATTCTCTGCATGGAGAAGTCCCTCACCACATGCTAGGAGGTTAAACCCCTGACACTCAGGAGATGGATGGCTTCAACCCATCTCCCAATTCTCCCCTCTTTCTTCAAGGAGGATCGCCATTGTGGGTTCTCGATAGCCTTCTTACTGCTGTAATAAATGCCATCGCCCTGCGTAATCTTCATGTAAAACTAACTTTTCTTCCATGATGATCACGAAGACTTGGAGTACATTGGAATGTACTCCTCAGCCTTCCCGTCATGGAGACGCAAGGTACACTCTCCGGGTGTACCGATCGTCTTCTTGCATTCATCAATCTATAGTAGTACCTGAATAGATCCAAGGTTGCTGGAATTCCCAGGTACGCTTCGCAGAGGTAGACGAAGATGCTGAGGTTGGCTATAGCGTTGGGGGTCAGATTGATCAGTTCTACTCCATAGTACTCCAAAACTTGGAAAAGAAAGGAGTGAACTGGAAGTCTGAAGCCGCATTCGATATATGCGAGAAATACTGGAATTTCTCTATCCTCTCCACTTGGAGAATGTTCCCCAAATGCTGATCTCCATAAGATCAGACTTCTGTCGGGTAGTAGCCCAACCTTTTCCAAACCTTCAAGTTTCTTCTCACTCAGATCGGAGATCGACCAGTTGGTGATAAGATCCAACATGGTGATTTCTTTAAGGTGAAGAATTCAAAGGTGATCGGAGATGGTTTCTTGGAAGATGAAAAGGAAAGTAAAAAGGCGTAGAAACCCTAACACACAGTGCTAAGGGGCTTTTTATAGCCGCAACACTGTAACCGGGAAAAGTCCAATGGACAAAAATCCCTTTTAACCAGCAGACAAATAGTTCTTTTCAACTTCCGAGGCAATTTCTCAACTTTAAAAATGAATACGGACCACCTTGAATACCACACCATTTAATGAGGGGTCTGCCCGATACGATTGCATCGGGAGTAAGCGTCTATACGACCAATTCATTTAAAGTTCATGGGCTAGCCGACGAGGATTAAAACCTCTATTTATTATTTAATAGATAAAGGACCATATGTCTTCGTGGTCGTAACCCCTAAGGCTAACGACCTCTTTGGTCGTGAGGATTTCAGAGGTTACACAATATCTAACCTGATCGGAGAAGGTTCCCAACCTTGTCTCCGATCAGTCAAAAGCTCACAAAGCCTTAAACTGATATCTGGATCTAGCGCCAGATATATCCTCTACCGTGTGAAGAATGGAACATGTGCTGTATATTCCATACCACGAGACGATACGTAACTCTAAGACACAGGAATGCGGTTAAGTGGCTCACTGACATATAACCGTACAACAGTTGACACCTTGTCAACTGACACCTCTCTCCGACTAGACGCGTTGTTTCTCCAACAGGCGTCTCTCCTAGAGACAACTGCCAGCGCTTCATCAACCACATAAGGAGGACTGCGAACCGAAGTGGGAGGCGGGGAATTGTGAAGATAGATTGGGAAACACTCTCAGAAGAGCATTGTATTCCCGAGTTAGTCTTCAGTCTAGGTTATGTATTGTAATAGCTAGTTCACAGCAATAAAGAGTAGTCTCATTACTTTCAGAAGATACGTGCCATTTTCCTCTTTTTCTTCATACATTCATAAGATCGACGATTTGATCGTCAACAGTAAGGCAAAGATATGTCTAGCTAGGGCTAAGGATAAGTTCCTAGTCTTTTACCGGTCTTATTGTTTGGTTGGAAGACTAGATTGCCAGTATAGGATTGTCGTACTATTAAGAGGGGTCTTAACTAGTAGCTTGAGTTAGTCATGTGTTGATAGCTCATTGTGTTTGCTCTAGCTCATCTAGGCATGATGCTATTATTTGTGAATGTGTTTTGCAAATAGTCGAGGCTCATGCATAACCCTTGCAGCATGCGACTTTAGTTTGCGAATGCGTTTTCCAAACAGTGTAAGTACATGTACCCTTTTCCTTGTGGTGAGGATTCTAAAAGTTGGCAAATGTGTTTTACAACTTGTTGAGAATATCACTTATATCCCTTGTTGGAATTGCACTCAAATTGGCAAATGTATTTTGCAAGTTGAGTTTGGCAAAGTGCAAAGATTCTCTGGAGTTTGGAGGTCTGACCGCCAAGACCACCGGTGATCGGCCGGTGGCATATCGGTCGGCTAGCATGCGATTGGCGATCGAGACCGATTTGCTTGTGAGCTAATTTTCTGTGCGGAAGTACCGCCATTGATAATACGGTACTACCGGAGAGCGGAAGTACCGGCATATCTCGTGGTAGCTTTTTCCAGAGAAGCACCTTTTCTGATGCTGCTGATTTTCCTTGGGTGGTTTGACCGCCCACCCTTGGCGGTATGACCGATATTGCGCCGGTCCGACCGGTCGGCAGTTGGTAGGCCGACCGGCAGAGAGTCCAACGGCTAGATTTCTAGCCGTTGGAGCATGGGCGGTCCGACCAGCCATCAGTTGGCGGTCAGACCGGCCCTTGTCTGATTCGATGGAATCTTTCCTCCAACAAGTAGTTTTTGTGTGTAGGGTATAAATACCCACCTTGACTGGTTGGAGGAAGTTGTTGCTGTCATTGAAAGTGTGATAGTGCTGTGAGGCATCCTTTTGAGCTAAGAGCAAACCCTCTCTTCTCTTTTGTGCATGTGTTGCACTTAGTGAGATTTGAGAGCAAACCCTAAGTGCATATGTTGCCTTAGGTAGTGGATTGCATATCCATTGAGCTTAAACACTTGATTGGTTCAAGTGAAAGTTGAGGCTTATTACTCTTGGTATTTGCCGACACCTAAACGACGTGAAGGCATCGTGCTCGGTGATCTTCTCAAGAAGCTTGTGAGAAGGCCCGACATGTTGTGAGTGGTTTGGTGCTCGCCATCTCCGGAGTGGAGGAAGAACAACCATAGTGGAGCGAGGTGTTGGTTCGTATTGGAACCGGTACAAGTGTTTGGACTTACCTCAGAGGTGTTGGCTCATTTGAGGAGCCGGTCCAACGTGGTTAGGCTTACCTCAACATGGATTAGGGGAGACTGGCAAGTCTCCCAACACCACGGTAAAACATCATTGTGTCTATTGTGGTTTATTCTTCTTGTGCTTTACTATTGCAATTTACATTCCTTGTATTAATTGTTTATATATTTGTGTAACTGCAATCCTTATCAATTATCATATATTGTTAATGCACTTAGTGAAAACTAGTTGTTATAGGTTTTAATTGTGCAAAATCAATTTGTTATTAGCTTCCGCATTGGATATTAGTTTTAGCCAAAAGAATTTTAAAAACCGCCTATTCACCCCCCTCTAGTCGGCCTCCTCACTAGGTTGCTTACATACATCACTAGGTTTGTAGTAGTGCTGCCAAATCTAACTATGACTTTGTAAAATATGGATCTTGACCTGTTATGTCTATTGTAGTGGTGGCCCAGCAGCCCCAACGACCTGACAAAGATTGCAAGAAGGCCCCCTGAGGGCCACGGGCTGAAGGGAATGAGAAGGCCACCATGAGGCCCACGAGTGCCGCAGTCGGAGGCGTGAATAAGGGTCCCCGGAAGGCACCAGGCATACCCTCGGGGAAGTCCTAGAGGACTCGCGAAGGCCGTCAGGAGGCCCAGGAGGACTGAGCCAGAGGCGTGGCTAGGGGCTCCCGAGGGTACCAAGTACGCCTTCGGGAGGGCCCCAAAGGGCGCACGGAGGCCACCATGGGGCCCATGAGGCTGACTAAGGACCCCTGAGGGCACCGGGCATACCGCCGAGGAGGCGCGAAGGCCAATGGAAGGCTGTCGAGCACCACGAGGGCACCCCGCATAGTGCGAAGGGAGAAGAGTACCAGTGAACCGAGCGTACCAGCCAGATAGACCAAGACCAGGAGGGTCCACCATTGACCGAAGGCTATGCGTATGCGTAGGTGAAGGAAAAGCCCTTGCGGCCCCTATAGGCATACGGTCTTTTTAGGGGTAGATCTGTAATCTCATCTACCCCGGTCCGAAGGCTACAAATAGCCACCTCCCCCATGTAATAAAGGGCAATTTTTCAAGATAATTAAAACACAATAACTTCTATTGGCACCAGTCCCCTCTCTCGAGGATCCCCTAGTCCACCTTGTGTTGACCGTGCTCCCATTTTCTTTACTATCTGGTCCTGTTGCTACAACAGTTTGCGCTGTCCATGGGGAGCGACAAGAGAGTCACGAAGTACAGTCCAAGAGCGTTGGTATGGCCCCTTGAAGGAAGCGACAAGAGAGTCACAAAGTACAGTCCAAGAGCGTCAGTATGGCCCCTCGAAGGAAGACACACCTAAGGTCTCCACGACTGAGGTGGCAGCGGCGGCCACTGCCCCTAGCACCCTGAGTGTCAAGTGTAGTAGAACCTCTTAAGTAGTAGCCACTGCCGAGGCTACGGAGGAGGAGGCCAACAACTCCACGCACAGAGACATCATCGGGAGCGACACACGGCCCACCGAGGCGTCCCACCCCGAGCATCACTAGGTGGGCCCAGCTTCGCCTGTGGCCATGGGCATGACCCGGGAGGCATATGAGGCCCTTCAAAGGGAGTTGGCGGGCCTCTCCCAGGAACTGCAAAGCCATCGGCAGCCGGCAACGACGGCCCCACGACCCCGCCCCATCTTGTGATCATTGCACAAGGATAGGCCACAGGAGGCAGGACCCCCTTAGTGATGCCAGCGGTGCCACAGAGACCACTGTTTCGTGGGAACCTCAAATCCCTATTAAGTGCAAGACTAGAGGTGGCCCCAGTCCATATATGCGTGGGAGCAACTACGAAACCTCGTGCACAACAACTTCCAAGGAAACTACACCGAACCTAAGGACGCGGTGCACCTATTCGTAATAAAACAAGCCTCGGTCGAGTCCTTGCGCAGCTTCATTGAAAAGTTCACAGAGGTCAAGTGTCAGATAAAAGGGGTCAATGAAACCACCGTTATAAACGCAACCATGTGCATATTTCAAAAGGACCCCATATTTGAGAGATTGCATGCAAACCCGTCTGCACTCTGGCGGAGCTTTTCGACAAGATGGAATAATACGCCTGGATAGAGAAAGATAGCACCCGAAGGGCCAAAGTCCAAGCGTTGGCCGTCCCTACGCCACCACCAACTTGTCCACCCAGGAAGGGGACCCCGTAGCCACCGCGACAAGGGTGGTTACCAAACCACGGGCCAACGACGACAGCCGGAAGGGGCTGGTTGTGTACCAAGTGGATGGTAGACGACCCACCGAAGGGGCGAGGGGGCCGCAGCTGGGCCCGACGTCGCTGGCGTAGCGGGGGATGCCAATCGGACACTGGGACCGACACTAGAGGCCCCCGCTGTTTTGCGATCTCCACGGCAAGGGATTGCATGCAACCGAAGACTGTCGCACCATCGCGACCATGCAAGACTACATTAGCAGTGACGGTAGCTAGTTGAGCGAAGATGGGCGGAGGCGGGCAACCGGTACCCTCTCCACCACAGAGGCCTCGCATAGAGGGGGCATGGGGAGCACCACCAAAGGATCATAAGCATGATCACCGAAGATCCTCGCTTGGCATGACATCGAAGAGACAACGGCACACGTACGCCTAACAAATACACCCTGTCATGACGTACCCTACCACAAGCCCACCTCACTACGCCAAGAATCTGATCACCTTGGACCGAAGATCTGGGAGGCTGTGCTTCCACCATCAGGACCCCTTGTCATCTCCACCAACATCGTAGATTTTGAGGTCTAACATGTCCACCATCAGGCCTGTGCTATATTCGTAAGTGTCATCAATTGGTCTTATACATAGTGTATGTGGGATCCTTAGACTTGAGATCGTCGTGGTTTTATATATATGTAATAGTATACTTAGGGGTTGCCAACACTACTACGATAGCGGGTAGTCATAAATGTAGCTTTCGGATTCATTATAAAATATATGGAGGAATGTGAGCAATCAAGATAGGATTTGCCCTTTCTATATAATGGGAGAGATGTCTCTGGACCCCTCGATGCAGTTGGATTAGAGAAGTGCATGGCCATACCAAATTTGGTTGAAGAGTCAATTATGACAGAGTAATCCACTACAGGATCGAGGGAAGAATCAAGCTATCATAGGATGACACACATCTCGCCTTGAGTTTGATCTTGTATCGTGAAGGAAAGGGATAAGCCCATGAGCACTATATAGGTTAGTCTAATACGATCTTATGTGTATTCAGGAGTCGCTATGTTCTGCTAAGGACCGCTACCGATTTATGGATCAGAAATGGGTTTTCAGGTCATGGACAAGTATGCATGAACCTACAGGGTCACAGACTTAATGGTTTGGAACAACTACTTCGGATTGGATCCATGAGTAGCTTAAATAAGATTATGACCCGTACATGGCAGAGTCCTAATGAGTTTCAAAGCTAGGGATCCACTAAGAGGCTTTATATAAAGAGAGGCGTGGGGGCTAGGAATATGTACGTGACAATCCCGAAACCCTAACCACCGCCACCACCCATGCCACCTCAAAACCCTAGTCGTGCACGTTAGTGCTAGCACAACGGCGCACATCATTCCACCCCTGGATATGTGGACTCCAGTGGAGGCGCTGCTAGGACCACGACGCTGATCGGGACGATCGTGAGGATGAGAAGGTCCGCTCGAGGACGTGACTGGCTTTCACTTGGAGAAGACGATCGACTACCACGGACGCTGGACGATTGACTACTTCGACTACATTGACGGGCTTTGTTGGATCGGCTACTCCAAATCTTCTTCCATTGCATTATGCGTATAGTGGTAATGATCTATGATCTCTTACTTGCATGGCTTCTTAGTTTATACGGAAGAAAATTATATTTACTCTAGAGTAGGGATGGGAAATGGTAAAAGATAATCCGTTTTACCCGACATTCGTATCCGAGAAGACACAAATGTGGTAATGTAACATCCCAATTTTAAGTCCTTGTTTCAAATGTAAGAAAATGAGTAGAAATTAAAACTTTTCGTATATCTTGAAGTCCTTGAACATTTCTGTAATTCTTGTAAAGGAATTATGAAAATCAAAAATCAAAATCCTCATTTGACTCCAATCAAAAACCTCCTTGGCAAAGATCTTATGCCAAACCCATGTAAATATTTTTCCTGAGCTCTAGGGATGACTTGTGTCACCTCTGAATTATTTCATGATTTTTAGAAATTATTTGATAATTTTTGGAGGCAAGTCAAACCAAGTCAAACCTTGTTCAAACCCTAACTCGAACCTCCTGGAAATTTCTTGAGAAGAATGCAGTGCATGAAAATCTCTGGAAATTTTATATAAGGTTAATCCTAAAGTCAGCAACATCCAGTTAAAATATCATGATTTTTAGAGCTAGTTTACTACCTCAAGCAAATCCTCTAAAAATCAGCTGTTTAATTCAAACCCTAGTTGGTTTTCACTATTCCTTGGGCGCGAGTCAGACTCGGGCTCGAGCCAAGTGACTTGGTTCAATCAACTAACTGCACCCGGCGTGGTTGCTCGGGCACGAGCGTCGTGGATTGTTGGATCTTAGATCGACGGCTCATGCTGGAGTGAACGTTCGGACCATCCGAACGTTTCGATCAACGAGAGTCGTTGGATCTTAGATCAACGGCCCCTGCTAGAGTGAACGTTCGGACCATCCGAACATTTTGATCAACATGAATCGTTGGATCTTAGATCGACGGCCTGGATTGAGTGAACGATCGGACCGACCGATCGTCTCATTCAATTGAACCGTCCGATTTTGATCCAACAGTGGCCGTGTCGTCTCCTTCCTCGCGTTGAGCAAACGTGCGGCTGGGACAAGCCATGGCGTAAGCAGAGGAGAGGGGCGCAGCGTAGCGTCACCTCGGTGACCACCTTTAAATGGCTCCTTCTGCTCGCATTAAATGCCCGTTGTGCACCGCCCTCAAATGTCCATAGCTCAACTGCTCCCATCACTCTCAGAGCTCTCATGGCAAGTTTGACCCGATGGGGATTATTGCCGTTGCTATCTGCCAATTCCTCTATTTAAGCTCCATTGTTTCCTCTCTTGACTTCCTTTAGCATTTCCACAACTCTAGCTAGCACCTCAGTGCTTGTTTGAGCTTGATTCACCCGAAAACACTTCGACCGCCATTGCCGAGCTTCAAGCTTTCGGTGAAGGCGGTACCTCAGTGGCTCTCAGTCTCCAATTCTTGCTCCAACTTTACTCTCTTGAGTTTAACCCTCACTTAATTTCACTTATCTTTCTCAGGGCTTGGCTGAATTTGGATTTTCTCTGTTTCGGCCGAAGTTCATCCCCTTTCTTCTTCCTCAGCGCTGGAGCAGCTCCAACCTTTCTCTGTGCCTCTGCCGTGCTCAGGTAGCTCCACTTTACTCCCTAGTTGCTTGGCACTCGCTTACTTGGACCGCAGCGGAGCTTATTTGCATTTTCATTTTTCGGCCATTTTTGTCAACTCGGTAAACTCGGGCTTGCCGGCGTTCTAGACCGCCGCAGCCGTAATTTATGATCCCAGTGTGTGCGCAAAACTATTGCGGATCCATTTTGGGCCTTAGCTCCCACCGCCGAGACCAGAGTCGCCGGCGGTGAGCCTCCTTTCGCCGTCGGTTTTGTCGGACAAAACTGGGCGCGAGCTTTTGAACGTCGTTCTCTGTGGACCGTCGATCTTTAGATCAACGGCCCAGGATCGCGTGAACGTTCGGACCATCCAAACGCGTCGATCCGTGTGTACCATAGGATTCTAGATCGATGGCTCAGGTTCGAGTATACGTTCGAACCACCCGAACGCTGCGATCCACATGGACCGTTGGATCCGGGATCAACGGTCCGGTTCGCGTGAACGTTCGGATCGCTCGAACGCTTTGATCCGTGGACCGTTGGATCCGAGATCAATGGTCCCGATTCGAGTAAACGTTCGGACCGTCCGAACAATTCGATCCGCGTGGACCGTTGGATCCAAGATCAACGGTTCCGGTTCGTGCGAACGTTCGGACCGCCCGAACGCCTCGATCCGCATAGGCTGTTGGATCTAAATCCAACGGTGAACGTATGAGCCGCGTGAGCCGCGTGCGCGCGCGCCTTGTCCCGTGGACTTGGGCCGTTGGATCCAAGATCAACGATCCAAGTTAGTCCACGTTGTTTTAATTTTGGATTTTCCCGATGAGGATTATTTATAACTAAAAAATGCAATTAACTTGTAAAATACATAACTTTTTTATTTTAATTCCTTTTCGGTTGATTCAAATTTTGTTAGTTATATTTTTAACTAAAATTTAATCTAAAAATAGTTCTAACCTCATTATAGCTCCAGAAATTTTTGTGAAGATTTTAGTTCAATAAATAGTAGCATTTGGGATTTATAAGGCTGAGCAGAATTGTTTCGCTCATATCTTTTGCATTAAGAATCCAAATCAATTGGTTCTTTTTGCTAAATTCCTTATAAATCATTATCTTAATGCTCTAAAATTTTCAAAGCTTTCGGAGAAATTTTGCTGTTGAGTCTTTGTGTTTTCTTCGTTCTTATCAGTTCTTTTTCGCTTTCTCGTTAGGTTCCGAAGAGCACATTGATAACCTAAGTGATCCTCAGCAACATATTGAGCAGCAGCAACCAGGAAAGCAGTTTGATCATGTTAATCCCAGTATTTTCAAGTTTAATATATTGATTTCAACTTGTATGTATGCATTGCTATTTTGTTGTTAAATTATGGTTAGTATCCTATAGTTGCATAATCTGTATGAATTGATTATCCTCTACTACCTGAGCCTAGGTTATTTACTGTGATTGGAGTTCGTGGGACGAGCTCTTGTCACTTAGTAGTTTGCGACTTGAAATTGCTTAGAAATGCTTAGTTTCGGTAGTAATTGGTGATCATCGATTTAGTCGATGTTCTTGATCACACAAATCTAATTATTATTCCATTATGTCCAGCACTTGTGCTTTGTTACTTTGTAACGTCAAAAACCGAAAATAAAATTGTTTTAGACTTGGGCACAATGGTATGTTGGTGTGAATGGAATGGTGCCTAATTCATCAAGGACCGAGTTACTTGTATCACTAAGCCAAGCACTTTTGCGTGCTAACCACACGAGAGGGATATGGGACCTCTCTTTACTGAGTACTTTGGCGTGTGTTTTCTCCGAGTCGCAGGAGGGGGTTGTGTGTGTGGTGTAAAAAATGATCTGTGTTATTGTGTTGGGTGTGCGATGGTGGAGATTCCGGGGTAGGTTCTCCACCTCGAGGGGCATCGTAGTTGTCCAAGGCTTTGCCCGTGAGGGGCAGTTGACCGAAGCTTTACGATGACTCCGACACAACGTATGGGTTTCTATCCATACGGGCGACTCGCAGTTAATGCATAATATTTAAAATGTCTCGTAGGACTTAGCCGTGCCGGCATACATAAGGAAGTGTGCTTAATAGCTTGGCAAAAAGGTGGTCTGGCGTGTGGGTACATTGGTACACCCTTGCAGGGAAAAAACTATTCGAATAGCCTCGTCCTAGGTTATGGACATGCTTGGTAAGGTCGTGAAAGAACTAGACTACAACATTTCTTTTAATTAAAACTTGACATGGGTGGTGTGAATGGGTAATTCATGCTATTGTTGTGGTGACTATTGGGTTAGTCACTTCCAGGATATTGGAGTTGGACTGAATAAATGTTGGATAAATGGTGATACAATAATTGGCGGATTAAATTTGAATTTGGGATGGCAAGCAGCCCTTTGGAAGGTTCTAAAATTGAGATATTGGACTGGTATAAAGAAATTCTGAGGGTTGCAATTGATAAATTTGCTTGAGGAAATTTAGTGGATAATGTTGTGGATTTAGTCAATAATTTTGGAGGAAGCAATTGCGTGAGTATAACCTTTGGAAGAATTTTGTTTCAAAAAGGATAAAAAGAATTTAGCGTGATCTTGGAGTTTATCCGATCGGAAGGGGCGACTATGGCCACTAGATTTCATGGATTTAAGCGAAAGGAATCTTGCGATCAAAGTGGTGAATTTCTTTGGATTATTTAAAACTTATGCCAAAGAAGGATGTGTGAATCATGTTGGTGTATCGAGAATGTGATTAAATGATTGGATTGTAATTGGGTGACCTTATGACATCTTTGGATTGGTAGATTTCGATAATAATGAGCATTGGATTGACAATTTGGAAGATAAGTTTGATAGCTTCTTAGTTGGCACCCCGAACATAGTTGTAAACCCGATTTGGCATCGATTTCCCATAATGGAGCTACCACTGCAATTGTCGAGAGATGTGCCACACGTTGGTTGAGCCGCAATAGAAGGATTCTACAAGATAGCAAGACCCTCACTCATTTGTTGAAGAAAGAAAGAAATTTGCTTGGACAACGGGTTGTGAGCAAAGTTTTCAAGAGTTGAAGAAGCGTTTGACAACGGCTCGGTGTTGATTTTGCGGATGTTCGGAAGGATTTTGAGATTTTACGTGATGCATCCGGCAAGGACTTGGTTGTGTCGGATGCAAGAAAGGAAGGTAGTAGTCTATGCTTCCCGTCAATTGAGGCCTCATGAAGTGAATTACCCCACTCATGACTTGGAGTTAGCTGCCGTAGTGCATGCTCTAAAGATATGGCGTCATTACCTTATTGGTAATCATTTGTAAGTCTACGGACCATAAGAGCTTGAAGTACATTTTCACTCAGGCTGATCTTAATATGAGGCAAAGAAGGTGGTTAGAGTTAATCAAGGATTATGATATTGGAATCCATTACCACCCAGGCAAAGCTAATGTTGTGGCAGATGCCTTGAGTAGAAAAGTCTATTGCAATACCCTGTCAATCAAGGAAAATCAACTTGACCCTTCATGAAGAATTCGAAGCTCAAGTTAGAGTTGGTTGAAGAAGGTTATCTAGTTGCTTTAGAAGTTCAACCCACTTTGCGGAATCGGATCAAGGAAGCTCAAATTGAAGATGCCAATATTAAGGAAATTAAGAGCAACATGAAGAAGGGTAAAGCCCTGAGATTTTCAGAAGATGAGCAAGGCACCATTTGGTTTGACAAGCGAATCTGTGTTCCAGATCAGAAAGAGCTTAAACAACTGATACTCAAGGAAGCCCATGAAACTTTGTATTCCATTCACCCCGAAGCACAAAGATGTACCAAGATCTTAAAGAAATGTATTGGTGGCCTAGCATGAAGCGTGAGATTGCGAGTATGTAGCTCAATGTGATGTCTGTCGTGAGTTAAAGTCGAGCATCAAAGACCTCTTTGGACTCCTGCAACCCTTGAAAGTGCCGAATGGAAGTGGGAAGAAATTGGCATGGATTTTATCCTTTGGTTTGCCAAGGACAAGGTCGGATATGATTCTATCTGGGTAATTGTGGATCGTCTAACCAAAGTTGCTCACTTTCTCCCAGTCAAGACTACTTACTCTGGTGATAGATCGCGTAATTGTACATGGCAAAGATAGTGTGCGGCATGGAGTGCGAAGAAGATCGTGTCGATCGAGGATCCGATTCACCTCAAGATTTTGGCGAAGTTGCCTGATGTTTTGGGTACTAATCTAAATTTGATCTGACTTATCATCCCTGCACGGATGGACAGACAGAAAGAGTAAATCAAATCCTTGAAGATATGTTAAGGGCTTGTTCGTTAGCAAATCAGACCAGTTGGGATCAAATGCTACCTTATGCAGAGTTTTCCTATAACAACAGTTACCAGTCAAGCCTCCAGGTGTCTCCATTTGAAGCTCTTTACGGAAGAAATTGCAGAACACCCTTGTATTGGAGCGAAGTAGGCGAAAGACAAGTGTTTGGGCCAGATATTTTGGAAAAAGCCGAAGAGCAAGTTCGATCAATCAGAGAAAGGTAAAGCAAACACAGACGACTGTGAAGAGTTATGCTGATAACCGTCGCCGAGATCTAGCTTTTGCACCTGGTGATCATGTGTACCTAAAGGTATCGCCTCTCAAAGGGATGCGTCGTTTCAGAGTAAGCGGAAAGCTTGCACCAAGGTACATCGGACCTTTCCCAGTTCTAGCCCGAAGAGGAGAAGTCGCACGGTTGGAGCTCCGCTCGGTGTCGGATGTGCATAATATCTTCCACGTGTCGCAGTTGAAGAAGTGTTTGCGTGTGCCCGAAGAGCAGATGCCAATGGAAGCAATTGCCCTGCAAGAAGACCTCACCTACAAGGAGCATCCCATCAAGATTTTGGAAGTAGCAGAACGAGTGACAAGAAGCAAGATCATCCGTTTCTGCAAGGTCCAGAAGAGCAACCACACCGAAGAAGAAGCCACTTGGGAACGAGAAGATAGCATGAAGGCTGAGTTTCCCCACCTATTCTCTAGTCAGCCTGAATCTCGGGGTCGAGATTCCCTTTAAGAGGGGTAGGTTTGTAGCGTCCCGTTTTTCGGAGTTTTTGAATTTTTTTTTTAAAAGAGAACCATTTGCTTCTATTTGCCAAAAACTTAATTTGGAAATTTTAAAATCAATTGCAGTTAATATGAATTAATCAAACTTCAATCAAATTAAAGTTGGTTTAATTGAGTTTTCTGGAATTTAAAATCAAAATTATTATTTTAAGAATTTTCTTGGATTTATTGGATTTTAAAAAGGGTTTTTCCTTTTTCCCGAAATTAAAAATCATTTTATTTGCAAAAGAAAAAGAAAATTTAAAGTTAAAAGTATTTTTATTAAGTCCAGAATAATTCAAGGAATTTCTGTGAATTTTTCTAGAATTTTTGGAGTCTATTTTCTATTTTCTAAATTGCTTCTTGATTTGTTTGAATTTCTGAAAATCAAAAACTATTTTAAATCCTTTTCTTGTCGTGGGCGAATCCTTCGGCCCATCACTGTTTCCCCCGGCCGACGCCCGCCTTGGCCCGACCTCCCATTTCCGTGCGCGCTCGGCCGTTCTGGCCGTTGGATCTTCATCCGCGCCCTCGCTTCTGGCCGCGTCTCCCTTTTCCCCACCGTCCGTCGAAATCGGACGGTGCCCGCCATCGTCCTCCGCGCGCGCCGTCGCCCTCCGCCGTTGGATCTCCATCCAACGTCCCTCGCGCCGCGTCTCCCGCCGCCACCGTCCGATCCCATCCGCGGTTCTGATCGGCGCGCCACCTTATCGCTCTCGGCCGTTGGATCGAGATCCGCGCTCCGTTCGCCGCGCCCCTCCGTCTTCCCACCGTCCGTCGGAAATCGGACGGCGCTCGATCATCTTCCTCCCGCGCCCGTTCGTCTTCTCACCGTCCGTCGCAATCGGACGACTCTCCGTCGCCGCGCCTCTTCTCCTCCCCACCGTCGTCGAATCGGACGGCTCTGTCGTCGTCTTCGCGCGCCCGCCTCTCCTCGCGCCTCCGCGCTCCCGCGACCTCTCTCGCCTAAAGCGCGCCTCGGCTCGCCTCTCTCCTCTCTTCTTCTTCCTCCGCTCCGTCGCCGTTTCTTCTCCCGCGCCGCTCCTCCGCCATTTTCTTCCGTCGTGACGTCTCCTCGGCGCCGGTGCCGCGCTTGCCGTCTTCCCGGCCCGGCGCCCGCTCTCCCCTCTCTCTCTCTCCTCTCTCTCGCGCATGGGCTCGAGCCCACGTGGCCGCAGCGCGTGCCGCGTCGGCGCCTCCGGCAGCGCGGCATTGCAGGCGCTGCGCTTAATGGCTGACGTCAAAGTCCGGATTTTCAATTGAAAAATAATTCCGAAAATCAGAAAAATCCAATTCTATCATTTCATGTGATTTTCAACTTCTTTCGGCCGTAACTTTCACATCCGAACTCCGATTTGGGTGATCCAAATTTCTAAATTTATATAAATTCAGCCTCTTTCATTTGGTACTGGTTTTGTAATTTTTGGAGTTCATTTGGTGCTGTTTTATTTATTTGTTGCTATTCTACACGTGTAGATTAGGCGTTTGGAAGATTTCTTTGACAGACGATGAAGACCCTCTCCTCGTCAACGAAGGCAAGTCGTAGGCCTTTGACCATGTTGAACCCATTTTACAAATGTATATTGTATTAAATTATCATGCATGGCTAGTTCTATTAAAAATGGTTTTGGGAGTAGATAATTACCAAATTGCCATTATACCTCCTTGATGAATTGAAAATGAAATGTCTCCTTGAATGACATATATCCTTGGACACCTTAGGATGGTTAATACTAGTTGGACATAATTGTATACCAACTTGGGAACGTATTATTGCTTAGACATGCTCTAGATACCCGCAGTACTTTCGATCACATGTTCAATGATTAATGAAATTTGACTAATGGAACTATGGAATTGTGGTGTGAGGCCACTTTTATTAAAAGATGTTGTGCCATGGCAGGGATTGCCATTTGGTCGGGTATGAACAAAAACGATTTATGCTCGGGCTTGAGGTAGGAAGCTAGAGTGGGTGCGTAATGCACATTGGGTTGTGGTAGACTTGTCTGAGCAGCCAACTAAGGACTTAAATTTGCAAGTCATTGATCTGGGTCACCTCGTGCAACCATAAGTCCGGTATGGGACGGACACGCCAACTAATTAGGAAATTTTGAGTCGGTTCTGTTGTGGCTGTTTAATGGCGCAAGAGGGGGCTGTGATGGCGAAACCTTAGCGGGCAGAACCGAGGCAAAATGGAACTTTGTAAAGGCCTTGTGGTAATCACTTAGTCGCACACCCTCGGAAGTGTGTCAGACGGACATTACAAGTGATTTATCTCTTGTGGGTAAAGTCGCACAACCTCTGCAGAGTGTTAAAAACCTATTCGAATAGCCGTGTCCCGATTCTGGACATGCACAGTGATTTCGCGCAAGGGGTAGTATTTTCAAAAATGTGGTGTGGTTCGATAGAAACGTTTGGTTGGAATGGTTGGGAAGTGAACGGGATGTTCACTATTTGATTCAAAAGAACTTGGTTAGCTATGTACTATTCTTTTGAAATCCTGCTTGCAATCTAATTATTGTATTTACTGTTAAACTTGCTTTCTGCAAATTAACCATAAAGCCATCCTTGCTTAAGCCTGATATGAATACTATGTGCATACATTTCTCTACGACTTGCTGAGTACTTTATGTACTCACGGCTTTATGCCCTTTTGTTGATCAGTCCCAGCAGAAGAATCAGGAAATGTTGAGTTCTACAATGAAGGCTACTTTGAAGACTTTGCGAACTAGGTCACGTCCTCCACTCGATTGCCTGTGGGCATGTCGATTGGGCTCCACGTATTTTGAGATTTCCGCTGCCAGATACTCTGTTGTTGCTAAGCCCTGTGAGGCGACTTTTGTAAGAACCTTGACCATAAGGTCTTTGTTGTTTTAAATAATATTACTTTGTCTGCTTCATTAGTTCGTTGTTGAATGGTTATGATTACATTATTGTTGCAACTGTGCGAGCTAGCTACTGATTATGGGACTAGCTTGGTATGCACAGAGGGTCTCGGGGTTGTGTGACACCCGGGGTCCGACATACCTCCCAACCCGTTGCAGCGCGGCAGGCAAGTAATTTGTATTCTATGATTGATGCCATGTATGATGTGTGAATGAATGATTATATTTGTTCGTATTTGTAGATGAATGCCATGTGTTCTTTTCATTTATGAGTACTATTCAATATTGACATGGGATCACATCATGACATGCATACATTACATTTGTAAGACCCATCAATTCCAGTATGGGCACTTGAAAATCCCATCAATTCCAGAATGGGTACGTGAGTCCACCATTCCAATGTGGGCCACGTTACGCGAGTCCACCATTCCAATGTGGGCCACGTTGACTGGTCAGATGAAACGCTCTTCATACGATTACTTTAAGTGAACACCGACGGGTGATTCACTCGCTATACTGGTATATGCAGCAATATGTCCATTTCCTTCAATGCATCATTCCACTTCATCCATTCATAAATTCGTTTCCAGTAAATGTTCAAATGATGATTGTGATATATTGCTCATGGAGTGTTTGATTGTTACATACAGTTACTTGCTGAGTCTTTGGCTCATTCTTGCTTTATTGTCTTATTTAGGTAAATGACAAGGAAGAATGATCTTGTGGAGGGTAGTTCATCACGATGCACGCACTACTATAAACCAAACATTTTGAGGACTTTTATTGTCGTTAATTATGACTTGTGTTGAATTGTAATAAGCCAGTTTGGTCATAACTACCTTATCTCTCAGAATTGTTTATTTCCATTCCATTGATTAATCCGATGATGAATTCTTGGTTTCCGTATAATCTTACTACTTGATTAACCTTGACATGTGTTTTGATGTTATTCTTCTAAAGAGCAAGTGGTTGTAGGTGACATCTTGACTTTCTTATAGTCGGGTGTTACAGTTGGTATCAGAGCGGGCTTTAGGTCCGTGGTAATTAAGTTATTAAAATGACACCCTGTGCACAGTAGGTGGGGTTTGGGAAATCCATTGCTTCCGCATTTCTACTGATTTGGGTTCATTATGTAGTACTGTGTAGAATTGTTTCTGTACTATCTCTCATGTTGTTAATCTGTGACATGATGTGGTATCCTATATCTATGAATTATTTTATGATTGTCATGAGATGATCCTATATATTCATAATTGATTGCATTAGCTATGCGTATCGGTAGCGGACGTTGAGCAGTTGAGTTCGTGGTTGTTGTCCTGGGTTTTGCCAGGCTACACCACTGTTCGTGGTATGAGAGTAGAGAAGTTCTTACCCCTGTTCCATAGTTCTGTGTTGAGCCTGAGCTCATTGTTGAAGTTGTTGTCGTTCTCAAATTTGTATCTGGTTTTCTGGTTGTAGTTTCTTGTAGTTCGTGAATTTCTTTTGAAAGGAGGGTTATAATGAGGAGGGCAAGCTCCAGTAAGTTTCTGATCGTTCTTTGAAACAGTTATTGTATTTTCGACTATTGTGATATTCGCTCGCGTGAGCATAGTTAAATTGTAAGATTTATCTTTCACTAAGTTATGCTTTACCTGTTGGAAAATTTAACTTATTTGTTCGCTTGGAGTTTCGACGTTGGAAGATTTCTTTTGCAAAGTTCTTTATTAAGTGTGCATTGGCCTTGCATATTTCTTGTGATTACTTTAGAAAGTCGTTCTCTTCCTTGAATTTCGAATTTTGATAAATTCTTGTCGGTGGTGGTGGATGAATTTCTTTTGGGTTCATGGTTCCTGGTAGTTGATGAATTTCAATGAGCCTTTAATGGTATTCTGAAACCATTATTGTTTTTCGACCGTTAATTTGTTTTTACTACTGGTGATCTTCGTCAATTAGTAATATTAAAAATTTTCATGATTGTTCCTTCTTTCTCCTTAGAGAAGAGCGATTCATTTACTCGTTTGATAGTTGTATAATGAGAGTTTTCTCATTGCAAGTCCGTTAAATCGAGAAAGCTTTGGCTCTACTTATTTCTATTGGATCATTACATTTTGTTGAAGTATAATGCATCTCTTTTAGAAGAATAGTGTTAAAACCCATTTGTGGTGATGTGTTGTGATTAAGTTGGAGGTTGTACACAAACAAAGTTGTGGGCTACGGGTTTCTATTGGTCCCTATTTGTTTTCAAAATAATCTCTTGTCTTTTGACTCTGAACTCTCTTTACTCTTTAGTAAGCGTTGTTATCGGCAAGATCATATATTTTGTATATGATGGTCCTATCTCTCCTGTTGATTAAGGTGACTGGTTCACCATTTGGTATTTTGGAGAATGGAAATCATCTTTTACAAAGTTCATTGAAGAATGTTTTGACTCGTTTCTTTTGGAGTAGTTGGAGTATTGGAGTTTAGAACCTCTCTTTAAAAAAATGTCGATACCTTTTCTAAGGTTTTGTGGTGTTGTGTGAGAGGTTTGTTTAAGCTTTGTGTATTTCACACCACGTTTCTTTTCTAGAATAAGTTGTTATTACAATCCCATTTAATGCTGGGGATTTCTAAGACACACTTTGTCGTGTTTCCTTTAAAAGGTTTATTGATATGATAGTAATGTAAATTGATTGTTATCGAGCGTATGTTATTGCTCTTAATGAAATGTTCATTAATGTTGATTCTTTTATAGAGAAAGAAGTTTGACCACCTTTCTTGTTGTTTCTAAAATGATCCAATTTCAAGTTTTGTGTTCATGACTTTTTGGGGTTTAAGTTTATTTTGATAAACGAAGTCTGCTGCGAAAAAAAAATGATTTGTTGCAAAGTTATAATAGTTCTCCCGTGATGCGAGCGCTTTGATATTGAATGCTCGTTGTTCTTATCTGCTAAGGTCGGACATTCTCTTCTTTTGAGGCTTATGCTTTCAGCTGTGGACTCCCTTATGTTCAATGAGTTCATTGCTTAATTGGTTTTCTCACGGGCCGGTGTTTGTGGCGAGTGGTAAATGATTTTCTAGTTGGTGAAAATCGTTTTCATGTGCCTCTTCTTTTGATAAATATTCGACCCATTCTTTCCGCATGAGTCTTTCGAGGTGTTTTCTAATTGACGTTGAGAGATTGATGTTGAAACTTGTAGTAAAATAATCACCTCTGTGATACCACCTAAATGAGAATACTTCAAGTTTAGTGTCCGTGATCTTTTGGAGTTCGTGAATATTACAGTAATCAAATTGTTTTAAGTAAAGGGAGCATGCGAGATATCCTATTGCTTCTTAAGAGTTTCGTGTGATTTAGTCCTAAAGGCTCCTTGGTTTGAGTTAGCAAAGTGAGGTTGCAATCAAAGGAAATTTTCGCCGCTTTCGTTGAGAATCCGGTTGCTTTTCGTGAAGTCTGTAAAGGAAAATGCTTGTTTTGTGGTCGAGGTCATTTGGATAACATGTTTCATTAGTAGATGAGTCAAGTTTCAAACAAAGTTGGCATGTTGAGAAAAAAATTTATTTGTTCTTAAGTAGTTCAGTGGGTTAAACTAAAGAACTTACTTTGTTCATGTGGTAAGGTGTTATAGATTCAAGAACTAATTCTTGTGTTAAAGGAAAGAGTCTGAGAGAGTATTTGATAATTTGAGTCAAGTTTTGTAACTTGTGATTATTTGAATCGTTCCTAAACTTCTTGCTCTTTCCGCTCAAAAGATGTCGAGTTTCAATCGCAATGTCTTTCTTTCAGTATCGGATGTTATTTGCTATTCTCTCTTGAGGATGTGTGCCTCAAGCGTGAACTCGATTTCGCTTTCCAATATCCCCATTATCAGAATATTCTTTTGGGTTCATGCTCGTTCGGATGAGCAACGTTTTTATGTGTGAAGTTTGTCCTTATTCGCCTCTTTCTTTTGAGAAAGACCCAAAAGTTTGGTTGCAGGGTTTTACAAGCGTTTATTGTCAACTATTTGGTGGTGGTTAAGCTTTGGTAGCGGTGATATTTTGCTATCAAGTTATTGGAGGAGTAGAAGAATGTGAAATGGATTTGATCTGTATCTCTTGAGGAAAAAAAATATTGATTCACATGGAATGTATGGCAAGTAAGTCTGAATAGTGTTACGATTGAGTAGAACCTATGGTATAGAAATTCGAATTTTAGTTCATGTTAAAAGGTTGAGGATTATCAAGGTATGGAGACCTTGATTAATTTTATAGAGTAACGCAATTGGATAAGATTGCGAGATTATGTGGGTAATTTTTGAGGATGTCAATAAGTGAGTATGTTAGAATTGTGGAAATGTTGTAGATTCAATCCATTGATTTCCCTACCTGTTATAATTGCAATTTTGTAGTAGAAGTCTTGCAGATTAAATCTAGGCTTTGCATTTCCATGCTAGACCTTTGGTCACTCAATGTTGGTGTGTAGAGAGAGTGGAATAATAGAGTTTTCTGAGCAGTGAAATGATAATTGATAGAACCCTTCTGATGAAGTTTATGAACGTGCGTGCTAAGAATTTTGAGTTGTTGTTCTTGAAAATTTGAGGTAATGTCATTGGGTGGAACCTACTATGTGTTGCTTTGAACGCCTTCTATCAAGTCAATTTTGGTTAGTAGAACAAGTTATTTAGAGTATTCGGTGGATTCAATGTAGCCTTTCCACAATGGTGTGGATGATGTATTTCAATTTGAGCATAATTTGAGGATGTTTAACTAAGAGGTTTAAGCTCATGTGGTAGGCAGTGAATTCGAATTTCAATGTTCGAGAGAAATTTTATTCCTAGAAGCGAGGAACTGTGGCAAAGGATGATTCGTGGGATAATGATGCGTTTTCTTGATTCTCGTTTGAGTTTTGTGTCGTTGACTTGTATTTTTCGCAATTTGAGTTGGCGCTGTGTTGGCGTGTTGATTCTTTCCAAATCGGACAAATCGCAAGTATTTGGTTTGGGCGCTCGAGTGATTTCTCCTTTGGTTGTAAAATGAATTTGTTTTCGAGATGAATTGTCAAATTTGGAATCTAACCTTTTGGTGAGAGTTAGCATTACGTGGATGCGATGAGGACTCTCTATTTCTAGTTGGATTCTCTTCGTTTTTGAAAGTTGTAAGAATTAGGACGTTGGCTTATCGCGTTGATCGTCCCGGATCCTTATGCGAAGTACGCGACGTCTGGTGTGCTCGAGTGTTAAGCGAGTATCTGAGCAATTCCAAGCTTGAATTATCGTTGTTTCATTCCAGACGCAGTTTCCTTTCGAGTAGATTGGTGCGTAGATTCGAGGTCGAATCTTTTCTAAGGGGGTTAGAGTGTAATACCTGATTTATCCAGCTAGGTTGTATCGTTTCTTTTGTCTGGGAGTTTTATTCGAAAACGAGATTTACAACTTTCCGGAATCGAATCGGTAAAAAGAAAGAAGTCGGAGGGAGTAAAAGAAACAACTTTTGGCGGATTTTTCCAAACAATGGGGGTAAATGATATTGACGTAAACTGGGCGCGGAGTCGCGACCAGTGGCCCAAGAGGGGCCGGCCGGCCCATGTAGTGGCCGGCCAAAGGGGGGAGGCACCACTCCCCCCCAAAACCCTAGCCGCCACCCCCTTGCCCCTTTCCCTCCCCCTTGGCCGCCTCCTCCTCTCCCCAAACCGACCCCCATTGCTGCCCCTTGGAGGTGGTGCCATCTTCGGTGATCCCCGTCGCTCCTCCTCAAGTTCCTCTCCATCAACTCTGTTCCCGCCGACGACGACGGCGCTCGTTCGTCTCCGGTGGCGGCCCTAAGAGAAGAAAGAGAGGAGAAGGGAGGAGGACCGTGTGCAGCGGATCTTCGTCGTTTACTGGTCTACAAGGGTAATTAGACCTCCGATTCGTTGTTTGATTCCATTAGAATTGAGGATCCGATTGGATTTGTAGTTTCGTTTTGATTCGGTTAATAGATTGATTCTGTCCAGAATGTTGTAACTCGGTTTTGGGTGTCTTAGAGGCAGAATTGGATGTCTTCGCCTTCTAGAGATTTGTTCCTTATTTCATTAGCTTTCTTTTGGCACCTGGATCACGAATTTTCACCCAGTAGATTAAAAGTTATGACTGTTTTACTACGTACTGGTCTGTCTGTCAGAAATGTTGAGTATAGTCGGTTGCACCTAGGTTTTGATCTAGTTAGAGTCAGAATAAGGTCGGCCACCCAACTAGGTTTATGAAGATAATTTCACCATCTTTCCAGGATGATAAAAATCACTTTATTTGGATCAGTGGTTTAAAAGTTAGAGCCTATTCTTTAGGGCTGTTCTGTATTCTGGGCAGACTGCAGTTAAAGTTTTTCATTGGATGGTTAGACCTCTGTATTGGCCGAATTAGAGTTTACCATCAACTAGAGTTTTGTAGCCAGTTAAGTTAAGAAAATATGAGCACTGGTTTCAGGTATTTTGGACTTGCGGTTTTTATTTGGTGAATTTTCTAGTAAAACTGCCAGATAAAGGATAATTGAAATGTTTGGGTAAATTGATCAAATTGAACTTTTATATGGTTAGTTTGGCTAGAGATTGAGGGAGGACACGTGTAGCATTGCCCTATTCGTTTTCCCTCATTTCGATTATTTTATATTGTAGGCGGTGAAGCGGTGAGTGGAGGGGTATCTCAATTACCTCCCAACCTGCGTTCATTGCAGCATAAGTAATTTGTATTCTATGATTGATGCCATGTATGATGTGTGAATGAATGATTATATTTGTTCGTATTTGTAGATGAATGCCATGTGTTCTTTTCATTTATGAGTACTATTCAATATTGACATGGGATCACATCATGACATGCATACATTACATTTGTAAGACCCATCAATTCCAGTATGGGCACTTGAAAATCCCATCAATTCCAGAATGGGTACGTGAGTCCACCATTCCAATGTGGGCCACGTTACGCGAGTCCACCATTCCAATGTGGGCCACGTTGGACGATCGATGAAACGTTCTTCATACGATTACTTTAAGTGAACACCGACGGGTGATTCACTCGCTATCTGCAGATATATCTGCGACAATATGTCCATTTCCTTCAATGCATCATTCCACTTCATCCATTCATAAATTCGTTTCAAATAAATGTTCAAATGATGATTGTGATATATTGCTCATGGAGTGTTTGATTGTTACATCTGATTACTTCTTTGAGTCTTTGGCTCATTCTTGCTTTATTGTCTTATTTAGGTAAATGACAAGGAAGAATGATCTTGTGGAGGGTAGTTCATCACGATGCACTCACTACTATAAACCAAACATTTTGAGGACTTTTACTGTCGTTAATTATGACTTGTGTTGAATTGTAATAAGCCAGTTTGGTCATAACTACCTTATCTCTCAGAATTGTTTATTTCCATTCCATTGATTAATCCTGATGATGAATTCTTGTTTCCGTATAATCTTACTACTTGATTAACCTTGACATGTGTTTTGATGTTATTCTTCTAAAGAGTAGTGGTTGTAGGTGACATCTTGACTTTCTTATAGTTAGGGTGTTACACCAAGATGTCACGCAAATCTAACAAACACTAAGAATATGCAACAATACCAGGTTAATCAGGCTCAATTAATAATATCTCATAAGGAACGACGATAAATGATTAACAGTTTCATCAGAAGGAATGGAAAACATTCATAATAAAGACGTACGGTAGGCACTACCAAAATTGGATTATTACAATTTGAAAATTTATCAAATAGTTGACATAACTGAAAGATACCACTAGTTATCCTGGTTTGATAAAAGTGATGTGCAGCGTGCTGGACTACCCCTCAAAAGGTCTTGCATTCTTCCTCATTTACCTAAATAAAACATACAAAGCAAGAATGAGCCAAAGACTCAGCAGGTACTTTAGCGAATAACAGAAACATTAAGCGAACAAAGCAATCAAAATCCACTTGTGAAAAACTTCTCTGAACATATATGGGAATGAATGGAATGGAATAATGCAATGAAGGAATGGACTGCTCACAACTTATACCGGTATAGTGAGTGACACACCCGTCGGTGTTCACTTAAGCCCGTACTTAACAAAGTCCGGGGATCCAATCACTGTATGAAGAACGTTTCATACGGGTGTCCGAAGTTGCCCACATTGGAGTGGTGGCCAACATTGCCCACATTGGAGTGGTGGGTCTTACATGCCTATACTGGAATTGATGGGACTTTGCGTGCCCATACCGGAATTGATGTGACTTACAAATTTCCACTTCCGTGGACAACATGAAACAAATGCATGAACGGAATGTACTTCATGCAATGAACTCTTATCACATCATAATAAAGAAATATACATAGCATACGAACATGAATAGCAAGTCTAACAATTCATCCACACATAATCATCACCATTCATTATGATAAGACAAGGTACTTGCCTTCCGCGCTGTGACGTATTAGGAGGCAACGACGGTGTTTCTCCACTCACTGCCCCACCGTCTACACAAATATTTATTCGAACTAAGAATAACAAGACATGACGTGGCTACAAGCATTTTACCATAACCCTCTAGCTAGCCAACATAACCAAAGACTCAAAATTATGAATTAACTAA